>JANUWF010001123.1:972500-1613617 GCA_026120185.1 Voacanga thouarsii
TCCTATGTATTATCTGGTATGTTGAGAAGATAACATTTTTATATTTCTTATCTATTTTGGAACAACTAGTCATGCATCATGAAAATATTTTTATATGAAATCATTCTCACGAAGCATACATGGAACTTACTGAGATTATATCTCACACCTCTTAATTCATGTTTTATAGGAGATTATACTTAGAACAGAGAATGCTGCAGTCTAGTGGATTTTGTTTAGCTTTGAGATTGCACCTGGATATTGTTCTTATTTATGAATTATGTTTAAAGACTATGTAGTTAGAGTATTATTAAGTGATTGGCTTGTATTTAGGATTTAATGTATTATTAGGAGCTTTGTATGCTTTATTTCATTTTTCATTTTTTTAAGTCCCAATTTATTTCTTTATTTATTTTCGATATAAAGGCCCTTATATCATTTTGACGGGGTGACATCCGCAATCATTTGGATCCTATGATTGTGGGGTATTATAGTTGGTATCAGAGTCCTATTTTGAACCTTAGGGAAGACTATCGTTATATAATTAGTATAGGTTTTAGATGAATACTTTATGGAATTTGGATTTATCAGTGGAGACTAGGCTGAGTCGAGCTTAGGATTAGGTATTACTTTTGAATTCAAGGAATAGTATTTAAGAATAATTCTGGTTATCTGAGTTTAAGTTTCTCTGATGATGAATTGAACTTGAAAACCTTGATAGGTGTTGATAGGTTGATATGAGAGGTAACTTTATCCATGTGTATTGTAATAATGATAACCTTGATAAGGTTATGAGAGAAAATTTATGTTGAGGAGAATAGATGGGTAATTTTAGGAATTTGATAAGTATGCTTATGTAAGATTTGACTATGCTAGCTCCAATATGGTGTTAGTGTTATACCCTAGAGGCAATTACATGTATTTTGTATATTTTGCATTATTAAATAAAACAAGGCATTCTTTATTTTTCAGTTTGTTTTATTTAAGCTTTTGTGTAAAATAACTGTTAAATAAATCTTAATTGTAACATTGTGTTAAGGAAATCATGATAGAGATCATAATGTGAAGTTTCTACTACACTGGATAGTGTTCGTACTTAAATTATCCCTAGTCGTAGTATTAATAAGATAGGACATCATGAATACGCTAAGACTAGCACGTGTTATACTTCCTGATTTGATCAGGTAGTGATTCTCACATCTATGAGTTTATTGTGATACTCAAAGTTAACACATGGATACTTGTTACCTAAACAAGTACATTAGATGACCTGACAATGAGATAACCACATGAATAACTATATAGTGCCAGTGATAGAATCTCATCGTAGCAAATATGCAAGTATCCTTAGATTTGAGATCTCAAAGTACTTTACTGGCTAAGTGTTAGACTTTGATTCCAATCTCTAGAGTCCTAACAAGACTGCCTATGAGATGGATATTGGGTACAACATAAAGCAAATGAAAGTAGCCGAGATGATCAATAAAGGATTCACCACTCCTAATAGTAGGAGTGAATATCTTACGGCCAGTTGTAGGAATCACTACTTGAGAAGTCCTTGGCTAGGGCAATTGCATTTTGGAAATGGCTACAATTGATACATATGATGAGTAGTGGATTCCGGGAACAAGTACAAAAATATTTGGTCCAGAATTAATTTATTATTCTTGAAGGAGTTGGCACTAATTCCGTACTTCAAACCGAATAAGATGTTGTATGATGAAAGAAGTTTATTACACTATTGTTTGCTATTGAAAGGTTCATGTTAAGTCACTTGACATTCTGGACTTTTGGGTGGTCATAAGGTGTTGCTAGATACCTCTCATGAGCTACAGAATATAGATTTATTAATTAAAGATTCAATAAATCAATCATTATTGGAATTAATAAGTTAGTTCTAAAATTATTAAGGATTATTATTCTTAAAGATGTTTATAATACATATTTTGTTACCAATAGATCGGAAAATCTAATATGTCACACACAATAGATGATTGAGTACTCAAGTGGTTATTTGATAACATTACAGGGTTAATTGTGAAAAGAAAAAGTTATTGTGGTCAAATTATAATTAGTTATAATTTGTGAGCTATATTGTAATTAATAAAAATATAATATTAATTGGTAATTAAAGAATCCATATTTATTATGGATTCTGATTACCAAAATTTTACACGGAGAACATATATTATTGTATAGAATCCGTGGGGATTATTATTAAGTGAATTACAGAGAGTTTCTTTTGGAAACAAACAAAACCAAGAGCTCATGTTCATCTTCTTCTTCTCAAAAACAACAAAAACACTAGCCGCTAGTTTAGTTTTGCTAGCACAAAAGTTTGGTGATTTTGAGCGCCATTCTCATGTGGACCATATTAGAGGCAATCCTTCACTTGGATCGTAGTGCTTTGACGAAACAAAAGAAAGGACGTTCTCTTAGTCTGGCTGGATCGCACCTTTCAAATTGAAGAAGAAAATTTTTGTTTTACAGTGACACTGTAAGGTATTTTTCTTCACCTACTTTTGATTCCTTTTAACGTATAAGAGTGATCCTCGTGCTTGGAATTCCTATTTTTCTTCCACTGTGTAAATCTATTTTTGTATGGGGAATTCTTGCATCTAGCAGATAGGATTGTATCTTGATAATGGGAGAAAGAGTTTAGAAATGATGATTTTTGCTGAGATTTAGGATCATGTTATCCATATTTTGGTGATTTGTGAATTCTTGTTATGTTTGCTAATTATGCATGTATAATATGAACATTGTCTAGAATACTCCTATGATTGTGTGTGGTATATGCTACATGAATATATGTGTTTTATCTAATTAGGCATGCTATATAGATTTACTTGTTTTTAGTACATGAGATATTTGTACTATAATTTTGAGTTAGAGCAATTGAGTTGAGGAATAGGACATCACTTAGAAGTAAAATTAAGAGAAGTAAATGATCATAGGATTTGGAAACCATCTACAAGGTGTACTAATACAAATGAAGCAACTATACAAATGGAGAATGAAAACGTAGATTGAACGACTTCAGAAATGATCTCGAAGACACGAAAATTCTACACTAAAAGATCATAAGAGCAACAACGAAAGAAGAAGAAAAAGCAAGCAAGGACTACATCGACATACGCTACTCCAAAACTAATAATTTGTTATTGTTGCAAGAGGAAGGAACATATGGAAAAGAATTCCAGAAATTGAACAATAGATGCTCCAAATACTGAGATTCTATGCATTTAAGAGAGAATTGCTCGAGACTACTTTACTTTAAATAAATAAACTACATTCTATCGCCATGTCCGACTAATTGAGTAATGTAGTTGGAGTTAATGCAAAATAAAAACTCAACGCCACCATGAAGGCTTAAGTGCTGATTTTCAACAAGGAAAATTTGGGAAGTGACGTAGCTCACGAATGATACAAAGATTAGAAGGTTTCTTAGGATTGAGGAGTTGCTACTGCATTTCCTTATGAGAGAGTTGCATTCCTTACGTCACCTCTTATTCAGTTACACTGAAGACCACAAAAAAAAAAAAAAAAAAGGGAAGAATGAAAGGAGTTTTTGAAAGTTAAAAGGATACCAATATTTATAGTTGTGCTTATCCTACTAGAACAAGAACTTTATGCGATAAATGTGGATGCAACAGAACAAATAAGAGAAGTAGTATCGGTAAATTCTTATTGTGGTGGTTGAATCTAAATTAATCTCTGTAACACCCCAAACTAAAATAGTACGGAACCATGTAGTAGCCTTGGGGGTCGCCCCATTTAGTTGCCCAAATGATGTGTTTGAATTTGGATATAAAAATTATATAAAAATAAGCACATTTCCAATCAAGTTTAAATTAAAACATTAACTCCCAATTACATATATGAGTAAGTGTACTCATCATTAAGCATAGCATAGGGTCTAAAACAAGTGTCGATCCTCAAAGAACAAGTATGCATTTATCCCTTTTCTTTCATTTTCCAATCCATTCAATAAAGTAAAAAAGAAATAAAAAGGAAAATAAAATACAATAAAAGAACATATACATGTCAAGGACGGAGCATTCTGTAACTCAAACCATTATTTTGACAAACATGACCTTAAAGTATCCAATCATTATCATAACTAATTATTCTCTTGGCATCATAAAGGATTAAGATGGATTCACTTCTTTTCCAATCCATGAAATCACTATCTTCTAGACAAATTAGCATCACATGGCCTGTCTCAACTAATTCACCCAAAAGATGCATTAAACACAATCCTTGATTAAATTTCCATGGCCTGGCATACTTAAAACATGAAACTAACCAATGAATCCATGGCCTGGCAGACATCAATTAATCTGTAATTACCCAATTCTTAGCAATTAACCCCTTCGGTCAAGCAAGTTAAGAGACAACAAATACAAAATTAATGAATTGAGACTACCATCAACCCCTTTGGCCAAGCAAGTTAATGGAAAGAAATAACCAACTAATCTCATAATTAGTATAAGTAATTAAATACCAAGAATAACAATCAATTAATCAAAAGATCAAAGTAACTCTAAAAATTATGTATACCGAAAATAACGTCAATAAAACAATTAATACATCATTGTTCAAGAAAAAGAAAACAAAGTTAAAAGAAAGCACTCATAGACAAGCCTCATTTTTTTCCTTCGTAGACTCTTTTGTACAATCCTTCTTGATCCGAAGAATTCCACCTTGATTTTGAGTGACTTTTTGCTTTTATTTGTGAATTCCCCCTTTTCCCTTGTATTTTCTCTCTATTTATAGGCTTTAGAAGTGCCTAAAATCGTTCCTATAGGGTTTTTGGCCGACTAGAAGTAGGAAAATACTAAAATTTTGCAAATTACCAAAAAATGCACACAAAAATCGAGGCACCACCTCAACACCAGTGCAGAGCCAGCGCCGCCTGTCCTGCCTAGGGCCAGCGTTGGTTGTGGTTAGTTTCTCCATCCGTTTATCGATTTTTCTTGATTTTCGTGCCACTTCTTCTAAAGTGCAGCCGGTGCCAACTCTGGCCTCCTAGCCGGCACCAGATCGGTCCTATTTAGCTCTGTTTCACCATTTTTTATCACTTCAAAGTTCGTGCCAGTAGCATGTGACCGGCGCCTATTCCCCTGTCCTGGCCGACGCCGTCTCTACTCTGTTTAGCGACATTTTTGTCTTATTTTATCCCTAAAATCTGAAATAATATACAAAATACCTTTCCAAGGGTAAAATCTCAGAATATGGCCAGTTATTGAACAAAATGTATTACAAACTAGCCTCAAATAACTAGAAAATATATAACTAATTTAGGCCATATCACCAAACAAAGGGTCTTTATAACAAACAAAGCCATAAAGTGCATAAATAAAAGCAAAACATAATATAAAGTAGTTAAAACTTAACATGGTAGTATACATCCCAAAAGGATAATTACAACTTAGAGAATGACATTGTACACTACAAGTATACTAAACATTAATATACAACGAGTTGTAAGGATCCCGCCTTCAAAAAAGCAACACTACCCTCTCTAAGGTTGAATCTTGCTTCCCAGTCCTAGGAAAAACAGAGTAAAACAGGTGTGAGTGAAAAATCACCCAGTGAGTACTGTGTGTGCTAGTGTCTGACAGAACAGGTGCAAAATTTTCATTAGAAAAAAAATAAAAATTTCTCATGAAACTGGTTTTAGAAAATTCAACTGCAAGACACTGAAAACAACTCTACAATAATAGGATTGAGAAAATTCAGTTATGTGGTTCGAAACTGTCGCATGTTTTGACAAATATCAGTTTTCAAGTCAAAGCCCCAATTTTAGAGAAAATGTAGGTACTACTCTCATCAGAAGTACACCCCGCATGCAAAGCCCATAGAACTTTGCCTTCGGCTATAGTACTATTATGTTTAGAACTTCCCCATTCGTACTGGACCATATCTTGCCATTTCGGCTGTTGATGATCCTCAGTACCCCTATCCTAAAGCCTAACACTCAATTGTATCATGCCAGAATGGTAAGTGACCGCAGACCCTCACCTCACATTTTAGGTATTTTACTTGCCACCATAAGCCAATGTTCCCAATCCTGACTTCAATCAACATCAAGGTAACAAGGGGTGAAGACACCGATGTCCCCACCAATATCAATGAAACACCCAATATATATCCTTGAGTGTATCTACTACAGTTAGGCAATTGCCGAGCAAATAAATTGCTAGCTAAGGACGGCTAATTTCAATGTCCTATCACTCTGTTTAGAGTAAGACAATCCCTAGAACTAGCTAGGTTACTTGAGGTCATCTATCTTGAACGTAAGCTAGTACAAAGAGCATAGCCCTTGCTGAGTACTCAACACCTTCATTGGATGACAACCTAGCATGCTATATAACAATTCACAAGGAATTCTAAAATTCCTAAAGGAATAGAGTGAAAATATTTTTTAGGGGTAAAATTTTCATTTTGAAACTCTATTTCTCTACCGAAAAATGATTTTTCAAAAATTAAGCATAACAGGATAAAATGTCCTTTGCGGGATTAAATACATTCCTCAAGGGCAATTACATAATTTACGAGTAATCTAGTCCAAAAGGAATAAAATCCGCATAATCTAAGAATTTAAATCCAAAAGATGTGAACAATTCAAGGATTTAGGAATTCATCACATTTCCAAAAAAAAGGCCATTTTCGTAACTTTTTCAAAGAAATATGCCATAATTCAAGAATTCAAACCATAAACATGGTATAAGGTTCATTTGAGTAAAACCAAAAGCCAATTCGATTCATAAAATATGAATGGAACGCTTGGAAACATATAATTGTTCATGGAAAAATATTCACAATTGAGTAAATTCCATTTCTCTTTGAAATGCATTATTTCTCAAAATAATGAACATTTCCGATTTAGGAAAACCATAATTGGTTTAGGAAAATCTAAAGCCACACATTCGTGTATTTCATTCTTTAGAATGTTATTCATCAAAATGAATATTTTCAAGAATAAATCTCATGAATTTCATGTCATTTGAACACAAAATGACATCATATATTTTATCAGAAAAACTATACTTTCTCCAGGGAAACCAAATCGTTCAATATTCATTTTTGGCATAATAATTGCACACTAGCATTTTGTCATACAATACATCAAAGGACTCACTTTTTCCTAGGGAATCTTAGCGAGATCGGGAGCATATTAAATACAAGACACCTAAGGTTTTATCAGGAAAACCAAAGACATTTATTATGCATAACTTTAATTTGCATAAACCACTGGCATAAGCTAGGCTTTCAAGCATTCATGGGACACATCTCGAGTACGCTATCATTCAATCGTTATAACGTCCAACAATTGGCACAAGTTCGAAATCAAACGCCTACAATAAATATTAATCCTAATGTGCTTGAGTATGCATTTCATAAACTAACTTTATTCATGTAATACATTAACAAGGAATTTAGTCATTCCTTTAATATTTCATTTCTTCTTGTAATGAAATAAACTACTTGGAATACTATTATTCCAAATTATCCATTTCTTGTTCTTTTCCTAAACACAATTCCCAACATTTCAATCCATTCAATTCATGTTGTTTAATTCCATCAATCAAACGAAATTTTATCCAAGAACATGTATCATCTCAAATTTTCCAGCTTTTTCTCATTAAACCACATCTCACTAATTAATTCATATATTTCAATAAACAACTCCAATTCACTCCAAATTTGTTTCAAACTTCTTCTCTTTCACTTAGCTAAAATTTTATGGCCTGATTTCACAACAACAACGGAATTCCAACAGGTTTTCTGTAGCATTTTCAAGGTTGAAATCTAGCTTTTCCAATCCTTTTTCACAAAAAAAAAAAAAAAAATCTTATTCCATCTTGTTAATCCTTTTATCAAACACTTAACTCCAATTAATTCCTCCATTTTTCCTAAACTCTTCTTCATCAAAACTCACTGTTTTCTATGTATTTTCCAGCAGAAAAATGTCACACACATAGCAGCAAAATCCAGCAGCCTTTAATCCATTTTCCATGCTTACATGATTTCAACTAACATTAAATTCCTTCATTTACTTTATTTAATCCTTTCTTCATCTTCTTCAATTTTCAGCCATCAAAATTTCTTCCAAACAGCATCAAAACTTCACAAAAACAACACAATTCCATGCTAAATGCTATTCCAAGCAACCAGTTACAGAAGAGAGCAAAAATATCAATATAGTGTTCATATGTTCTTCAAGTAAAAATCACACAACATGCTTATCTCCTTGCAAAACATACATCAATCTACTCCTGACACTGTGAAAAACAAAGGTAGTTCTTGGTATCAATTGATTTACCTTGATTCTCCTTTGATTTTTTCTCCAAAACCTCCAAGAACTCTTGTTTTCTTAAAACTCACCAATTTCTCTCTCTTCTTCTTGCAAATTTCTTTCCTTCTCTCTCTTCTTCTATTTTTCTCTTCTTTTTGTCTATTTTCAGCCCTTAAAACTGGCCACAAGCTTGTCCACCACCATTCCATTTCTTTTTCCATAAGATTTGATTTATTCAACAAGATAATTATACATTAAATGCATAGGCCACCTAACATGACACATGGCATCCTTTGGAAGCTCTTGGAATTCAACATGCCACCTAGGAATTCTTCAACAAATCACCTCTTGCCAAGTAGAACCTTAACCAATAAGAATTGGACATATTTCCAACAACAACCACAATTTTCTCTTAATTCCTTGAAAAAAAATTACTTACTTCTCCGAATAATTCACAAACCCTAATATTATTTGTTTCAATCTTGAAAAATTTTTATTTTATCAATAGAATCCCGACAACAAATGATTTATTTTCATGTCTCTCAAAATTCTCAAATACTTTCTTAGTTTTCCAAAATCGTGACCGAAAATTCCTTCAACGCCCCTTAAAATTTTTATTCTACAAAAATATTCGTCTCATGATAGTGAATATTTCTTGTTCTTACTTTACATACAAAGTCTGACCATGTACAAAGTAGACGAAATCAAAAAGTACAAAAGCGAGGGGCGTCACAATCTCGCTTTTTTACTCTTTCTTCTAAGCTTCCTCATGTAAACTATATTTTTTCACTTATTGTTGTTGTTATGAACTTACTCCTAAGACTTGATTATTGATGACCATCTTAATTACTTCAGTTGTTGATAGAAGATTGCTCCTCATGAAATGCATCTACATTGTACCCAACTTCTTCTATATCATCTACATATTAGCTCCCTATTTCTTGTCTCATCGGATTTATTCTATCTATCTCATTTGCATATTTTGGCATGTACCTTCTTATTCGAGTTTCTTTTTACCAACCCTTTTCTCTATCATTTGTTGAGGATTTTGTTCTAAGGCTTGGTTGATTAAAGTAACAATTGGTACTCTATTTAATGTTTTCAATTATTGTAGATCAAACTTTTCAACATCCTTCTAAATGTTTTCTATGTTTTCTCTATAATTGCTTTCTATTTCTTGGTTTATGGGTTTTATTCCATATACCTTACAATTCTTTTTCATTTAATTTTGCTCATCTTGATTTGTACCTTCTTTTCTTAGCTTCTTTTATCTCCAAAATTCTAATGTCAATATTTAGACAAACCCTTCACTCTTTTGTTCTTATAGTTCTCTTTGATACTCAAAATTTTCACTTCTTTTTCAAATGGTATTGATTTGATATGAATATCTTTCTACTCAATGTTTCTTATTATTTCCTATAATGCACCTTTTCTATTTAAAACTCGAGCATTCAAGGAACATCTCTTTATCACTCAATCGAAGTATTCAACTGTTCTCAATTATAGTGCTTTCATTGACAATCCAATATCACGGTCATTTCACTCTTTATTTTTCTTGTAGATATCATTATTGCTCAAAAATTTCTTCTTTATTCTTCAAGTAACATTATCTTCATGTGCTCATTTTTGTGCTCAATATCTTCTTTAAATTAACTTCTTATATTAAGACTTAAATATCTAAGAACTTCTCTAATTTAATCATCAACAGTACTCAGTTCTTATCAATCTCAATAAATTCTTTGACAATCAATTGTTTCAATTTTTTCATTTACAATTTTATGTTTTTTCAAATATTAAACTTCTTATGGCATTGAAATTAGCCTATCCCTCATTCTTATATTCCCATTGAGCTCACATTATTCCCGTCGAACTCACAACTTCGCTTTTAGAAACTGTGCATAGGATATTGAGACTGTAGCATATGCCACGTAGAAAAACTCTAGTCGCATAAAATCGACTATCCCACTTATAGTTTGAAGCTAGCAACAATCATATCTGTCTTGAAGAAAGGAAAACATATGAGACATTTGCAAATCACAAAAACTCAAAGCTTGACTTTACTTAACAAGATTTGTACCTGAAGCAACGAAGATTCATTTAAATAATCTAAAAATCATTAATGCTCAACTAAATAATCTAAAATTTTAAGCCTTCAAGAAGAAAGAAGTGAGGAGAAGAAATCAAGACTACAAAGAAGCTAACAATGGAATAATGCAATACTATGATCAAGTGTGCGTGCCCAACGAAGACGAATTGAAGAAAAAAAATTCGAAGGAAGCTCAAAAACCGTTACGCTATCTTTCTAGGAGAAACGTAAATGTACCAAGATATGAAGAAGATGTTTTGGTAACAAGAAATGAAGAGAAAATTGTGCAGCAGTATATGTGTCCACTTATCTTGCCTATCAGAAAATGAAAGTTGAATATAGGAGACTCGTTGGAATTAATATTCCAACCCTTATCAAAAGTAGGAATATATCACAAAAGATTTTGATACTTGTTGGCCGACAAGTAGAAATCAAAGGAATAAAGTTTAGACAATAGTAAACTGTCACACCAATATAATCCATATCATTTCGATGAATAAGCAATAGTTAATGGAACCTAAGAAATTATACACTTACATTTGTGCCATCAACAACATTTTCGATTGACACCCCCAATTTACTTCAAGAAGATGAATAAATATTGAAGAATCAAGGAGGTTAAACTTGAAGTGTAGTACTTCGAATCACCCATTGACAGAGAGTTGATCAAAATGAGCAATATTAATTTTTGAAGACATATTGGGAGCGTGCGCACTAGATTTTGAAAATGAGAAGACCAAAAGACTTGTATATGTAGAACTGACTTATGGTAACAACCATCAAACCATAATTGGTTTTGCCTTGAAAGAAATTGTGTTAAGGAAAAAAATACCCGACTTCTTTATACTAGGCAAGGAAAGAAGATGGAAGACAGATCAAGAAAGAGAAGTGTGCATTCAAGGGACGACAGAGTGAGTGATGTTAGTACAAGAATGACCGAAAGCGATTCAAAGCTGGCAGTAAAGTTATACTGACAAGCAAAAAAAAGAGTAAGAATTTCATGTGGGATATGTGGCAATGTTGAAGATTGAATTTGAATTATGAAGAGAAGCTAGTAAAAAAAAAAAAAAAAAACATTTGGAGTGAAGTATTAAGGAATTGAGGAATAAGAGAAATCCTATAGATAAGGTGTTGTGAACATCATGGATATTCAAGATGCAACTTGGGAAACTGAGGAATAGGTAAAGTAGAAGTATCCGAATTTAGTTTAAGGTTTGGTGTTAGCAATTTTGAGGACAAATTTCTCTTAAGTGGGGAAGGATTTAACCCCCCCCTCATATTGTGCATTCATACATATATCAATTGGCATTTCATGGATATATTATTATGTGGAATTCATATTATGAGTGAATATTTGAATATTTTAAGAGAGCTTATTTTGCATAAATTCTTGACTACTTTATATACCTAAGTGAAATATTTGTGTAGAAAATTTGTATACGCTTGTATGAATATAATGCGATACTTTATTGTGTTTAATTTTATGTCTTACACGGAGAATTAATTATTTATAAGTGTTTTATACATTTATTTAGTGAAAAACAATGTTTTTGGGGAAAATGTAAGAATTTAATATCATGAAGGACTAAATATTGATTTTTATCAAATAAAAAACCTTATTTCATTATTTTAATTATTTTGATTTTTGACTTTGTTTAATCTTGACAATTAATTGACCAAGACTTATTTTATTTTATTATTTCTTTTATATATGCAAGACTAATTTTAATATTATATTTTTTTACACCAAATTAATTTCTTTTTTGATTTATTTTATTTCAATAATCCTAGAGTGCTCTAAATGTGTTCAATAACAATCATATCGATCATTATAGCAGCCTAATCTCAGCCATTGGTGTATTTTCATCCTAACCATTGATTTTTATAGAAGATGAAGTATAAAAACAATTTCTAAACATAATTTAATTAATTAAAATCTTTCTTTTATTAAACAAAACACTTATTCACCAACCAAAACACAAAACTTCATATCAATTCCTCATTTCCATTCGGCCAAGAGCACACACACGCGCGCGCGCGCGCTCACACACACACACACTTCGAGGTATTCATTCTATTTCTCTCTCTCACTCTCAATCGTTCCTCTCTCATATTTCCTCTCTCTTCTCTCTTTAATTTTCTTCATTAAACTACCTGAATTGCACCATAATCACCGAAGAAAAAAGTGTGGAGTTGATTTTTGAAGTGATTTCAAGTGTTCTTCACTTGGGTAAGTAATTTGAACTCATCTCTTTGATTAATACGTGTTTTATATGGGTAGCCATGAATAGGCAGATTTCGTTCTTCAGAAAAATGGAGTTTGTAAAGATTTTGATGTGAAGGAGATGGGGTAACTTTGAAGTTATTGTATAGGATTGATATTGTGAACGTGGATTTGAGGTGTTTAGGATTGAATTGATGGAAGATTAATGGTGGATTTGTGGTTATAAGTTGAATTTTCTTGCTAGAATTACATGATTTGTGAATTTTTAAGAACAATACCGAAATTTTTTGTTAACAAAGATGTCATCCTCTATTTCTATTTCATTTTACTTGTTTCTGGAGTATTTTCTTGTTAGAATCATGCTAACTGCTTACTTGGTTGATTTTATAAGATTTTTAAAACTTACTTTGTACAAAATTCTTCAAAACAGATTTTCAACCTTCGGTAGAAACCCTTGAACTTTGAATTTTTCTTTGAAAATTTTCCACAGTAAAGAACAAAATTAATCCTTGTTCTCCTAAAGGTTATGGTACATGTTTTTTAGTGTAGAAAATATTACCAACAAATAACACAATTACTCAAGTTTCATTTAAAATTCCAACCACTAAAACCACACAAACGGGCAAGTATACCCATCGTATAGTATAGGGAATAATAAGTATCAAATCCACGAGAACTTAGGCTTCTACCTTACTTTACCCAAATCTTTATTGTTTAACCAATAAAACAAGAAGAGAATAAAAAAGGAAAATAAATAAAGATAAAAATAGATATAACTCAAGGATGCAATTTTATGTTACTAGACAATTATCTTGAAAATATAAAATTGAATCAATTAGCATTCATTACAATCAATTGTCATCTTCTCTTCATGAAAGATTTAATATAGACCCACTCCGTTTTGCAGTCCATGGAATCATTATCATCTAGTTAAGTTAGTAAATATATTCTATCTCGACTAACTTATCCAAAAGATGCATTAAAATCAATTCTAATATAAATCCCTATATTCTAGGTGATTTAAAATATGAAATTAGTCACTGAATCCATATTCTAGCAATCATTAACCAACCTTTGATCACCAATGTTCTAGACAATTAACACATTTTTCAAGCAAGTTAAGAGATAACAAATATGAAATTAATTAATTGAAGTCATTACCAACCTCTTTTTCATGCAAGTTAGTAAAAAAAATCAATCAACCAACTCCATAAGAAAAACAAGCAATCAAATACCAAGAACAACAATCAATTGATCAAAAGTTCCAATTAACTCAATATCATAATCTCCACAATTATATCTAATTACAATCAAAACGTTAAGCACATCATTGTTCGAGAAATGTAAACAAAGAATAAAAGATAAAACTCATAGACAAGCCCTTCTTCTTCAATTGAAAACCTCATTTGAACAATGCTCCTTTGAGTGGTGATTAAGTAGCTAGCTTGGATCCTTCAAATCACAAATTTCTCTAGTGGTTTTCTTGTATTTAAAAACCTTCTTGATACCAAAATTCATTGCTTGAGAAGTCTAGTCTGAGTAGAATTTAGAAAATACCAAATTCGTGCACAGGATTTTTGCCTTCCAGAGTGTACCTGGCATCGAGTACAGTCAAGCCACCTAGCACTAGGACTGTTCTATTCTTCTCAGCTTTTGTTGTTTAACCATAATGCACCCAGTGTCTAGTCCTTTGGCTGGTCTGGGCACCAGGTCTGTTTTGGAATTGTTCACTTTTCACTCAAAATCAACTTAAATCTGCACAAATTTGTCAAAAAAAATTTTACCAACCAAAATGTCCAATAGGAAGGAATACGCCTAGTTATTACAATAAATGTATCACAAAAACAACCTCAAATAACTAGGAAAATAATAATGATTTTATCTCCTATCACATACCCCTACATTTGAACTTTGCTTGTCCTAAAGCAAACACTAAGAATTTAGAACAAGACAAAACAATTTAGAAAATTTTATCCTTAGCAAATTCATCCATACTGAGGATATAACCTTTTTCCAACCTTAAATATAAATTTGTCATTTAATCAATCCTTTTAAAACCTTGAAAACTCATGTATTAAATCAAACAATCCAACGGCCATCAAAGTTAAGTTAAACAAGCATATATCTAGAACAAGAAAATCATCCTACTCCTCAAGCAAAAACATAAATAACATATATCATACAAGTCAAGCCATTTAACCAATTTAAGTATTATATACTTAAAGTAGCACAATTTAAGTTAGTAAACCAAGGAGACACTCCACCCTTTTTTTTCCTCAAAGTTTTTTCAATGACTTAGGGAATTGATAGCCTCAAGTGAATGAATTTCTCTTCACGTACCGTTTTAGCCCCCTTATTGTCATTATAAATCGTTTTTTCAGGAATTTTTTTTTCTTTACTCTTTCTTTCCTTACTATCTAACATTCAGGATAGCCTCAAGAGAGTGTGGTACTTATTTGTTTCTTTTCTTCCATTCACTGTATTGGCCCCCTTTTTAGCAAAAGGTCTATCTTTTTTTTATTTTTTTCAAAAAACGAGAGCAATTTTTTTTCCAACTCACATTCTTTCTCTTTCACTCAAAAAAAGTTTTTCCTCACATTCCTTATTCACCACTCAAAGTCAAGAAAATCTTAAATCTATAATCTAAGAATTAGTCAACAACTCTTCCCATATTTCATCATACCATCCACATTTAAACTTAAAGAATAAAACAAAACTCAAATACTAAATATAACCATGGTTAACTTAAATTCTCAAGACTTAGTAAAATCCAACTTAATTCCCAAGTTTACTTTTTAATAAAATCAACCATAATGAATGGCGAATCCATGTCCACAATTAGTAAAAAAAAAAAATTATCACTCCATTATTGATAAATAAGCTCCATTTAGCTCCAAAATCTCCAAACTTTCAAATTTTCAACAAAATTGTTTGATACCAAGAAATCACCAAGATCATTGATAAAAACTTGGACAAAGAATATTACTAAACCGCTCCCTGCACATTTTAACTGGACAATGTCCTCATTAGGCAAAAATTAATGCAAGAAAGCATCTCCAAAGGGGACAAAAAATGATAAGAAGGGATAAAGTTAACCAATACTCCACAACTACAATAAACGCCAAATAAATTTTAAAACATAGAAAAGAGATAAGAGCTTGTTCAAGAACACTTTATTCCAACCTAAAAAAGAAAACACAAATAAAAGCATATAGAAAATAAAGGCAAAATAAAAATAAAAAAAAACACTTAAATAATACTAAAGAGAAATACTAATAAAGATCCTACTTAAAGCAAATAAAGACACGACTCATTTTCCCCACACTTAAGATGACAAATATTTTCTTTATTTTGGGGAAGAAACACCTAACAACTCCAAACCCAACAAAAAGATACAAACTCTTTCCACTCATCATGCTTCTTCATCAAACCTTTGTGAAATAAATTAATGCTCAAAATTGAAAATAGGCAAGATGAATGTAGAAATAGGGGAGGTTTTTGAAAATGGTCATGTTCATGAAAATAATTTTTCTAAGTAAACCAAAACACATGAACCTCATTATCTAACCTTCCTTTAGACACACAAATATTTTTGCCAACAAATAAATGCACATGGTCTCTGAAGAATGCATCAAACGTGAAATCACTATTTAATCATTCAAAATATTTGTCACACTGAAAATTACCCCTTAAACATAGCAATTGAGTTCATAAAGATGGGATAAAGAAATCATTACTTTTTAATGCATCTACAAATACTAAGTTACTTCCTTTTGAATTAGGTGAAGCATAGAAATTACCAAAATCCTCCAAAGACTTCATATGATGTAGCATTGACAAATCCAACTCCATGAGGCATGGTAAATTCAACGTGTCATCAATGGCATCATTAGACTCCAAGAGTTGAGTGGTACCTAAAAATTAATGTGACAAAGAAAAATTAGAAATATGAGAGCATAGACTAGAATAAAAAATTTTCCCATCATATTGGACAATTGTTCCTCATATCCTCTCTTCTCTCTTTAGGGGTCCTCTTAGACAAGTGTATAGGCCTTTATGGCATCCTCGACCAATTTGGCTAGTTGTGTTCTTTGATGGCTCGAATGTTGGGATGCTTCTTCATACCACTTAATTGATAAATTTACATTGGCGATAAAAGAATGTTTTGAGGCTTCAAGTGATGACTCACAAAAAGTATCAATCCGAGCTTGTAACATTGCCAACGTATCGTCATTAAAGCCCCTTTGATATTATGCCCATGAATAATTGTCCGTGATGATGTTTTGAATCTCACACTTAAAGAAAAACAAAAATCAAATCAAAAATAAAAATTAAAACAAACAAAATTAATAGAATAATAAAGAAAAGAAAAATACACAAATTAGAAATATTCAAAAACTACCAAAACGTAAAAGTTAGTAATATTTACAAATACAAAAAGGCTAAATCTACAAGACTCGAGTGTTTCTAATAGTGCCCGTCCCCGGCAATGGTGCCAAAAACTTGATGTGTGTTTTTTAGTGTAGAAAATATTACCAACAAATAACACAATTACTCAAGTTTCAATTAAAAGGCCAACCACTAAAACCACACATACAGGTAAGTATAACCATCGTATAGTATAGGAAATAGCAAGTATCAAATCTATGAGAACTTTGCCTCCCACACTGCTCTACCCAAATCTTTATTGTTTAGCCAATAAAAGAAGAAGAGAATAAAAAGAAAAATAAATAAAGATAAAAATAAATATAACTCAAGGATGTAATTTCATGTAACTAGACAATTACCTTGAAAACAAAAAATTGAATCAGTTAGCATTCGTCACAATCATTTGTCGACTTGGCATCATGAAGGATTTAATATAGACCTACTTGGTATGCAATCCATGGAATCACTATCTTCTAATTAAATTAGTGAGCATATTCTATCTCAACTAACTTAATCAAAAGATGCATTAAAATCAATCTTTATATAAACCCTTATATTCTAAGTGATTTAAAATATGAAATTAGTCAATGAATCCATATTCTAGAAATCAGTACCAAGCCTTTGATTACCATTATTCTAGACAATTAATCCCATTTTCAAGAAAGTTAAAAGATAACAAATATGAAATTAATTAATTGAAGTCATTACCAACCTCTCTTTTTCATGCAAGTTAATAACAAAAATCAATCAATGAACACTGTAAGTAAAATAAGTAATCAAATACCAAGACCAACAATCAATTGATCAACAGTTCCAATTAACTCAAAATCATAATCTCCAAAATAATATCCAATTACAATCAAAACGGTAAGCACATCATTGTTCTAGAAAAGTAAACAAAGAATGAAAGATAAAAATCATAGACAAGCCATCTTCTTCTCTTGAAAACCTCTTTTGAACAATGCTCATTTGAGTGGTGATTGAGTAGCTAGCTTGGATCCTTCAAATCATACATTTCTCTTGTGCTTTTCAAGTATTAATAAGCCTTCTTGATACCAAAACTCATTACTTGAGAAGTCTAGTCTGAGTAGAATTCAAATATTACCAAAATTTTTTGGAAAATACAAAATTCGTACATAGGATTTTCACCATCCAGAGTGTACCTGGCACCGGGTACAGTCGGGCCACCTGGCACCAGGTTTGTTCTGTTCTTCTCAGTTTTTGTTGTTTAACCAGAATGGACCCGGTGCCTGGTCCTTTAGCTGGGCCCAGCACCAGGTCTGTTCTGGAATTGTTCACTTTTCACTCAAAATCAACTTAAATCTACAAAAATTTGTCAAAAACATTTTTTACAAGCAAAATGTCAAATAGGATGGAATATGCCTTGTTATTACAACAAATGTATCACAAAACAACCTCAAATAACTAGGAAAATAACGATGACTTTATCCCTTATCACATACGTCCACACTTGAACTTTTGCTTGTCCTCAAGCAAACAAGACATAAAACCCTAAGCATTTAGAACAAGATAAAATAATTTAGAAAATTTTATCCTTAGCAAATTCATCCATACTGAAGACATAACCTTCTTCGAACCTTTAATATAAACCTGCCAATTACTTAACCCTTATAAAACCTTGTAAACTCATGTATTAAATCAAACAATCCCAAGACCATCAAAGTTAAGTTAAACAAGCTTATATCTAGTACAAGTAAATGATCCTACTCCTCAAGTAAAAAGATAGACAACATAAATTATACAAGTCAAGCCATTTAACCAATTCAAGTATAACAAACTCAAATTTACACAACTTAAGTTAGTAAAACAAGGAAACACACCACTCTATTTTTTTTTTCAAATTTTTTTTAAGGACTTAGGGAATTGAAAGTCTCAAGTGAATGGATTTCTCTTCACGTACCGTATTGGCCCCCTTATAGTCGTTATATATCATTTTTTCAAGATTTTTTTCCTTCTTTCTTTCCATACCTTCTTGCCTTCGGGATAGCCTTAAGAGAGTGTGATATTTATTTGTCTTGTCTTTTCCACTCATTATATTGGCCACCTTTTCAGCAAAAGGTCTATCTTTTCTTTTTTTTGTTGAAAAGACGGGAGCAAATTTTTTTTCCAACCCACGTTCTTTCTTTTTCACTCAAAAATTGTTTTTCCTAACATTCCTTATTCACAACTCAAAGTCAAGAAAATTTAAATCTGTAATACAAGAATTAGTCAACAACTCTTCCCATATTTCATCATACCAACCACATTCAAAACTTAAAAAATAAAACAAAACTCAAATACCAAATGTAACCAAGGTTACCTTAAATTCTCAAGACTTAGCAAAATCCAACTTAATACCCAATTTTAATTTTTAATAAAATCAACCATAACGAATGACAAACCCATGTCCAAAATTAGTAAAAAAAAAAAAAAAAAATCATCACTCCATTATAGATAAGTAAGCTCCATTTAGCTCCAAAATTTCCAAAACTTTCAAATTTTCAACAAAATTGTTTAATACCAAAAAACTACCAAGATCATTGATAAAAACTTTGACAAAGAATATAACTAAACTACTCTCCCACATTTAAACTGGGCAATGTCCTCATTTGCCAAAAATTAATACAAGAAAGCATCTCCAAAGGGACAAAAAAATGATAAAGGAGGGATAAAGTAAGCAATACTCCCCAAGTGCAATAAATGCCAATAAATTTTAAAACCTAGAATAGAGGGAAGGGCTTGTTTAAGAAGACTTTATTCCGACCTAAAAAAGAAAACATAAATAAAAGCATAAAGAAAATAAAGGCTAAATAAAAATAAAAAAAAACACACTTAAATAACACTAAAGAGAAATACTAGTAAAGATCCTACTTAAAGCAAATAAAGACATGACTCACTCCCCAACACTTAAGATGGAAAATTTTTTCTTTGTTTAGGGTGGAAAAACACTAAACAACTCTAAACACAAAAAAAGATACAAACTCTTTCCACTCATCATGCTTCCTCATCAAACCTTTGTAAAATAAATTAATGCTCAAAATAGAAAATAGGTAAGATGAATGTAGATAGAAGGGAGGTTTTTGAAAAAGGTCATGTTCATGAAAACAATTTTTCTTATTAAAACAAAACATGGACCTCATTATCTAACATTTTTTTAGACGTAAAAATATTTTTGCCAAAAAATAAAATCACATGGTCTCTAAAGAATGCATCAATTGTGATATCACCATTTAACCTTTCAAAAGATTTGTCATAATGAAAATTTCCCTTTAAACATAGCAATTGAGTTCTTAAAGATGGGATTAAGAAATTCTTACTTTTCAATGCATCTACAAATATCAAGTTACCTCCATTTGAATTAGGTGAAGAATAGAAATTACAAACATCCTCCAAGGACTTCCTATGATATAGCGTTGAAAGATCCAACTCCTTGAGGTATGGTAAATTTAACACATCATCAATAGCATCATTAGGCTTCATGAGTTAAGAGGTACCTAAAAATTAATGTGACAAAGAAAAATTAGAAATATGAGAGCACAGACTAGAATAAAAAATTTTCATCATCATATTGGACAATTATTTTTCATATCCTCTCTCCTCTTTTTGGAAGACCTCTTGTGCAAGTGTATAGGCCTTTATAGCATCCTCAACCAATTTGGCTAGTTGTGTTCTTTGATGGCTCGTATGATGGGATTCTCCTTCATGTCGCTTAATGGATAAATTTGTATTGGCGATAAAAGAATGTTTTGAGGCTTCAAGTGACGTCTTAGAAAAAGCGTCAATCCGAGCTTGTAACATTGCAAACATATCATCATAAAAGCCCCTTTGACGTTATGCCCATGAATAATTGTCCATGACGATGTTTTGAAACTAGCACTCAAAGAAAAACAAAAAAAACAAAATAAAAATAGAAATAAAAACAAACAAAAATAATAGAAAAATAAAGAAAAGAAAAATACACAAATTAGAAATATTCACAAACTACCAAAATGTAAAAGTTAGTAATATTTACAAATACAAAAATGGCTAAATTTACAAGACTCGAGTGTTTCCGATAGTGCCCGTCCCGGGTAACGGTGCCAAAAACTTGATGTGTATTTTTTAATGTAGAAAATATTACCATCAAATAACACAATTACTCAAGTTTTAATTAAAATATCAACCACTAAAACCACACATACAAGTAAAGTATACCCATCGTATAGTATAGGGAATAGCAAGTATCGAATCTATGAGATCTTTTATTGTTTAGCTAATAAAAGAAGAAGAGAATGAAAAAGGAAAATAAATAAAGATAAAAATAGATATAACTCAAGGATGCAATTTCATGTAACTAGACAATTATCTTAAAAACACAAAATTGAATCAGTTAGCATTTGTCACAATCAATTCTCGTCTTGGCATCATAAAGGATTTAATATAAACATACTTCGTATGCAATCTATGGAATCGCTATCTTTTCGTTAAATTAGTGAACATATTCTATCTCGACTAACTTAACCAAAAGATGCATTAAAATCAATCTTCATATAAACCCCTATATTCTAGGTTTAAAATATGGATTTAGTCAATAAATCCATATTCTAGCAATCATTAACCAACATTTGATCACCAATGTTCTAGACAATTAAACCCCTTTCAAGCAAGTTAAGAGATAACAAATATGAAATTAATTAATTGAAGTTATTACCAACCTCTTTTTCAAACAAGTTAATAGCAAAAATCCATCAACCAATTCCGTAAGAAAAACAAGTAATCAAATACCAAGAACAACAATCAGTTGATCAAAAGTTTCAATTAACCCAAAATCATAATCTCCACAATAATATCCAATTACAATCAAAACGTTAAGCACATCATTTTTCTAGAAAAGTAAACAAAAGATAAAAGATAAAACTCATAAACAAGCCCTTCTTCTTCTCTTGAAAATCTCCTTTAAACAATGCTCCTTTGAGTGGTGATTGAGTAGCTTGCTTAGATCCTTCAAATCACACATTTCTCTTGTGTTTTTCTTATACGTATAAACCTTTTTGATGCCAAAATTCATTGCTTGAGAAGTCTAGTATGAGTTGAATTCAGAAAATATCAAAATTCTTTAGAAAATACCAAATTCATGCACATGATTTTCGCCTTCTAGAGTGTACCTGGTGTCGGATACAGTTGAGCTTCTTGGCACCAAGTCTGTCATGTTCTTCTTAGTTTTTGTTGTTTAAGCTGAATGGACCTGGTGCTTGGTCCTTTGGCTGGGCCTAGGTCCAAGTTTGTTCTGGAATTGTTTACTTTTCGCTTAAAATCAACTTAAATCTACACAGATGTGTCAAAAAATACTTTTCCTAAACAAAATGTCAAATAGGAAGGAATACCAAATGTATTACAAAACAACCTCAAATAATTAGAAAAATAATGATGATTTTATCCCCTATCACATACCCCCATACCTGAACTTTTGCTTATCCTCAAGCAAACACTAAGTATTTAGAACGAGACAAAATAATTTAGAAAATTTTAACCTTAGCAAATTCATCCATACTGAAGGCATAACCTTCTTCCAACCTTAAATATATCCTTGTCATTTACTCAACCTATTTAAAACCTTGTAAACTCATGTATTAAATCAAACAATCCCAAGGCCATCAAAGTTAAGTTAAACAAGCTTATATCTAGTACAAGAAAATGATCCTACTCCTCAAGAAAAAACATAGATAATACAAGTCAAGCCATTTAACTAATTCAAGTTTTATAAACTCAAATTTACACAACTCAAATTAGTATAACAAGGAAACACTCAACTCTTTTTTTTTTCCTCATAATTTTTTAACGATGTAGGGAATTGATAGCCTCAAGTGAATGTATTTCTCTTCATATACCGTATTGGTTGGCTTATAGTCATTATATATCATTTTTTTTTGGAATTTTTTTTCATTCTTCTTTCATTCATTACCTTCTTGCCTTTAGGATAGCCTCAAGAGACTGTGATACTTATTTGTTTCTTCTCTTCCACTCATTGTATTGGCCCTCTTTTCACCAAAAGGTTTGTCTTTTTTTTTTTTTTCAAGAGACGAGAGCAATTTTTTTTCCAACTCACATTCTTTATTTTTCACTTAAAAAATGTTTTCCCTCACATTCCTTATTCACAACTCAAAGTCAAGAAAATTTTAAATATGCAATACAAGAATTAGTCAACAAACTTCCCATAATTCATCATACCATCCAGATTCAAACTTAAAGAATAAAACAAAACTCAAATACCAAATGTAACCAAGGTTAAATTAAATTCTCAAGACTTAGCAAAATCCACTTAATACCTAAGTTTACTTTTTAATAATATCAACAATAATGAATGATAAATCCATGTCCAAAATTAGAGGAAAAAAAAAAAATCATTGCTCCAATACAGATGAATAAGCTCCATTTAGCTCTAAAATCTCCAAACTTTCAAATTTTCAACAAAATTGTTTGATACCAAGAAAACACCAAGATCATTGATAAAAACTTGGACAAAGAATATTACTAAACTACTCCCCCACATTTAAACTGGACGATGTCCTTATTGGCTAAAAATTAATGCAAGAAAGCATCTCCAATGGAATTGAAAAACGATAAAGGAGCGATAAAGTTAAGCAATACTCCCAAATTGCAATAAACGCCAAAAAATTTGAAAACTTGGAATAGAGAGAAGGACTTGTTTAAGAAGACTTTATTTTGACCTAAAAACAAAAACATAAAGAAAAGCATAAAGAAAACAAAGGCTAAATAAAAATTAAAAAAACACACTTAAATAATACTAATAAAGATCGTACTTAACACAAATAAAGACACGACTCAGTCTCCCACGCTTAAGATGGAAAATATTTTCTTTATTTGGGGAAAAAAACACCTAACAACTCCAAACACAAAAAAAGATACAAACTCTTTCCATTCATCATGCTTCCTTATTAAACCTTTGTAAAATAAATTAATGCTCAAGATAGAAAATAGTCAAGATGAATGTAGAAAGAAGGTAGGTTTTTGAAAAAGGTCATGTTCATGAAAACAATTTTTCTTAGTAAAACAAAACACATGAACCTTATTATCTTACATTCCTTTAGACACACAAATATTTTTGCCAACAAATAAATACACATAGTCTTTGAAGAATACATCAAACGTCAAATCACCATTTAACCCTTCAAAAGATTTGTTATAAAGAAAATTCCCCTTTAAACTTAGCAATTGAGTTATTAAATATGGGATAAAAAAATCCTTACATTTCAATGCGTCTACAAATACCAAGTTACCTCCATTTGAATGGAGTGAATGATTGAAATTACTAACATCCTCCAAGGACTTCATATGAAATAGCGTTGAAAGATCCAAATCCTTGAGGTATGGTAAACTCAACACATCACCAATGGCATCTTTAGGCTCTGTGAGTGGAAAGGTACCTAAAAATTCATGTGACAAAGAAAAATTAGAAATATGAGAGCATGGACTAGAATAAAAATTTTTTCCCATCACATTGGACAATTGTTCTTCATATCCTCTCTCCTCTCTTTGGGGGTCCTCTTGTGCAAGTGTATAGGCCTTTATGGCATCCTCAACCAATTTAGCTGGTTGTGTTCTTTGATGGCTAGTACGTTGGGATCATCCATTTTCTGGAAGGTTTAGAACATGAAATAATGCAAATTCACAAGGTGAGATCCTTCCACATACGATTCCTCCACTATTGGCTTAGGGTTATATTAAGTAGTTAGTGATGATCATCCAAAAGTTCATTTAGGAGACATCTGTACAATTCATACGATTTTTTTTGGAAAAATGATATAACATAACTTAAGAATAGGCACAAAAGAGCTATAGTGCATATAGCTGGATCATAACATATATTCATTCTTATCAAACACAAAGTTATATACACTGTACATATCCTACTACACATATCCATATCTCATCCTCTCGTTCATCGTCATCACTATCTAAAATGGGAGGTTTTGAATTAGTAGAAACCGTATAGGATTCGGCTGTATTGAATCCTTCACATTCATCTGCATCAGGGTGCAACCCAGCCAGTATGTTGAGTCTATCTCCAATTCTTCCTCAAACTACTCGACCACAGGTACTTTCACCTCGGATACCTCCTGATGTCTTCCTATCTCAACATTCTCCAAACATAACATCTCATCTTCTAATATTCCCAGAGTATCCCTACTAAATTCCTTCTCATTAACCTCAGACAATACTACACCATCGAGGACATTATCTTCCTCATCGTTATCCTGATGGCGTGGTTCAATATCGCCATCAATTTTATCAAAATCACCACCCATCTCCTCATGTGGTGATGATGTCCTCTTGGGAATAGGTGTCCTTTCCAAATTGAGGTCTCGCCTAAATAAGGTAATGGTAGGCACTACAACATCAAATGTGCTCCCGGTGAGACAGGGTGTATGAAGGCAGCTAGGGCTGGATCCTATCTAAGTGAAACTTCTTGGCACACCTGCTCGGTGGATAATCCTAATCCTCCCAAATCTTTTCACACCCAAATGCTTATCTATCTCTTTCAACCCATCATCGCTATACTCATCCATTGGGCGCTTAACCTTATTACTCCTATCCATTATACCTCCAAAATGAAAGAGTTCTATCAATCCCTATAACAATACCACAGTTCTATAGAACTATGCTCTGATACCATTTGTAACACCCCTACTAAAGGTAACAGCGGAAGCATATCAACACTGGGTATTACCTCGTCCAGTTACCCAGATAAAGGGTCTTTATAACGAAAAACCTACAGAGTATATAAGGTCTATATCTATACAACAACCCATATTGATGGTCACGTGCACATATATAATAAAGAATCTCATCTATGAAAATTTTCATTCAACATCAGTAATAAGGTACATTATCCAAAAGGGAAATGTCCGGACCTATTTTGCTGTCATTGTGGTATCGTCCTCTATCCATAGATCCGCTCAACTCCAGATCCTACAAAAAGGGTAAGATAAAAGACACGTGTGAGTGAAAAATCACCCAGTGAGTCCCATATGTGCTAGTGATTTATGAAAGAGACAGAGTACATAAAAATTTTGTGGAATAAAATCATTTGTTCACTAGAAACGACTCCAAAACTCTTTAATGAAGATTTTATTTAGAACTCAATCACTTTTAGAAAACTATATTTCAATTTCAAGTCATTGCCCCAATTTTTTTTTTTTTCAAATCACAGGCACTTCTCCAATAGAAGTTTAGCCTGTATCCACATGTAAGTCCCACAGTCCTTGTCTTCAGTGCCACGTATCATTGTATTGAGACCGCAGCCTCTGGTACTCAACTGTGCAATGCCGGAATAAGTACACCGCAGCGTACTTCTACTCAGGTATACCGCAGCATACCTAGTGATTGCAACACACAATCTTTTACTTGCCACCATAAGTCAGGAGTCCAAATCTTGATGTCAATCACCATCAAGGTGGCAAGGAGTCAAACGCAACGAGTGTCCTCACCCGGCATCCAGAGAATGACTCAAAAATAAGAAGAGTCCGCAGATGTGGCAATTTTCAGATGTTAAACGGTTAGCCAGGACGACTTATCTCAATGTCTTATCACCTCATTCGGAGTAAGACAATCCCTAAAACTAGGCCAAGTTACTAGGGTCGTCTAACTCTAACGTAAGCTAGCACAAAGATCAAAGTACTTGTTGAGTACTCAACATTAACAATACCAACCCCATATGACTGATCAGGCTAGAGGGTTATCTGATCTCGCAGGATTTTCAAATCAAAACATTTTTGGGGTAAAATAACACTTTCCAGAATTTAATCTCACTGACTCACAAGTTAGGTTATCACTCACATAGGCTCCGCAAAGCTAATCAATTCATTCCATGGCACACCAGGCCAATAAAACAATTTCAGGGATTAAAAGGTCATTTTTCAAAAGTCAATCTCATCACGAGAAATCATTTTTAAAATTGTTAAAATAGGATAAAGAGTTATGTTAACATATCAAAACATGTTTCCAAGAGTATCTGGGTCATTTTTCCCATACTCGATCACAAAAGTCATTTCCAAGGGCATTCAGATCATTTTACCTATACCCGATTCCAAAAGACTTTCTGAGGGTATTCGAGTCATTTTACCCTTACCCGATTTGAAAAGTATTCACAAAAGTTTCAATAAGGGTATTTCGGTCATTTACCGTATACTCGATTCCAAAAGTTTTCATAGACATTCCAATAAGGATATTTGGATCATTGTCCAAATACCCGATTCCAAACGGAGCTCATTTCAAGAAATCTATAATTTTAATCCCAAAAGAGGATTAAATTCAAAGTTTCCAAATACATTTCCATAAAATGTTCCAATAAGGGCATTCCTGTCAAATTTATGAATACCTGATTTCAAAATTAACCATTTTTTGAAAATCCCAAATATTTAATCCAAAAAGGACTAAATTCACAAAATTCTTGCTTTAATCATCCAGTAAGGTTTCCAAGCCAATTATGATGTTCAATCGAGCCCAAAATGGTATAAAATAATTCTTACTCAAATAAATCTTAAAAAAATTCAGGGATTTCTAAAACGGTATAAAACATAGTATTTCATGGAAAAGTGAAGCACACTAGCTTTCAAAAGATTTTAGAAATCAAAGGGACTTACCTCGTGTTCTAACTAAACTCTTTCTGTTTACGACCGTTCAACCATTGTTTCCACCACTTTCAACGTTCCGTTGGCCGTTTACCGAAAAATCTACACCGAACATCGTTTTTGGGTCAAATCATGTTTGATCGAAAAATTGCCAACGATTAGCCGACATGCCCGATAGGTAGCTGGGGTCTAGCCAACGTGCCTGATAGTTAGTCGACGTCCGACCGATGTTTAGCCAACAGTTAAGGAAAACGTTTAACTTTCGTTCATGTCGTTTTTTTCGTCATTTGATCAATTCTTTCATTTTTATTTTCCCACATCCTTTATCTCTTTGTATACAAGGGATTCACTTCATATTTCTCAATTATTTCATCCAAAATCACACAATTAATCATCCTTAAGTTCATCCATTTTCGAACTCATTTTTCTTGAATTTCACTGCATGACATATGATTTTGTTTTGCACATAACTTTTAATCCACCACTTCGATTTGGCTCTATGATTTACCAAAATGATCGTAAGACTCTTAAATTTAATTCTATATTGGACTTATTCAGAGTTCTGGTTCTTGTAACATAATACAGGGTGAAAACAGCCCTAATAGTTTTACCTCAATTCCACTATTTATGATTTCCTTTGTTCTTCTTTAGTCTTTAGCATCTTAGAACCATTAATTCATTCAATTTTCATTCAAATCATCTTTCAATCTATGATTTCCAAATTCCAATAGCTCAGAAGAATTACACTTATTCAACACAAATTCATCTTTTCTAATCAAAGGCTAGTATAATCCATTTTTCCAACCAAGTAAATTCCATTTTTACTCTACTTTGACCATCATCACCTCAACCGGAAACAACCCTTTAAGCCACCATAATTATTCAGTTCTTCTTTACACAAAACATCATTCAAAAACCCTTAAGCAGCCAGCACTTATATAAGCATATACAAGGTTTATACACAAAAGTTCACCAACACTAGCTTTGATCCAAAATCAAGACATCAAAATCATGTTTTCATGTTAAAATTCATGTTAATATAATCACCGTAATGAAATCTATAACTTTAATTCTTGAAGAATAGACTTTTACCTTGTATGTGGGATCTCTTGGCTTGATTTTGCTCCAAGAACACCAAGAACACACACACACATCTTTCTTTTTCTCTCATTTTTCTTTTTTCTCCCTATTTTTCTCTAGCTTCTTTCCTTTTCTTTCTCTCTTCTTTCCCTACTTCTTATGCATGAAATCTGGCTGTTTTTCAGCTCCTTAACCGCCATTCTAGGTCCGAATTGGTGACCATTTGGTCACAAATTGTGGGCTATCCACCACGTGTCGCAATTTCATTTATCTACCAATTTTTTTATTTATTTTGTAAAACTTATTTCATAAGCTTTATCTTGTATGAAATCTTATACAACCTCTCATAATGTGACACATGTCCCTATCCATCAATCACATAGTGCCACACGTCCAATTTTTACCCGCATTTCTAATTTTTCTCAGAAATGGCTAAAATCGGATCCGGAATGGAAAAATATTTCACTTTACCATTCTACTCTAAAAATTCCATTGAATCCATTGGTAATTCTTAAATTCTTCAATTCCTTTTCAATTTGGTCAAATTTGAGGTCAAAGTCGTAGGAGCGGTCAAAACGACGAAAATGCCCCCGATAACCCGGATAGCATAATTCATACCAAAACATACGTTTTATTGCACTGATCAATTTCACTTCTCAGTGTACCCTCAAATTCTTATTGTGGTAATAATAGTAGCCTTTCAAAGATTTAGGGTACGGGTAGAACAAATCCAACACTTACATCCAGGTCTTGACAAGATACTATTATACCAAAATATTCGTCTCATTATACCGATCATCTTTTGTTTTGGACATTGATATAAATTCTCATCCTATCACAAGTAGTAGCCAATCGATGATTACAATATGGGATATTACACCCTACTCTTATTTTTGGATCTCTCTCTCTCTCTCTCTTCTTTTTTTTCTTTTATTTTCCTTTCTTCCTTTCTTTCTTCTTTTCTTTTCCTCTTCCTGTTGGATTTTGATCATGGAAACCAGTTTACATGCAGCAGAAAAGTAAAATGAAATCCATGCAAAGGATCACTCATATGTAAATAAATATATCAAGAGAAAGGAAGAAAAATTAATTACATAAAAAATGCAATTACTAAAAAAGAAAAAAATTCTTCCGTGTGAATCCACTTTAAAAGTCAATCCAATTGAGCCACCAAATTCCAATGATAGGAATTTTTCTAATATTGATCCACACGAAAAACGTAATCAAAACCACCAAAATCTATACTAGTAGAATAATGCTTGTTAGCCTTATGATTAATTTACTTTGTAATAAATTATATTCTTCTCTTTCAAAAAGAAAAAAAGAAGAAAAAAACTTTCTGTGCGTGTTCAAATCCCTCTTTGTTACTACGACAATTTTAATATATATAGAGAATAAAATTCTCTATTTTATGAATAGGAAACTTATTTCCTTTTCCACAAAATAACCGCCATAAGAAAGGAAAAATAACACGTAAGTTTCTTAATTCTTTTTAAGAAACAAAGAATTTTCCCCCTCTTTTCAACTATGGGCTTGGAAATTTCAAGAATTTCAATTAGGCCCTATGAATTATAATAAGTTTATAATTCACCTATAGGGATTTCATAATCACAATTCAACCCCAAATAATTATAATAATTTATAATTAGCCCATAATAATTATTTCTTCTCACAAATTAACCCTATAATATTAGCAAATAATATTTTGAGTTCCAATTCCTCTATTGTGTTTGACCTATTAGGTTTTCTAGTCATTTGGTAGCTAATATGAATTAATTCTATCATAATGGAATTAATAATCCTTTTAATAATTAGAATTAATTTATTACTTCTAATTAATATTAAATTTATTAATTCACTAATTAATAAATTCATATTTCGTAGATCATGAGCGGTATCTAACAATACATTATGACCACCCAAAAGTCCTAAAAGTCAAGTGGCTTGAGATGAACTTTTCAATAACAAAACGTTGGTGCAATAAACTCATTTCACTATACAATACTTCATTTGGTTTAAAGTATGGAATTAGTTCCAACTCCCTCCAAAATATTAATTAATTTTGACCCGAATATTTTAGTGCTTGTTCTCGAAATCCATTACTCATCATGTGTATCAATTGGAACTATTTCCAACACATAGTCACCTTGGTCAAAGACTTCATGAGTAATGATTCCTACAAATGGCCATGAGATATTCACTTCTACTATTAAGAGTGGTGAATCCTTTACTTTACCTCTCAACTACTTTCGTTTACTTCACGTTGTACCCAATGTCTATCCCACAGCGGTCTTGTAAGGACCCCAGAGATTGGAATCAAAGTATAATGCTTAGCAAAAAAGTACCTTGGAGTTCTCAAGTCTAAGGATACTTGTACATTTCATATAATGAGATTCTATCACTAGCACTAAATAGTTATCCACGTGATTTTTTTCATAGTTAGGTTATCCAATGTACTTATTGAAATAACAAGCATCCACGTGTTAACTTGATCAAGCGATGGTTTTCACATTTGTGAAATACTCACAAATGTGAGAACCACCGCTTGATCAAATCAAAAAGTATAAAACACACTAATCATTATGTATTAATGATAACCTATCTCATTAATACTATAAGTAGGGATGATTTAAGAAGAAACACATTCTAGTGTAGTAGGAACCTCACATCACGATCTCTATCATGATTTTCTTAACACAGTGTTGTACTTGGGACTTTATCTAACGGTTTTTATATATATAAACAAATGGAATAAAGAAACTGAAAGATAAAGAATGCCTTTTATTAATTTAATATGTAAAATACATTGTATAAATAATTACTTCTAGGGTACAATTTTAACAATCTCCCACTTGCAGTAGACCCAACATTCATGTATCTAATACTAAATGACTGAACATGACCATCTTGTATCTTTTAGGATAATGCCTTTGAAAGTGGATTAGCTATGTTATGATTATTGAAAACTCTCTCTATCTTTACATCCTTTCTATCAATGATTTCTCTCATCAAGTGATAGCGTCTAAGTACATTTGGATCACTGATGAGACCGTGGTTCCTTTGCTTGTGCAATGGCTCCATTGTTATCACAATTCAAGGATATTGGATCAACAATGCTAGGTATTACACCTAGTTCTATATTAGATCATCCATGTTTTGTTTACAACCGAATTCTTTAGTTTTTTCATCAAAACGAAGGCTCCAACTCCTAGAAGCTTGCTTTAGTCCATAAATCACTACAAGAAATCATTATTTTTCCAACCACAATTTCCTACCAAAAATTGACAATTTTGGTAGGAAATTGCATTTTCCTACCATTTTTCATCCAAACCTAACTGGTCGGAAAACCCTCGTCAGAAAACATTTTCCGTCCACGTTTTTAGATATGGTCGGAAGTTTGGAACCAAAATTATGGTAGGAATTTGGGTATTTCGTCAGAAATCTAAGAATAAAAAAATCGTATTTATTCCTACCAAATTTGTGTGGTAGGAAAAAATTGAAAACCTTTCTGTCCAAACGATTTGGTAGGAAATTATTTAATAGAAATAATATTTAAAAAAAAATAAATTAACTTTTTAACCACGTTATTTGGTACGGAAAATTATTTTCAAAAAAAAAAATTTCCATCCAAAATATTTTATTGGGAATGATTTTTAAAATACAATATTTTTCAAAAAAATAAATTTCCAACCAAAGTATTTGGTACAAAAATTTATTTTCAAAAAAATAAATAAATAAATAAAGTTTCCATCCACACTATTTGGTAGGAAATTATTTTTGAAATACAATATATTGAAAAAAAATAAATTTCCAACCAAAGTATTTGGTAGGAAAATTTATTTTCAAAAAAAAAAAAAAAATGTTTCCATCCGCACTATGTGGTCGGAACTTATTTTTCAAAATATTATTTTCAAAAAATAAATTACATTTTCGACCAGAGTATTTGGTAGGAAAATTTATTTAAAAAAATATATATTATTTACGACAAAAATATTTGGAAGGCATGTTTTTTTTAAAAAAAATATTTCCAACCAAAATAGTTGGAAGGAAAATTTTTTGAAAAATATTTCCTACCAAATAGTTCTATAGGAAATGAAATTTCTTCTAAAAGAATTTTTTTCCCTACCAAAAGGTTTGGTAGGAAATTTAATCTTCTTATTAAATGGTATTGTTTCTACCAAAACTTTTGGTAGGAATTTTAAAAGAACTATAGTTCCTACCAAATAGTTTTGGTAAAAAATATCTTTTATGTAAAAAAAAAAAAAAATTTTTGCTACCACATTTTGATCAAAAACAAAATCTCTGTACATAATTTTAAAAATTAATTCTATAACTATGTACCAACAAAATAATATGAATAAACAAATACTAATAAAATATATATCCGAAATCCAAATTATACTAAACAAAACATGATTGTAAAGTGTCGACTTAAATCTTCAGCAACTCTATACCATATAAGTAATTGCCAACTAAATCTTGAACAGGAAGAGCCAGAACTACCATGTCTACCTAATTAAGTTGTATAAACTCCTTTAATGCAACCATTAACTCCTCTTTTTCCTAGTTTGATTTGTTAAATGAAACCATTAACTCTTCCTTATCTTGATTTGATCTATTGAATGCACTCATTAGCTCCATCTTGTCTTGGTTTGATTTGTTAAATGCAGTCATGAGCTCCTCTTTATTCTCACTTGCCTTTTGGAGTTGCTCTATTAATGTTGTAACTTGAGTTAAGCTGCTCAATCATCCCCATGTAGTGACAGGAATGGTTTTTACTGTCACTTCATGCTTTAAATGATCGTGAAGAAGTTGATTGGGTGAGTGTATGTCTAAACGAATCAAGGCCATAAACATGTCCATTTCGTATGGCACCAACAGTTTCAAACCATATTGATGTATGCTTAATTGTGGGAGGCCTACTGGAGTCACTGTCTTCTGTATTTACCATTGTCTCATTATAAACTTTATCACATAATTCATGCCCTCTCACCTACAAAAGTTATTTCAATGCAACATTAGGAAAAAAAAAAAAGAAATTGATAAAAAGTAAGAAATATCAATTATGCCTCACACAATCATACACGTATAACTGAAAACAGGGAATGCAGTTCAATTCGTATTAACACTAATGGTTGTAAATATGTCTCACATAAACATACATATATAGATCCATACAGAAATCATTACATCAATTACAGAATTGGTGAGACTTCATTCTTAGTTTATAAACTCCTGCTTATTATTGACAGAGCTTTAATTGCATAGAGCTTTAATTACCTCTACTTTGATCTTGCTTCAATTAAGAACAAGACTTTATTTATCTAATACTTTGTTTCAAATGAAGCCATTCATATTAGAACAGGAGGAGTACAATTTTTGGATCACTATAATATGTAGAAAACTTAAGAAACGTAGTCATCAAGTTTCAATATTATTTAATATCTCCTAACTTTCATCAAGACAACAATAACAATAATCTAGAGCTGGGGTCAACAAGCTTCTTCAGATTTCACTTTATTTAAAGATAAGAGGGTATAAGTGAAAGGATCCAAAGTTTGTGACTGCAAAAGTGAAATTGGAGAAAAGTTTATGAACTTCCTTTATTTAATTAGAAAAGAAATACTAGTTTTATTTTATTGGGAGGTCAATGCTAACATCTTGGGCAAAATTGTTCTTGGGAATTATTCCACAATTTTGTTAACACCTTTACCTTTCTCTTTTAGTCCAAGTTTTTATGTTTTTTCTTCTAAACATATCTTAGTGTTTACAAAAAAAATTTCTACAGGGATCATAAACTTAGAAATACAAAAAATTATGCACTTGTAAACTCTTCATAAAATAAAAACAATTAGAGTAGATAAAGGAATGAAGTTGTGCACCATTATTTATACATAAATTCACTTATAGAAACAATTCGAGCCCTCTCATCCACAAATGTCCCAATAGTAATGTTTGGCCTATCTATTATGTTCTCCTCCCCTTCATCACTAATAACTGATAGAGCACATGGTTCAATATGAGCATTTTTTTTCGAATGAGCATAATCATGTAATTCCAGAGGAGTGATTTCCCTATTCAGCTTATTTTCCTAGGAAAAAAAGGAAACAGTATGGGGGTCATAATTGATAGTATATTATGTAAAACTGTTTACATGGAAATCAATTCCTACCAGCCTCTTTTTTGTCAAAGAAAATGAAATTGAGCCATTTGTATGCTTTGAAGAACCAAGTCCATCTCGATCCATATTCTCATTTGTTTTGTTTTTTGCCAGGAGTTTTTTAAATTCTTCTGGTCCCCAATACTGTGTATACTTGCTATAAACTTCTTCTGACATCCGTGGTGGTCTTCTTATTGTTCGTGCCTCATATAATGTGTCAGTCAGTCTTTTTTTTCTCTTTTCTTTCAAATGTTAACTTCACATAAGGCTTCATTTCAGGATCCCAAGTATAATACTTCTACAATCCCTTAATGTAAGTCATTAAAATATACTCATTGTAAGTCATTACAATAATATACTCATAAATGTTTTGCCATAAATATATTTTAACTCATTAAATAATACCTTAAACTCCTCAAACCATAAATCCCTTACATTTTGTGGCACTTATTTTCAAGTTGGATATGCATCTTCAAACTTACATTTGAAAGAAATAGCTAATTTCTAGACCACTTTATCACTATCAAAGCAATCAAATATGTGATTGTCAAAATAAATATGATAAGCATGTAGAAAACTCTTATGTGGGAAACTAGACAATAAATATTTAAAATTATAAACATTCAATTACACAATAACTTATTGTCCATATTAATCTAAATAAAATATTCTTACTCTTTCCAAGGAGTAGAAACATTGATATGTATCTTTTTAATTGGTCAAGGCTATAATTGTGCCTATTGCTCAGATCCCACAGAAAGTGCAATTATGTTTGGAATTGTGCTCGGGTCATGATTTATCGAAGATGATGATGCATCATTGTCTACAATATGAGGAGGTTGTGGTAGAGCCATAGATTGGACACCTTTTGCTCTTCTCTTCCTTCTTTTCCTTTTTTTGCTCTTTAAGGTTGATTTCTTAAAGTTCTATATGGTTCATCAACCAAAGAAATTGAAATAAACTTTTCACGGAAATATGATGAAATGTTATACTTGTTTCATCGACTTGCAACAAGAATTACAAGAAATATTATTTACTGCCATATTGGAATAGTAAGAAAAGTGAGGATTTGCTATATTGGCAAGTGAATAGAATGCTAATTTGATCTGCTTTATCCTACAAGTGTAGATAAATTAATGAATGAAAACCATAGGATAAACATGAGGCTGCTTGTTTATTAATGGGAAACACATACCAAAAGTTCATTGCATTGGGGTAGGTTTATGTGTGCATAGTTATAATGCTGCAAAAAAAGTTAGTAGAATTTGGAAGAAGGAAAATAATTAACTTGAGATATATACAGTAACTTCTTGAAATGCTAAGACATGGCCATTGCATGAATTCTTTCTTGAAATTATAGGTAAATCCTGATTACTTGAAGAATCCACTATTGCCCTACCAATCCAGATCAATGGGAAGACGAGGGGTATAATACAGGTTGATAAAGCCTATACTGAGGATGAAGCTTTCAAGCTAGCTTCATTGGATACAAGACTGCCCAAATTTTTGTATGGTAAAACAATTAAAAAGAGAATATATGTTCTTGGTAAAATATTAAATATTATCTTAGATGCTAAAAATTCCAAGCTTGGCCAGTGGTAGTTGCTTTGCCCCATCTCGGAGTTGTACATAAAGATTGGTGGTGACTCTTGTTATCCTACTTACTGTCCAAATCTCACTCATTGTATCAAACATAAAGGGTAGTTGAGCTACTATTGTATATGGTTTCTCCAGAATAAAGCTTTGTAGTTGTACAGTAAATTGAGAGGCAATTTTGTAGTATAATTCTCAAAAACTAGTTCAATGTATAATTTGTTGATATTTGTGGTCTACTGTAAAATTAGTTGTTTTTGTACCTAACTATTTGATCAATTTATCTCAATTTAGTTGGATAAAAAAACTATTCATTTAAAGCCACTCTTTTTTTTTTTTTTTAGATACAATTTGATTAAACATTTAGCCAATCCCTATTCTTGTCATTCTGGTGGTGCTATCTCCCTGAATCTTTAATGCAAGATTTCCATTTCCTCGGGTCCCAACACGGGAAAAATAAAACTAAAAATCAAGGAAAAGGTTATCTATTTTTATTATCTCAATCTTGATGTGGTTGGACTTCACCATTCAAGTTAGGTTCTTCCATCTAATTTCACTTCGGTTCAGTCAAAGTTTTCACAGCAGAGGGAGGCAATTCTTGCTGTTGGACTTGGTCAACAACCATTGTTAAGATAATATTTGGAAGGGCTAGAGTGTTTGTCTTAGTAGTTTGGAAACTTTGTTGATCCATCTTCTAGTGTATGGCCATTTTTACATCTGTTGTCTTTACTTTTATCTGACTAATATGTTTTTAATAGGACTTGTTAAAATTGTGTAAGAAGAGAGTTTCTCCAAAATCAACTTGGCTCTAAAGTATTACATTTCTTTGGCACAGGTCAAGCAACCTGGCCTGGAAATGTTAACTATTCAAAGTGAGCTTGACTTGTCATATGGGCAGCATTATCAAGGAGTGGTGATTTCGGAGGCCTATGAATGTTTAATTCTTGACATGTACTAATTCCTTTTCTCTTAGATCTACTAGTGTTTATTATTGTTTTGCTATCTAAATATATTCCACATATTATCTGGCTTTAATGTTGTCTAAGTTCTAGAAGATGGAACTGGATATAGTAGGATATGAAAACCATTTAGCAATATTCTACTCTAACTAGATACTTAAGCTATGCTCCCCAAGACTAATGCTTGGATCTATTTCCTCTTTAAATAGGATAAAAGGGGATTAGCAGCACTTTGTTTGATGAGATGAGTTAAAGGTATAGAAATACAATAACCATAACTGTATCTCTGAATATATAGTTCCACAACAGATATTGATGAGTTTTATTCTACGACACCAAGAAGCTTGGAAGATTTTCACTCCTCTTTTACATAGAATAGACAATGGAGAGTTCAAGCTAACTTTGTATAAGCCATATAGCAGAGGCCTTTCAGAAACTGATCAACTCCTAGAACGTGCTGGTTATGGTCAAACACACAGTTATATATGGATTCCTCCTACCTTATAAATTTGCAGGCTTCTGTAGTAATAATATCTATAGCTATTGAAAAGATGGAATGATCTTAGGGTTTATACCAGTATGAAATTACCACGCTTCTCATGGCATGCCCTATCTGAGAAAACTATAGCTAATATAGCTTTACATGCTTTGCTGCTAAGGAATTAGTAATATGTGGTTTTGAATGCTACGTTGTAACAAATTTCTTTTGAGCTAATAATATTTCCTTAGTGCTTTTCCCTTCAAGAAAGTTTAACTTTACTATCCAATTTGACTAGTGCCCCCTCCCCCTACCCCCTCTCAGTTTAATTAATATTGCCCCCGATGTCTTCTGTAGGTGGCATTGGTGTAGGTTCTATCTTTATCCTTCCCTCTTAAGTTTGCAATATTCTTGTGGGAAAATGGTTAGAAGGATAGGAAAATATCAAGCTGGGAAAGATCTAGGGAACCTTGTGCTTAAAGTTCTATATACTCTTGGATAAAGCTTTTTTCATCCAAATGGATGTTGATGCTGATATTTAACATTGCTTAGTTCTCACGCTACTTTTCACAATCACCATGTAGTTCATCATCTAAAGAAATTTCAACATCAAAAGTTCCATATAATGTTTCATCACAATCAACTACTGAACATACCAATAGTTCATTACAATTAGCAGAAAAAAAGTGTGCAGATAGCTTGGCAAAGAAATCAAACTTAAATTGTAAAACACTTAAACTATAAAGGTCTATTAAACTTTAATGGAAATATGCTTTAATTCCATAGAACTCAACAGTTAAAGATTGCAGATGCTCCAATGATTTTTGAATGAACAACTTTACTGAAGAGCTCAGTTCAGTGAAGAGCTCAAGAAAGTGTCCAGAAACACTAAATTAAGCAAAGACAGTGATAAGACTCAAAGTTGGTGTAGAAAAATAAGCAGGCACTGATTTCCCAATTATTACTTGAAAATGACAGTAAAGAAACCCTCTAATATTCAAGAAAAGAATAAGCCCGGTTCAGTAAAGAGCACATGTGCACCCTTCAATATTTTGGCCAAAACTTCCTAAATACAAACCTAAGCTACTGTGCATTTTATAATAGCCCTAAGTGCAAAGCAAAAAACACAAACCCCAAAAAAGTAGTTTGCAGATAAATTGGCAAAAAAAAAAAAAAAAAAAACACTCTTCATAAAAAGCTAGTGCAAATGGGATACAAATGCCTATTCATCATCTTCTGCCAATTAGTGATATTACTTACTTCATAACATCATAAACTTAAAAAGCCTCCGTCTCATATCCCAACTTCTCACCATCCTACACTATTCGTGCAACAATTAGTAGAAAAGTAATGCCAAATTTTATCCAAAATAAAATATGATGACATATTAACAATGGAAATTAAAAACCAGAACATTTGGACATAAAAACTAAAGACAATTGGAAATTAAACTACACAGGCCTCCCAAAGTTAGTCTGTCAAAATTGAAGATAGTTGCACATAAAAAAAATTAGCAAATTGGAACATTCCATCAGCCACAAACAGAATATTCTTGGGAAAAAGCTAGATTAAGCAAAGACAGTGATTAACCAGAATAATATGAGGATTTTTTAGAAGTTTCCATGGAATTTAACTCATTGAAACTAAAAATCCTTCTATAGAGCTATCAACAATAGAATCACAGATAAATCTATACAAAAAGGTCACCTAGAAATGAAGGTTATTGATGGTGGCAAAGGCACTTAACTATTGTAGAGAACTCTAAAGAAGGGATCTGCAGCTTTTTTAGAAAATTAAAGTGCAAGGAAAAGGCTCTCGTGGTCAATCCTTTGAGGTAAACAATCAAGAACTCTGGGTATTTGTGATTCTTCAACTACAGGCGGTATCATAGTTTATTAGATTTATTCAAACTTCCACGAAATTTGATTTACATTTTTAAAGTAACTAAGTCTGTTAGACCAATTAGTTTTCTCCAAGGATATTCACCTCATCTTCTATAGTAATTACATCATAGAATGTGTGACATATAGTGTAGGGAAGGAGTAATTCTCTAGCAACCAATGTTAGTAGACGTTACTCAGAATTGTTATTAATTGTTAGTCCGTTACTATGTCCTGCACCTCAGGTACCATTCTATCATCCTATATCTCCACCCAAAATAAAGTGTATCATCCTTTTAGCTTAGTTGCTTATTTAACCTACTATTCTACTTAACACTTTCCATATTAACAAGCTCTATTTCAACCATATACTATCATAAGTACTTCATTGAACCTTAGTGCTTGAGTGCAGTGACTTGTACTAGAAACAAACATACTTTGATGCTTTTGAAGAGCATAAAATAGCCAACCATAGTCTAAAGTGTATCTAAGTCCTTAAAACTAAATTTGTCACCAAAAACTTAACCTTGCATCTGAATTTGAATAGCAAAATTATTTGGCTACAAGGTTTCATAATTAGGTTCAGTTGAACTCTCACAGAAGAAACCACAACAAAAAAGTATAACATGATTAATTATTTCAAGATCTCCTTAGATGCCATACTACAGGCCAGCAAGCAATCCTTTCTTCTCAAGCAACAGGTAGAATTTCTAATTCTTCTCTTTATTTGACCTAAGAAGAAAGCTCATGCTAGGAGAGAATTAAGAAAGTAGTTGATCTGAACTGGAACAGAATAAAAGACTAGCACGTTGCAAGTTATGTAGATAAAATTAGATCTCTGAATCCAGGATTGAAGAATACATAAGCAAAACGAACTTATATAACACCTATTTCTGCCCCTCTCACCTCCCTCCAAAAAAAAGAGGAAAAAGGGGGGGAGGGGAGGGGGGGGGGAGGAAGAGACTGAGGAAAGAAAGAAAAGGGGAAAACAATTTTACTAGAAAAGGCTCCAAAGTATTGCTTCTAATAAAGAAACTTCTATTCTTCTACACAATTTCATCTACTACCAGGATATGTAATAAAAGATTTCTAATGGCACATATTTGCCACAAACTACAATTTCAAAATTCAATACAACATGTCAAAATATGTCATCTTTGCTTCTTCCCAAATAAAGAATCTTGTGATTACAAATATTTGTGGACAGAATCTAAATGAAATTTTGAAAATGTCAAGCACAATAAATCACATAAACCAGTATAGGTAAGTCAAACAAAATATTGATATAATAGAATTGTATGTGGGGTATTCTATGATTCATAATCTCACATCCTAGAAATTACCAGCATAGTCTAAATACAAGAGCTGAATAAATAAATGCCAAAAATCTCAAAAGCAAATTGGAATTAGAAATTTTTATTAAGAATATTTTGTTAACAGTTATTCTAGTATACCTGTGAAAAACATAACTGACTTAAATTTAGAGAAGCTACCTGTACTCCAAATGTAACTGAATTGGCCACAACATTGAAGTGTGTAGTTTCACCTCTAATCTAGAGATCAAAAAAGAAAGTGAAAGAGTAAAAGAAAAATTTTATCATCCATGTGGATTAAGGAACTTTGGTTTCTGATAGGAAGAAATGACTTAACTTTTACACATAATAACTTAACCAGAAGAAAAGTAAATTTGCTACAAAACAAGAAAATGCACAACTTTGATTATTTTGAATATTTAACCATAAGGTAAAATATCAAATACTCCCTTTGTCCAAAAATGAATGTATGCATTTAACTTGGCATTGGTTTAAGCAAGCATTTAACTATTTGACATTTTACCACCTAATTAACTTTTAATGAGTTATAGCATACTCAATGTTAGTAACATCCTCACATCCATCATTTCAATTTTAAATGAGACTAATGGTGGAAAACTAAAGACCATTAGACCCAAAAAAATAATAATAAAAAAACAGCAACCAAACCAGAACTTTTTATTTGCCTCAAACAGCATATTTTTGGGCAAGTACCAGATTAAGTAGAGAAAATGATTTAAGCATCATAAATACTAATAAAAATCAGCCTCAAACAGCAAAATTCTTAAATTCATATTTTAAAAAAATTCTGGCACAGGCTTGAAACTCGACTAATATGAGGATTTTTGGGTTCTGTTTGAAACTAGCTTCTTAGTAAGTTCATATTTTTGGGCACTATTGGTTATGTTATTCAAGCTTGAAACTAGATTAACATGAGGATTTGATAGGATTCGTGTTAAGTATGATGGTCAATCTAAAAAATGTGGAAGGAGGACAAAGACACAACATATGCCTCCATGGGTGAAGCTCCTTTTCAAGAGATTTCAAGGTGCATTTCAAGATTCCAAGCCAAGGATGAAGAAGGTTATCAAGTAATGGAGGATTAAAGAAGGGTTAAGAAGATTAAAGCTTGGACAACAATTGGTATGGAGGGCCAAAGAATCACAAGACGGAGCTAAAAAGATAAGAAAAGCATGCTGTGTAGAGACCAAAACACACTTGGCGCCAGAACTACCCAAGCACCCAACACTAGGTTACCACTAGAGAAGAAATGTTCCATTTCCAGAGAAGACCAGACACTAGGTCCACCCAAGCACCTTGCGCCAGGTCACTTTGGACAGGGCCCAGTTTTTCTGATTTATCTTGTTTTCTTTTATTTTGTTTCCTAATTTAATTCCTACGACTTTTAACTTATAATAGGTATATTTTAAACTTACTTAGGAAATGAATGACTGAGATTACATCTCCCATTTGCTAGGTTTAGTTTGTTATCTTTATATATGCCTCCTTACTCTTATAATAGTTAGTTTTTAGAGAATTAGAATATTTTGGTAGAGAAACCAAATTCTCTCTAGAGAAGAGTGTGCAATTCCCATTTTAAGACCAAATCAAAGGGTTTAGTCCCACATTTGATTCCATATCTCTAAACTTTAAAAGGATAATCTAAATCTCTTTCTCTACTTTTGGGTGTGAGTGTTCTTGATAGGTTGAGTTTTTGGGTGCCTTCAAATCCCATCTTTTTATTCTAGTTTCTTGATAGAGTAGGGTATTTAAGTGTTTTGAAGTAAGCCAGATTCACCAATTCTTATTGGATTAAGTGCATTTACATTTAGTTCATTTTGTGTGTGTGAATTTGGTAGGGAGTTGGGTGACCAACTCTAGGGCTCCTCAAAAATCAAGAGGCTTTCACATTTTTAGCTTGTAACAAAAGTGATATCAGAGCAAGATTGTGTTGATTTTAATCAATACAAATTTCTTTGGGCAAAGCTACAATTTTCTTTAAGAACTTGTTAAGAATTTGAGATTTTCGTCACTTATTTTGTGGCTATTTTTAAATGCTTAGAACTTTAAATTGTGCCATCGGTTTGTTGTAAAATTGAACCTACATGTTTAGTTGATGATTGGGTAGTTATTTGAAGTGTTAAAGTGTAGAAAAGTTGAAATTTATTGAGTATATTTGTTGCCAGAATTTCCGGGCACAACAAATCCCATAACTCATTTTCATGCTAATTTGGGGGGCTATAAAATTCAAGTTGTTGCTATGTTCTTGCTTTGAAATTATTCCTTGATGTTAATATAATCATTGGGGATTAATTTCTCTTGAGATTCTTGAGTTTTTAGGTTGTTATAAGGGCAAAAATTTTGAAACCTCTTGAGTTACGAGGTTGCACCTCAAATGTTTGATATATTGCATTAATGACTTGTGATTACTCATACATGACTATCTCAAACTTCCATTTATGAACTATATTGTCTCCTAGCATAGTATATTTTTCTTAGTGAGGCAAATCTTTCTTGTAACCACTAGAAATTTTGTTTCTTTTTGAATTAGTCTTAAGCTGGGGAAGTACTTAAGTGGATTGAAAAAGGAAAGAGGGTGAGCTCACTGTTGCAAAAGCTAAAGAACAGTGTAAACACGAGGGTTAAGTGACATTGTTTGAGTGCTAAACACATTAGAGTATGAAGTGAGAAACTTTTCTTTTGTGTTTTTCTACTCAAAATTTCTCTTTAAATAAAAACAAAAAGGCTTATGAGAGTTCATATGATTCATCTTCTATGTGTGCACAAGGTGAAGTAAGTGATTTCTTTGAAATGTCATGTTCAGGTAGAGGAGAATGTGATGACTATAATGAGGAAGAATGGGACTATAAAGAATGTGAAGATAATTGTGAATTATTGTATGATTGTGATGAAGAGCAAAGCACTAGTGGAGGTATGAATGGTGGAAATGAAAAGGGAAGCTATAAATGCATATAGACTATGAGAGTGAGGGAATTCTTGTGGGAGGACCTCCAAAGAGAGCAAAGGTAGATTACAAAATTATTCAAATAATGGAGTGCAAAAAAATGAGTATGATTGCTCTAATTGTTGGGGAAAAGGCCATTACTTTTACAATTGTCCTAATGAGCCAAAATTGAGGAAGGATAAGTTGGAAGGTAGTAGAATTTCCACCTATAGATACACCAAAGCTACTTATCCCAATAAATTGGCACAGAGGAGATTTAATAGGGCATAAGGTGAAAAAGGAAAACATGTGAATGTTAAGAAACAACCTCAAAGGAGGGTAGACCCAAAGCAAAGCATACATGCCAACCCTCCACTTACCCAATCATGTGATATGGGAAATGAGAAAATTGGACGAGTTGGAATATGTAGTAAAGGAGGAATGGTGATTGAGCCAATTTATCTATTGATTGGAGTAGCAATAAGAGATGGGGATGCTTGTGAGGGTAAAAAATGAGATGAGATGTAAAGGAAAAATATTTTCTTTTCTAGGTGTCTTATCAAGGAAAAACTATGTAGTGTGCTTATTGATGGGGGAAGTTGTAAAAACTTGATTAGTGCTACATTGGTGGAGGAATTAGAGTAAAATCCCTTAAAACATCCTAGTCCCTACAAGCTTCATTGGTTGAATAATTGTGGAGAAGTGTAGGTTGCATTTGACATGGGGGGATACCATGATGAAGTGTTGTGTGATATTTATCCCATGCATGTTCGGCATATTTTCTTAGGGAGTCCTTGGATGTTTGATAAGGATGCAATCCATAAAGGGAGGGCAAACACTTATATCTTAAAGAAAAATGAAAAAAGTTCATTTTCATTTCCTTATCCCCTAGTGAGATTTTGAAAGATCAAAATATTTTAAGGGAGAATGAAAACAAAAAGAGAGAGAGAAGAAAGAGGGGAAAAAAATTGAGAGAAAAAAAGTTGAGAGAAAAGATGAAGAGGTGAAAGAAAAAAAAAAAAAAAAGTGGTTAGGGGCAAAGTGGAGAAAAAGAAAGGAGAAAAAGAAGAAAATAGAGTGACCTCTTCAAATTTGAAAGAAAAAGAACCAAGCGACAAACAAGGAGGTGAGAAAAGAAAAGAGAGTCGAGGTAAAATAAGAAGGAAAATGTAGGTAGTGAAATTTGAAAACAATGAGCATGGAAATGTTCAAAAGACTACATTTTTGCCTTCACCTAAAAAATCCTTATTTAAGTTTTTATGTAGGTGACTATTCGAGGATGAATCATCAAAAAAAAAAAAAAAAAAAGGGAAATGATAGAATTGTCCTAAGCATGATGGCTAATCTAAAGAAGGGGAGATGGAGGACAAATATACAAAACAAGCCTCCATGGGTGAAGCTCATTTTTAAGAGACTTCAAGGTGCATTTCAAGATTCCAAGTTAAGGATGAAGAAGGTTGACAAGTAATGGAGGATTAAAGAAGGGCCAAGAAGATTAAAGCTTGGATAATAATTGGTATGGAGGGCCAAATGAGCACAACATGGAGCTGAAAAGACAAGAAAAGCTGGCTGTGTAGAGTCCAAAACACACCTAGCGCTAGGTCCACCCAAGCACCTGGCTCCAGGTCACCACTGGAGAAGAAATGTTCCGTTTCTAGAACCGACCCTGCACCAGGTCCACCCAAGCACCTGGCGCCAGGTCACTTCGGGCACGACCTAGTTTTTTTTAATTTTTCTTATTTTATTTTATTTTGTTCCCAATTTAATTCCTACGATTTTTAACTTGTAATAGGTATATTTTGGACTTGGTTAGGAGATGAATGGCTAAGATTACATCTCCCATTTGCTAGGTTTGGTTTGTTATCTTTATATATGCTTCCTTACTCTTGTAATTGTTAGTTTTTAGAGAATTAGAATATTTTGGTAGAGAAACCAAATTCTCTCTACCGGAAAGTGTGTAAGGGGCGATTCCCATTTCAAGACCAAATTAAAGGGCTTAGTTTCACCTTTGATTCCATGTCTCTAAACTTCAAAGGGATAATCTAAATCTCTTTCTCTATTCTTGGATACTACTGTTCTTGATAGGTTGATTTTTTTAGGTGCCTTCAAATCCCATTATTTTGTTCTAATCTCTTGATAGATTAGGGTATTTAGGTGTTTTGAAATAGGCAAGATTCACCAATTCTCATTAGGTTAAGTGCATTTGTATTTAGTTCATTTGTGTGTGTGAATTTAGTAGGGAGTTTGGTGACCAACTCTAAGGTTCTTAAAAAATCAAGAGGCTTCTATTTTTTTTAACTCATACCAGGATTTTTTACAAGCTTGAAACTAAAATCAGGAAATTCAAGAAGAAATTCATAGTAGTAATCGCAGAAATTCAAGAAGAATTGCCAATGCATAAAGATAGTACTAGAAAACAAAATATGCAACCAAAAAAAAAAAAAAACCAGTAATAAATGAAATATTTCTCAAAAGCAATTTTGTTTACAAACTTAAAATTGCAAGTAATTTCTTTATATGTATCTTTTTCATAACTAATCTTCATCACTACACTCAAATAAACTCTCTTCAAATGAGGCACTACTATTAGTGGTATCGTCTTTGTCCAAAAGCAATCCATTCTCCTCAAATTCTACTCGGGAATCATAATTTAGTTGCACAATCTCATCCATAGAACCTTCTACAACAAGAGGGCAAGCCTAATTTTATGGCATAACAACTTCAATAGCATGCATTTGATCCTCTTGGTAAGTAGGTTCGATTGTAAAAATCATCTATAGTTTTTCATGCCTTAATTTGATATACAACGCACTTTTAGTGTTGTGCTCTTAAGACAATCACTTGTACATTGTATATGACACATTTCTTTATAATACAAGGCATTATTTATTTTTCAGCTTGTTTTCTTTACTTTCATGTAAAATAACTGTTAAATAAAGTCCCTAGTACAACATTATGTTAAGGAAATCAAAATAAAGATCATGATGTGAGATTCCTACTACATTGTATAGTATTAGTATTTAAATAAACCCTAGTCATACTATTAATGAGATAGGATATCATTAATGCGTTAAGACTAACACATGTTAGACTTCCTGATTTGGTCAGGCGGTGATTCTCATATCCGTGAGTATTGAAATAGTCAAAGTTAACACATAGATGCTTGTAAATAAAACAAGTGCATTGGATGACTTGACTATGAGATAATCACACGGATAACTATGTAGTGCCTGTGATAGAATCTCGTTATAGCAAACGTGCAAGCATTCTTAGACTTGAGATCTCTAAGGTACTTTATTTCACGAGCATTATAATTTGATTCCAATCTCTAGAGCTAGATCGAGGGCCACCTATAGGATGGATATTTGGTACAGTGTGAGGTAAACAAAAGTAGTTGAGATGGTCAATAAAGGATTCACCACTCCTAATAGTAGGGTTGAATATCTCACAGCCACTTGTTGGAATTACTACTCGTGAAATCCTTAGCCAAGGTGATGGTGCATTGGAAACAATTCCAATTGATACATATATAGAGTAGGGGATTACTAGTACAAGTACTAATATATTCGGGCTAGAATTAATTTATATTCTAGAAGGAGTTGGTCCTAATTCCATACTCCTAACCGAATGAGATATTGTATAGTGAAAGGAATTTATTTCACTGTAGTTTGTTATTGAATGATTCATGTCAAGCCACTTGAGTTCTTGGACTCTTGGGTTGTTATGATCTATTGCTAGATACCGCTTATGATCTGCTGTATATGGGTTTATTAATTGAATAATTAATAAACCAATCCTGTTTAGAATTAATAGGTTAATTATAAATTATTAAGGATTATTAATCTTAAAGACATTTGGATTAATTCATATTTGCTACTAATGGACCGGGAAACCTAATAGGTTACACACAATAGAGGATTAAGTACTCAAGATGTTATTATGGGGTTAATTATGAGAAATAGAAGTAATTGTGACCAAATTATAATTAGTTATAATTTTGGGTCAAATTGTAATTGCTAAAAGTTATGGTTTCCAATTGCAATTTGGGAATTCTAAATTGATCAAGATTCACAGAAACATGGTTTCGTTGGGAGATTTTTTGTAGATGACGCCGTGGTGATTGATCACTTGAATTTTTATAGGGAGAATTGTTCTCTCAGTAAATTGAGTACACATAGCTTCCTTCTCTTTCTCTCTCTCTCTCTCTCTCTCTCTCTCTCTCTCTCTCTCTCTCTCTCTCTTGTTTGACTTCTATACACAGAAACAAACCCTAGCCGTCAAGAGAGTCATCTAGCAGAGACTTATTTTGATTTGCTTGAGTCCCTTATGTGGATACTATCAGAGCCAACCTTACACTGAGATTGGAGTGGCTCGTCTTAGATGCCAGTGTAGACTAGTTTTTGGAATGAGTGTATCTGGATCGTGCCTCGGTGATTCAACATTAAGAGAAAGTTTTGAACGACAGAGGTAAAACCCATATTTTTCTTTTTCTTGTTTAAATTATATGCATGTGATCTTGGGCTAGGATTTCTGTTTTTTCGCTGCTTTAAGCATTATAGTATTTCTAAAATACCAATAGTGGTATCAGAGCCTGCTTGCTTGTGATTTTAACGGGTTCATTTATGCTATGAAAGTGTTTCGAGCATGGTTCTGGGCATTGTTTGTCATGTGCGTGTTCTGAAAAGTGTTTGAAGAATGCATTATTTTTCTGTTCAAATTATTTCTTGAAATTGTTTCAAAGATCGTAGGTCTCTGTTGTGTTGTAAACATGTTTGATTTTCATGAAAATTAGTTTTCTAAAAAATTAGTTTCGTTTTCAATACAGAAAATATGTTTCTCTATTTTCTGCTTGTACGGCGTAAGAAGTTCTTCTGGTTTGATTTCCTGCATAACAGAACGTCTGTTTCAATTAGAGATGGAAATTATTTCATGAGATTTTGAATTGTAGGTTTGTGAACACTGCTATATAAACATGAACATAATGTCTGTTCTCTGACAACGCTGTGAAAATTAAAAGAAAATGATCCAAAAATTATTTCTAGAAAAGTGGCTTGCTCAGGACTTACTTCCCGAATACAGGCATCTGTGGGTCTTCATCCATTGATCCTGGGGGATGATATTTTGTCTTTTTGTGGGTTTCATATTAAAAAAAAAAAAAAATCCTTTCAATTAACTTTCGGTTTGGCCCCACGAGTTGTTTTTTTTCCCTTTTCCACTTGTGCCCAAAGTTTTCCAAGATTAATTTCGAAAATTGGTTTTGGAAATTAATTATCTAAAATAGTGATTTTAGATATGTAAAAAAAAATAATAAGTTTTTTATTAATTTTTATTTTGAGAATTTAGTTAAATTATGATTAGTTTTTAATTGAGACCCATGATTTGGGATAAAATTATATTTTGAAATTAATATATTTTCTAAAATATTGATTTTAGATTATATAATATTATTTAATTCCTAAAATATGATTTTAGCAATTAATAAATTTTTTAAAATATTGATTTTAGATTTTATCCTAATTAAATTTCTAGAATTTTAGAAGATTTTAGAAATTAAAGCTAAAATATTGATTTTATATTTTATCTTAATTTAATTTCTAGAATTTGATTTTATAAATTAAATCTAAATTTGTTTTATTTTTCCAAAATAGAGTTTTTGGAATAATAAAAATTGTATGTTTAATTTTGTTTAGGCATAATTAATGGCAAGGTGGATGGTTATGCACTAAAACCAAATTATATCTATTCATGCATTTTATAGTTTTAGTTTTTATTAAATAGGACATGCGAGCCATATCTTCTCTAAAATTCTTGTGTAATAATTCTCTTCTCATCAAACTCCCCTCGAATGTAACTTGAGATTTCTCTGTTTAGGAAATTTATGTAATTAGTTTACATAGGTTAGATAGGGATAAAATTATTCTAATCTTGGAGATGGCGACCAAAACAAAGCCAGAGGGTAAGACCTTCTACTTAAAACATGCATGAACACATAGGGTTAACCATGTTAATTTTCTTTTTGGCTCGAGGAAATTAATTTAGGGAAAGTCCATAACCATACCATATAATTGCTTTATTACCATGATTATCAATTTATGTGATTTATTGATATATTTATGCATGTTATTTAATGAAATCACTAAGGAATAAATCCCTCAATTAATATTAAATCTAATTCCATCCATTAATATAGTAAGAATGAGAGCCTTTTTTTTAGACTAGGTTGTTGGGCTAACCCAAGCTTACTCGACATCGGACATGTTCAAGCTATGGAATTAAATTCTTATGGAATTAAATTCCTGATTAATGGGTCTGGTTTAACTAAATTCTTTATCCTGGTTGGGCTAACTTAAGCATAAAGAAATTTAGAGAAAGTATTGTGGTAGCCCAAAAGGCTTTAAGATTAAAAAATATTAATCACCTAATAATCCGGTAATTACATACGATGTAATTGGTATTGGATACCTACCATTGAACTCAAGAGTGGCTTGTTGGGCAAACCCAAGGTTATTTTTGAGAAATTTGGATACCGGTCCACTAGGAAAGCTTCTAACGGGCTTTCCCGAATCAGTAGTGCGGGCTATTGATTTAAGTAAAATAGTGAAACAACAATGTGATTAATTAAAGACCTAATTATTTACATTATATGTGCATATACAGCTAGCTAATATTCTTTATCTTTACATCTAGGTCACGTGCATCATGTCAACCAACCTTAACTGATGTAGCATCTTGGAAACCAATAAACTAACGGAATCGAACTATCTCGACTAGTATAGAAACTTGAGAATCATTCTCAAGTTGGAAAAGTTGCTCTACGTGCTAGATGCTTCTATTCCGCCACCACCAGCACAAGATGCTCATGCTGATGAGCATGCTATCTAAAAGAAGCACAAGGAGGACAGTGATACGGCATCTTGTATCATGCTAGCATCAATGACTCCTGAGCTACAAAAATAGCACGAGCATATGGATGCTCAATTGATGATTCTCTATATTTAAGAGTTGTTTGACGCCCAAGCTAGAACAAAGAGATATGAGATCTCGAAGCAACTGTTCCATTGTAAAATGGCTAAGGGTGCTTCTATGGCTACTCATGGTCTGAAGACGCTGGGCTTGATTGAAAAGCTTGGATCTCTTGGGTTCGTGATGGACCATGAATTAAGTGTTAACTTAATTCTACAATCTTTACCTAATAGTTTTTCACAATTTATAATTAACTATCAGATGAACAAGAATGAGTCCACCATTCCTGAATTGATTAATCTTCTCAAGACTGTGGAGTCCTCTATGAAGAAGGATTCCAATGCAATCTTGATGGTAGAATCTTCTTCTTCCAAGAAGAATGTTTAAAGGAAGAAGAAGAATGCTCCCATGAAGCCAAAATGTGGTGTGAAGAAGAAAAATACAGCCGCCAAAGGCTCATGCCATTACTGTGGCGAAATGGGCCACTGGAGGTGCAACTGCAAAGCCTACTTAGAGATCATCAAGGAGAAGAAGCAGAAGGAGAAGTTCGCGAGCACTTCTACTTCTACTCCGGGTATATTTTTGAATGAGATAAATACTGCCTTTAGAAATGAGATATGCGTATTGGATATCGGATATAGATCTCATTTGTGCAATAACTTGCAAGGACTAAAGGGTAGTAGAAGGTTAGAAAAAGGCGACGTGGACCCATATACTGCAAATGGAGCAAAAGTTGTTGCACTTGTTGTGGGGACATACGAGCTGAACTTACCTTCAGGATTAGTTTTAGAATTGCAAAACTGTTATTTTGTACCAGTTTTAATAAAAAATATTATCTCAGTTGTGTGCTAAGACTTGTATGGATTTCATTTGATATTTAAGAATAAATGTTGTTCTTTTTTATTGAATGGTATTTATTATGGTTCTACAATATTGGTTAATAGTTTATATGTTCTAGACATGGATAATCTAATTCTTATTATAAACAACAAGAAACCAAAGATTGATAACCCAAACACCTCTTACTTATGGCATTGTCGTTTAAGTCATGTAAACGAGAATCGTGTTTCTAACTTACATAGGCTTGGTGACTTAGGGTAATTTGATTATGAATCATATGGCACTTGCGAGTTTTGTTTGCTAGGTAAAATGGCTAAAACTCTTTTTTTTTTTTTTTTTCTGGAAAATGAGAAAGGGTCAAAGAGTTGTTAGAACTCATACATTTTAATGCATGTAGCCCAATGTCTATACAAGTAAGAGGAGGTTATAACTATTTCATAACCTTTATTGATGATTATTCACGATATAAGATTTGTATTTAATGAAACAAACAAGGATCAATCGCCTGATCCCACATCTATTAAGAGAATAGATGAACCTTCTACCATACAAGATCCTCATAGGTCGAGTAGGACACGTCTGCACTTGAGAGATATGGATTTCTCATAAGTGACCACAATGACGTATTACTTATAGAAGAAGATGAGCCTACTACCTACAAGGATGTTTTGAACAGTTCAGAATTTGACAAATGGCTTGAGGCCATGAAGTCAGAGATGGACTCCATGTATGAAACCAAGTATGGACTTTGGTTGATCCACCCAAAGGAATCAAATCTATTGGGTGCAAATGGGTTTTCAAGAAGAAAATTGATATGGATGGTAATGTAATTACCTATAAAGCATGACTAGTGGCTAAGGGTTATCGTCAATAACATGGTATTGACTATGGCGAAATCTTCTCGCCAGTAGCCATGCTTAAATCTATCAGGATACTTCTAGCCATTACCACTCATCATGATTATGAGATCTGACAAATGGATGTGAAAATAGCTTTCCTAAATGGAAATCTGACTGTGTAAGTGTATATGACACAACCTGAGAGTTTCATATCCAATTATAGCAAAAAAGTTTGCAAGCTGCAAAGGTCCATTTATGGACCTAAGAAAGCTTCTAAGAGTTGGAACATCCATTTTGATTAAATAATCAAAGAGTTTGGTTTTATTCAAAACATGGATGAGCCTTGTGTGTATAAGACGGTTAGTGGGAGCGCAATCATTTTCTTATTACTTTACGTAGATGACATATTACTAATTAGAAATGATATACCTATCCTTCAATCAGTTGAAGTTTGGTTATCTAAGAAATTCTCTATGAAAGACCTTGGAAAAACAACCTACATTCTTAGAATAAGGATCTAAGGGATAGGTCAAAAAGGTTGTTAGGGCTTTCACAATCTATACACATAGACAAAGGGCTAAAGAGGTTTAGCGGAGATCAATCTAAAAAGAGAGTCTTAACCATATCCCACGGGATAAGCCTTTCAAAGTCGATATCTCCCAAGACACAAGTTGAAAGAGATCATATAAGTAAGATTCCATATGCTTCAACAATTGGATCTATCATGTATGCTATGATATGTACAAGGCCCGATCTATCTTGTGCTCTCATTTGATGAGCAGATACCAATCTGACCCTGGTAAATGTCATTCGGCAGCTATAAAGAACATCCTTAAGTACTTGCAAAGGACTAAGGATGTGTTCATGGTTATTGGATAAGCTGATTTGAAAGTAAGCGGGTATACTGATGCCAAATTTCAATTTGAAAAAGATGATTTCAAATCACAGTCTGGCTACGTGTTTATGTTGTGTAAAGGGGCAATGAGTTGAAAGAGTTCCAAACCAAAGGATATTGTCAACTCTATGATAGAAGCTGAGCATATAACCAATTTTGAAGCAGCAAAGGAAGCTGTGTGGATCAAGAAGTTCATGACGGAACTAGGTGTGGTCCCTAGCATTGTTTATCCAATATCATTGTATTATGACAACAACCAAGCCATTGCACAAGCAAAAAAGTCACGCTATCATATGATTCGGAGATCATAGATAGAAATGATGTAATGATAGAAAAAGTTCCCACGGATGAAAATGTAGCTGACCAAGTTACAAAAGCACTATCCTAGAAGAAACATGATAGGCATATCGAGTCACTCAGTATTAGATACATGAATAATTGACTCTAATGCAAGTAGGAGTTTGTTAGTGTTGTGCCCTAGAGGCAATCACTTGTACTTTGTATATGACATATTCATTTTATAATACAAGACATTATTTATCTTTCAGTTTATTTTCTTTACTTTTATGTAAAATAACTGTTAGATAAAGTCCCAACTACAACACTGTGTTAAGAAAATCATGATAGAGATCATGATATGAGATTCCTACTATGCTGTATAGTGGTAGCACTTAAATAATCCCCAGTCGTTGTATTAATGAGATTGAATATCATTAATGCGTTAATACTAGCACGTGTTAGACTTCTTGATTTGATCAAGCGGTGGTTCTCATATCCGTGAGTATTAAGATACTCAAAGTTAATACATGGATTCTTGTTAATAGAATAAGTGCATTGGATGACCTGACTATGAGATAATCACACGGATAACTATGTAGTGCCTGTGATAGAATCTCGTTATAGCGAACGTGCATGTATCCTTAGACTTGAGATCTCCAAGGTACTTTATTTGCTGAGCATTATACTTTGATCCGAATCTCTGAAGCTAGATCGAGGGCTGCCTATGGCATGGATATTGGGTACAATGTGAGGTAAACGAAAGTAGTTGAGATGGTAAATAAAAGATTCACCACTCCTAACAGTAGAGTCGAATATCTCACGGCCACTTGTTGGAATTATTACTCGTGAAATCCTTAAATAAGGTGATTGTGTATTGAAAACAGTTCCAATTGATACAAATGTAGAGCAATAGACTTCTAGTACAAGTACTAATATATTTGGTCCAGAATTAATGTACATTCTAGAGGGAGTTGGTGCTAATTCTGTACTTCAAACCAAATGAGATATTATATGGTGAAAGTAATTTATTGCACTGTAGTTTGTTATTGAAGGATTCATGTCAAGCCACTTGACTTCTTGGACTCTTAGGTGGTTATAATGTGTTGCTAGATACCGCTCATGATCTGCTGAATATGGGTTTATTAATTGAAGAATTCATAAACCAATCCTAATTAGAATTAATAGGTTAATTCTAATATAACATACATCCATTTACATAACAATGAAATTCTTTCACAGGCAAACCCAAACCTTTAACCATCTTCTTCGTGCTATAGAAATCCGTAGGCATATTATTCCCCTCTAGTAAACATTCATTTATGAAAGAAGCTACTGCATCAAAGCATCCATCAGACATATTATAGTCAGCCTTAATGCTTAGCAATCTCCCAACCGCTGATAATATTGATTGTTTTGTACAACCACGCCACAACGACTTATCGACAACATCAAGCATATCAAAGAACTGTTTTACCGTATGATTTAGTCGTTTCTCAATGCTTCCAGTTGACTGTGATTCTTTTGATTGTGGCATTATGGAAGGGCCAATAGTATCCCACACCATTTCTGTATATTGGTTTCTTGGTTCCTCATCATTACATGCCTTGAATATTGGATCATTTACAACTATTCCTTCTAACTGTATATTTAAAGTTTCACAATATGATATCCAAATATAATAATCAGGCACGAAACCTCGCTGAAAAAGATTAAGTTCAATTTTATCATGCGTGGCATATCGCAAATTTCTATATTCGCAACAAGGACATCAAATTGTCCCCCCCCCCCTGTTTGAACATATCCTGCTAGCAAGCAAAAGTATAGAATGCTTGTAAGCCCTCATGAAACCTTGCCACTATACCTTTACGACCTGGGTTCAATATGTCATACATCCAACTACGATCCTCTCACATATTTAATTAATAATCTAGAAAAAAAGAAAAATTATCTCTATTGAGTTCGCTAACATTTTCATTTCAATGTATATAAATTATTAGTTTATTTACATACAAAAGTTAAAAAAGAAGGCATTGAGGAATTGAGAAATGGAAGATAGAAATTGAAAATTTAAACACGAAATAGATAGAAATTGAACTTTCTGTTGTTTCTAACTTGTGATTTCATTTCTAATAAGGATAGCTCTTTCATGGCTATATAATTTTAGAATTTTCTATTCACAATTTGATAGTTGGGATTAGATGTTATTAGGGAACCTATCTTTTAGATTTTTATTTAGGTGGACGACAATTTGGTCAAATTTAAGCTTGTGGAATATTCTAAATGCTAATAGTTTCTTGTTAATATATATAGAATTAGTTTTGCTAGATATGTGAACATCCCTAAACATCACAAAATTTAATGTATACTTGCAAAAGTTTAACAAGGAAGGCTTCACCTCGACTAGCAATAATTAAACTTTCCCCATAACCTTTCACGAGAAAGTGATGAGACATAACACCAAGAAGGAAGTTGTGCAAAGTGCTGCCTAACCATAAATTTTTGATAGGGGCTAAATTAGTCATATTTTTTCTAGTTATTTGAGGTTCTTTTGTAATACATTTTGTATAATAACGAGTTATATTCCTTCATATTTGAGATTTTACCATTGGAAAGGTATTTTGTTCTTTATTTTAGATTTTTTGGGTAAAACAAAACAAAAACATCGCAAAGCAGAGGCGCGGCGGCGCCGGCTAGGGCCTTAGAATCGGCGCCGGCCATGCACTGTTGAAACGAACTTCAAAGCGACGAAAAAGTGATGGAACAGAGCAAAACAGAGTTAAAGCGGCGCTGGCTCCAAGAGTCAAGGCGGCGCCGGCTGCATTCTGGTCTACATTGTGCAAAATTCAGAGAAAAATCGACGAACAAGTGGAGAAGCATAACACAACTAGCGCCGGCTCCGAGAGCCAAGGCGGCGCTGGCTGTGCCTTAGAGCTAAGGTGGTGCTTGATTTTTTTCTATGCGATTTTTGGTAATCTGAGAAGTTTTAGTATCTTCCAACTTCTACTTGGCCAAGAACTTTGTACCTATGAGTTCAGGCATTTCCTAGGCCTATAAACAGATGAAAAACACAAGGAAAAGGGGGAGAATTCATTGATCATCATAGAAAATCACTCAATCAAATAAGGAATTCTTCAAGATCAAGGAGAATTGTGCAAGAAGGTCTTCAAAGGAAGAAAAACGAGGCTTGTCTACGAGTGCTTTCTTTTACTTTGCTTTCTTTTTCTTGACAAAGATGTATTAGTTGTTTTATTGTAACTCGACATTGGTTTAGATATTCATGGTTTTTAGAGTTAATTGATCTTTTAATTAATTGATTGTTATTCTTAGTATTTAATTGTTCGTGCTTATTACAAGATTAATTGATTGTGGCTTTCCGTTAACTTCCTTGAAAATAGGGTTGATGGTAGTTCAATTTATTAATTCATATTTATTATCTTTTAACTTGGCTGAAAATGGGGTTAATTGTTAAGAACAAAGTAAATAAAGGTAAATTGATGTCTGCCGGATTATGGATTCATTGGTCAATTTCATGGGTAAAGTTTGCCTGAGAATGGGGCGTAATTAGAGAATTATGTTTTAATGCATATTTTGGGTAAAACTGGTTGAGACAGAGTATGTGATACTAAGTTACCTAAAAGATAGGGATTCATGGATTGGGAATGAAGTGAGTCTACTTTAGATCTTCATGATGCCAAGAGAATAGTTGATTATGATAGGGGTTGGATACTTTAAGATCATGTTTGTCTAAGTAATGGCTTGAGTTACATACTTCTCCATCATTGACATGTATATATTCTTATTTTGATTTTCTTTTCTTTTATTTCTTTTAATTTATTTTTCACTTTATCGAGTCGGTTAAGCAATGAAAGAAAGGTAATTAATGTCTACTTGTTCCTTAAGGATCGACACTCGTTTGAACCCTATGCTCGGTTAATGATGAGTACGCATGCTCATATATGTGATTTGGATTGAACGTTTTAATTTAAACTTGATTAGGAATGTGCTTAGTTTCTGTATGATTTTTACACCAAATTCCAGACACATCATGTTTTTGGCGCCGTTGCCGGAGAACAATAGCATGAAAGCTTAGATTTTATTGATTTTACTATGTAAATATGTCGATATGTAAATATGTACATATGTACAGTTGTTCTTTTCACAAAAAGGTGATATCTTTTGTATCTTGTGTATCTTCTGTATGCCTATGTAACCTAACTTACTAACCTTGACCCTGTTTTATTTACTAACTTGTTCTTCTTTTAATTTTGTTATCTAACTTTCTTCTTGTCGTTTATAGGTGTAGGTCGTGGAAAGCAGTGAAGTCATTTTTGCTGTTTGAAACATTTTTATTTTTGTCGTTTTATTTTGTTCTTTTTATCGTGTCTTCATAAATTAAATTGCATGATTCATCATTACTGCATGTTGTATTGAAAAAAAAAAGAAAAAAGAAAAACCAACATTAGTGTGTTGATTGGCAAAATTACAAGCTCACATTGATATTTTTATGAGACGTCATTAGAAGCATTAGTGAATTCTTTTGTTGCCAATACAAATTCATTTGTTCAGTGGCATGAAGAAGCTTCCCAATGTGTGCAATCAAAGGAAACAATTAGTTAAGATTGTTGAGGAGACTCACGAGTTCATGCTAGTCCGTACAAGTGACTATGGAACAAAAAGAGCGGCTATTAGGAACAATTGCATGATGTGGCATGAGAGGTATTTAACTCTACTCTAGGTGCTCATAATTCTAATATTTCTTTGTCACATGATTTCTTAGGTTCCTCTCACTTCTTGGGGAACAATGGTTCTAATGCTGATGTATGGAGTTTAACATGCCTCAAGAAGTTGGATTTATCATTCATTTTAAGAAACCCTTTGAGGATGTTGGTGAATTCTACCCTTCACCCCAATTTCAGGGAGGTAACTTGGTATTTGTAGAAGCATTGAAAAGTAAGGATTGCCCAATCCCATCTTTAAGAACGCAAGTACTAAGTTCAAAAGGGTATTTTAAATTGTAAAAATTCTTTTAAAGGGTTACTCGGTGATTTCAATGTTGATGCTTCCATTAGATACCATGTGCACTCATATGTTGAAAAAGAAATTTATGTGTCTAAACGAATGTTAGAGAATGAGGTTTATATGTTTGGTTTTGCTGAGGCAAATCATTTTCATGAACCTTCCATTTTTTTTTTTAAATCCTTCGTTCTTTCCACATTCATTATGCCTATCTTGGAGCTTTAATCTCTTTTCCAAAGGTTTGATGAGGAGGCATGATGGGTGTAGAGAGTTTTTGTTTTATTTTAGTCTTTTTCTTTAGTTTGTTTTCTTTTATTTAGGTATGATTTTATTTTATTATTTTTTTGTGCTTTTATTTGTGTTTTGCTTTCTAGGTATAAAGCCCTCTTGGACAAGCATTTCTCTTTACCTCAAGCTTGGCTATCTATTGGAGCATTATTGCACTTAGGAAGTGTTACTTAAACTTTTTACCCCATTATTAATTTTGGTCCACTTGGAGATGCTTTCTGGTGTTTATCTTTTTCCAAGGAGGACATTGTCCAATTTAAGTGTAGGGGAGTGGTTTGGTGATATACTTTGTCGAATTTTTTATCAATTATCTTGGTGTTTTCTTAGTGGTGAGCTACTTTAGAAAATTTAGTTTAAATGTTCTGAAAATTTAAAGATTTAGAACAGTGAAACTTTTGGAGCTAATTTGTCATGGAAGTATTTTATTTCTTCTCTTTTCCCCTTTATTTTTCCCATGACACCTTCTTTCTTGGTATTTTTATTTGGCCATTGAGGACAATATCCAGTTTAAGTGCAGGAGAGTGGTTCGATTGAAAATTCTTCTTTGCATATATTTTATCATTCTTGTATGCATATACTTTATCCTTCTTGTGAGCAAAATTTTCAAAAAAAAAATCAATTTTTTTTTACTTTCTTTGAAATTTCAAGCTGCATTTTTAATACATGTTTTTATGAGGGATTATAAAGCATATGTTCTAGATCATTTATGGCTTATGCATGACTTTTTGTATGCACTTGAACGAAGTAGTTCTTGATCTAAAGCTTTGCATTGTTCTTAAACCTATTTTTCTACGAAAATTCATGGAGCATTTTAGAACTTACTTGAATACCTCTTGAGGCGAAATAAGAAAGACAGTCACGATTTAACTTAGGGATGACGGTAATAGGCCTTCTTTGGATAGTTTGAGCTTTTCAAGCCTACCTATTTTCATAACATCTTTAGCGCCTATTTTGTCCCTAAATGGTTTATTTCTTTCAAAAAAACCCATCACAATATTTTGTCCATTGCTTGTGCTGAAAGTTTGAATAATTTTCCAAATCTTTATGCTCTTGATGATGAAAGTATATGTATGAGAAGGTTGAGAAAGAATGTTGGGATAAAGATCATGACTTGTTATTTTCAGTCATGGATTAATAATGAGTTGAGCTGAAAAAAAAAAGAAAAGAAAGAGAAGAAAAAGAAAAGAGAGATTGAGAACAAGGAAAGAAAAGAAAAGCAGCAGTAAGAGTGAAAGAAAGAAATTGAAAAAAAAGAAAACAAAAAGCTACAAGAAAGAAAAGATAAATTGACAGAAAGAAAATGCGAAAAAAATAGCAGTAGTGCAAGAAGAAGAAAAATAATTTTTATTGAAAGAAAGAAGAAGAAAGAAAAGATCACAAAAGGGATGGTAATTGAATTGTACAAATTAAGTTCATCTTAAATCTTGACACCATTACTGGAAAATTGAGTGATCTTGTGAAAAAAAAGAGTTGATGAAAAGAAGAGTTGAAAGAAAAAGAGGAAAAAAAATTGCAGGATATGCTTGTGTGGAGTTGTAATTGCTATATGAGGGTATGGTTTGATAGATTTTTGGATTCGGAGAGCAAGAAGAGTTGGAAATGATTGCTTCATCTGTTTATCCTTTTCTTGCTAACTCTCAGTTTCTTTGATTTTTGATTCTCCTATATCCTTCGTTTGATAAGCTACAATACAAACCTTTAGCCTTACATTACAAGTTTAAAAGTCCTACTTGATCTAAGTAGAATCATGATATGTCTCGGATTAGTGGAGAGAGTGTATGAAAAATAAGCATATGGAATGTATATTCTTTTTAAACTAAATTATTTCCAATGGTTTGAGAATATTGTAGAGTATTGTGATGGTTCTACTAAGTCATTTATCACTAACACAAGTCTTGCATTGGTGGTGAAAGATGTAGTAGCATGTGTTTTATATTCTTGAATGAAGAAAGCATTGAAGATATGGTTTTCAAATTAATTGAGTGATTTGTTAAACCTTGTCTTTTCCGACTTGTTCTTGATACTTTGCTTGAGGACAAACAAAGAGCTAAGTATGGGGGAATATGATATGGGCTAAATTAGTCATATTTTTCCTAGTTATTTGAGGTTCTTTTGAGATATATTTTGTTCAATAACTAGTTATATTCCTTCATATTTGAGATTTTACCATTGGAAAGGTATTTTGTTCTTTATTTCAGATTTTTTGGGTAAAACGAAACAAAAACGTTGCAAAGCAGAGGCGAGGTGGCGCTGGCTAGGGCCCTAGAACCGGTGCCGGCCATGCAGTGTTGAAACGAACTTTGAAGTGACAGAAAAATTGATAGAACAGAGCAAAACAGAGTCAAAGCGGTGCTGGCTCTAAGAGTCAAGGCAACACCGGCTGCATTTTGGTCTACATTGTGCAAAATTCGAAGAAAAATCGGCGAACAAGTGGAGAAGCAGAACACAACCGGCACTAACTCCGAGAACCAAGATGGTGCCGGCTGCGCCCTAGAGCTAAGGCAGTGCTTGATTTTTTCTACTCGATATTTGGTAATATGAAGATTTTAGTATTTTTCAACTTCTACTTGGCCAAGAACTTTATACCTACGAGTTTAGGAACTTCCTAAGCATATAAATAGATGAAAAACATAAGGGAAAGGGAGAGAATTCATTGATCATAATAGAAAATCACTTAATCAAAGGAGGAATTCTTTATGTTCGAGGAGGGTTGTGCAAGAAGGTCTTCAAAGGAAGAAGAATGAGGCTTGTCTATGAGTGCTTTCTTTTACTTTGCTTTCTTTTTCTTGACAATGATGTATTAGTTGTTTTTTTGTAACTCGACATTGGTTTAGATATTCATGGTTTTTAGAGTTATTTGATCTTTTGATTAATTGATTGTTATTCTTGGTATTTAATTGTTCGTGCTTATTACAAGATTAATTGATTGTGACTTTCTGTTAACTTGCTTGAAAATAGGGTTGATGGTAGTTCAATTTAATAATTTCATATTTATTGTCTTTTAACTTGGCAGAAAATGGGGTTCATTGTTAAGAACTGAGTAATTAAAGGTAAATTGATGTCTGCCGGATTATGGATTCATTGGTTAATTTCATGGATTAAGTTTGTTTGAGAATGGGACTTAATTAGAGAATTGCGTTTAATGCATCTTTTAGGTAAGAGTGGTTGAGACAGAGTATATGATACTAAGTTACCTAGAAGATAGGGATTCATGGATTGGGAAAGAAGTGAGTCTACTTTAAGTCTTCATGATGCCAAGAGAATAGTTGGTTATAATAAGGGTTGGATACTTTAAGATCATGTTTGTGTAAGCAATGGCTTGAGTTACATACTTCTCCATTCTTGACATGTATATATTTTTATTTTTATTTTATTTTCTTTTATTTCTTTTGATTTATTTTTCACTTTATCGAGTTGGTTAAGTAATAAAAGAAAGGTAATTAATATGTACTTGTTCCTTGAGGATCGACACTCGTTTGAACCCTATGTTTTGTTAATGATAAGTACGCTTGCTCATATGTGTGATTTGGGTTAAACATTTTAATTTAAACTTGATTGGGAATGTGTTTAGTTTCTGTATGATTTTTACACCTAAGTCCAGACACATCAATTTTCTATGGAAAAGTGCTGCCTGAACATAGTTGTGCAAAGTGCTTGAACATAGTTAATGGAAGCCACAAGCAATTCCAAAGGCAGAACAATCTTTCACAACCAACAAGGCTATCTGAATTTTCAGTTTTATAGTATCATAAAATAAACTATAACTTTCAACTATGCCTCAAATTGACCCCTGAGATAAAAGATAAGAACATTCTTGCCCAGGTCACAAATTTGGTGGCTGGAATTACAAAGCTTTATTAGATGCCCATTTCTTTCCTAATATAAATATAAACATAAACATATATATATATATATATATATATATATATATTAATAAAACTATTGTTGGCTACTGAAAATTCCAGGAATATATCTTCCCACAAATAAGACCATACTAATTAATCACAAGAAGATTTCACTCACTGCTTGTCAAAATAGGTCTGAAGGCCACAAACCAAATGAAAATCTAAACATATATAAAATTGCCTGTTTCAAACAATTACAAGGAAAATTCAAACAAACAAGATGCATAACATCACCAAATGTTTTCGGCTGCATTTTAAAACATCGAATAGACCTTTTACAAATATCTTCCAAAACTAAATATTAGTTGAAATAAGTGATTTAATCTCTGTTTAGAAAGGTATCCTAAATATGACTAGAGCCATAAGAAATCCACAATCTCTCCCAAGAATGAAAAAAAGGATTTACAATTTTTAAGTATACTAATACACATTCTCCAAAAATGAATTTGATACATATAAGAAAAAATAGGAATTTTGATTCCATGATGTACAGACATATATTATGGAATTTTAAGAAACCAAAAAATCACAAATGATAACCACGAAATTATACCCAAATTGAAAATAGAAACCATTCAAATTAAACCCAAGCGACAATATAATTAAAACCCAAATATTTTTGCCTAATCATTCCCTTTTCATGTAGTAAATTCAAATAAAAACTCTCCACAGGAAAGCTTACCCATTGTATCATCTTGCTAGTAACAAGGTACATTGGTCCCTTAGCCCTCTTCTTTGTGCTATGGTAACTAGCTTCCCACATGTTTTCAACACATACAATCCAAAATCAATAAAGAATAGAGCTTCCAAAATTACAGATATCTTAGGGACATCAATTCAGATAGAAGATTAAAACAGAAAACAAACCTAATTCAGTCAGCTACACTTTTCAAACCTACTGCTACTATGCTCAAGACTACGAAGACACCGACACCCAAAGGAAAGTTCAAGTACTTATCCCCTAAACTAGAACATATATTGCTATGAAAAACTAAATCACAAACCCAAACTAACAATCTTCCCACCCCGAATAATGCCTAATGTTTAACCATACCAATTCCAAATCCAAAGATGAACGCAAAATTAGAAAGCGGGAACAAAGAGAGGAACCGTCTTTCTAGAAAGCTAAGTTGAGGACATACACAATGAACCCGTGGGAGGAAGAGGCAAAACGGTGAAGAATGCGCAAAAAAATTTAGGCTTCAATTCTTTGAGAAAAAAAAGTGCCAACCCCGAGGAGGAAATTTGGTAAAAAGTTTTTTTATTAAATTGCAAAAATTTTCTCTTCATTATATATATATATATATATATTTATATATCAAAAAATAATAATTTAGATATATAAAATAATTTTAAAAATAATTATTTATATTATCCATAATGTATACTTATATATGTATATATATTTGTGATATTATTTAAATATAAACTATTTATACATAGAATAAACAAATAATTTTTTAATAATGTAATTAAATTATAAAACATATAAAATTCTATAATTTTTTATTCACACGAAGATATTGATTTAACTTAGTAATTTTTTCCTTTTCATTAAGTTAATAAAATTGTAAATGTTAATTTTTTATAACAAAAAAGTTATACAATTAGAAATAAATACGTTCTTATTATATATATATATATATATTATAAAATAGCTATGGCATAAGATTTTCCCAAGAATTAGTTATGGTATTGCATATAATTTTAAAATAGTCCTTATTAAAATAAGTTAATAGTTAAATCAAATAACCATTTATGCCTAGAATTCATTAATCACATCATATCATTTCAATCTTCTTCTGAACGTAGAAAAGTAATAGAATATATTTAGTTCCAATTAAAAGATGAATCGATGTTAGGCTTACTTCAATATAATTAAATCATTTGATTTTGATGGAATGATTTAATGAATATAGACTGAATTATTTAACCAAAAAAAAAAAAATGTAATACCCCTTCCATCCAGAATTGCATATCAACATTTTCTAAGTTGGGATGTTCAGAATTGAATGTTCATTTCTCTATAATACATATATTTTTCATCTAAAGATTTACTAACAATTTTCTTAATTTAAAGGAATTACATCTCACTAACTTGTATAGTCTTGCCACAAATCACAACTATAATAATAAAGGACATATATATAACTAAGTAATTTTTTGATCACGTCAAAATTGAAGATTCAAACTCAAACGGAAGATGTACCTCTTTTCATATTTTATTTATAATTTATTAAAAACTAAAGTCTAGAGATGCACCAAATATTTTTTATTAGAAAATTTGATGAAATTCTTTTTGGAACCAAATGTAAATAACCCAAAATCACAAAAATACTACATATACTTTATCTGATAATACTAATTAGTTTCTAGTAATATGTTAATATCTTACAAAAATTCTTCAAAAATTATTCTACTATGTTCATTTTTTAAATATCTTTTCATTTGAATTAAAAATTAGGAATTAATTTTGAAAATTTTATTTCATACCAATACTAATGTGGTGAGAAACTTTTTTTTTTTTTTCAATTTCCTCCCATATACAAATTGGTTGGAAGACATACTTTAAGTAAAATAAATATTAAATTAAATTTTTACCCCCCCCCCCCAAAGTTAAAAAATTAATTAAATATCCAACATCAAATAAAAGTGGTTAGAGATCAGAAATAACTATCCATTTCCTATGACAAATTATATTTGGTTAGAAATTACATTTTCTTTAAGAAGAAAATGAAATTATAAATTTAATTAATTTCCATCTCTGAGAAACAAAATAATTTTTTTGGAGAACTAAATCATATTCCTTAGCACATTTCAAAATGGTTGGAAAATAGAATCTAAACTCCTACCAAAATTAGTTTTGATCAGAAATTACATTTTCTTCAAGCAAAAAAAAAAAAAATGTTTAAATCATAAACTTAATTTCCACCTTTGAGAAATAAAATATTTTGTTAGGAAACTAATTCATATTTCCAACCAAATTTTAGAATGGTAGGAAAAAAATATTTTAAACTCTTGCCAATATTAATTTTGGTTGGAAACAAATATTTTTGTGAAGAAAAAAATGAATAATCTAAAATTTTCATTTTCATTTACTATCCAATATAATTATGTAGTCGGAAATCCATTTTTACTTTCCTACCACAGTATTATTGGTTGGAAATAATTTATTATTTTCCTACCAATTTGCAATTTGGTATGAACATTATTACTAATGCTCCTACCCATAAACTTTTGGATGGAAATGTACATATACTTTCCTACCAAAATATATGTTGGATGGAAATGTCGCTATATTTTCCTACAACAATAACAATGGTTGGAAACAATTTATTATTTTCCTACCAAATCTCAATTTGGTAGGAAAGTTTTTACTACTATTCCAACCCATGAAACATTTGAATGGAAATGTAGCTATATTTTCCTACCGAAGTATGCCCTAAAAGACTATGTATTCTTTGTAAATATATTGCAATAAAATGCTTATTCATTCAATTTAGTTTATTTCTTATATTATTGCAAATTTAAGGTCCAGGATGACAAGTAATGGTCTATGTGTTGGGTCGTTCTTCACAGTAAGGTATAGACCATGGGTAGTTATCATACAAGTAAAATTGAGTTCTTAGTCATTTGATGGAATTGGGCATTTCATTAAGGTAAGACTATTATGCCATGAGTTCCAATGAGGAATGGTTTACTTTGAATCTGTGAGTAGTTCACTCACATCACTGGCATAAGCGTATTTCGAATATGTAGAACTGGACCTATAATAGTGGTCTCTTATAAAGTACTATACTTATAGAGACTGAACTATTACTGCTATAGTGTGGACGGATACCTTCTTACTTGAGTATGAGTTGGTGGTCTAGTGAAACCAGTGTCTTATACTTTGATATATGTTGGGTGAGATTTCTTTTGTGAGATCAATATCCTTATATGTTGGGTGTATTACTCTAGTTAGTTAAGATAAACTTATGCAATAGAGTTTTTATGCTTCACTTAGTGAAGTTAAATACCCTCGTGCGAATGTCCAGGATAATCTAATTATCTAGGGCCCTCGGAACGTGACTTTAGAATGTGTGCTTTTGGGTAGTTTCTAATGATAAGCAAGTACGTTCAAGTGAGTAATGGATTATCGGACTAGAGATCTAAGGATTGTAGATGTCCTTGAGAAGTGTGTTAGTATATTTATCCTGTCTTATTGATGGATGTTACATAGAGGGGTATTTTCATCATTTCACCTCTAAGTCAAAGACATTGCTTTAGTAATATTATTCTTGGGGTCAATATTTCTATATGGTGATAAATGGAAATATTTAAAATGGTAAAATACAGCCATTTAATAGTAAAGGCATTTTGGTTATTTTTGTAACTATGAATAATATGTCTCTTGATCCCTGGAGTACTTCAAGTTACCTTGGTATTGTTTAAACACAATTTGGGATTAATGGATAATTATTTGGAAGAGAATAAAATTTATTTTAAGAGTCTAATTAAAATTAATTAATTAGTCTTGGGTTTTGATAAGGCCCAAAAAAAATTAATTAATTAAGAAAAATGGATTGGAATAAATTAATTAATTGGGTTGATATATGTTGACATATATTAAGAGTCCAATTAGAATTAATTAATTAGCCTTGGGTATTTAATGAAGCCCAGAAAAAGTAATTAATTAATTAAGAGGATTAGGCCAGTCCTGGACTGCTTTATGAGCACAACACCAAGCCCATTAGGGCTTAGTGTTTTCGGCCATTAGGGCTTCATCAAGCCCTAAGGCTAGTCGAAATTAAGGTGCAAGAGAGGAAGAAAAATAACGTGGTTTTTTTGAGCTCTCTCTCTCTCTGAGTGTGTAATCTCTTCCTCTTTTCTCATCCTTCTCTTCTTTCTCTCTTGGAGATATTTTGATTATCTAAAGAATGAGCTTTCACCAAGTTAACCCAAGAATAAGGTAGAGACATACATCGGAAGACGAAGAGGGAAGCTTTGAGACGCTTAATGTGTAGGATTAGAAGATTGGCGGGAATACCGGTCGAACTGCTGGCACCTTCTTCCCCCCTTCTAATGCAAGTTCCACTGCAACCCAGCCCTTCGTTGGTTAATCCGCAACCAATAAGGAAAAGTAAGTACTCTCTCCAAGATGTGGCTCAAAAATCTGAAAAATTTTCTGTTGCGTTCTATTTGAAGTTTTTCGTTTTGATCCTTTAAATCACTTTACCATCCATGTTGGTTTTCTTCTTGAAAACCCATTTTCACCTTATGGGTTATATCCCTTCAGGTGGATCAACCAAAATCCAAACTTGGTTGTCATACATGTAATCCATTTTGACTTCATGGCTTCAAGCCATTTGTCAGATTTTGAACTATTTAGAACTTCTTCGTAAGTGGTAGGCTCATCTTCTTTTGTAAGCGATATGCCATTGTGGTCAATAATGAGAAATCTATATCTCTTAGGTGCCATTGTATCCTGCTTGACTTACGAGGTTCTTGTATAGTAAAATGTTCATCTATTTAATCAATAAACTTGGGATCAACTGGTTGATCATTATTTGTTTGGGATTCTTGAACTTTACTAAGTTCAACCTTTCTCCTATTGTCACCCTTAAGCACAAATTCTTTCTCTAGGAAAACAACATTCCTTGAAATAAACACTTTGTTTTCAATAGGGGGATAGAAATAATATCCATGAGATTCTTTTGGATATCTAACAAACAAATACTTGTCATATTTATTTTCTAATTTGTCTAACTTTATCCTTTTCACATAAGTAAGTCATCCCCAAATTCTCATATGAGTTAACTTTGGTCTTTTACCATAAAATAACTCAAATAGGGTAGTGTCAATCTTGTTTGATGGAAGTCTCTTTAGTATATAAACAGCGGTTTCCCATGTAAATCCCCAAAGCAATTTTAATAGATCAGCAAAAACCATCATGGATCAAACCATATCTAATAAAGTTTGATTCCTTCTCTCAGATATACTATTATGCTGAGGTGTATGTGGCAGAGTCCATTGAGATAATATCCCATTATCTCTAACTTAGAAACTCTTGGCTTAAGTATTCTCCTCATCGATTGAATCTTACAGTTTTAATACTCTTACCAAGTTATTTCTCTACATCATTTCTAAATTATTTAAACTTGTCAAAGGCATTAGATTTGTATTTTATTAAATACAAATACTCAGATCGAGAATAATCATTGATAAAGGTAATGAAGTATTGATAACCCTCTTTTGCTTGCAATGTCATTGGTCTACATACATCAGTATGTATTTGTTCTAATAATTGCTTAGCACTTTCCCCTTTCTTAGAAAAAGAGGTTCTAGTTATTTTTCCGAGTAAGCAAGATACACAAGTCTCATATGATTCAAAATTAAGTGAGCCTATGCCACCACACTTATGTAACTTAGAAATGCGATTCTCATTTACATGTCCTAAACGACAATGCCAAAAGAAAGATGGGTTTGTGTTATCTTTTTTTGGCCTTTTATTTTTTATATTGAGAACTTGATTTTTCATTTCTAGAACATATAAACCATTCATCAAAGTTACAGTACCATAATAGATATCATTTAATGAAAAGAAATAACTTTTATTCTTAAAATTTAAATGAAATCCAAGTAAGTATAAACAAGCAACTAAGATAATGTTTTTTTAAGTAAAAACTGGTACATAAAAATAGTTTTGTAATTCTATAATTAATCCAGAAGGTAGGTGTAGATGATACGTCCCCACGAAAAATGCAGCAACCTTTTCTCCAGTTGATGTACGAAGGTCCATATCACATTTCTCCAACTTCCTATTGTTCTTTAGTCCCTGCAAATTATTGCATAAATAAGATCCACATTCGGTATCCAATACCCATATTTCATTATTAAAGGTAGTATTGATCTTAATCATAAACATACCAAGAGTGAAAGTAGAAGTGCTTGCAAGCTTCTCCTTCTGCTTCTTCTCTTTGACAGTCTCCAAATAGCTTTTGCAGTTGCACCTCCAATGGCCCATTTTCCCACAATTGTGATATGGCTATCTTCTTCTTTACACCACCTTGAGGTTTAATTAGATTCTTCTTCTTCTTTTTAGAAATATTTTTCTTTTTAAAAGAAGAATCAATCAATAAGACTGCATTATTTTCTTTCTTCATAGAAGACTCTACAGTCTTAAGAATGTTGATCAACTCAAGTATTATGGTCTCAATCTTCTTTATTTGGTAGTTCATCACAAATTGTGAAAAACTAATTGGCAAAGATTGAAAATTAAGTCTATACTTAATTCGTGATCTATAGTAAACCCAAGTGATCCAAGCTTCTCAATTAACTATAGCATCTTAAGTCCATGAGTGGCTATCGAAGTTTCTTCTACCATCTTAGAACAAAATAACTGCTTAAATAAATATCTCTCTGTTCTTGCTTGCTTATCAAAAAGCTTTCTTAGATGGAAGATAATAGTATGAGCATCCATATGCTCATCTTATTTTTGAAGCTCAATGGTCATTGACGTCAGCATGATACAAGATGCTGTGTTACTATCCTCTTTATGCTTCTTATGGACTTCATGCTCTTCAACAAGAGCATCATCAGCTGGTGGTGGTGGAATTGGAGCATCTAACACATAAAGTAAGTTTTCCGATTCGAGAACGATTCTCAAATTTCTATACTAGTCCAAGAAGTTTGATTCGGTGAGCTTGTTTGTTTTCAAAATTCTACGAAAGTTCAAATTTATTGTCATGATGAAATTGACCTACATGAAAGATAAAAGATATTAGACTATGTAGATGCAGATGAAATTTATTTAATTAGTATTTAATTAAATGCATATTTAACCCACTATTTTCTTCAAATCAATAGCCCTTACTATTGACTCGGAAAAGCCTATTGGAAGATTTCCTAGTGGTCCGATATCCAAATTCTTTAAGAATGAACTTGGGTATGCCCAACATACCACTCTTTAGTTCGATAGTAGGTGTCCAATACCAATTACATCAAATGTAACTACCGGATCGTTAAGTGATTAACATCTTTTAATCTTAAAGCACTTAGTGCTACACCAACTTAGCCTCTAATATTCTTTATGCTTGGGTATGCCCAACTGGGATAAAGATATTAATTAAATCCAACCCATTAATCAAGAATCATATTTCATAGTTTGAACATGCTCAATGTTGAGTAAACTTGGGTATGCCAAACAATCTCGAAAAAAACTCTCGTTCTTGCTATATTAACAAGAGGCTTTAGATTTAATATTTTTTGAGGAATTTAAATTATTTAATTAATGATTTTGGTATTTTTCGAATCCTACTCAGCCAAGACTTCATAAGCCAAGAATTTAGCATCCAAGAGGCCTATAGAAGTAGAAAAAAACACAAGGATTTAGAGACATACATAGAGAGAGGTGGATTCATAAGTAAAAATTCTCAATCACTCCTTGAAGAAGGAATTCACCTAATCAAGGAGGATTGTTCAAGATGGTCTTCAAAGAAGAACAAAGAGGCTTGTCTATGACTGCTTTCTTTTTTGTCTTTGTCTTCTTTCCCTTTAACAATGATGTATTCAATGTTTTTAATTGTAATTTAACATTATTTTAGGATTCTTGATTTTATGTCAATTTTGTTATTTGATCAATTCTTTGTTATCTTTGGTATTTTGTTACTTGTTATCATTGGTTATTGATGTAAGTTCTTCAAATTGACTTGGGATGACGATGTTAGGAGTTTTATTGCATTGATTTCGTATTTGTCTCATCTTGATGGAATTGAGTTACGAAGTTAAGATTATATGACTAAGTAATGAAAAATTAGTTGATTTCACCTCGAGCAAAAGATTATTAGATAATTTCATGCTTATAAGGAATTGGGCTTAATGCATGTTTTGGTTAGGTTTGCTTGATTGGCAAATCCATTAATTTAATCAAAATATAGGATTCCATGGATTGGAAAATGAAGTGGGATTTATTTAAGTAGATTCATGACTTGTGAAATGATTGAATTTTACATTATATTCCTTCATGATACTAAGATGATAGTTTGTTGAGAGAATGTCTAGTTGGTTCATTATCATATTTTCTAGGATAATTGTCTAAATTGCATAAACCTACATCCTTGAGTTATATATGTTTCTTTATTTTTCTTTTTATTCTTTTCTCACTTTATTTGGATTGGTTAACAATGAATGACAAGTGATTAGTGTGTACTTGTTCCTTAGAGGATCGATACACATTAATTCCTTATACTATGCATGTGATGAGTATACTTGCTCGTATGTGTATGTTCGAATTAATATTTTAATTAAAACTTAACTAAGGGATGAAATTAAAATTGATAATTTTTATACACCCAAAATTTACGCATAAAGTTTTTAGCACTGTTACAGGGGAACAATATCATAAAAGCTTGGATTTTGTTGATTTAACCATGTTTATATGTTAATATGTTAATATGTTTATATGTCTATTTGTAAATATGTGAATATGTCTATATGTTCCTTGTATGAATTGGTGCCATTTTTATTTTCTTGTATACTTGTACTTTAATGTCTCTATACGTTGTAATTTCTTATAACTTCAGTTGTAAATTGTCTAACTTGTAAATTTTATAATCTCACAATTTTCTATCTTATGTAGACCTTTCTCTTAGTTTATGACCCGATGATCCAAAGTCAATACAGTCGATCTGGATTCAAAAATCGAGAGAACTCTTACCAGGGTCTGCAAGGTTGTAAGCGAAAGGGTTAGGAAAGAAATTGAGGTAAATCAGTCCAACAATGGTGGCAACGGTGGAGTTAACAGGCAGATTTTAAATGACATTGTTAAACCCGTAATCTCAGGTACGAGCTCTAGTATCACAAGGCCTAGGATACAGTCGATCTGGATTTGATGCACATAGTCTTCCTTCCCTGTTTGGACAAGTTTTTCATGGTATTCATCGACGATATTCTCATTTATTCTAAGAGTCTTGAGGAGCATGCTGAGCATTTGAGACTGGTTTTGGAGAAGTTGAAAAATCACAAACTCATTGCTAAATTTAGCAAATGCGAGTTTTGGTTAGACTCAGTGTCATTTCTTGGCCATGTGGTGTCTAAGAATGATATTAAGGTAGACCCTACAAAGGTAGAAACTGTGGCAAGCTGGAAGCAGCTAGAGAACATCACCAAGATTCGTAGCTTCCTTGGTTTAGTTGGGCATTATAGCCAGTTTATCAAGAATTTGTCGACCTTGGCCGCTCTAATCACTCGACTTTTGAGGAAGGACACACCATTTCTTTAGAATGAGAAGTGTGAGAAAAGCTTTTAAGAGCTTAAGAGAAGATTAATGACGGCCCATGTATTAAGCCTACCTGAAGGGGATAAATCTTATGCGTTATATACGAATACATCGAAGGAGGGATTAGGAGCAATTTTGATACATAAGAGGAATGTCCTAGCTTATGCTTCAAGAAAGCTAAAGACACATGAGGTCAACTGTCTAACACACAATCTGGAGCTTGCAGCTATTGTGTTCGTCCTAAAAAAGTGGAGACACTATCTCTATGGGATAGAGTATGAAGTGTTCACGGATCACAAGAGTCTCAAGTGCATATTCATGCAGAAGGATTTGAATATTCGACAACGTAGGTGGATGATGCTTCTAGAGAAGTATAGATACCATATTAACTACTACCTGGGAAAGGCAAATGTAGAGGCAGACATACCGAGCAAGAAAGTAAAGGTAGCTAGTACAAGAATGTAGGAAATTCAAGAGCTACAGGAGTTGTTGGTATTTGAGATAGTAATTTTAGGGGAGAAGATCTTCATAAGCAATTTGAGGTTGGTATTAGTGTTGAAGCAGGAGATCGTTAAAGCTTAAAAGGACATCGTAGAATTTCAGACCTTTAAGGGTAAGGAGGTTAAGCAAGAGGGAAAGGACTTTCGAGTAGATGATGACGAAGTTTTACTTTCGCGATCGATTTTGTATACCCCAGGATTAGGAGTTGAAGAAAAGAATTCTAGTGGAGGCACATCATAGTAAATATGACATTCATTCAGGAGAGGTGAAGATGTACCAAGACTTGATCAATGCATATTAGTAGCCCATAATGAACAAGGATATGGTCAAGTATGTGTCGATCTACTTAATTTTCCAAAGGGTTAAAGTAGAGCATAAGAAATCTGCAGGGTTGCTCTAACCGTTGTCCATTCCAAAATGAAAATAGGAAGACGTAACTATAGACTGCATCACAGGTTCCCCAATGGCCAAAATGCAGAAAGACGCTATTTGGGTAGTTGTAGACCGATGAACTAAGTTTGCACACTTTATACAAGTGAACGTGAAAGTCCCATTTGAGAAGTTAACCCAAATTTATACACAAGAAATTGTAAGACTTCATGGGGTACCATCGAGTATTGTATCGAAACAAGACCTTAGGTTCACTTCAAGATTTTGGAATAAATTTCAGGATTATATGGGTTTGACATTACAGTTTAGTACTACATCACATCCTTAGATTTATGGACAATCTTAGAGGGTTATTCAGATTTTGGAGGACATGTTGAGGGCATATATCCTAGATTTTGGAGACAAGTTGATCGATTGCCTACCCTACGTAGCGCTAGCATATAATAATAGTTACCATACATTGATTAGGATAGCTCTGTATGGAATGAAATGAAAAGTACCATTATTTTGGGGTTGGATGGAAGAGGGCTAAGTTAGCAAGTCAGGTGAGGTAACTATCCAAGAGACGAAAGACATGGTTAGTGTTAGCCCTAAGGGCTTTCTCCTATGTTTTGACTTATGACAAACGTTGATATGAACTAACTTGTGTAATCTATTGTAATAGGACATGTTTGACCTCTATTCTTCTAAGGCATTTAGATATGATTGTTTGGCAACTCTTCCGTGATTGAATTCAAGTATGAAAGATAAAAAAGAAGATCAAAGTATATGGAGTTGCATATCAATAAGTCCTTATAAGAAGAACTTTAGACTAGGAAGTGTTTTTAAGGTATTTCTATTAATTCCTGAGTCTTTTTACTGTTTGATTTAATTAACTATACCTTGAAGCATAAAAATGACAAGATTTCAAAGTTTTGAAAATCTTAGAATTTTGGATTGAATAGTTTGGATCTAAAAGAATCATCCAAAATCCTGTAAACTGCATTGAAATGTTTCTGTCTGAAATAGTGCCATTTGGACTTACCTTTTGGATGCATAGTCGTCCGAAACCTGAGTCTAAAATAAGGATAATTTTCGTAGAAAATTATAGCCATTTTTATAGCCATTGGCACTTCACTTTTTGGCTTTATAAATAGCCTCTAAGCAAGATTAGACATAAGATTTTTGAAACATTCTTCTAAGAAACACTGTTGCTCAAAGTTTTCAAAAATCTCATTTTATCAAAAAGCTTCAAAGTGAATTCGTATTGTGTCAAAGGTAAAAGTATTTTTGTTTTGTATCTTAGTGAACATCTGCTCAAATAAGTAAGCCCTGTACTGTTCTATTGATCTTCAATCTCTATTGTAGTACACGGTTGTGGTGTAAAAATCAGTTGAGGTGAACCTTGTTCTGATTGTTTGTTTGAGAGGTTTTGGAAAACCTAGTGTAGTGATCCTCTCTTGTATGTGGTATTGTTTGATTTCATTAAGTGAAGTAAATGAAATCTTGTTAAAAATCCTTAAGTGTGAGCTTAAGGTAATAGACGTAGATCCTGAAAGATCGAGCCACTATACATGCCGTGTTTCATCTCTTTTCTTACTAAATTGCATTTTCATTTCTGGTCTGAATCTGAATTTATATATCAAAGAGTTCTTGGATAGCTTTCTTTGTTACCATGACGTTAGTTCAAGAATCTTGATGATCATTGTTGTTCTGCATATCAGACAATTCGAAAAACTTTAGTTTGCCAAAAACCTTATTCACCCCCCTAAGGTTTTTCATTTTGTATCAGAGCTTGGTCTACATACACTTGGTTTAACAACCTTGTAGAAAAGATCATAATGGTAAGCTCATCCTCTCTTCCATAAGTTGAAGGGTCTTGAACGAATCACCCTCCTTTATTCAATGGAAACAACTATACTTTCTGGAAAAATAGAATGAAAATTTATGTGTGTTCTATCAGCTTTGAGTTATGGAGTTTGATAGAAAATGGTCCTTTTATCCATCAAAGATGATGGATGGCATAAAATTACCTAAACAAAATGGTGAGTTTAGTATTAAAGACAATGCCAAGATGACTTTAAATTTTCAAGCTATGAACATTTTATATTGTGCACTAGATGCGACTGAATACAATCATGTCAGTGGTTGTGATTCAACCCATGAAATGTGGAGATTACTTGGTGTCACCCATGACGGGACAAACCAAGTCAAAGAATCAAAATTGGGGCTTCTGATTTATGGCTATGAATTATTTACAATGAAGCCAAATGAAAACATTCCTAAAATGTTCACGAGATTCACTAATATCTCAAATGGTCTCAAAGCCTATGGGAAGGTTTATTCCCTTGGGAAACAAAATTGAAAAATTTTAGATGCTTTACCAAAAAGCTGGTAGCCTAAAACTCTTGTTGTAGAAGAATTCAAGGATTTAAAATCGTTACCTACTAAAGAGCTGATCGGATCTCATCAACTCATGAGATAAAGCTTAAAAGATTTCATGAATCTGATGATCATGATAGAGGCAAAAAAGGGATAGCATTAAGGGTTGAAAATGAAGATGAAGAAACAAGCCTATTAGAAAGCAGTAAGGGTATGGAAATGGACAATGATGATTTGGAAATTATAGCAAAAAAAAATTAGAAGAATGTTCAACAAAGGAAACTACAAAAGAAGATGGAAGTTTATGAAAAAGAAAGGACAAACCTCAGGATTCAAACCTCAATGGTATGAATGTAAAAGCACTGATAACTTCATTGTCGACTGTCCTATTGCAAAAGGTAAGGAAGGAAGAACGTTTAAAAAGAAGAAAGATCTGAAGGCAAAGAAAGGTAAAGGATTGATGGGAACTTGGGACTTAAATGAAACTGAGTCTGAAGATGGAGATTCTGAAGAAGAAAATGCCAACATATGCTTCATGACTTTGGAAAATGAGGTAAACTCTTCTACATCTAATTACACGTCTAATTCGCTTATATCTATGACTGAAAAGCATGTTGATCTAAATGAGTTGTTAAGTGATATGTTTCATGAATTAAAAAAACTATCCAGAAAAAATAAAGAAATGAAGTTGAAGATTAAATGTTTGATGGAAGAAGATGAAGTATTGTTAAATGATAACAAAATGACTCTTGAGTCACATATGTGTGCTATCATTGAGAAAGATATGATTATGACTGCTTTGCGATATGCATCTCTAGAAAATAAAAATTTGTGTGATAGAATTCAAACTCTTGAAAGTATGGTTAGCACTTTTAATGATATGAAAAATAGAGTCAATGATCTTACCCATTATATTGAAAAATTCACAAATGGTAAAAGCAATCTGAAAAAGTTACTCGGAACTCAACATCAAATTGGAAACCAGAATGGCTTAGGATATAGGCATGAGGATAAGCCCATATTTTTTTATGCTAAAAATAGAAGTGGCTTAGGATATGAACATGAGAATAAGAACAAAAAGAACAAGTCTCAATATGTTTAAAATGCTTTATCTTACAGTATACATAAAGCTTGCACATATTGTGAAAAATCGGGATATATAGTTTCAAGATGTCTTATTAAAAGAAAAGTGGAATCCAGTGGAATTATATTCTGGAAAATCAAAGGAAATTTTACTAACCTTCATGGACCTAAGAAAATGTAGGTACCAAAAATCATTCCTCCTTCTCATGTATGGGCACAATCTTTAAGCTTCACAAAGTGGTTCTTGGACAGCGGTTGTTCAAAACACATGGCTAGAAATGCAACTTTGTTAAAGGATATTCAGACCACAAATGAAGGATTTGTTACATTTGGAGACAAGAAGAAAGGAAAGATTCTCGACATTGGAAATATTGGTAAAGGTTCCTTAACAATTATAAAATAAGTTTTACTTATTGATGATTTGAAATATAACTTGCTTAGCATTAGCCAACTTTGTGGCAATAGTTGCAAAGTCATCTTTGAAAAGGATTCTTGTTCTATACTTGACAGTGCAAATCTTGAAATAATATTTGCTGCAAAACGTATGGGAAATGTATATGTATTTTATCTAAATGGCCTTGTAGCTAATCGTATTAGATGCCTAACCGTACATGATAATGATGGTTATCTTTAGCATAGAAGATTAGGCCATGTATCTTTTTATTTGCTAAATAAATTGTCTTCAAAAGAATGAATTTGTTAGGGGACTACCAAAAATGAAATTTGATAAAAATAAAATTTGTGATGCATGTCAGTTTGGGAAATAAATCAAAACCTCTTTTAAACCAAAAAAAGATGGTTTCTAGCTTAAAACCACTCGAATTAATTCATATGGATTTGTTTGGACCTATGAGGACTGGTAGTCTTGGAGGTAAGAAATATGCATATGTATTTGTTGATGATTTTTCTAGATTTACTTGGACTTTATTTCTTAGACAAAAGGATGAAGACTTTTCTGAATTTTCGAAACTGATTAGACACGTCTAAAACTCGATTAGATGCAAACTAATTTCTATTAGAAGTAGTAACGGTAAAGAATTCTGCAATAGTGAATTTACTCACTTCTGTGATGAAAATGGAGTCTTTCACAATTTTTTAGCAGCAAAAACCCCTCAACAAAATGGTGTTGTTGAAAGGAAAAATCAGACTTTGCAAGAAATGGCTAGATCAATGGTTTGTGAAAATGTCTTTCCAAAATATTTTTGGGCGTAAGCTGTTAATACAGCTTGTTATATAATAAACCGAGTTATGCTAAGACCGTTTTTTGGAAAAACTCGGTTTAAACTTATGTTTAACAAAACTCCATCTATCTCTTATTTTAATGTATTTGGATGTAAATGTTTTATCCTAAATACCTTAGATAATCTTGGAAAATTTGGCAGCAAGTCTAATGAGGCCATATTTCATGGTTACTCTTCCAACAAAAAGGCATATAAAGTATACAACAAAAGAACTCTTTGTGTGGAAGAATCCGTGCATGTTGTGTTTGATGAATCTAACATTTATACTTCAAAAAGAGATCATGATAATGTAGGAAGTTCAAAGGAAGTCAAGTTAGATCAACTCAAAGCTCCACCATACTCATGCAAAAGAAAAAGAGATTGAAGAGCTACAAGATGAACAAGGAAAAGAACAAATTGAATATTCTATGAATCAACAATTTCCAAAAGACTGGAAATACAAAACAGGTCATCCTAAAGAACAAATTATTGGGGATCCAAACTATAGAGTTAAAGCTAGACGGTATTTCATTGACAACTTTGCTTTTCTTTCAAATATTGAACCTAGCTGTATTGATATTGCATTGCATGATGAATTTTGGATTATTGCTAAGCAAGAAGAATTAAATCAGTTTGAAAGAAATCAAGTTTGGAAACTTATTCCTAGACCTTTTGATCATCCTGTTATTGATACACAATGGGTGTTTCGAAATAAACTTGATGAAAATAGGGTTGTGATTAGAAATAAAGCTAAATTAGTCGCCCAAGGAGTTAATCAAGAAGAAGGTATTGATTATGGTGAGACATTCGCTCCTGCTGATAGACTAGAGTCCATACGAATGCTGCTTGCCTTTAAATCCTTCAAAAATTTCATGCTCTACCAAATGGATGTCAAGAGTGCATTTCTAAATGGTTTTGTTGGGGAGGAAGTATATGTTGAACAACCTCCTGGTTTTATTCATGAACTCTTTCCAAATCACGTTTTTAAACTTTCAAAAGATCTTCATGGATTAAAGCAAGTTCCAAGAGCTTGTATGAAAGACTTAGTGGATTCTTGATTTCAAAAGGTTTTTTTCTAGAGGCTTGATTGATAATACCTTGTTCATCAAATCTGATAATTCTGGTGATTTACTAATTGTTCAAATCTATGTTGATAATATCATTTTTGGTGCTACTAATGACTCTTTGTGCAAGATGTTTGTTAAGACTATATAGGAAGAATTTGAAATAAGTATGATGGGAGAACTAAACTTCTTCCTCAAATTGCAAATTAAGTAAACTAAGGATGGGATCTTTATAAATCAAGATAAGTATACTAACAAGTTGCTCAAAAGGTTTGGAACGAATGAAGCAAAAGAAATCAGCACACCGATGAGTACTTCCATAAAACATGATCAAGATGAAAAAGGTAAGAAAGTAGATGAACATAAGTATAGAGGTATGATTGGAAGTCTACTCTATCTTACTATTAGCCAACAAGACATTTTTTTTTCGGTATGTCTTTATGCTCATTTTCAATCTTGTCCAAAGGAATCACATTTATGTGCAGTAAAACGCCTACTCCAATATCTAATTGGCACATATGATTTTGGCTTATGGTATCCTCACACTAATACATTTGATATACGATACACTAATGCATATTATGTAGGTTGTAAATGTGAAAGAAAAAGTACTAGTGGCTATTGTCAATTTCTTGGACACTTTCTTGTGTCATGGCATAGTAAAAAGTAAGCGGGTGTATCCTTATCCACCACTGAGGCTGAATACATTACAGTCGGGAGTTGTTGTGCTCAAATTTTGTGGATGAAGAATACATTTCTAGATTTTAATCTTAATTTCAATTGCGTACCTATATTGTGTGATAACACAAATGCTGTCAATCTGACAAAGAATCCTGTTTAACAATCTAGGACAAAGCATATAGAAGTTAAACATCATTTCATCCAAGATCATATGCTCAAAGGTGATGTGTGTGTTGAATATATTTCAACGGATGAACAACTTGCAGATATCTTCACTAAACCTCTAGATGAGGAAAAATTCAACAATCTAAGAAGAGGTTTGGGAATTACAAGAATTTGATAACTAACCATTTGGCATAAGTCTCCTTTATGGAGGATCTATGAAAAAAAAAAAGGTTTTGGAAATAGTGTTTTGCGTCTAAAACGCAGCAACATCTGATTTGGACACAGTATTTAAATCTAAATCCCACATCTAAAATGCATCTTAGGAAAACACTATTTTGGATGATAATTTCGGATTGGATCAAGTTCTAAAACATTCATTAATATTTTTCCTTATTTTGAATTTTGAATTTCAAAAAATTAGTTTGCGTGTCTTTCTAAACTCCTGTGAAAAACTTATCTTTTCAATGCACTTTATTTCACATAACTCAAAGACATTCAAAGCACTCTGATTTTTCTCTCAAAACCCTTTTAACCGACTCTTCCAAAAATCATCTGTGTTCTTCTTCTTCAAAAATCGACAGTCTAAAAAAGCCCTAATGGGAAAGACAAAATCTTCTGTTCCAAAACCAAAGAAGGGGCACAAAACATCTTTGAAGATAAAGAAAAAGAGTTCGGTTTCAAGCAATGCAAAAGAGAAAGAAGTTTCTCCTCAATCGAAATTCTCAGCATCTCACTACAATTCCTCTGAGTCGTCTCCAGAACAAATGAGTTCAGAAAATCAGGTACCTCGCTTCATTGACTCTAAATACGAAACTGATTATAATGATTGGGTGTCAAGTAACAAGATGATTATCTCAGGTTACCGTGCTAATCCTTTGGCTTTTCTAAATCTGTCAAATGTTCTGGATATGTTGGATCACATAGGATGGGGTAGTTTACTGTCTGTTGATGAAAAATTATTCACTCCTCTTGTCTGGTAATTTTATGCTAATTTAAGAAAAGGCAGACATGAAGAAACTGAGGGTGGATTCATGATTCGTTGGTATGTGTTGAGGGTTAAAGGAACGGGCATTGAGTTTGATCATTGTCTGTTAAATAGGATATGTGATGTAAGGGATGCTGGGATTTAGTACTTTGAGTTGAATAAATTCCTGAAGGAAATGATATTTTTGTTCTGAAAAAATTTGAGAAAATCTTCACTGGCGGGAAGAACTTTGGAAACTCTAGAAATAGAAGCACAAAGTGGCTTAATGGGGTTGGATGAATTCTACACCATATGGTGTCTACCATGGTGGTGCCAAGCTATGGACATAAAACCTCCATAAGCATTCTGCATATGGTAATCATGTTGGCCCTAGCAGAAGGTAGGCAGATAAACTTCGGGTTTTTAGCTACAAAATTGATGTTGCAGTCAAGGAATACTTCAAGTAAAGCTCTGTAAAACTTCAAGGAATCATAAGGAATACTTTCTGTAAAATTTGTTGTCCAAAGTCTTTAGTTATTTTTAGGTTGATTTACATTCTGCTCCTTATGATCTGATCCATCCAAGATAAATATTTACAGGTTTGATTCTTTTGAAAGGATGGGTTATGTAAGGGTAAATAATGAATGGAAACTACTGAGATATATTATGGGAAAGGAAAGGGAAAATTTGATGAAAATCAAAGAAGAAGGAAAGTCTGTTCGTAGTGTAAGAACAAAAAGAAAATTTGATGATGTTCCTCAGGCAGAAGCTTTTTCAAAGGGGAAAGATTAGGATGCAGGCTTATCCGAGAGTATACTGGATACCATTAACTCTTTTGCTGTGAATTGGACAATCTCAGCTCTGAACTTTATAGTCTTGGAAACAGAATATTTGCAGTTGAAATGTCTTCTAAAACTAATGCACCAGTATCTTCCCCAACCTTATCTGCTCAAGAAAATGATGAGCCTATCTTGGAGGAAGAATTTGATCTGCTTGTTGCAGGAAAAGATAATTCTTCTGAACCAGCTCAGAAATCATCTCCAATCAAGGAAACAGTAGCAACTTCTGCTTCCCCTAAACTAAAATAATTTGGTAAGCGATAGAAGCACGTTGTGCTAAAAAGAAAATCCAACAGAATTGCAGGACAACATTCTAAGAAGGGTGCTAGTTCAAAGGATGAAACCATTAACATCTCCTAAGCAGATCTATTGGGCAGAATGATCTTCAAATGACATCTCTCAAACAATTTACTTTCTGAAAATTTGAACAATTGGACAATCTATTTTTACATTTCTATTTTTAGATTATTCTTTGGGATAATTGTAGCTGCTCAAGGATAATTGTTTAATTTCAGAATATTCCTTACAATTTTCCTATCTATCTATGTTCTATATATTATTTTCTGCTATCTTCTTAATATTCTTCTTTTTGATTGATGACAAAGGGGGAGAAGAAGATTGACTATATGAATAACTGTAATATGAGATTGACTGTATGAATGACTGATGATATATGGAAATAACTGGGATATATATGGGTTAAGACCAACTGATATGAACTGTTATATAAGATTGATTGTATGAATGACTGATGGTATATGGAAATAACTGGGATATAACTGATATATGGGTTAAGACCAACTGATATGAACTGTTATGAGGAGAATTGATATGATTTGATCTGAACTGCATGAATAACTTGTGATATTAGATATGATTATTGATAAACTGATGACATGATACTATTCTGAAAACTGGTTGATTTTCTGGATATGATTATTGAACAAATGATTGAAAATTTTCTTCTTGAAAAGTTGGAATAATTTCTGACTAAACTTTTGTTTATGATATTCAGTTATGGTTACTCAATTTTTATCCAAAAGTATTTTCTTTATAATAAAGGTATTTTTTAGACTAATCTGACAAAATGTAGTCATGATTCTGTGATAAAATCAAATTTTTTAGTCAGATAGATTGTTTAAAACATTCTTTAAAAAGCCAGAAAATCCATTATTTTGTGCATTGTGTTAGGGGGAGTTTTGGACTCATATTTTCTTGATCCAAACAAATGTTCTTCTAAGAAGTCATATTAAATTGAGAACATACTTTTTGGACATCCAAAACCTGTATTCAAAACGTATTTTTGAAAAAGACGCGTTTTATACATACTTGCAAAACTGTTTTGGACATTTTTTTTGGACTAACAAATCTTGATTTTTGCTTTTCCCTCTTATTTTAAAATGTTCATATAAGCAAATATTAAGGGGGAGTATCTTACTATATGACTTACCTGCTATCTCTTCTTTATCAAATCATTTTGAATATTCATATGGAGATAAGCAAGGCTTTAGACTCATTGAGGTTATGCTTACAAGCTAATGCTTTAAAATCATCCATCTCAAAAGCTCTCTTTGAGACCTATAATGAGAGATTGCATTTTTATCTCCTTGATCAACATGTTCACTCAATACATAGCTTTTTTTTTTTTTATATGTTTGTCATCACTCAAAAAAGGGGAGATTGTTAAGCTAAAGGGCTTTCTCCTATGATTTGACTTATGACAAACGTTGATATGAACTAACTTGTGTAATCTATTGTGATAGCATATGTTTGACCTCTATTCTTCTAAGGCATTAAGATATGATTGTTTGGCAACTCTTCTGTGATTGAATTCAAGTATGGAAGATAAAAAACAAAAAGATCAAAGTATATGGAGTTGTATATCAAGAAGTCCTTATAATAAGAACTTTAGACTAGGAAGTTTTTTTAAGGTATATCTATTAATTCCTATGTCTCTTTACCTTTTCATTCAATTAACTTTACCTTGAAGCACACAAAGGAGAAGATTTCAAAGTTTTGAAAATCTCAAATTTTGGATTGAATAGTTTAGATCCAAAAGATTCATCCAAAATCCTGTAAACTGTGTTGAAATGTTTCTGCCGGAAATAATACTATTTTGGACTTACTTTTTAGATGCATAGTCGTCTGAAATCTGAGTCCAAAATACGGATAATTTTAACAAAAAATTATAGCCATTGGCACTTCATTTTTTGGCTCTATAAATAGCCTCTAAGCAAGATTAGATATAAGATTTTTGACATATTCTTCTAAGAAACACTGTTGTTCAAAGTTTTCAAAAATCTTCTTTTATAAAAAAACTTCAAAATGAATTTGTATTGTGTCAAAGGTAAAAGTATTTGTGCTTTCTATCTTAGTGAACATCTGCTCAAATAAGTGAGCTATGTACTATTCTATTGATCTTCAATCTCTATTGTAGTATACGATTGTGGTGTAAAATCCAGTTGGGGTAAACCTTGTTGTTATTGTTTGTTTGAGAGATTTTGGAAAACCTAGTATGGTGATCCTCTCTTGTATGTGGTATTGTTTGATTTCATTAAGTGAAGTAAATAAAATCTGGTTGAAAAACCTTAAGTGTGAGCTGAAGGTAGTGGACGTAGATCTTGGAAGATCGAACCACTATACATACCGTGTCTCATCTTTTTTCTTACTGAATTGCATTTTCAATTTTGGCCTGAATTTGAATATATATATATATATATATATATGAAAGAGTTCTTAGATAGCTTTCTTTGTTACCCGTAAAGATGGTTCAAGAATCTTAATGATCATTGTTGTTCTACATATCAGACGATTCGAAAATTTTGAGTTTGCCCAAAACCTCATTCACTCCTCTATCTAAGGTTTTTCAATTAGAGTGATAAATGAAAGGTTGAAGGTAGCTCAGAGTCGTCAGAAGAGTTATGCAAATAACAGGAGATAGAAATTCAATTTCCAAGTGGGAGATCAAACATTCTTGAAGTTAACTAATAGTCATAATATCTTGAAGCATCCAAAAGGAAGGAAATTGAGTCCGAGGTATCTATAGCCATTTTTGGTTGTTGAAAGGATTGAGCTAGTAGCTTGTCGGTTGGATTTACCAGAAGGCTTAATGGGAATACATGATATGTTCTATGTGTCACAACTAAAGAAGTATCATTCTAATATGGAGCATGTGCTAAACGAGGAAACATTAATACTACAACCTAATCTAAGCTATATCGAGAAGCTGGTAAGGATCTTGGACAACAACGTTAGGATGCTTCAAAATAAGCATATTCCTATAGTAAATGTTTTGTGGGAACATCACGGTGTGTAAGACGTAACCAGGGAAACCGATGGTTGAATAAAGAGAAAGTATTCGAATTTGTTTTAAAGGTACAATACCCTGAATTTAGGGGTGAAATTCCATTAGGAAGGGGGGGGGATGTAATATCCCGTCTAAACCCTAACCTTGGTATGGGGAATTTGTGAGCATTAAATAACAACTTGCATGAGCATTTAAATTTCTAATACAGTGATAAGAATTAATTAATGGATGTGTGTACGTGGGTGTATATGTTTGTTCTTATACTTATTTGTGTTTTAGTTCATTTAGTAAGCTAGTAATGTCCTTTTCCCTTGAATGCTATGAGCTATGATGAGTTTAGAGTGCTTTAAGGCAAGTGTGAAGTCTAGATGGGAGAGTGAAGGTAATTTGTTGGGAAATAGGAACGCAAGAGCTATTACGGTCTAGTGGTTAAAGCTTAGTGTTTATTTCCTGGAGACCAGAGATCGAATCCCAGCTCCTCTAAAATTACTTCATATTCTTTTCCTTTTATTTCCTCTTGCCTAAAGATAGCTTAATGCGCCCTGTTTGAGGGAATAAATCCTCCCTAATTATTTTTAGTATTGGTGAACTAAGTTTTACTTTATAGTATTTATTGAAGATTCTACTTTATTTTCTACCCAAAAGATTTATTTAAACAATACACTTATTGTTTCAAATTTAATCATCAATTTTCAAATAAAGCCGTATTGTTTTGTTTATCCGTTTAAAGGATACATATAAAATTAAATAACAATTTTCTAATTTTAATCCAGTTTGACTTTTTAGATCTTTTATTCTGGCATTTATTTTGGTTATAAACTAGTTTCCTAATGTCATAAACAAAAAAAAAAAAAAAAAAAGGCTTGGCTAGGCTTGGGCTCGTGCTAGGCTTTGATACTAGGCTTTTTTTTCTGGCATTGTTGGTTTGAACTATTTGAAGTCCTGATGTTAGTAGTTTAACTATTTTGGATACTATGTTAGCGTAGGGGTCATGGAAAAGGTTGTGACAAGATCTTTGTATTTTCTTTAGACAGGACTATGCCTAGTTGAATAAGTCATAGAAAGAATCTCTTATGGAATAAAGATTATGGAAATGTTGTTGGGAATGCAATGACATGATTATTTGAAAATGTTGTTATCACAATGACGTGATTATTTGGAATGCAAGCTCGACTATTTTTCATTAAAGTTTTTCTTCAAGTAAAGATTTTACTGGAAAGTTATTTTTTATTGTAAAATGATTTTACAGCTAATCATTTGGAATTCGTGCTTGCATGAGTATATTGGAAATAATTTTCATTGAGATTGGATTATGATGCACTGAAAGGTTGAGTACATAATAAGCGTAAACCTCTAGGACCAACCTTAGAAAAGTAGGACAAGTCTTTTAGCAGGAGGCCACCTTTGAGAGACGAACTCTATTTGGAAAAGGTGACAGTCCTAGTAGATCAGGCCAGTTTGAGCTAGCACCTCAGTCAAAGTGGACTAATATTCTAGGGGTGGGCATCGGGTAAGTTAGGGTAAGAGTTGGAGGAGTATATTACCTAGTGGGCCGTACACCCATTGCACTGTGATGTAGAGTTTCACAATGTTTGGTGATGTGTCATTTATTTGGGTATAAAAATCACATAAAAACTAAGCACATTCCCAATCAAGTTTACATTAAAACGTTAAATCCAAATTACACATATGAGCAACCGTACTCATCATTAACCGAGCATAGGGTTTAAACGAGTGTTGATTCTCAAGCAACAAGTATATATTAATCACTTTTCTTTCATTGTTTAACGGACTCAATAAAGTGAAAACGAAATAAAATCAAACAAAAGAAAATAAAAACAAAAATAGAAATAAAAATATATACATGTCAAAGATGGAGAAGTATGTAACTCAAACCATTGTTTAGACAAACATGATCTTAAAGTACCTAACCATTATCATAACTAATCATTCTTGTGGAACAATGAAAGAATAAGATAAATTAGCATCACTTGGTCTGTCTCAACTAATTCATCCACAAGATGCATTAAACACAATCCTTAATTAAATTTCTTTGGTCTAGCAAATTTAAAACATGAAATTAATCAATGAATCCTTAGTCTGGCAAACATCAATTAATCTTTAATTACTCAACCCTCAGCAATTAACCTCTTTGGTCTAGCAAGTTAACAACCAATAAATATGAAATTAATCAATTGCAACCACCATCAACCTCTTTGGTCTAGCAAGTTAATGAAAAGAAACAACCAATTAATCTCGTAATACGCCCAAGTAATTAAATACCAAGAAGAACAATCAATTAATCAAAAGATCAAATAACTCTAAAACCCATGAATATCTAAAACAATTCCGAATCACAATAAAACAATTAACGCATCATTGTCCAAGAAAAAGAAAACAAAGTAAAAGAAAGCACTCATAGACAAGCCTCCTTCTTCTTCCTTTGAAGACTTTCTTGTACAACACTCCTTGAATTGAAGAATTCCTCCTTTGATTGAGTGATTTTCTGTGATGATCAATGAATTCCCCCTTTTCCCTTGTGTTTTCCATCTATTTATAGGCTTAGGAATGCCTAAACTCGTAGGTATAATGTTCTTGGCCAAGTAAAAGTTGGAAGATAGTAAAACTCTACAGATTACCAAAAATCGCACAGAAAAAATCAAGCACCCCTTAACTTCAGGGCACAGCCGGTGCTGCCTTGACTCTTGGAGCTAGCGCCAGTTGTGTTCTAGTTCTCTACTTGTTCGCCGATTTTTTCCAAATTTTGCACAATGAAGACCAGAATGCAGTCGGCGCCACCTTAACTCTTGGAGCCAGCGTCGGTTCCACTCTGTTTTGCTCAGTTTCACCAATTTTTCTGTTGCTTCGAAGTTTGTGTCAACAGTGTATGGCCGGCGCCGATTCTAGGGCCCTAGCCGGTGCCGCCTCTTCTCTGTTTTGTGATGTTTTTGTTTTGTTTTACCCCAAAAATCTGCAATAATGAACAAAATACCTTTCCAAGGGTAAAATCTCAAATATGAAGGAATATGACTAGTTATTGAACAAAATGTATCACAAAAGAACTTCAAATAACTAGAAAAAATATGACTAATTTAGCCCCTATCATATTCCCCCACACTTAGCTCTTTGCTTGTCTTCAAGCAAATTATCAAGAATAAGTAGGAAAACACAAGGTTTGACTTAATCAATTTCAAAACACTATCTCTAATGCTTTCTTTATTTAAGAACATAAAACACATGGTACTACATCTTTCAGAACCAATGCAAGACTTGTGTAAGTGATAAGTGACTTAGTAGAACCATCTCAATACATGACAATATTCTCAAACCATTGGAAAGAATTTAGCTCAAAAAGATTATTCATTCCATAAGCTTACTTTTCATACACTCTTTCCACTAATCCGAGACATATCATGATTCTACTTAGATCAAGTAGGACTTTTAAGCTTGTAATGTAAGGCTAAAGGCTTGTAATGTAGCTCATCAAACAAAGGATATAGGAGAATCATATATCAAAGAAATTGAGAGTTTGCAAGAAAAGGATAAACAAATGAATCAATAATTTCCAACCCTTCTTGCTCTTCTATTCCATAAATCAATCAAACCATAACCTTTTTCAGTAATTACAACTCCACACAAGCAAATCCTGCATTTTTACTCTTTTTCTTTTCTTTTTTCTCATCAACTCTTCTCTATTTCTTTCACAAGATCACTCAAATTTCCAGCAATGGTGTCAAGTACTTTATATGAACTTAACTTTTTATAGTCTCAATCACCATTCCTTTTGTGATCTTTTCTTTCTTCTTCTTTCAATAAGTTGTTTTCTTTCTCTTTCTTTCTTTTTCTTTTCTTGTGTTCAATCTCTCTTTTATTTTTCTTCTCTTTTATTTTTCTTTCATTTTCCTTTCCAGCTCAACTTGTTATTGATCCATGACTGAAAGTAACAAGTCATGATCTTTATCCACAATCTTCCTCAACATTTTCTTACATATACTTTCATCCATCAAGAGCATAAAGATTTGGAAAATAATTCAAACTCTCAGCAAAAAACAATGGACAAAATATTATGATGGGTTTTAAAGAAAGAAATCAACCATTTAGGCTTAAAATAGGCACTAGGGATAATATAACAATAGGTAGGCTTGAAAAGCTCCAACTATCCAAAGAAGGCCAATTACCGTCATCCTTAAGTTAAATCATGGTTATCTTTCTTATTTTGCTGCGAGAGGTATTCAAGTAAGTTCTAGAATGCCCTATGAATTTTAGTAGAAAGACAGGTTTAAGAACAATGCAAAGCATTTGATCAAGAATTACTCCATCCAAGTGAGTACAAAAAGTCATGCATAAGCCATAAACGATCTAGAACATATGCTCTATAATCCATCATAAAGACATGCATTAAAAATATAGCTTGAAATCTCCAAGAAAGTCAGAAAAATTTTTGAAAAATTGAAAAATTTTCGCTCAAAATACTTTCAAGAAGGCTAAAGTATATGTATAGAAGACTTGTCAATCAAATCACTCTCCCACACTTAAATTGGACATTTTCCTCAATGGCTAAAGAAATATAACAAGAACTAAACAATGCCATGGGACCAAAAATATAAAAAGGAGAAGAGATAAGAAAAACAAACTTCCATTCATTATGCTTACAATAAAATTGATAAAAAATTGAACAAAGTATATCTCCAAACCCTCCCTCACACTTAAATTGGACAATGTCCTCATTGACAAAAATTAAACACAAGAAAGCATCTCCAAAGAGACTAAAAATAATAAGGGGTGAGAAAGTTTAAGTAATACTGCCTAAGTGCAATAATGCTCTAACAGATAGCTAAGCTTGAGGTAAAAAAAAGGGTTTGTCCAAGAGGACTTTATTCCTATAAAACAAAACACAAATAAAAGGACAAGGAAAATCATACTAAAATAAAACATACCTAAATAAAAGAAAACAAACTAAAGAAAAAGACTAAAATAATAAAAATAAAACAAAAACTCTCTACACCCATCATGCTTCCTCAGCAAACCTTTTGGAAAGAAATTAAAGCTCAAAATAGAAGATAGGCATATGTAGAATGAAGAATGGAGGGTTTTGAAAAATGGAAGGTTCATGAAAATAATTTTGTTTTTTCACCAAAGAAAAACATATAAACGTATTTCTCTAACTTTTCTTTAGATACACAAATATTTTTGTCAACATAGAAGTGCACATGATCTCTAAAGAATGCATCAAACTTGAAATCACCTTTTGACCCTTCAACAGATTTGTCACAATTGAAATGCCCTTTTAAACTTAGTATTCGAGTTCTTAAAGATGGGATTGGAAAATCCTTACTTTTCAATGCTTCTACAAATACCAGGTTACCTCCCTAAAATTGGGATGATGGGTAGAATTCGTCAACATCCTCAAAAGGTTTCTTAGTATGAATGATAAATCCAACTTCTTGAGTCATGTTAAACTCCGTAAATCATCATTGGGACCACTGTTCTCCAAGAAGTGGGAGGAACCTAAGAAATAATGTGACAAAGAAATATTAGAATTATGAGCACATAGAGTAGAATCAAATACCTCTCTTGCCACAGCATGCAATTGTCCCTCATAGCCGCTCTTTTCGTTCCATGGTCACTTGTACGGGCCAGTATGAACTCCTGCGTTTCCTCAACAATCTTAACTAATTGTTTCCATTGATCACACAATCATTGAGAAGCTTCTTCATGCCACTAAAAAGATGAATTTGTATTGGTAACAAAAGAATTCACTAATGCTTCTAATGATGTCTCACTAAAAACATCAATGTTAGCTTGTAATTTTGCCAATCTATCATCAATACACTAATGTTTTTTTTTTTTTTTTTGACAAATGAAATAGAAATGATGAACATGCAGTAATGATGAATAATGCAATTTAATTCAAGAAGAAAGAAATAAAAATGAAACAAAACGAAATATACTATATCACCTTTAGGTCATTAGATCATGTACCAAGGCTAACACCTAGCAAAGACAAGACGAAAGTTAGATAACAGAATTCATTATTACAACATAAAATTACAAGATTACAAAGTTAGTTAATAGAACATAGTTAAAGTTAGTAGGTTAGATTACAAGGGTACACATATACACAAGATACAAAAGATAGCACCTTTCTATGAAAAGAACAATTGTACATATTTACATATTTACAAGGTTAAATCAACAAAATCCAATATTTCATGCTATTGTTCCCTGGCAACGGTGCCAAAAACTTGATGTGTCATTTATTTGGGTATAAAAATCACATAAAAACTAAGCACATTCCCAATCAAATTTACATTAAAATGTTAAACCTAAATTACATATATGAGCAAGCGTACTCATCATTAACCGAGCATAGGGTTCAAACGAGTGTCGATCCTCAAGAAACAAGTACACATTAATCACTTTTCTTTTTTTGTTTAATCAACTCAATAAAGTGAAAATGAAATAAAATCAAACAAAAGAAATTAAAATTAAAATTAAAATTAATATATATACATGTCAAGGATGGAGAAGTATGTAACTCAAGCCATTGTTTAGACAAATATGATCTTAAAGTACCTAACCATTATTATAACTAATCATTCTCGTGGCACCATGAAAGATTAAGATAAATTGGCATCACTTGGTTTGTCTCAACTAATTACTACCTTCTAGATAAATTAGCATCACTTGGTCTGTCTCAACTAATTCATCCACAAGATGCATTAAACAAAATCCTTGATTATATTTCCTTGGTCTGACAAATTTAAAACATGAAATTAATCAATGAATCCTTAGTCTGGCAAATATCAATTAACCTTTAATTACTCAATTCTTAGCAATTAACCTCTTTGGTCTAGCAAGTTAACAGCCAATAAATATGAAATTAATCAATTGCAACAACCATCAACCTCTTTGGACTAGCAAGTTAATGAAAAGAAACAATAAATTAATCTCACAATATGCCCAAGTAATTAAATACCAAGAAGAATAATCAATTAATCAAAAGATCAAATAACTCTAAAAATCATGAATATCTAAAACAATACCGAATTACAATAAAATAATTAACACATCATTGTTCAAGAAAAAGAAAACAAAGTAAAAGAAAGCACTCATAGACATGCCTCATTCTTCTTCCTTTGAAGACCTTCTTGTACAACCCTCCTTGAATTGAAGAATTCCTCCTTTGATTGAGTGATTTTCTGTGAAGATTAATGAATTCCCCTATTTTTCTTGTGCTTTTTTATCTATTTATAGGCTTAGGAAGTGCCTAAACTCGTAGGTACAATGTTCTTGACCGAGTAGAAATTGGAAGATACTAAAACTCCATAGATTACCAAAAATCACGTAGCAAAAATCAAGCACCCCTTAACTTTAGGGCATAGCTGGCGTCACCTTGACTCTCGGAGCTGACACTGGTTGTGTTCTGGTTCTCTACTTGTTCGCCGATTTTTCTGAATTTTGCACGATGAAGGCCAGAATGCAACCGGCGCTGCCTTGACTCTTGGAGCCAACGCCGGTTCCACTCTGTTTTACTCTATTTCACCAATTTTTCTATCGCTTCGAAGTTCGTGTCAACAGTTGGCGCCGGTTCTAGTGCCCTAGTTGGCGCTGCCTTTCTTTTGTTTTGCGACGTTTTTGTTTCATTTTACCCCAAAAATCTGCAATAATGAACAAAATACCTTTCCAAGGGTAAAATCTCAAATATAACGGAATATGACTAGTTATTGAACAAAATATATCACAAAAGAACCTCAAATAACTAGAAAAAATATGACTAATTTAGCCCCTATCATTTGTCTTGATGCAAGTTTCATGGCAAGGCTGTAATACCTTGCATTTTAACATTCGATTAGCTACTACTTGTGATAGGATGATAATTTATATCAACTACCAGAACAAAAGATGATCGGTATAAAGAAACGAATATTTTGGTATAAGAACATTTTATCGGGACCTAAATATAATTATTGGATTTGTTCTACTCGTAGCCTAAATCTTTGGAAGGCTAATACTATTAATAAAATAAGGATTTGAGGGTACATTGAGAATGGAAACTTATCAATGCGCTGAAATGCACGTTTTGGTATGAATAATGTTATTCAGGTTGTAGGGGCATATTCATCATTTTGACGCGCCGGTGACTTTGACTGTGAATTTGACAAAATTGAGATGGAATTGAAGAATTTAAGTATTACCAATGGATTTAGTGGAATTTTTAGTGTTGAGTGGTAAAATAAAATAATTTTTTCATTTCAGACCCGATTTTGGTCATTTCTGAGAAAAATTGAAAATGTGGTTGAAAAATGGTACATGTGGCTCTTTGTGATTGGTAGGCTATAAACATGTGTCAATTTATGAGAGGTTGCATGAAGAATTAATGCAAGATGCATGGAATTAAAGAATAACAAAATAAATAGAATAATGATGTGTATTTTTTTTTGTTGGAACACATCATTTGTGGGCCATTTAATTAAGGTCTTGTGCAATTTAATTGGACAATATTTTGACATGGAGATGGCTGTGGAATGGGTTAAAATTGGCCAGAAAAATGGCAGCCACAAGAGTGTAAAGAAGAGAAAAATTAAGGAAGAAAAATCAAGGAAAATGGTGTGTAAAATTGTGACTGGAACACACCTACATGAATTCCACCATATAAATAATTCAATTAAAAATTCCTTGGCCAAAATCTGTTGAGAAATGGTGGTGGGAAGGCTGTTATATAGCCAAAAAAATTTGGCAGCCTCAAGGGGAGAACAATAAGAGAAAAGAAATCAAAAGAAAATAGCAAAAAGAAAGAAAAAGATAGCTACCTTGCTTGAATTCTTAGTGTAGTTTGTGAGTTCTTGAGAGGTTCTTGGAGTAAATCACACAAAAGAGCTCTAAATACACGGTAAAACCCTACCTTGCCTGAATTAAAGTTGTTGTTGCGTGAATGGTGATCATTATGATATCAATTTTAATGTGAAAACATGATTTTCTTATCTTAATTTTGGATCAAAAGCTAGGGTTATGAACTTTGTGCATGAACTTTGCGCATGCTTATGTATGCCGGCTGCCTAGGAGATTTATGGATAGTGTGTTGTGTGATGAAGAACTGAATTCTCATGGCAATTCGAAGGATTGATCTTGGTTGATGAAATAAGGATGAAAGTGGAATGAAAATTAAAGTTAATTGGTTAGAAGGATTGCTTATGCTAACTTTTGATTGAAAGAAGTGAATTGGTGTTGAATAAGCATGGCTCTTTGTAGGCTATAAGAATTTGAAAATTTAAGAATCAAAGATGATTTGAAGGAAAATTGAAAGAATTAATGTTCTCAAGGTGTTAAAGGATAAAGGAAATCAAAGGATAGCATGAATAGTTGAATTGGAGAAAAACTACTAGGGCCTTTTTTGCCCTATATTATGTCACAGGAGATATGACCTAGAAAAGGGCTTACATAGAATTAACATTAAGAGTCTTATGGTCATTTTGGTATATCATAGAGCCAAATCAGAGTTGTGGATTGAAGGTCATGAGCAAAACAAAATCGAGTGTCAAGCAGCGAAATTCAAGAAATTTGGTTAGAAAATGATTGAATTTAAGAATGATTGATTGTGTGATTTTGGAATGAAATGAACAGGAAACATGAACATAATTCCTTATTCATAAAGAAAGGAAGGATATGGAAAGATAAAAATGAAAGAATTGAACAAATAATGAAACAATGATGCAAACGACCGTCGTGCATTTTCTTGAACGACAGTTGACCGTCAGCGGGACGTTAGCTAACCGTTGGGCATGTCAGCTAACTGTCGGGCATGTCGGCTAACTGTCGGGCACGTCAGCTAACAGTTGGCTATTTTTTGACCAAACACAACTAAACCTAAAATGATGTTTAATGAAGGTTTGTCGCTAAACGTCCAATGATACATTGAAAATGGTGGAAACGGTGGTCGAACAGTTGTGAATGGGAAATGTTTAATTAGGAAACGAGGTGAGTCCCTTTGACTACTAAAACCTTTTGAAAGCTAGTGCACTTTATTTTTCCATGAAATGTTATGTTTTTAACCGTTTTGGAAATCCTTGAATATGCTTAAGGTTTATATGAGCAAAATTTATTTTTATACCATTTTGGGCTCGAATGAACATCGTAATTGGATTGGAAATCTTAATGGATAAAGCAGGAATTTTATGAATTTAGTCATTTTTAGATTAAATACTTGGGATTTTTGAAAAATTGTCATTTTTGGAATCGATATTCAGAAATTAACTAGAATGCCCTTATTGAAACATTTTGTAAAAAAATGATTGGAAACTTTGAATGTAATCCTCTTTTAGGATTGGAATTCTGGATTTCTTGAAATAAGTTCCTTTAAAAATCGGGTATTTGGAAAATGATCCAAATATCCTTATTGGATTGTTTTATGGAAACCTTTGGAATCGGATATTCGGTAAATGACCGAAATATCCTTATTGGAACTTTTGTGAATACTATTCAAATCAAGTAAGGGTAAAATTACCTGAATACCTTCCGAAAGTCTTTTGGAATCTGGTACAGGTGAAATGACTCGAATACCCTTGGAAATGACTTTTGTTATCGAGTACTGGTAAAATGACCAAAATACTCTTTGAAACATATTTTAATGTGTGGAAAGAACTCTTTATCTTGTTTTGACACAAATTTGAGACATGATCTCTTGACATAAGATTGACTTTGGAAAACGACATTTTGATCCCGAAAATTGCTTTATTGGCCTGATGTGCCTACGAAAATAATTATCTAACAAGCGAGTCAGTGGGATCAAATTCTAGAAAATAATATTTTGCCACAAAAATGTTTGTTTTGAAATCTTGCAGGAACAAATAACCCCTTAGTCTAATCATTTAGTAAGGGTTGGTATTGATAACATTAAGTACTCAATAAGGACTTTGATCTTTGTACTAGCTCATGTTAGAGATACACGGCCCCAAGTAACCTAGCCAGTTCTGGAGAATGTCTTACTCCAAATAGGATGACATGACATTGAGATGAGTCGTCTTAGCTAGCCGTTTAGCACCTGAAATTTGCTGCGTTTATGGGTGCACCTTATTTTTGAGTCATTCGTTGAATGCCAAGTGGGGACACTTGGTAGCGTTTGACTCATTGCCACCTCGATGGTGATTGACGTCAGGACTAGGACCCCTGGTATACGGTGGCAAGAGCTTGCTGTGGTACACTTGGTATGCTGTCATATACCTATTATTTATTCTTAGAAGTAGGTTGCGGAGTACTTATTTTCCAGCGATGCTCAGTTGAGTATTGTAGGCTGCGGTCTAAGTACAATAATACGTGGTGCCGAAGGTAAAGCCATGTGAGCTTTGCATGCAAGTCGATCATTTGTTGGAGAAGTGCATGTGATTTGAAAAATTGGGGCAATGATTTGAAATTGAAGCACAGTTTTCCAAAAATGATTGAGTTTTGAATAAACTCTTATTTAGAAAGTTTTAGAGTTGTTTCCAGTATGAAAATGAAATGCTTTTCCACCAATGTTTTATATACTCAGTTTCTTGAATATAACACTAGCACACACGAGACTCATTGAGCGATTTTTCACTTACACAAGTCTTTTATCTTACTCATTTGTAGGATCCAAAGTTGAGCAATCCTACAAATAGAAGAATGAAACTATAGTGATAACAACCTAGGACCAAACATTTTCTCATTTGATTATGCTCTTTTACTGATGCAGTATGGAGATTACATGTATGAGATTCTCTATTGTGTGTGTATATGTGTGTGTGTGTGTGTGTGTGTGTGTGTGACCATTTGTATGGGATATTTGTTTGAGTCTGGACCTTGTATACTCTCTTTGGTTTTTCATCATAAAGACCCCTTATCTAGGTTACCAGATGGGGCAACACCCAGTTAGTATGCTTCCGCAGTTACTTTTAGTCGGGGTGTTACTATTAGTATCAAAACCTAGTGATATGTACGAATTTGGGTATAAAAAATCATAAAAAAATAAGCACATTCCCAATTAAGTTTAAATTAAAATGTTAATCCCAAATTGCACATATGAACAAGTGTACTCATCATTAAGCATACCATAGGGTTTAAAATGAGTATCGATCCTTAAGGAACAAGTACGCAGTAATCACTCTTCTTTCATTGTTTAACCGACTCAATAAAGTGAAAAAGAATAAAAAGGAAAATAAAATAAAATAAAATAATATATACATGTCAAGGATGGAGAATTATGTAACTCAAACCATTATTTTGACAAACATGATCTTAAAATACCCAATTATTATCATAACTAATCATTCTCTTGGCATCATGAAGGATTAAGATAGATTCACTTCTTTTCCAGTCCATAAAATCACTATCTTCAAGATAAATTAGTATCACATATCCTGTCTTAACTAATTCACCCAAAATGTGCATTAAATACAATCCTTGATTAAATCCCCGTAGCCTAGAAAATTTAAAACGTGAAATTAACTAATGAATCCATCTCCTGGCAGACATCAATTAACCTTTAATTACCCAGTTCTTAGCAATTAGCCCCTTTATCAAGCAAGTTAAAAGACAACAAATATAAAATGAATTAATTGAGACCACCATCAACCCCTTTTCCAAACAAGTTAATAGAAAGAAACAACAAAATAATCTCGTAATCAGCATAAGTAATTAAATACCAAGAATAGCAATCAATTGATCAAAAGATCAAAATAACTCTAAAAATTATGAATACCGAAAACAATGTCAAATTACAATAAAACAATTAATACATCATTGTTAAAGAAAAGAAAATAAAGTTAAAAGAAAACACTCATAGACAAGACTCATTTTTCTTAATTCGTAGACTCTCTTGTACAATCCTCCTTGATTTGATGAATTCCTCCTTGGACTTAAGTAAATTTTTGTTTTACTCCTTGAATTCATACATTTGACTTGTGTTTTTTCCACTATTTATAGTCTTTAGAAGTGCTTAAATTCGTCCCTCTAGGGTTTTCGGCCGAATAGAAGTAGGAAAATACCAAAACTCTGAAAATTGCTAAAAATGCAACGAAAATCGAGGCACTGCCTCTGTAGCTGCCGTCCTGTCTAGGTCCAGTGCCAATTGCATTCTGTCTCTCTGTCTGTTTGCCGATTTTTCTCAATTTTTGTGCAAAGTTCTTCTAGGTCGTAGTCAGCGCTGCCTCTAGGCTCCCAATTGGCGCTGGCTATGTTCTGCTTAACCCCTGTTTCGTTGAGTTTTTATCATCTCGAAGTGCGTGCCAACAGTACGTGACCGGCATCGCCTGTCCTGTCCTGGCCGACGTCACCTCTAGTCTGTTTAGCGACGATTATGCCCTATTTTACCCCTAAAATCTGAAATAATGCACAAAATATCCTTCCAAGGGTAAAATCTCATATATAGGGGAATATGACTAGTTATTGCACAAAATGTATCACAAAATGGCCTTAAATAACTATGAAATATATGTCTAATTCAGCCCCTAGCACATTCCCTTACACTTAGCTCTTTACTTATCCTCAAGCAAAGTATCAAAAACAAGTAGAAAAACACAACTTTTCACAAAATCACTCAATCAATTTCAAAATAATATTTCCAATGCTTTTTTTATTCAAGACAACAAAACATATGCTACTATACTTTTCATAACGAATGCAAGACTTGTGTAAGTGAAAAATGACTAGTAGAAGCATCCCAACACTTAGCATCATTCATTCTCAAACCATTGGAAAGAATTTAGTTAAAAAAAATATATACATTTCATAAGCTTACTTTTCATCCACTCTCTCCACTAATCCGAGACATATCGTGATTCTACTTAGGTTAAGTAAGACTTTTAAGCTTGTAATGTAAGGTTAAAGGGTTTGTAATGTAGCTATTAAACGAAGAATATAGGAAAATCAAATATCAAAGAAGATGAGAGTTTGCAAGAAATGGATAAACAAAATGTACCAATAGATTCCAAACTTTTCTTGCTCTCCTATCACAAAACAAATCAAAAACCCATAACCTTGTATAGCAATCATATTACAGTTCAAGCAAATCTTGCATTCTTTTCATCAATAGTTCTCAACACATTAATCATATTGCACAAGAACATCAAAATTTCAGCAATTCTTATTCCAACTAAACCAACATTCTTCCTGTGCTCTTCTTTTCTTTTTCTTTCACCTTTTCTTTTCTCTTTCTCTTCTTTTCAAATGCTGCTTTTGTTTGTTTCTCAGATTTTTCTTTCAACATTTTCTAGCAGATTTTTGTTTTTCTCAATCTTTCCTTTTCTTCCTCCTTTCTCCTTTCACAACTCCAACTCAACACATAATGCATGATTGAAAGTAACAAGTCATGACATTTACACAAGCATTCACCCTCATAATTCTTCTACTTGTACTTTTATCCATCAAGTGCAATCAAAGATTTGGAAGGTAAATCAAACTCTCAGAAAGAAGTAATGGACAAAGTATGATAACTGGTTTAAGAAAGAAATTAACAATTTAGGCTCAAAATAGTCACTAGGAATAATATCAAATAGGTAGGCTTGAAAAGCTCAAACTGTCCAAAGAAGGCCTGTTCCGTCATCCCTAAGTTAAATCATGAATGTCTTTCTTATTTCACCTCGAGAGGTATTCAAGTAAATTCTAGAATGCTCAATGAATTTTAGCAAAAAAACAGGCTTATGAACAATGTAAAGCATTTGATTAAGAACTACTTAGTCCAAGTGCATGCAAAAAGTCATGCATAAGCCACAAATGATATAGAACATATGCTCTATGATCTAGCACAAAGACATGCATTAAAAATACATCTTGAAAGCTCGAAAAATCAGAAAAAAAAATTTGAAAAATTTGCTCAAAAGGTTCAAAGAATTTCAAGAAAAATGAAGCATAGAAGAATTCCTAAGTTTAAAGAATTTCAAGAAGCATGAAGCATAGAAGAATTCATATTCTAACCACTCGCCAACACTTAAACTGGACATTGTCCTCAATAGCCAAACAAATAGAGCAAGGAAATATTGCCGCGGGGCCAAAAATAAAGGGGGAAAGAGAAGAAAGAAAGTACGTCCATTGCATTGTGCATTCTTCTAGAAAAGAGTTGAATTCTAGTAGAAAGGAGCATTGTTGAAGTACCTAGAAAGAAAAATACACAAAAGAAACACATCAAAGTATAAAAACTAGAAAAGAAAAATAAGCAAAAAGTAAAGAAAATAGTATGAAAAAGAAAAGTACAAGAAATAACTAGAAAATTCATGAAAATATAAAGGAAAAAGAATGTGACAAGTAGGAACATGTGCAGAAAAATCATCTCAGTCCTCCCCATCATCATCATCATGTGCTGAAGTGCCATCACCGCCATGCGGTCCCAAAAAACGTTGTATCAATTGAGCCCATTGCTGCTCTTGAATTGTCTACCTCTAGGCAATGTCATCAATAGAGTCTCGCATGTGTAGCAACATCTTCATCTGTTGAGCTATTGTCCTATCACCGCGGTCTCAAAGTCAGTCCTTGGTTGTGACTGTGAACTACTAGCTCATGGTACGACATTAAAAGCAAATATGTATTCTAGAGCCTGAAAGTGGGCATCAAGATCATTGTTAGAGTAGAAGCTGTTGGCTTTGAAAGTATTTTTGTTGCACAACCCTAGAGTAGCTCTAGTTCCAATGGCATCCCAATTTGGGTCAGAAAGAAACTTTTGATGATTGGTATCTATCTCTAACCAAGAATCATCATCATACACATGGAGAAGAGTGGCTAAATGATTTCTTGTGATGAAAATGGGGGTTCCCTTCACTTGTGTCTCAATGTGTAGAAGATAGTTATCGTCCTTTGCAACCATGTTAGCATAGAATTCGTTTATGAACACTGGACAATAATCCCCCTTAAGCTGTACTATAGGTCCCTATCCTAGTCTCCTAAACATTATTCCTAGTTTAAGGGTACGGTCTAGGGTAGGTGCAAATGTACGCTTCATAATAATCTTATTTAAGGACCTCCTATCGTACCACTCTTCACAGGATGGATTAATGAAATCTGTTGGCCCAAGGAACATTGGGTCTATAGATGAAGGGGCTGAGAAAGAAGAAGCTCTAACCCTTTTGGATGATTGGCCCTGTGCTCTAGACATATTAGAAAGTAGATAGTAGTGAAGATAGGGGTATAAGTACTAGGAAGCTCAAAGATTTCAAAAGAATATAATCTCCCCTTTTTCAAATACAATGCACAACATAACACTCAACTCTCAACTAGCTCACACCACAATTCCCAAACTCCTTAAAGTATACCTTTCACCAACACAATAACCAATATAAACTCCTCCAATCAATCCACCACAATTTTCACACAACCTGCAGGAATAAGCATAATATCTCACTGGAAAGCGTAAATGTACTGACCAAACCCAATGGATCTAGATACTCATAACATGATCATGTGAATTATGGGCTCATCATGGCATTATAACGATCAAGTGTAAGATAATTCAAGGCCAATGTGCAACTAGTTACTCAATCATCATAGTAGCCATCCACATACCCTTAACCGAATACAGAAACTCCCTAATGATCATGTGAAGGAATAAAGCTCTCAAGAATCATCAACTCATAATATATCCAATGTCATGAAACTTACAAATTGATTCACAATGCAAGAGAACATTAAATATCCCAAATTTTGGCAAAAAATATACCTAAAATTAGAAATATTTACCTACAACATTTTAATCGTGGGAATTCAAGAAAAAATGTACCATTATGTTTTCCTATGCATGGGCAAGCAAAACATGCATCATTTTTCCATAAATCAAAGCTCTTTGAAGGCAGATTGAAGATTGGGTTTTTGTGAAAAAATGAAAGATTTAGAGGATTTTGATCCATAGAATCAACAAAAGAATGATAGATTGATTCTTTAGAAGTGTTTGGAATGTGAAAAATCAAATTTTGCATGTTTTAGGGTGTGGAGCCAGTGCGGGTTAGAGAGAATTTGAGAGGGAGTTGGAGAGTTTGAAAGAAAAAATGGCCAAATTGGCCTAGTTTTAGTGCCTTCCGCGACAAGAGCTTGCGCCAGTTCTGGGCTTGGCCAACGTCGACCCTAGGTTGTCTGGGCTCTGATTTTTTTTTTTTTTTTTGGGTGAAAAATGAAATAAAAATAATGAACACAAAGCAGTGATGAATAATGCAATTCAATTCATGAATAAAAAAATAAAAATGAAACAAAACAAGGAAAAATAAAAAATTGTTCCAAATCACAAAAACTTAAAGCAAGAAAGACTTTAATGCTTTCCATGTCCTTGATCACGTGGATTGTCTTCGGTGTTCCCTGGTAATGTCCCTGCTTGAAGATTCCCAAGTAATTTAGCTAGTTGCCCAATTTAGCTCTCCAAGTTACGCATGGAGGCCTCTAAGTTCCTTATTGTAGCATCAACCCCTTGGAACTTAGTCTCCGTTATACTTACCAATTGGCCAATCAATTCCTCCAATGGTGGCTTGGAAGGTGCTAAATTGTTGTTCAAAGAAGGTTGGTTCCTTTGATTTCCCCCAAAGTTAAAAGAGACCTACGTAGGTTGGTTTGCATTGCTCCAAGAGAAGTTATGGTGATTTCTCCAACTAGGATTGTAGGTAGAACTATAGGGATTGTTACCTGGATGGCTATTACCTGCAAAGGCTACTTGTTCCATGGTTTCTTAGAGTGAACCCATATTTTGGCACTCATGATTTGGGTGCCCTTCTCTATAGAAATCACAACTTACATTTAGTACTTGGCCTTGAGGCATCACTATTTGTTTCATCTTTTGAGTTAAAGCTTCCACCTTAGCTTCCAATATTGCCAAAACATCCACATTGTGCACTCCTTGTGCATGAGCTCTAGACCTTACACTTCCCCAAGAATAGTTATTAGAAGCCAAATTTTTAATGAGATCGAATACCTATTCCGGGATTTTATGATTGATGGAACCCCCTGCAGAAAAGTCCACCACTTGTGGTGTTGCAAACGTAAGGCCATTAAGAAAGATGAGCAACTGCATTCCTAGCTCAAATCCATGGTATGGGCACTTTCTCAACATCTCCTTGAACCTTTCCCAACTTTCATACAAAAGTTCAGAATCTAATTGTTGGAAGGCAAAAATTTTGTTTCTGAGTTTGGATGTCCTAGTTGGAGGAAAATATTTGGCAAGGAATTTTTCAGCTAGGGCATTCCAAGTGGTGATGGAACCTGTGGGTAAAGACTTTAACCAGGATTTGGTTCTATCTCTCAAAGAAAAAGAAAAAAGTCTTAGTTTTACGGCATCTTCAAAAACACCATTCATCTTAAAGGTATCACAAATTTCAAGGAAACTAGCTAGGTGGGCATTGGGATCTTCTTCAGGTAGCCCATCAAATTAGACCATATTTTGGACTATCTGGATTATATTAGGCTTTATTTCAAAATTTTTTGCGTCTTCCCAAGTCTAGTGATACTCGAGCCTGTGCCCGAGATTGCAAGTTTCACAAAGTCATCCATGACCTTCCTGTTGGTTCCAACATTGTTGTTTTTAGCACCGTCCATGTCTGTGAGTAAGTTCCTTTTGACTATTCGGTGAATGTTTGATAACGTCCTTTCGATTTCAAGATCAAAATCTACTATATCGCCTTCAGATCATCGGGTCATGTACCAAGGCTAACACCTAGAAAAGATAAGGAGAAAGTCAGATAATAGAATTCACAATTCAAATAAAATTTAAAGAATAAATTAGTCAATTAAACATCAGTCAAAGTTAGTAAATTAGATTACAAAGATACACAAGATACAAAAGATGGAACATTTTTGTAAAAAGAACAATTGTACATATTTACATATTTAAATCAATAAAACCCACGCTTTCATGATATTTATCCCCAGCAATAGCACCAAAAACTTGATGTGTAGGAATTTAGGTATAAAAAATCATATAAAAATAAGCACATTCCCAATCAAATTTAAATTAAAACGTTAACCCCAAATTACACGTATGAGCAAGCATACTCATCATTAAGCATACCATAGGGTTTAAAACGAGTATCGATCCTCAAGGAATAAGTAAGCAGTAATCACTTTTCTTTCATTGTTTAACCAACTCAATAAAGTGAAAAAGAATAAAAAGGAAAATAAAATAAAAGAATATATACATGTCAAGGATGGAGAATTATGTAACTCAAACCATTATTTTGACAAACATGACCTTAAAGCACCCAATCATTATCATAACTAATCATTCTCTTAGCATCATGAAGGATTAAGATAGATTCACTCCTTTTCCATTATATGAAATCACTATCTTCTAGATAAATTAGAATCATATATCCCATCTCAACTAATTCACATAAAAGATGTAATAAACACAATCCTTGATTAAATCCTCATATCCTGGCAAATTTCAAACATGAAATTAACCAATGAGTCCATATCCTGACAGATTTCAATTAACCTTTAATTACCCTGTTCTTAGCAAATTAACCCCATTTTCAAGCAAAGTTAATAGACAACAAATATGAAATTAATGAATTGAGACCACCATCAATCTCTTTTCCAAGCGAGTTAATAGAAAGAAACAACAAAATAATCTCGTAATCAGTATAAGTAATTAAATACCAAGAATATCAATCAATTAATCAAAAGATCAAAGTAATTTTAAAAATCAAGAATACCGAAGACAATGTCAAATTATAATAAAACAATTAATAAATCATTGTTCAAGAAAATAAAACAAAGTTAAAAGAAAGCACTCATAGATAAGCCTCATTCTTCTTCTTTCGTAGACTCTCTTGTACAATCCTCCTTGATTTGATGAATTCCTCCTTGGAATTTAGTGATTTTTTGTTTTGCTCCTTGAATTTATACCTTTGACTTGTGTTTTTTCCTCTATTTATAGGCTTTAGAAGTGCCTAAATTCGTCCCTCTAGGGTCTCTAGCCAAATAGAAGTAGAAAACTACCAAAACTCTCAAAATTGCCAAAAATACGCACAAAAATTGAGGCACCACCTCTGTACTAGTGCACAGCCGATGCCGCCTATCTTGCCCTGGGCCGGCGCCGATTGCATTCTGTCTCTCACTCCGTTCGTTGATTTTTCTCGATTTTTGTGTAAAGTTCTTCCTCTGCGCTCCAACCGGCGCCAACTGTGTTTTGTTCAGCCCTTGTTTCTATGATTTTTCATCGTCTTGAAGTATGTGCTAGTAGCACATGGCTGGCGCCGCCTATCTTGTCCTAGCCAGTGCCGCCTCTAATATGTTTAGTGACGATTTTGCCTTATTTTACCCCTAAAATTTGAAATAATGCACAAAAAATCTTTCCAAGGGTAAAATCTCAAACATGGAGGAATATGACCAGTTATTGCACAAAATATATCACAAAATGGCCTTAATTAACTAGGAAATATATGACTAATTTAGGTCCTATCACCTAGTATTATAGAATTGTGGTATTATCATAAGACCTTATAGAACTCTTTCATTGTGTAGGCAGGACGGATAAGAATGATATGGGCAAGATACCACCTTTAAGAACTCCCGAACGATTATCACGAATTACTTTGAATCACCCCAGGCCAACGGTGGAGGAACCACATGTGGACGGTTCCCACCTTACAACCCTAGACCATCATATGTTCCTAACATTCCAGAAAATGGCTGATACCATTCAACAGTTGACTAAGACCACAACTAGAGGAAATGAACACACTAGAATGAATGAGAGTCTAAGCATAGGAAGTCAACAATATGAATTCGAATAGGACCGAGCTCTTGAGTTCTTTTTGAATTTCACCCCCTGCATTTTCAAGGACGACCTGATTCGAAACAAGAGGCTGAAAATTGGACCAATCAAATGAAGAAGATTTTTGCAAGGAGGAAAGTATAACTTGTTGCATTTTAGTTAAAAGAACATGCCCAAAATTGCTGGGCGAGAGAAATTAACCAACAAGAATGAGAGTAGACGGATTTCAAGACTAGTTTTAAGAGGGGGTTTATCCCTAATTGGGTGGTGGAAACGAAGGAGAACAAGTTTCAGGCTTTTCGACAAGAAGGTCGTATTGTGGGGCAATATGTTCTTGAATTCACTAGACTATCAAAATATTACCCACTTCTAGTCTATTCAGAGGCAGATAGGATTAGATGCTTCGTGAAAGGTCTACGACCAAAATTGAAAAAAGTACCGGCAAGCATGGATCCTACAAGTTATAATACTACAATAAAGATGGCTTTTAGGATAGAGATGGTTGACATTGAATGGGCGAGTGAGAGGAATTGAAGTAGATTTTGGGATATAAGTAAGAAACGATCTGGAGAACACCGATGGCAGAAGAAAGGAAAAATGAAGAGGAAAGGAGGTCCGACTAGAGGATAACTCTCTTTTAGATGCTTAAACTGTGGGAAGGTAAGATATAATAGTTTCAATTGCCCTCACCCTCAAAGGATAGAAGGATGGAGTTGACCCGAAGGAAAGCATCAAAGGTAGAGGTCAGGACTAGGAAGAGGGAATCCAGGACAGGCTTCTACCTCTAGAGCCAAACCTACCAAACCACAAGTGAATGCTCGAGTGGCTGCATTGGAAAAGACAGATAATCATGCCCTAATAGTGGAAGGTACGCTTCTTATTTTTTATCATGATGCAAACATATAGGTAGATCTCGGTTCTACATATTCTTTTGTTGCTAATTCATTTCCTAAGGATATGAGGATTCAAGGGGAAAAAACTTTCTATGAAATAATTGTCAGTACTCCTTTGGGAAAGTAAATGAATAGTGAGGAAATATATCAAGGCTGTAATATTTTAGTAGAAAAATAAATTCTGGGGGGAGATTTGATAAGTTTACATATAGGGACTGTAATGCTATCTTGGGCATGGACTGGCTATCTCAGCATCATCGTCAAGTTAACTATTGACATAAGGTAGTACAATTGCATCGGCCTGGGAAACCTTTATTGGAACTTGTAGGCAAGGCTGGAAGAAAGAGTAATACTTTTATATCAGGACTCAAGGCCCGGAAGATGATTAGGAAATAGTGTACTGGAGACTAGGCTTATGTGATTAATAAGCCAGGAGAGGTTAAGAAACCTGAAAATTTCCTTGTAGTGAATAAGTATTTAGATATTTTTCAGGCAGAATTGAAGGAGTTACCGTCGGAGAGAGAAGTATAGTTTTCTATTGATTTAGTGCCATCGGTAGAACCAGTTTCAAAAAATCCTTACAGAATGGCACCTACAGAATTTCTAGAGCTCAAGAAACAGTTATTGGAATTAATGGAGCAAGGATTCATTCGGCTTAGTACTTCACCTTAGGGAGCACCTGCATTATTTGTTAAGAAGAAAGATGGGTCACTTCGGATGTTTATAGATTATCGAGGGTTGAATACAGTGACGGTAAAGAATAAATATCTATTGCCCATAGTTGATGAGCTGTTTGACTAGTTACAAGGAGCAGGATGTTTTTCGAAGTTAGACTTGAGGTAAGGATGTTACCAAGTTCGGATTCGAGAAGAAAATATACCAAAAACTGCATTTAACACATGATATGGACATTTTGAGTTTGTAGTGATGCCCTTTGGTGTTACCAATGCTCTTGCTATTTTCGTGGATTTGATGCACCTAACCTTTCGACCTTACTTAGATAGTTTTGTTGTTATATTCATAGATGATTTCCTGGTATATTCTAAGAATCCTCAAGAATATGAACAACACATTTGGAAAGTATTGGAGAAGTTAAGGGGGGCTAATTTATATTCAAAATTCAGTAAGTGTGAGTTCTGGATACAAGAAGTAGCATGCTCAAGACATGTGAAATCCAAATACGGGATTATAGTAGACTTTGCAAAAGTCGAAACGGTAACCAATTGGAAATGACCTGAGACTTTAACTGAAATACGAAGTTTTCTAGGATTAGCAGGATATTACTAGAGGCTTATTGAGGGATTTTCTAAGATAGCACCACCTTCGACTCGACTAACCTAAAAGAAAGTTCCTTATATTTGGACTAAAAAATGTGAGAGAAGTTTTCAGGAATTGAAGAAAAGGTCAGTTCTACTCCTTATTTGGCATTGCCTGTGAAACCCCAACTAAAACCAACCTTAGAGTGAGGGGTTAGGATGCATATCATATTTTCTTGCATGCATAAATATATTTTTATATGATTTTATGTGCTTTGGATATGTGATTTGTAGTCTAGATGGCTTAATTGTGCTTACTAAGCAAGAAGGGAAAAATGGTAATTTGGTTGAGGTGGAAATAGGGAGATAGCTTAAGAATTAAATAGGAAAAATATTAGGGAGAGAAAATAAGAACAAGAGTTGTTGTGGTTTAATGGATGGAGCTTTAGAATTTATACTTTAGGTCTTGAGTTCAAATTCCATCATTTGATTTTTAGCATAATTAAATTTTATTTTTTGTTAGGTAGGCTATATTTCGGCCTTTGCATGCCTTAGGGAAGAGTAGGAGAGTTGTCCTAGGGGAGACATGAAAGGAATGTCCTAATTCCACTCTTGTGCCCTACAAAAATTTCTAAGGGATTCATACCCTTCTTGATCTCTAACTTTCCCTACTTCTTAATCAATTAGGTTGTTCAATTTATCTAAGCCAATTTTATTTCTAGAAAATTCCAGCAAAGTTCTGTGATATTAAGGTTTCAAAAATGTCTATGTGAGGTATCTTGTTGGCCAAAAATGGGGAGGAGTTAAGGAAGGTTCCCAAAAGAATTAATCTCCATGTTTGAACTTCCAAACTCCAACCTATGTGTGTTCATCTTCTTCATGTAGTAATTTGGAAAATTTTCCAGCTTCTTGATCAGTCCAATTGTTGAAAATTTCAGCCATCTTTCCTTCCCAAATACTGCCAAAAAAATGACCAATTCACTCGGCTTGAAGAATGAAAATTCCAGCCAAATCCGAGCTGCATAAAAGCTATGCAAACCAGGAAAATTCCTGGACAGTTTCGCAGCTTGGTGAGCCAAAAACCAAGCTGTTTCTTCCAGCTTTTCAACCAACAATTCAACCTTGTTTTTCCTCCATAAGAAAGGCTGGAAACCAGCCTTAAAGAACCTCCCAATATCCCTTTAAACCTGCAGCAAATTGGATGAATCATGGTAGAAAAATCTGCCCAAAAATTTCCAGCAAGCTTGTGAAAGGTTGATCAGAATTTCTAGCTTTGTTCCTTCTTCACCCTTGTCTGAAACTCAATCCATTTTTCTATACAAACTCACCTTGATCAGCCATGAACTGAACTTCATCATCCTCACTAGTGTTCTGTACGAAAGGATCTCCATGGCTACTCCTAAAATCTCTCCATCAATCACTATAATCAAGCCATTAATTGGAGTCCAAAATTCCGGCAAAATATTCCAGTAACCTTCCATGAATTAAGCCTCAGACATCCAGAAAATTCCCTCACCATTGTACACCATATTTCGGCCACCTTAAAGCTGATTTGAACAACATTCAACTTAGCAGAAATTCCAGCAATTCAGTCAGCCACTGAAGCCTCCAAAAGACCTCCAACAATAAAGATCTACTTACCATACTTGCTATCACAAAATATTCCCTAAATTATTCTTTTTGAATTTCAAACAACCAGCTTTCCTTTTTCCTCCCAAATTTAAAATTCCAATTACCAAAAATCTCCAAACCAGTCGGCCACTCTTTCCCAACAGAATTTTGGCCAGCTTCATCCATTCTCTCTATTCTCTCCAGACCACCAAGAACACTTACTACTATTCTCACGCCTAAGGCCACTCAAAACCACTTCAATCTTTACCAAAAACCCTAGATTATACCTACTCATTCTCGTGAATCCATTCCTGCAATTTTTAACATCAAACACTGAAATCAAAATCTCACTTTTGGATAAAAAAACAGAATTTTCTTGAAGGCTCAAGAATACCTTCAAGGTAAGCATGAACGATCATCTCCATCTTCATTCATCTTCAACTCTTAATGAATACACACACACACACACACACACACACTAATAGACTTTCTCTCTCTCTCTCTCTCTCTCTCTCTCTCTCTCTCTCTCTCTCTCTCTCTCTCTCTCTCTCTCTCTCTCTCTCGGCTGAATGGTTACTCCCACTATGGCCATTTTTCTTCTTCTCCTTAGACGGATCAAGCCTTCCTAGTGAGAGGGTTCTCTTGGAACGTCCTAAAGGTAGTCATCATTCAAGTAAGTCTTCAAACTCCTCTTTAAATTCTAGATTCATGCCTTTTGGATGTAGTTGGACGAGGATGGAATATATTTGGAGATTAATTATGTGTTTTGTGATGGAGTTGGGATTGAAGCATGAGAATGAATGTGTTTGTATAATGGAGATGGGGTTGATGCATGAGATGATTTATCTTGGTTGAATGTATGGCATTTTTAGGGTTTGTTGCATGCCTTCATGTCGTGAGTAGTATGAATGATCAAGCATGCTAGAGATTATGTCACCTTTGGTGAATAGGGTTTATGTTCATGTATTCTTGTTAAGGCCATGAATATGATTATGTTAGTGGAGTTTGGATTATGTGTTGGTAGATTTGGATCTATATTTTTATTCATGATTTGGATGTTTTGTTGATTGGTATAGAGTGTATGCTCATGATTATGGTTAGCAATAGGAATTTAGATTATGACCTTGTTGTACCTAAGCTAATTTTATTTCGTCAAAAAAAATGATTAATGCTATAATCTCTTCTAGTGATTTCGAAGAAAACCTAGGAAAATGTGGATTTGGACTATTATATAAAATAATGATATTTTAGTCAAAGATAGTCTTTATTAAAGAAATAAAATATATAGATATTATATATAATAGTAATATCAAATAAAGCTTTTTATGTAAATAATCATAATAGGTGAAATATTAATTTTGTGAGTCTTATATTCATAAATAATATTAAAATTTATTTATTATCTTTTAGTCAAGACATATTAAAATTTACTTATTATTAATTTTATTTACCAATTATTTTCTGACCATTAGTTATTATAAATCATTATTTTAAATAATATCATCTAGGGCCTAAGACCCTTCATCAAATAAACCCTAATTTATTTGTAGCAAGATTTAAACCTTCAACTTATTAGTAACTATTTCACAAACCCTAGTTATTTTAATATCAAGCTAGATTTCTTTTATAAACCCTCTATCTATTATCTAGCCTTAAAGTCTTGGGACACTAGGGTCATGATTGTAGTGAGTCAAGCTAGGGTTATTTGTGAAAGAAAATTTTGGCTTGAGTTTAATTATGGCTTATGTTTACCCCACGCTGGGTTAGGTCAGCTTTTGGAGATCTTTATTTTATCTTGAGTAAAGGATTAGGTAAGCTCCTGCATAAAACCTGTTTGTTGCAAAAGTTGTTATGGCAAGCTAAACACGAAGTTTGTGAACACTGATTTGGTAAAGGCAATTAGGGACTGTTTCCTTTCTTGTTTCAGTCAAACTAATTATTTGAAAAACAACAAGCAGTTTTATTCAAACACTAAACTATTTCTAAAACTAATTTTGACAAAGACTTTGGAAACCCTTGATTGCCATTTTCAAGTAAAACTATGTTTTATTAGTTTTCTCCCAACTGGGATGAACTATGCTGAGTACTCAATAAGGGTAGGCTAGTGGTACTAGTTTTGAAGAGCAAGAGTGAGTCTTCTAGCAGGAGGCCACCGCCAGAAGATGAACACACCTTAGAGAAATGTCAATACTACTTAGTCATGCCGGTCTGACCTAGCAGGTTTCAGTTATATGGACTATGTGTTGCCAGAGTAGACAACCGATTTTGTTTGGGCGTAGGGAAGGAGGAGTATCTTACCCAGTAGGCTGATCACCTACCTTTTGTCAATCTGCACAAAGTGTGGCATTTTGACCGTTGTATGGTTATGGGGCCCAACATGTGGTAACCCATGACCATCCCTTTTGAGTAGTTGACTTTGTTGTACATGTATGGATGGAAAAGCCAAAACGTCACTCTTGATTTTGAACATTGTTTATTGCTTGCCAGTATTTTTTTTATGAAGTTCTTACACTTTGCATTCACAAACTGTTTTCACTGAACACTCAAAGCACACACAGACTTACTGAGATTTTTATCTCATCACCTTTTTTACCATGATTTCAGGTCAATCCTGATATGAGGATGAGTAGCTAGTTGTTGCTTGCTTGGAAGATATTCTGATATCTATTTTATGTAATGCTTTGGGAGTTGAGAGTGAACAATTTTTATTTTGGATTTGTCTTGAATTTTTGGATTGTAATAAGTTTAAATTTTAAAGTATTGTTTTATTTTTGTTTCTGTGACCTAGTTATAAAAACCCATTGTCCTTTGGATGGGACGACATGCCCGGCCCTGTTAGGTAGTGGGGTGTTACATTGCCGATAATGAACAAACCTTATAAGGTGTACACAGATGCATCGAAGAAAGGATTAGGAGCAGTGTTGATGCAGGAGAGAAAGGTGATAGCTTATATCTCTTTGGAATTGAAACTCCATGAGGAGGATTGCCTTACACATGACTTGGAGTTAGCAGTTATTGTGTTTTTCCTTAAGAAATGGAGACACTACTTGTATAGAGCTGAGTTTGAAGTCTTCACTGACTATAAAAATTTGAAATGTGTTTTTACTTAAAAGGATTTAAACATGAGGCAACGTAGGTGGATGGAATTTTTGGAAAAATTTCGGCGTCCAATTAAAAATCATCCCAGAAAAGCAAACAAAGTAGCAGATACCCTTATAGGAAGGTGAATTTATTAGTTCTTCCAATGCTACGAATTCCAGAATTGGAAGCCTTTGCAGTAGACGAAGAAATAAGGATGAGTAATATCTCCATTCAACCTACTTTCTTGCAATAGTTGAAGGGAGAGCAAGATAAAGATGAACACTTGCAAAAGTTGGTACAAAAGGAGGTGAATAAAGAAGGAGATGAGTTTTGAAAGGGCAATGATTGGATTGTTTGTTTTTGAGATCGATATTGTATTCTGAAACATTCTGCAATAAGACAAGATATCTTAACGGAAGCACATCAGAGTAAGTATACTATCCATCCAAGAGTCATAAAGATGTATTAGGACTTGAAATGACATTATTAGGGGATTGGTAAGAAGAATAACATTTCAAACTTTGTAGCTCAATGTTTAAATTATCAGCAGGTGAAAGTCGATCAGCAACGGCCTAGAGGGTTATTGCAGCCATTACCTACTCCATCGTAGAAATATGATGAAATTACTGTGGATTTCATTACAGGATTACCCATGGCAGTAGAATAGCGAGATACTATGTGGGTAATAATGGATAGACTAACTAAGTCTGCTCATTACATTCCCATTAACCAATAGGATTCTTTAGAGAAGTTAAGTAAGATTTATATGGAGAAAGAAATCAGACTACATGGAATACCCTCTAGTATTGTGTCATATCAATATCCTAGATTTACTTCAAAGTTTTGGACTAAACTACAACAGAGGTATAGGACAACATTAAAGTTCAGCATAATAACACACCCATAAACAGATGGACAGACTGAATGAGTGAATAGAGTTTTGGAAGACATGTTGCAGTCTTGCGCTTTGGATTTTGGAAATAAGTGGATTAAAAATTTAGCGTATTCAGGATTCGCATACAATAATAATTATTAATCAACAATTGGAATGACTCTATTTGAAGCTTTATATGGAATGATGTAACACCCTACTACCTTTGCCCTATTAGGCTTGGGGATATCGCCCTGTCTACAGGACAAGAGGTCTTTATAATGAGGACACATAAAATAAAATTAAAAAAATACTTCAAAATTTAACTTATTACAACCCAGCAATACATTAGAAAATTCAAAAATAAATGTATGTTATTGTCTCTCAAAAGTAATACGTAGGAAAAATAACAAAGAGTCTTCAAGACATAGGCAACATTCTAGCTAATGACCTTCACCGCAGCATCGACCTGAAAACATGGTATAAAAGGTGGTGAGATAAAAATATCAGTAAGCCCGTGTGTGCTTTGAGTGTTTCAGGTAAAACACTTCATGTATGCAAGTTGTAAAAGTTTCATAAGAGAAAATATTGGCAAGCATTAAATAAATGTCATAAATGAAGAGTAGTGTTTTGCTTTCCAAAACATACATGTGCACAACAAATGCAACCATTCAAAAGAGGTAGCCATGGCATCACACTTTGTGCACCATGACAATATAACGATCAGAATGCCACACGTTGAGCATATTGACACAAGGTAGGTCTACAGCCTATCAGGTGAGAAACTCCTCAATCTCTACACCCAAACTTACCGGTTGTCCACTCCGAAAACACATAGTTCACTTGACTGAACTTGCTAACTCGGATTGGTATGACCTACAGGATTAGCATCCTATCCGGGAAGAACTCACCGGCCAAAAGTGGCCACCTACTGAGAGACTTACCCTAACCCTTCAAAGACTAGTCCTAGTAATCTACCCTTATTGAGTACTCAGTGTTGTTTGTCCCACTTGGGAGAAAAATGATCATACAATAATCTACTTGAAAATAGCAATTAAGGTTTCTAAAAATTCTTGCCAAAGTTGGGTTTTAAGAAAAAGTTTATCATTTGTGTATAAAATTTGCATGTTTAATTTCAAACGGTTTTGCTTGACTGAAATAAAAAGGAAAATTGTCCTCAATTGCCTTTACAGAACAAATACTTGTATACATTGGGTTTGGCTTGCCACATTTACTTTGGTGTTCAAATAATTCCATGTAGGAACTTACCTGATCTTTTGCTCTTCTTAAATTTAAAAATCTTCCAAGGTCAATCTAACCAAGTCTGGGGTAAACATAAGGTATAAGATAACATTCGGACCATATCTGTCTTACATAAATAATCCCTAATTCAACTAGTCACAACCACAACTAAGCATGACCATAATGTTTTAGGCTTTAATACTAGTTGATAAAGTATTTTATAAAATAAATCTAGCTTGATGTGTTAAAGTAACTAGGGGTTCTAAAATAAATAAGCTATAGTTTCAAATAATAAATTATGAGTATTATTGCTAATAAATAAACTAGTGTTAAATATTAGAAAATACTAAATCCTAAATAATATTGGTAAATGGTAATATTGAAATAGTATTATTACTATAAATAATAAATTACACTTTAATTTTTAATTATTAATTAATAGATAATAAATAACCAATAAAATTTAATGATAAAAGAATTAATTAATAAATAATAAATAATAAATAAATTTTAATATAAATAATATTGATGGACATAGGTAAAAGTTTTAGTAAGGCTAATTATTTTGGTCTACAAGGCCATTTGAAATTAATTAATTCTAATATTTTATTATATATATATATATATTAATAAAAGATACATTAATAAAAGATATTATTTATTTGACTAATAAAATATTAATATTTTAGTTAATTCCCTATTTCCAAACCTGACTAGCTATTTCAAATTTGGTAGAGAAAATATAATAATAATTCTAATTAAAGTAATAAAATTTGTTAATAAAAATAATTTTAGAATTAATAAAGAAAATAGTCTTTTACCATAATTTCCTATTGTTAGAAAAGATTCATGAACACATTCCCAAATATTAAATAATATGCTAATCTATTCACGAACATATAATTGAATTAACACATACTAACACATGGCTAATCTCCTACCAGGCATAATCATCATCCATGGCTTTGTTGAAAATTAAGAACATAAAAGCCTAATCACCATTGGTGTCATAACATCTACCATGCATCAAAACATTTATAAATCCCTCTAATCATGATGCGCATACATTGATTCAAAACAAAAATCCATAAGGCTTAATCATACATTTCACCTTTCATGTCCTGACTCCATCCCCTTCATCCACATACATATACTCAACCCCCATTTTATTCAATCATCCTATCAACATCTAAGAGATATGAATCCAAAAATTAAGAAGGAAGATTCAAGGAAAAAAAAAATACTTGATAGATGATCTCTTGATGAAGGTTCCTTGACTAGTGAAGGTCCACACGAGCTTGAGAGCCTTTAGTGGTCCGAAAAAATAGCTATGGTTGATCATCACCATTTCGGCCAAGAGAGAGAGAGACAGAGAGAGAGGGAGAGAGAGACGAATGGCATTAGAATGGAATATTAGAAGTTGAGAAGAAGAGAAAGAACAAGGAGGTTGTTCTTGTTTTACCTTTTGGTGTTCTTGGAACCTTCAACAAAAAAGTTGGTTTTGATCTATTCGAAAATTCTGGTTTGCGTAGTTTGGTGTTATAAAGGCCAGAAATGAAGACCATAGATTAAATATGGATGATTTGGATTGTTTGGAGATGTTTAGGATAGGTTTAGGCTTGAAGATGTGAAGTGTGTGTTCTTGGTGTTTTTGAGAGAGTTTGAGAGAAAATGACTTGAGAATTGCTGGAAATGTTGTTGGCCGAATGGCCTAGTGCAAATAGGAGTTTTTGTTTAGCAAGAAGGAGAGAGAAATTTTCAGTTTTTTTGAAATTCAAATGGAGGAAAATAAGGAGTTGTTTGAGGTAGAGGATTAGTTAATGGAGGTTGTTCACGGAAGGTCTCTTGTTCTTCAATGGTGTAAGACTGAACGAGCTTGGCTTAATGCAAAGAATGGAGGTTTGTTCAGTTCATAAGGCTGGCAGAAAATTGGTCTATATTGGCAAAGAAATTCTGCTTTGATCACTTGCTACAAGTGTGTTTTAATGGAGCAAAAAATCTGGAATTAGTTTGAAGTTCAAATGAGTTTTGGATAGAGTAATCTTAGGAGCTTTTTGAGGTGTGATCATGGAGTCCCAACATTCAATGTTAGTGTGGAGGCCAAGGGATTCAGTTCATGGCTAAAAATGGTCCGATTTTCAGAGGTTTGGATGAAAGTTTTTGGCCTTTGCTTTGAGAAAACAAGCTGGAAATTTTTTGGTTTTTAATGCTTCAAGAGCACTTAGAATAGAGATGATTTTGGTGCAGAATTTTCTGCTTTCTTTGGCCCGATTTGTAGCTGATTCTTGAGGGTGTTTGAAAGTCTTTTAATGGTGGTTTTCCAGCCTTCCTCTTGAAGAAAAACAAAGGAAGTTCCAGCTGTTCTTATGACCTAAAGGTGGCTTCAAATTCCAGCTTCAATGTAGCGAAATTGCTGAAGAAAAATTCTGGTTTTGGATAGGTTGTGCAGTTCCGAAAATCCACTAAATTTCCAGCCTTCAACCTTACATGAAATGACCATTTTTCTGGCTGCAATTAGGTAAGAAAGTTGGGTGAAACTTTCAAAAGAAACCTTGCAAAATTTCTAGAAAATTTTTCAGATTTTCCTTTACCAAAACAGAAACAAGATGAAGATAGATTTGAAGGTACATCTATGGTGATTTCTTTTCCTTGAAAACCCTTCCTAACTCTTCTCCCTATTTTCGGCCATTCCCTATCCCTCAAGGGATGATTTTTGAATTTCAAGGCTAGGTGTTTATCACAGAATTTTTTGAATTAAAAAGAATGGATCAATGGATTAAGGATAGTTTAAATTATAAAGATGTTAGGACAAGGCTAAAAAAACTAAAGGGGACAAGATTTCCTCTAGAATACTTTTTAGAACATGATCACATGATCAAGACATTATCTTCATGTCTCGCTTAAGATGACATTCCTATCTTAAAGGATTGTAAGAAAATTGAAAATTCTAACATGTTTAAAATAATCATGAATAAAACTTAAGTGATAGGATTTGAACTCATTACCTTAGAGATTAATTTACAAAGCTCTAACCACTTAACCACATCAACTCTTGCTCTTATTTTCTCGCCCAAATATTCTTCTTAGCTATACCTCAAGCCATCTTCCTATTTTGACATCAAGCAAAATTACCTTTTTACCCTTCCTACCCAACAAGCATAAATAAGCCATTTAACCTATAAAATATAATTCTAAAGCACATAAAATCATTCAAAAAGTATATTTTTATGCGGAATGACATGATATGCATCTCATCCCCCTTACTCTAAGGTTGGTTTTAGGTGGGGTTTCATAAAGGAAATGTCAGTCCCTATTGTATTGGGAAAGTTTAGGTCAGAAAATGGGTGAATAGGATGTTTTTTATCTTAAAAAAGTTTGACAGGTTGTGGAGATGATCCAAACTATGTTGGAGGCAGCTCAGAGTAGACAAAAATGTTATGCAGATCAACGTAGGAGAGATTTGGAATTTGTAGAAGGAGATCGTGTATTCTTGAAGTTGATTCCATAATGACAATTGGGAATTAAAGGACAAGAGAAGAAGTTGGTACCTAGGTACATTAGACCATTCCCTATTGTGGAGAGGATTAGGAAGGTAGCTTATCGATTGGAGTTACAAGTAGAGCTTCAAGGTATTCATAACGTGTTTCATATCTCCCAACTCCAGAAGTATGTAGCAGATCCTACACACATTTTGAATGAAGAGCCTATTTAGATGACTCCAAGCTTAAAGTATAAGGAAAGACGTATTAAGATCTTGGAGTATGCTGAAAAGGAGTTACAAAATAAGAAAATTCCACTTATAAAAGTGTTGTGGAATCATCATCCAGTGCAAGACATGACTTGGGAAAGCAAAAACAAAGATGTTGAAAGAGTATCCAGAAGTATTCTAAGTATAAACTAATTTTGAGGACGAAATTTTTGTAAGGAGAGGAAAATGTAATACCCTGTATTTTAACCTTTGATTGGCTACTATTTGTGATAGGATGAGAATTTAAATTAATGGCCTGAACAAAAGATGATCGGTATAAAGAAACAAATATTTTGGTATAATAACACTTTGTCGGGACCTGGATGTAATTATTAGATTTGTTCTACCCATATCCTAAATCTTCGGAAGGCTACTATTGTTAATAAAATAAGAATTTGAGGGTACGCTGAGAATGGTAGCTAGTGTGTGTTCTTGGTGTAGTGTGTGAGTTCTTGAGAGGTTCTTGGCGTAAATCACACTAAAGAGCTCTGAATACAAGGTAAAACCCTACCTTGTTTGAATTAAAGTTGTTGTTGGGTGAATGTTGATCATTATGATATCAATTTTAACATGAAAACATTATTTTCATGTCTTGATTTTGGATTAAAAGCTTGCGTTTATGAACTTTGTGTATGAACTTTGTGCATGCTTATGTATGCTGGTTGCCTAGGAGATTTAGGGATAATGTTTCGTATGATGAAGAACTGAATTATCATCGCAATTCAAAGGATTGATGTGGTGTTGAATAAGCATGGTTCTTGTAGCCTATTGGAATCTAAAAATTTTAGAATCAAAGATGATTTGAAAGAAAATTGAAAGAATTAATGTTCTCAAGGTGTTAAAGGGTAAAGGAAATCAAAGGATAGCTTGAATAGTTAAATTGGAGTAAAACTACTGAGGCTATTATTGCCCTGTATTATGTCATAGGAGCTAGGAATCAAAAAATGGCCTATGGAAAATTAAATTTAAGAGTCTTATGGTCTTTTTGATATATCATAGAGCAAAATCGAAGTTGTCAATTATAAGTTATGTGCAAAACAAAATTGAGTGTCAAGCAGCGAAATTCCCGAAAATTAGTTAGAGAATGAATGAACTTAAGAATGATTGATTGTGTGATTTTGGGATGAAATGAATGGGAACACATGAACATTATTCCTTTTTCATGAAGAGAGGAAGGATATGGAAAAGGAAAATGAAAGAATTGAGCAGACAATGGAAAAACGACACAAATGACCGCCGTGCATTTTCTTGAACGACGGCTGACTATCGGCGAACCATCGGGCACGTCGGCTAACTGTCGGGCACGTCGGCTATTTTTTGACTAAACACGACTAAACCTAAAAATGATGTTTGATGTAGATTTGTCAGTAAATGGCCTAAGATACGTAGAAAACAGTGGAAACAGTGGTTGAAAGGCCTTGAACGGGAAAAAGTTTAATTAGGACACAAGGTGAGTCCTTTTTACTTCTAAAACCTTATGAATGCTAGTACGCTTTATTTTTCCATGAAATGTTACGTTTTATACCGTTTTGGAAATCCCTAAATATGTTTAAGGTTTATCTAAGTAAATTTTATTTTTATACCATTTTGGGCTCAAATGAATATCATAATTGGCTTGGAAACCTTAACAGGTGATTAAAGAATGATTTTTGTGAATTTAGTCCTTTTGGATTAAATTTTTGGGATTTTTGAAAAATGGTTATTTTTGGAATCAGTATTCACAAATTGGCTAGAAGGCCCTTATTGGAACATTTTATGGAAATATGATTTGAAACTTTGAATGTAATCCTCTTTTAGGATTGAAATTTTGGATTTCTTGAAATAAGTTCCTTTGGAAATTAGGTATTTGGAAAATGATCCAAATGCCCTTATTGGAATTTTTATGAAAACATTTGGAATCAGGTATTCGGTAAATGATCAAAATATCCTTATTGGAACGTTTGTGAATACTTTTCAAATCGGGTAAGGGTGAAATGACCCAGATAACCTCAGAAAGTCTTTTGGAATCGAGTATGAGTGAAATGACCTGAATACCCTTGGAAATGACTTTTGTGATCGAGTACTGGTAAAATGACCCAAATACTCTTGGAAATTTGTTTTAATGTGTGAAAAAAATTCTTTATCCTATTTTGACATGGTTTTTGGAAATGATCTCATATACTCTCGATATGAGATTGACTTTTAGAAAATGACATTTTGATCCTGGAAATTACTTTATTGGCCTAACGTGCTAATAGAAATAATTATCTGGCTTGTGAGTCAATGGGATCAAATTCTAAAAAATGATATTTTGCCCAAAAAATGTTTGTTTTAAAAATTTTGTAGGAATAAACAACCATCTAGCCTGATTAGTCAGTAGGGGTTGGTATTGATAACGTTGAGTAGTCAGCAAGAACATTGATCTTTGTACTAGCTCATGTTAGAGATAAACAACCCCAAGTAACCTACCTATATTTTAGGATAGTTTTACAACGAACAGGGTGACAGGGCTTTGAGATGAGTCATTTTGGCTAGCCGTTTAGCACCTAGCATTTACCGCATCTACAGACGCCTCTTATTTTTGAGTCATTCGCTGAATGCCGAGCGGGGACACTCAATAGCGTTTGACTATTTGCCGCCTCGATGGTGATTGATGTTAGGATTGGGACCCCTTGCTTACGATGGCAAGTGTGTGCTGCAGTACATTTGGTATGGTATGGTATACCTATTATTTATTCTTACTAGTACATTGTGGTGCACTTATTTTCTAGCGAGGCACAGTTGAGTGCTATAGGCTGCAGTCTAAGTAAATGATACGCGGTACCGAAGGCGAAGCCTTGTGAGCTTTGTATACAGACCGACCTTCTATTGGAGAAGTATCTGTGATTTGGAAAATCAGGGCAATGATTTGAAATTGAAATACAATTTTCCAAAAATAATTGAGTTTTGAATAAACTCTTCTTTAGAAAGTTTTAGAGTTGTTTCCCGTATGAAAATGAAATACTTTTCCACGAAGGTTTTTTATACTCAGTTTCTTGAATAAAGCACTAGCACACATGGGACTCACTGAGTGATTTTTCACTCATACGCTTCTTTTATCTTACTCTTTTGTTGGATCTTAAGTTGAGCAGTCCTATGGATAAGAGAATGATGCCACAGTAACAGCAGCCTCGGTCCGGACATTTTCTCTTTTGATTATGCACTTTTACTAATGTAGTATGGAGATTACATTATGAGATTCTCTGTTGTGGATATATATGTGTGTGTGTGTGTGTGTGTGTGTGTGTGTGTGTGTGTGTGACCATAGTATGGGATGTTTGTATGAGTCTGGACCTTATATACTCTCTTTGGTGTTTGGTTACAATGACCCCTTATCTAGGTTACTAGACAATGCAACACTCGGTTGGTATGCTTCCGCTGTTACTTTTAGTAGGAGTATTACAAAGGCTATGATGCTAGGCTTCATAGTTGGTTATTTTAAGTAGTTTTCATATAATAAATATTTTTGTGATTTTGATCTATTGTGATATTTACCACTCACTTTGTTATGGAAAAATGTATAACTTGCTATTCATTCTTGTTGAACGATTTCAAAGTGCATTCATGAAATTTGTTTTGATTCAATCATGAGCACACACAGACTTACTGAGATATATTTCTCATACTCCTTTGATGTCATATATTAGTATCTGTTAGCTTTAGCAAGGTTGCACCCTATTAAAGGATATCCAGCTTGATTACTTTAATTTTGTTCCTATTTGAGGACTGATTCGTTTTATGTAATTTGAGAGATTTGTGGATTTTGTTTTCCTTTGTAATAGGATTTGTGTTATTTCATCTTTTAATACTTCCTTTCCTGGTTATAAGGACCCTTGGCCTTTTGGACGTGGCGACATCCCTACCATTTTTAGGCACTTGTGTTGTGGGTTGTTACAGAACCCATGACTTTTGATTTTGATGACCATGTGAGAATAGACTTATCTAAAAACACTATATGTAGTTATATAAAGCTGATTCTAAAGATTCTGATAAGGAGTAAAAGATTATGGAATCTTCCTTAGCGGAAGACTATTTGGTTTTCTAGTTATTATAATAAGTTTAGTAATAGGAAAATTATGCTATTCTTGTTACTTCTTTTAAAAGGATTTTATGTTTTGAAATAAGGATATCTTTCTATATCCCACCCTTTTATACAGAAGCTACATTAATCTTTCATCTATTAAATGTCTATTTTATCTCTTGGATATTTTTATAGGTTTTGTGAGTTTAGTCTAGTGCAAAAAATAGTTTGGAATCTATAGAGATATTTTGAATAAACACATGGCATTTTAGAAATTTTATTATCTACTAATCTCATTGGTGTATTGATAAGCAGAATGGCCCCAAAGCGTCAAGTTGCCACAACTAGCAAGAGAGACTCTGAGCCAGAATCGATGGCCCTTGATTATAAAGCTACTTAACTGTCAACCCCGAATGAGGGGGCCAAATTCGAACCTGAGCAAGAAGTGGAATCAGAAGTACCCACAAAGGTGACATTGGGTCAGGCCTTCAACAAATTGATTAAAATACTGCAGATGCTGTCAGAACGAAGAATACCAAATGGTAAGGATAAATCCCTAGAAAATTTTCTAAAGTTTCAACCTCTAACCTTTCTATGAGATGCGAAATAAGATAAAAAAAGAAAACTAATAGGTCGAACAAATGGAAGACATTTTTCCCTATTTTACAGTACAAAAAAAAAAAAAAAATAGTCAAGTTTGCAACCTTTAGACTAAGGACCAGCCTGTGTGTAGTGGCAACAGATTCAAGAAGACTGGGATATGATTGACTAGGACTACTCTTGGAATAACATCATTGATGCTTTTACGATCGAGTACTTTATACAGTGGATAGTGGAAAAGAATGAGAATGAGTTCCAAAATCTAAGGCAAGGAAGTATAAGTGTGGCCTAGTATGCCACACAATTAAATCAACTATCAAATTATTGTAAAAGACTAGATGACACCTAATAGAATAAGATTAGGAAATTTATCAAACGTTTAAGACAAGTTCCAAGAAGAGCTTTAGCTTCTTTCCCACCGACTACATACTCAACAACTGTGGATACAACCACTAGGATTAAGAATAAGGATAGGAATAGGATGGCCAAGAAAACTTTTTAGTCAGCAAGATAGTTGCTAATATGCAATTTAAGGCAGCAAACTAATAAACGACTCACTAATCAGCTGTGGCAGAACAAGGGGAACCAAGCACGCATTGCACCAGCTGGCCCAGCACAGAATTCGCATGCTTGTCGATATTGTGGCAAGCGAGGTCATGTGGAGAAGGATGATTAGTCCAAGGGCACCTTTAATAGATGCTACAACTATGGGGACACGACTAATCTCTAGAATAACTGTCCAAAACCACTAACGATTGGTCAAGAAGACTTAACTCAACCTACTAGCATCAACAAAACAATTAACTTTGGAGCTTTTAGGAGTAAGGCATAAAGGCTTCAGGTAAAGGCAATGGTTTTTGCCCTGAACTGGGAGGAAGTAGGGTTAGATGCAATAGCTGTTAAAGGTACACACTATCTAAGACTGAACTATTAATGTTTTTAATAGATCTTGGATCTATGCATTCATATATGAATGAAAGTTGCACATATCATTTGGGTTATGTCGGGATAGAATTCCTCTATAATTTATTAATTTGTTGTTAGGATTATGCCTTGAATAAATCATTAATACAATGTATTCTACACATTAAAGCAATAAAAAACATTCTTTATCTTTCAGTTTCTTTATTTCATATGTTTATGTATATAAAAATTGTTAAATAAAATCCAAAGTACAATATTGTGTTAAGGAAATCATGATAGAGATCCTGATATGAGGTTCCTACTACACTAGAATGTTTTTTTTCTTAGATTATCCATAGTTATAGTATTAATGAGAGAGGATATCATTAATACATTAAGATTAGCACGTGTTACACTTTTTGATTTGATGAAGCGGTGGTTCTTACATCCGTGAGTATTGTGATACTCAAAGTTAATACGAGGATACTTGTTACTTGAACAAGTACATTAGATAACCTAATTATGAGATAATTATGTGTATAACTATTCAGTGCCAGTGATAGAATCTTATTATAGCAAATGTGCAAGTATCTTTAAACTTGAGAACTCCAAGGTACTTTGTTTGCTAAGCGTTATACTTTGATTCCAATCTTTAGAGTCCTTAAAAGACTGCCTATGGGATAGACATTAAGTACAACTTGAAGTAAATGAAAGTAGAAAAGAGGTTAATAAAGGATTCACTACTCTTAATAGTAGGAGAGAATATCTCAAAGCCACTTGTAGAAATCATTACTCAACAAGTCCTTGGCTAAGGCGACTGTATGTTGGAAATAGTTCCAATTGATACACATGTTGAGTAATGGATTTTAGGAATAAGTACTAAAATATTTGGGCCAGAATTAATTAATATTTTGGAGGGAGTTAGCACTAATTCCAAGCTCTAAACTGAGTGAGATATTGTACGGTGAAATTTGATTATTGCACTGACGTTTTGCTATTGAAAGGTTCATGCCAAGACACTTGAATTTTTGGATTTTGGGTGGTCATAATGTATTGTTAGATACCACTCATGATATGCAAAATATAGATTTATTTATCAGAGAATTAATATATTTAATCCTAATTATAATTATTAAATTAATTTAAATTATTAAACGGATTATTCATTCTATTATGATCAAATTAATTCATATTAGCTACCAAATGACTAGAAAACCAAATAGCTCACACACAATAGTGGAATTGGTACTCAAAATATTATTTGATAATATTATAGGGTAAATTTGTGATAAGAAATAATAATTATGGGATAGTTATACAGTGTTTAATTAGTTGCGGTTGAATTGCAATTATTAAATCCCTATAGGTGAACTATAAACTTATTATAATTCATAGGACCTAATTGTAACTATTGAAATACCCAAGCCCATAGTTGAAAAGAAGAACAAAATATGTTTCCTACAAAGAATTAAGAAAGATGTATGTGTTTTTTTTTTATTATTGTCTTCTTGTGGCGGTTGGTTTTGGAAAAGGAAATCAGTTTCCTATACATAAATAGGGAATTTTTTTTCTTTGGAAATTTAAGAAAGCATTGGTTGCCGTAAGGAACAACAGAGAGAACACACAAAGTGAGTTTTTTTTTTCTTCTTTCTTTTCGAAGAAAAGAAAACAATTTCTTCCCAATTAAATTAATCCTAAAGCTAACATATATTATCTGCTAGCATAGGGTTTTGGTGCTTAACTTGAGTACAATTCCTCGTGTGGATCAATATTAGAGAAATTCCTATCCTTGGAATTTGATGGCTCAATTAGATTGACTTTTGAAGGGATTCGCGCCAAAGAAAAATTTTTAAAAGCTACGTTTTTTAGGTGATTAAATTTTCTTCCCTTCTCTTGAATCGTTTAATTACATATGAGTGATCCTTATTGTGTGGATTTCATTTTATTTTTCCCCCACGTGTAAACTAGTTTTCATTATCGAAATCCTGCAGTAGTATTAGAGGCATCTCGTATGTGTTTTACGGATTTTATTTTTATTTTCAAATTGTTTCAAAATAAATTAAACATTGTGAAATTGTTTCATAAAAATTTTAAAATTTGAAATAGTTTCAAAATTATATTTAGGTCCATGAAAATTGTTTCATGTAAAAATTTTGTTTGAGTAGGTTTTATACACACACACACACACACACACACTCTCTCTCTCTCTCTCTCTCACACACACACACACACAAATTCATCATCAGCTTTATTAGAATCGAAATCAGAAAGAAGGAGATTTTGAATTTTGTCAAGAACATCATCATTCAAAGAGAGTTCATGAATCTTTTTTGAAAATTTACAATATCTGGAAATATGACCAGGCTTGTTACATTTGACACAGATAATGGTTTTGGACTTGGAAGGCTGAGGCTTGACCTTAGCAATTTTGGTTTTGGTTGGAGCAGGAAGTGCAGGCCACTTATACACATATGTGTGTGTGTGTGTGTGTGTGTGTGTATACACGCTTATTAATTACGGAAATTGGTTTCAGTAAATTATAGAAATTGTTTCCTTTTAATTCATAAAAATTGTTTCCGTGAAAAAGGAAAAAAAAAATTAAGTTTTGTTTTCTTATGTTCGTTAAGGAAATTGAAGAAGAATAAAGGAGAAAATTTTCCAGTTTTATTTTGGTTGCATCCTTACGAGGATGACTTATAGCCTTGGAAGGCTTCTGCCCATTTTTTCTTTTACCAAAAAAAAAAATAATAATAATTGAGGCCATGAGTGGCTACGATATAGCAGTGTAAGCCATGTGAAAGCTGCAGGTCAATTGACTGTATTGTGCCCATTTTTTTATTTAAAAAAATTGGTTGAAGCTATGCGTGGCTATGCAATAGTCATACATGGCTATGTGAATTCCGTAGATTCTTGATTGGTAATTGGTTCTCATAATTGAATCAATACATAATTTTTTTTATATTTCAATCTTCACGTGTTTGACAGCCGATTTTCTAGTTATTTCTTCAAGGACCCACTGAAATATTTTATTTCAAAAGGGCCTCAAGATTTTTCCCAAAATTTGATTTTCAGATTAATTAATTAAATTTCTAAAATAATGATTTTAGAGTTTAATATTTAATGCATATTTATTTATTTATTTTGTTTTGTTTAATGTGTTATAAGCATAATATTGGCATGTTGGCTTGGTTATGGATTTAGAACAAATTAATTTGATCAATTTAAATTGTTTCATGCATTTTATCGCTTTGTTTTGAATAAATTGGGCATGTGTGTCTTGCCTTTCTCTGTAATTCTAATAGGGGCTAAATTAGTCATACTTTTCCTAGTTATTTGAGGTTCTTTTGTGATACATTTTATTCAATAACTAGTCATATTCCTTCATATTTGAGATTTTACCTTTGGAAAGGTATTTTGTTCATTATTACAAATTTTTTGGGTAAAACGAAGCAAAAACGACGCAAAATAGAATAGAGGTGGTGCCGGCCAGGACAGAGGAACCGGCGCCAGCCATGCATTGTTGATACGAACTTCGAGGCAATGAAAAATTGGTGAAATAGAGCAAAATGGTGCCGGCTCCAGTAGCCAAGGCAGTGTCGGCTGCATTCTGGAATACATTGTGTAGAATTTGAAAAATTGGCGAACAAGTAAAGAACCAAAACACAACCGGTGCCGGCTCTGAGAGCCAAGGCAGTTTCGGTTGTTCTCTGAGGAAAAGGTAGAGCTTTGATTTTTCTATGCGGTTTTTGGTAATCTGTAGAGTTTTAGTACTTTCCTACTTCTATTCGGCCCAGAACATTACACCAACGAGTTTAGGCACTTCTTAACCATATAAATAGATGGAATACACAAGGGAAAATGGGAGAATTCAATGATTATTATAGAAAATCACTCAAATCAAAGGAGAAATTCTTCAATTCAAGGAGGATTGTGCAAGAAGGTCTTCAAAGAGGAAGAAAGGGGCTTGTCTATGAGTGCTTTCTTTTACTTTGTTTTCTTTTTCTTGAACAATGATATGTTAATTGTTTTATTATTTTAGATATTCATGATTTTTAGGGTTATTTGATATTTTGATTAATTGATTGTTTTCTTGGTATTTAATTACTTTGGCTAATTACGAGATTAATGGATTGTTTCTTTCCATTGACTTGCTTGGGAAAGGGGTTAATGGTGGTTCCAATTTATTAATTTCATAGTTGTTGTCTCTTAACTTGCTTGGGAAAGAGGTTAATTGCTAAGAATAAGATAATTAAAGGTTAATTGATGTTTGCCAGAGTATGGATTCATTGGTTAATTTCATGTTTTAAGTTTGCCAGAGTATGGAAAGTTAATCAAGGATTATGTTTAATGCATCTTTTGGGTGAATTAGTTGAGACAGAGTATGTGGTGCTAATTTATCTAGAAGATAGTGATTTCATGGATTTGGAAAGAAGTGAGTCTACTTTAATCCTTCATGATACCAAGAGAATAATTAGTTATGATAAGGGTTGGATACTTTAAGATCATGGTTGTCTAAATAATAGTTTGAGTTATATAATTCTCCATCCTTGACATGTATATATTTTATTTTATTTTATTTTATTTTATTTTTTATTTCATTTTCACTTTATTGAGTCGGTAAAACAATGAAAGAGAAGTGATTAACGCATATTTGTTCCTTGAGGATTGACACTTGTTTGAACCTAATGCCATGTTAATGATGAGTACGCTTGCTCATATGTGTAATTTGGAGTTAACGTTTTAATGTAAACTTGATTGGGAATGTGCTTAGTTTTTATGTGATTTTTATACCAAAATTCATACGTAGTAATTTCTCTTCACATCAAATTCCCTTGAATGTAACTCGAGGTTTATTTATTAGAAATTTTTTTAATTAGATTATATAGGTTAAATAAGATTAGATATTATTTTATGAATCTATAGAGATGGTGACCAATGCGAAGCAAGTAGATGGTAAGACTTTCTTCTCAAATTATGCATGAATACATAGGTTTTAACCAAAATTAATTTCCTTCTTGGCTTAAGGAAATTAATCTAGAAAAGTGCATAACCAAGCCATGTAATTGAATTTATTACAATTATGTCAAAGTGTTGATATTTTCCATACCAAACGATGAGATTATTAATTAAATAATTAAAATCCCTAAAACAATATTAAATCTAAAGCCTTCTGTTAATATAGCAAGAACGAAAGTTCTTTTTCGAGATTAGGTTGTTGGGCATATCCAAGCTTACTCGATATTGAGCATGTTCAAGCTATGGAATTTGATTCCTGATTAATGGGATGGATTTAACTAATATATTTTTCCCAGTTGGGCATACCAAGCATAAAGATTATTAGAGGCGAAGTTGTGGTGGCACAAAGTGCTTTAAAATTAAATGATGTTAATCACCTAATGATCTGGTATTTACATTTGATGTAATTGGTATTAGATACCTATCATTAAACTTAAGAGTGATTTCTTGGGCATATCCAAGGTCATTCTTAAAGAATTTCAATACCGAACCACTAGGAAAGCTTCTAATGGCCTTTCCCGAGTCAATGGTAAGGGCTATCGATTTGAAGAAAAAAGTGGGTTAAATATGCGTTTATTTAAACACCTAAGTAAATGCATTTTCTGTGCATATACATAGTCTAATATCTCTTATCTTTTATTTAGGTTATTTGTATCATAACAACAAATTTGAACTTACGTATCATTTTGAAAGCAAACAAGCTCATCAAATTAAACTTCTTGGACTACTATAGAAATTTGAGAATCGTTCTCAAATTGGAAAAGTTACTCTACGTGTTAGATGCTCCAATTCCACCTCCACCAGCTGATGATTCTCTTGCTGAAGAGCATGAAGTCCATTAGAAGCATATAGAGGACAATAACATAACATTTTGTATTATGCTGGCATCAATGACCACTAAGCTTTAAAAACAGCATGATCATATGGATGCTCATATTATTATTTTCCATCAAAGAGAGTTTTTTATAAGCAAGCAAGGATGGAGAGTTATGAGATTCTAAGTACTTATTCCGTTCTAAGAGGGTAGAAGACACTTCGGTAGCCACTCATGGACTTAAGATGCTAGGGTTAATTGAGAAGCTTCGATCTTGTTGGTTTACTATGGATCACGAAAAGATAACACAAACGCATTCTACTTATAGCACTATCAGTTAGGCCATGTAAGTGAGAATCTCATTTCTAAGTTACAAAACTGTGGTGAGTTAGGCTCATTTGATTTTAAATCATATGAGACTTTTGAATCTTGCTTACTAGGAAAAATGACTAAAACCTCTTTTTCTAAGACAGGGGAAAGGGTTACGCAATGTAGAGAAATAACTTGGTAAGAGGATTAAAACTCTAAGATCCAATTAAGGAAGAGAATACTTAAGCCAAGAGTTTTTAAGCTATTTTAGATATAATAGAATCTTATCTCAATGGACTCTGCCATATACACCTTAGCATAATAGTGTGTCTAAGAGAAGGAATCGAACATTATTATATATGGTTTGATCCATGATGGCTTTCACTGATCTACCAAAATCATTTTGGGGATTTGTACTAGAAACCACTGTTTACATACTAAATAGAGTTCCATCAAAGATGGCTAACACTACCTTATTCAAGTTATTTTATGGGAAAAGACTAAAACTAACTCACATGAGAATTTGCGGATGTCCTACTTATGTGAAGAGGACAAAGTCAAAAAATTTAGAAAACAAATCTAACAAGTGTTTGTTTGTTAGATATCTACAAGAATCTTACAGATATTATTTCTATCTCTCTATTAAAAATATAGTGTTTCTTTCAAGGCATGTTATTTTCTTTGGGAAGGAATTCATGCTTAAGGGAGATAGTGGGAGTAAGATTGAACTTAGTGAAATTCAAAAAGCCCAAACAAACAATGATCAACCAGCTGATCCCGAGTTTACTAATCAAATAGATGAACCTTCTACTACATAAGAACCTCGTAGGTTAAGTAGGATACGAGTGGCACCTGAGAGATATGGATTTCTCATTACTGATTATAATGATGTATCACTCATAAATGAAGATGAGCCTACCACTTCTGAAGAAGTTCTAAATAGTTCAAAATCTAACAAATGGCTTTAAGCCATGAAGTCAGAAATGGATTCTATGTATGACAACTAAGTTTGGACTTTAGTTGATCCACGTAAAGGGATAAAACCCATAGGGTACAAATGGGTTTTCAAGAAGAAAAACCGATATGGATGGTAAAGTGATTACCTATAAGACGTGATTGGTTGAAAAAGGTAACCATAAAAAAACATGGTATTGACTATGACAAAACTTTTTCATCAGTAGCAATGGTAAAATCCATTAAGATACTCCTAGCACTTTCTGCTCATTATGATTATGAGATTTGAAAAATGGATATGAAAATAGCTTTCCTTAATGGAAATCTAACTGAGGAAGTGTACATAACACAACCAGAGGGTTTCACATCCGAGGATCACATTAAAGTGTGCAATATGCAAAGCTTTATTTATAGACTAAAGCAAGCTTCTAGGAGTTCGAACATCAATTTTGAAGAAATAATGAAAGAATTCGATTTCAAATAAAATATAAATGAACCTTGTGTATACAGGAAGGTTAGTGGGAGTGCAATTACTTTCCAATTAAAATATGTAGATGACATATTACTAATAGGAAATGATGTATCTATTTTACAATCGGTCAAGATTTGGTTATCCAAGAAGTTCTCCATGAAAGACCTTGGAGATGCAACTTATATTCTGGGAATAAAGATCTATAGAGATACATAAAAAAGGTAGCTTGGTCTTTCACAATCTACATATATAGACAAAGTGCTAAAGCGGTTTAACATGGATCAATTCAAGAAGGGATTCTTACCCATGACCCATAGGGTAAGCCTCTCAAAATCTGTGTTCTAAGACACAAGATGAAAGGGATCATATGAATAAGATACCATATGCTTTGGCAATTAGTTCTATCATGTATGCTATGATATTTACTAGGCCTGATGTATCTTGTACTCTTAGTTTGATGAGTAGATACCAATCAAACCCTGGAGAAGGTTAAAGGGTAGCTATCAAGAATATCCTTAAGTACTTGAGAAGTACGAAGGATGTATTGTTGGTATATAGAGATTGTGACTTGCAAGTTAGAGGGTCTACTGATGCCAGTTTTCAATCTGATAAGGATGATTACAAATTCCAATCAAGATACTAGTTCATTTTTGTAGGTGGGGTGATTAGTTGGAAAAGTTCCAAACAAGATACAACTGCCGACACAACCACTGAAGTTGAGTACATAGCAGCTTTCGATGTAGCTAAGAAGTTAGTCCGGATCAAAATGTTCATTACAAAACTAGGTGTAGGACCTAGCATTGTTGATCCAATACTCTTGTATTGTGATAACAATAGAGCCGCTGTGTAATACCCTGTTTTAAACCACCTTTATTTTAGGGGGAATGTCATGCATGTCATATTATCTTATATTGCATTTTATAATTTGAACCATTTTTGTGAGTACATATGATTCATGAGCTTGTTATTTCCTAAAATTTTTTATTTTGATATAGTTGTGTTGGATGAATGGGTTGAGATTTTGTTTTATTGAGTAGGATTTATTAGAAGAGAAATAAAGTAAGTGAGTAGGAGTTAAGAGAATTTGTTGGAGGAATATTTGCATAAAAGTTATTGTGGAATAGTAGTTAGACCTTGATACGAATCTTGTGTGGCTTTTCTTGGTGTTGTGGTGTTTTTGGTGGCTATGTGTTCAGTTCAAACAAAGGGAGCCAAAACTGGGACTTTTCTTGTGACAATAAGAGAAAAATAACCTAACTACCTATATTCTTTCAAACCCTTGAAGAACAAAACTTTAAAGACCCTCAAGATGAGTAGAAAGTTCTACTATAATCTCACCCCAATATCCTTGAAGCAACAAAGGCAAACAAGAACAAATAGAATAGAGAAAATAGGCACTCAAATATTGGATTTCAAACAAACCTTAAAAGAACAAAACAACTAAGACCCATTCAAAGAAACAATATTGGACTATCTAAAAGATTTATAAACTCTTACAAAAGGAGGACCAACTCTTAAGCTTGGTCTTGAACAAGATGAACAAGGAGGCTAGGGCCTCTCAAGATTTTCTCTCAAATTTGAATTAAAGTGAAGTGAATTGTCTTGTTAAATCACTAAAGGTGCTATTTATACTATTCTAACCCTAGTTAAGTAAACCCTGAGGTTTAATTACAGTTTTGGGTCATAATAAGTCTTTACAAGCAATTAAAATTAAAGAAAATCGGAGAAAAGCATTAAAAATGCAGAGTAGACGTTGGTGCCCAATGGGAAGTCGGCGCCGGATTGGAACATCACAATCAGTGTTGGTTTAGCTCTGTCTTCAGTCGGTTCTTATTTTCTTGAGGTGTTGTTTGGATAGAATGGAGCCAGCGCCAGTTTGGCTGCATGGAGCCGGCGCCAGCTGTCCTCTGGGAAGCCTCCCTTGTCAAGTTTTGTCCCATTTTACTGCTGATTTGAGTTCTTATTGGGGTCCTTCGCAGATGGCCATCAACACGAACTCTTGGCTAGCTTCCTTAACCTTCCAATCCTCCTTCATCCTCAAGCATGGTTTGATGATCAATTGAAAATCATCTTGAAGCTTCTTGGTCCTCGCTCTTGTCATTGGCCCTTGTCCTCCATAATGATGTAGAGTCTCATCATTTCCCCCTCCTTAAAAAGGATTCATCTTCGAATCATCGCCATCATCTACATCTAAAGGAGAGAGGTAACTAACATTAAAGGTGGCACTAAAATGATACTCATATACTAGATCTATCTTGTAAGCATTATCTCCAACTTTGGCAAGAACTTGAAATGGTCCATCCCCTCTTGGATCAAGTATGCTTCATCGTTGCGTGGGGAATCTCTCCTTGTGAATGTGCACCCATACCCAATCACCAGGCTCAAAGGACACCTTTTTTCTTCATTGATTGCATTTTTGGGCGATCTCTTCATTTCATTTTACAATGGTTGCTTTTACCTTCTCATGGAGTGCCTTCACAATCTCCGCCTTTTTAGCTCCATCGAGGTTCAACTGTTCACCTATCGGCAAAGGAACCAAATGTAAATGAGTTAGAGGATTAAAACCATATACAATTTCAAAAGAAGAATAAGAAGTGGTAGAGTGAATAATCCTATTGTAAGCAAACTCAATGTGAGGTAAGCACTCCACCCAATTCTTCAAGTTCTTCTTGATTATGGCCTGCAAGAGTTGAGTGAGTGTACGATTGACCACCTCCATTTGTCTATCCATTTGGGGATGACAAGCTGTGGAAAACAAGAGGTTAGTTCCAAGTTTATTCTATAAAACTCTCCAAATGTGGCTAAAGAATTTTGTATCCCTATCCGAGATAATAGTCCTTGGAATCCCATGCATTCTCACCACTTTCTTAAAGAATAAATCTACAATATAGGATGCATCATTAGACTTGGAACAAGCCACAAAATGAGCCATTTTGAAAAATCTGTCAACAATCACAAATATAGAATCCTTCCCCCATTGGACCTAGGCAATCCTAAGATGAAGTCCATTGAAATATCAACCCAAGGCGCATTAGATATGGGCAAAATAGTATAAAGACCATGTGGAAGAGCTCTAGACTTAGCTTGCCTACAAGTAATGCATTGAGAACAATGTCGCTCCATATCTTTTCTCATTTTTGGCCAAAAGAAATGTTCCTTAAGGATGCCTAAGGTTTTTGCAACACCGAAATGCCCCATTAGTCCCCCACTATGGGTTTCCCTAACTAGCAACACCATAATGGAACCCCTTAGCACACAAAGCCTTACCTCCCTAAATAAGAAACCATCATGCCTATAATATTTAGCAAATGCACTTTTCTCATAAGCATGGAAAATATCCCCAAACTCCTCATCATCAACATACAAATCTTTCACAAATTCAAAACCAAAAAGTTTAGCATCCAAAAAGTTGAGGAGTTTATACCTTCGAGATAGTGCATCCGCTACCATATTTTCCTTACCCTTCTTGTATTAAATGACATATGGAAATGTCCTAATAAACTCCATCCACCTTGCATGTCTCTTCTTCAAATTTTATTGGCTCTTGAGGTGTTTAAGGCTCTCATGGTCGGTATGAATGACAAACTTTCTTGGCAAAAGATAGTGTTGCCAATACTCTAAGGTCCTCACCAAGGCAGAAAGGTCTTTGTCATAGGTAGAGTAGTTGAGGGCTACCCCGGACCATTTTCTCACTAAAGTATGCAATGGGTTTTCTATCTTGGGTTAAGGCTGCACATATGCCCACACCACTTGCATCACACTCTATCTCAAAATCCTTCTCAATGTTAGGAAGAATAAGAATTGGAGCTTGGCTTAATTTATCTTTGAGGGTTTGAAAGGCTTGTTGTTGGGCTTCCTCCCACCTAAATCCCACTTTTTTCTTTGCCACTTGGGTTAGAGGGGCTACTATAGTGCTAAAATTTTGGATAAACCTCCTATAGAAGCTAGCTAGCCCATGGAAACTACGGACTTGGGTAATGGTGGTAGGGGTTGGCCAATCTTGGATGGCTTTCACTTTTCCCTCATCAACTTCAATCCCTTTAGCACTCACAATATACCCAAGGAATGTAATCCTCTCCAAACAAAAAGAGCATTTCTCAAGATTAACATACAATTTCTCCCTTCGGAAAGCAACAAGCACACTTTGAACATGATTCAAATAATCCACATATGATTTGCTATAAATTAATATATCATCAAAGTACATAACAATAAATTTTCTAATGAATTCCCTCAACACATGGTGCATTAGTCACATAAAAGTGCTAGAAGCATTAGAGAATCCAAAGGGCATGACAAGCCAATATACAGCCCTTGTTTAGTTTTAAAAGTTGTTTTTCATTCATCCCCTTCTCTTATTCTAATTTGGTGATAACTAGATTTCAAATCAATTTTTGAAAAAATACATGCACCAAATAGCTTATCAAGCAAGTCATCTAGCTTAGGAATGGGATAGCGGTATTTTACCGTTATGTTGTTGATAGCTCGACAATCCACGCATATAAACTATGTCCCATCCTTTTTGGGCACCAAGAGAACCAGAATTGCACATGGGCTTAGGCTCTCACTCACATGTCCCTTCTCAAGCAATGCCTCCACTTGCTTTTGCAACTTCTTGGATTCCTCTAGGTTGCTTCAATATACTGGTCGGTTGGGGATGATGACTCTAGGCACAAAGTCGATTTGATGCTCAATTCCTCTCAATGGTGGTAGTCCTCCAAGCACCTCATTTGGGAAAACATCTTCAAACTCTTGAAGAATAGCTACAATTTCATGAGACAAAGACAATGTGGAATCATTAGTAGAAACATAAGAACCCTTGCATAAAAGAAGTATAACCTGTTCCTTAGCTTCTATGGCCTCTATGACCTCACTCTCTTTTGCAAAGAAATTCACTCTCTTTTTACCTCCCCCCTCTTGTCCTTGCTCACTCCTATCCTTGATTGTCAATGGCACTTGTTTGTTCATCCTCTCTCTAAACTCTTTTTCTTGCCTCTCATTTTCTTTCCTCTCAATTTCTTGCTTTTGCTTAACTTCTTGCGCTCCCTTCTTCTTCTCTTTTTCCTTCATGATTATTTGGTCTTTGCTCACCTCACTAGGGGCCATGGGGGTGAGGATAAACTTAGTTTCCTCCTTAAGTAGGGAATAAGTATTCTTCCTCCCATCATATTTTACATGCCTCTCATATTGTCAAGGCCTCCCTAGTAGTAAGTGACCTACTTGCATTGGTCCTACATCACATAGCATATGATCTTTGTACTTTCCATTTCAAAAGATACCAACACTTCCTTATTTACTCTCATTTCCCCACTATCATTCAACCATTATAATATGTAGGGCTTGGGATGTTTAATCCAACTTATGTCCAATTCTTCAACCGAATCTGCACTAATCACGTTAGTACAACTCCCACTATCCACAATGACACTACAAGGGGTCTTGTTGATTAGACACGTAGCGTAGAAAATGTTCTCTCTTTGTTGGTGGTCTTGATCCTCAATGGATTGTGAGCTCAATGACCTTCTTGTGACTCCTACCAAGGAGTATTCTTGTCCAACAACTTCCCCTTCATCACTCTCCTCACCTCTATTTCCCTCTTAGTTCCCTTGGTACCTTTCTTCCTCTTCTTCTTCGTCAGTAAAAACCTCACAATAGGGATTGGCATACATCGCTCTCTTGCTTGGACACTCATGGGAAGTATGTCTATATCCAAGGCATTTAAAGCATTTGATGTCTCTATTCCATTGTGGCCTCTCCATGGTTTTCCTTCTGTCCTTGTTCCATCCTTCCCTATGTTTCCAATCCTCCCTAGGCTTCCAATATTCTCTAGGTTTCCAAGCTTCCCTAGGTTTGTTGAAGTCCTATTGAAATGGTTTAGGGGTTTCATCCTTCTTAGTTGGCACCTTGCTAGTTGTGTTGGGGTTTGGGAGGGGTGGTCTAGTAAATGCCTTCATTTTTTATTGCCTTTCAATCTTTATGGCGGCATGTACTATATCCTCCAATCGATCATAGGGGTGCAATTCCACCAAATTTGAAATCTCCCTATTTAATCCTCCCAAAAATCTTGCTCTTGTTGCTCTTTGATCCTCATAGATTTGAGCTCTCATCAACATCACTTCCATTTCCTTATGATAATCTTCCACACTCTTGTTCCCTTGTTTGAATGATTGGAGCCTTTAGTAGAGATCGTTGTAGTAATGGTGTGGTATAAACCTTGCTCTCATTATGTCTTTCAACAAATTCCAATTAGCCACGGTTTCCACTCCCATTTATCTCCTTTGGGCACTAACTTGCTCCCACCATACCAAGGCATACTCCGAAGCCAACCTCACTTTTGACCTCTCACTATAGTTATAGCTTTCTAAGAATATCTCCATCTTGCTTTCCCACTTAAAATAAGCTTCGGGGTCATTCTTGCCATAGAATGTGGGCACTTTCAATTTAATATGGCTCAACTCCCTCTTTACATCATTTTCTTCTCTCCTTCTCCTCTATTACCCTATCCTCTATGTTATTCCCTAAAGGCTTCAACACGCTCACCCTCATACCATTCTTCAACTCTCTCAAATTCTCTTTTTAGCGCCCTTATATTGATCCCTCCATTCCTTCCTTAGCTTCTACCTCATCCTCCTCTGAAACAATGTCTTCTTCATCTCATAGAAGCTTGTTGGAAACCCACAATAGAGTGTTCATCCCATTCTTCCCCTTGTTGGGCATGTAATGGAGGAGTATGGGCATCACCATCCCCTATCCTTGGACTTGGAACTTCAAATTGCTCTTGGCCTCTCCTTTGTGCCACGGTAAAAGATTGTCCAAGGTGATTTATCAACTCCCTTATCATATTTTGGAACTCACTTTGCATCATCCTCAATATAGCCTGTAAGTCTTCACGCAAATCCCTAACATCAATTTGTTCTTCTTGAGGTCTACTAGGTCCACTTGGTTTAGGCCTAGAGATCTTTTTTTCATAGGCCATGGTGGTAGAGTATTTGCTTGTCTATACCTGTAAAACAAAGAGATTAGAAGGAAAAGATAGATCCTCACTTCACTTTCTTGTGTGTTGGCTCTCAAGATTGATCACTTCACCCTCGTGTTTACTCTCTTAGGCTCTTTTAATAATAGGCTCACCCTCTTGCCTTTTTCTCAACACTCAAGCCCTCTTGTTCAATCTCAATTCTCCCAAATAGCTAAAGATTTAGTCTAGCTAAGTGAATGACATAAATCAAAAGAATTTTCCAATTAGAGGGTCTTAGGGGAATTTCAACAAATACTTGTTGGGCACCTCAAACAAATAAGCTTCAAGTCAAGAATTTCAAGAAAAAAATGGACTCAATCAACTCACAAACAAGCAATAAATGCACAAGAAACAATTCTAAGCAAGAAACAAACAAGAATTATCAAGAACAAAGAAACAAGAATGACTAGAACTAGGATGATGAATAACAAGATGGTCACAAGTGTGCAATAGAGAAATTGAGTCCAATGATCATGGAATTCAACATTAAAGTGATATAACAAGTCACAAAAACCCAAGGAATAAAAATCAAGAATCCAAGTTCCCAACTATAGCCCAAAACACTCTCATGGAACATTTATCAAACACCTTAGCTGCAATATCGTCACTTAAGAACAACCAGAATTTTCAACTATATTCAAGCCAAATTTCACCACAAACATAAGACAAATTTGTTACCAAGGATTATAATAACATCAAGGAGCAATTTCCCAACAAAAAAATCAAGATACAACAAAATTTTCAAAACCTTTTTGGAGCAATTTTCTATGTTACGGGATTTTCTGTTTTTTTTTTTTCTCTTTTCTTCACTTTGTAGGGCTCATTTTTCTTGTTTTTTGAAGCTTTGATGGGAATCAAGATTTTCCTTGCTCTGATACCAAACTCTTTGATACGAATATTGTGTGGCTTTTCTTGGTGTTGTGGTGTTTTTGGTGGCTGTGTGTTCAGTTCAAACAAAGGGAGCCAAAACAGGGACTTTTCTTGTGACAATAGGAGAAAAGTAACCTAACTACCTACACTCTTTCAAACCCTTGAAGAACAAAGCTTTAAAGACCCTCAAGATGAGTAGAAAGTTCTACTATAATCTCACCCTAATATCCTTGAAGCAACAAAGGCAAACAAGAACAAATAGAATAGAGAAAATAGGCACCCAAGTATTAGATTTCAAACAAACCTTAGAAGAACAAAGCAACTAAGACCCATTCAAAGAAACAACATTGGATTATCCAAAAGATTTATAGACTCTTACAAAAGGAGGACTAACCATTAAGCTTGGTCTTGAACAAGATGAACAAGGAGGCTAGGGCCTCTCAAAATTCTCTCTCAAATTTGAATTAAAGTGAAGTGAATTGTCTTGTCAAATCACTAAATGTGCTATTTATACTATCCTAACCCTAACTAAGTAAACCATAAGGTTTAATTACAATTTTGGGTCATAATAAATCTTTACAAGTAAGTAAATGTGAAGAAAACTGGAGAAAAGCATTAAAAACGCGGAGCAAATGTTAGTGCCCAAGGGGAAGCCGGCACCGGATTGGAACATCACAACCAGCGCCGGTTTGGCTCTATCTTCGGCTGGTTCATGTTTGCTTGAGGTGTTGTTTAGACAGAATGGAGTCAGCACCGGTTTAGTTGCATGGAGCCGGCGCCTGCTGTCCTCTGGGAAGCCTCTCTTGCTATGTTTCGTCCCCTTTTGCTGCCGGTCTGAGTTCTTGTTGGGGTCTTTCGCGGATGGCCATCAACACGAACTCTTGGCTATCTTCCTCAACCTTCCAATCCTCCTTCATCCTCAAGTATGGTTTGATGATCAATTGAAAATCATCTTGAAACTTCTTGGTCCTCGCTCTTGTCATTGACCTTTGTCCTCCATGATGAAGTGGAGTCTCATCAGAGCTTGGTGTGTATTCTTTGGTGACTTCAGTTCGAATCCCAACTCTTGCAAACCTTGACTTTCTTATTTCTAATTAAACTCTTTTCCTAATTTTTTTCACTCCTCTTGGCCGATTGCTCGAGGGTTGCCACTACCCTAGGTTTCCAATTCCTAAAATGTAAGAATTTGATTATTTTGGGTTTTTTCTAAAAATGAATTAATGTAAATTAAATTCGTATTTTTCTTTTTATTCCAAATTTTTAAGAAGTTTAATTTTTTTACCATCTAGAATTTTCTAAGAATTTTACTTAAGTGTTCCATTATGGAAAGAAAATTATAGGAAATATTATTTTGGAAACTATATTATGGCTACTATTTTCAAAAGAAGGAAAGTTTCCTAAGTGGTTTTTCTCTAAAGAGTTTATTTGGAAATGAAGAGATCATGTCCAAGTATTTAAAGAAAATAAATATTCTCCTAAGATTTATTCGAAAACTAGTATTCAAGGAAAGAAAATTTAGCTTTATTCCAGGAATCAAGATTTTATCACTTATTATAATTAGACCTTAAATTAATTATTTTTTACTAAATAAATTAGGACACCACCTAAATTAATTCTTGGATCAACATTCCATTTTTATTAACTGAAATTTTAGGATTATAATCAACCCTAGCCGCCAACTTGGTGAGCTTTTTATTTACTTTCAAGTTTCCTAAATGAATAGGGAAACTTACCTAAGTAGTTTTAATCAATCAAGGCTCTTGTAATCAATAAATCAAAGCAGATTTTTCTCTACTTATTTCTCTTCAATTTCGGCCACCTTATCCCTCAAACATACACGAAAATTCCAGCAAGCATTGTTCTCCAATTCTCTCTTGTTTATCCAAAACAACATCACCAAAAAGCCATCATTCATATTCTTCAATTTCGGCCAATACAAGAACCAAAAGAACAGCCTATTTTCTCCTATTTTCCTCACCTTTTTCAGCCACAACACCACCCAGAAAACAGCCATAAAAACATTCTAAGACTTGCTCAATTTTGGCCAAACTAAGAAGGCCAAAAGCTGTCATTTTTCTTGTTGTCGGCAAGAGTCTAAAACAAGACTAATTTTTCCCAAACACTAAAACACCTCAACCTAACCTATTTCCTTCATCAAACCAGCCTCCAAGCAATCCCTAAACACTCCCTACTGCACAAAATTACATCCACCACCCTCCCGAATAAATTCATCCCTCTCAACCTCCAAGCATCTCTAAACCTGAAATCTAAGCCTAAGGTGAGTAGCCCTTCAACCTTTCTCAACCTTTATTCCAATAATCCTCATATTTTCTTCTCAAACTTGAACATCAAGGTGCTAATCTTTCTCCCCTTTCACTAGAGATTTTTAAATCAAGAATGCCAAAGGCACCACAGTTAACCCTCCCTTCTTCAAGCGAGCCCAAGCAACCACCAAAGACACCACATTTGATTTTAGTGTATCTTGTCAAGAGTATTCTTAGTTTCGATCTCTTTTTAATTTAAATAAGATTGCTTTTATGGTGGTTTTGCTATGCATGGCGGCTAAGCAAAGGCATGAATAGGCTATGTTGTTAAGTTGAGGGTTAAATGGAATGAAGTAGGCATGTATATCTTGGATCATTGTTAAATAATGCTATGATTGTCCAAATCTATTTTATGTTGTTTAAAGATGAGATCTTTTTTCTCAAACGAGGCTATGATATAGATTAAATGATAGTTGGATGTAGGAGTTATCATGCTGATGGTTTATGTTTGAGTATATGAATGCTTGATGATGAGTAGCATAATCTGCAAAGGCCATAAGCATAGTTTATTAATTTGATTTTTTTAGATGCCATGGATGATCTAGGGGATCATGGGGATTCTTGTTGCATGAGATGATAGTAGTTAGGCCATGTGCAATATTTTGGATCTTACTATAGAATCATGGATTCTTGATAAGGAGAAAGCCATAATATAATGCAAGCATTGGCTTTGATTTGTCTGGCTGAGTAATCAAGTAAGTCCCTGCATAACTGTTTAACCACATATTACATGTTTGCAAGTATTTTGTGCAACGATATTTGAAAATGGTGTAAATGAGATGATGACATGTTGGTTGAAATTTTGGTTGAATATAATGAGTTGTATTATGGTAATTTGATGCTTGATTTGAGAACGTGGATATTTTATTATCTAGAAGAGTTTGTTAAATCTCAACTTTTAAACTGAAAATGATTTATTTTTCTTTATTACTAAACGTTTTAAAAGAAAATTGATTATGAAATGCCATGTTTTGTAAAGATAAAATAGTCAATGTTTGTCAAAACAAGGGAAATGATTCTACCTTTAAATAGGGAGAGTTGAGTACTCAACTAGGGTAGGCTAGTGGTACTATTCTCGGAGAGTTGGAGTAAGTCATCTGGCAGGCAGCTGCTTCCAGAAGATAAACTCTGCTTAAAGAGGCGACAATACTACTTAGTTAAGCTAGTCTGAGCCAGCATATTTGTCCATGTGGACTTTATTTGTCCGAATTGGACAACCAATATGTTAGGTGTAGTGAAGGAGGAGTATCTTACCCTTGTGGGTAGAAAACCAACTGCCCAGTGTTGCATAGTTATACTGGGAGCTATCATGATGGTGGCCATGATATTACCTTAATATTGATATTGATGTTGAATTACTGTTATTCCTTACTTAATGAACTTATGATTATGATGAGATGATGATTTATTGTGAACAATTTTGAATATGATGAGCAAAACCTTGAATGACTGTTTATTAATGAAAATGACATGCACACTTATTTTGTGGTTTTGATAAACTTGCATGTACAAAATATTTATATATGAAATTCACACACACAAGACTTACTGAGATGCCGATCTCACACTATTTTAACATATGTTTTCAGGGGAGTTCTTTTCCTAAGAAAGTTGGATGAATAAGTGCTAGATGTTTATCTTTATTCTATTTTATCTTTGTACTTATTTTGAGAGCTGATTGTTATTTTAAATTTTTAGACTTGTATAAGTTTTAACTTTGGTTGTAATAAGATTATTACCTTATTTCTTTTGGTCATTTCCCTTTGTACCTCGTTATAAAGACCCTTGGTCCTTTGGACATCCCACCCTATTTGGGTACATAGGTAGTGTGGTGTTACAAATAGTATCAGAGCTTAGGTTTAGGCAATTGATTTAATTCAGTAGTACCTAAACCCTAGGAATTAAGATTTATTGAATAGTGCTTGAACACTAAGAATTGAATTTATTAAAGAGTGCTTAAACACTAAGAATTGAATTTATTGAAGAGTGCTTGAACACTAAGAATTGAGATCTAGTTCTGACTTCTCTATGTGTTTTTATAGGATGACTAAGAGATCTACAACCGTGACCAGAGACTGGCCTTTTATGTATGGTCTTGTGAGTAGTTGTAGAATAAGTAGCCCTATTCCCATACCCGATTCATTATCGTCTGATTCAGAGACAGAACCTGAGGGTTGATGGTTCTTGAGTGAAGAAGAGGTAGACCATGGGCCACCTATGATGGAAGATCTAGAAGTAGAGGAAGGACTTGAGATTCTAGCACTAGAAAGGCTTGCACTTGAGGAGAATAAGGATGCGGGAGAGTATGAAGGTGATGATGAGAGGGAGATAGGGGTTCGAGAAGCAATTGATGATGAGAGTGAGGATGAGTTAGGAAGACTTGGGATTGAGGGGGAGATAGGGGAGCTTGAGGTCAAGGGTGAGGTGGAAGCAATTAAGGAGGAAGGTAGAGTTGATACACCTGCGACCCCATCTATAGGAGAAGGAATCCTAACATTACTGGGAAGTGAACCTATGAGTCGGAGACTGGGAGACCAAAGAGTGCATTGATGCTGGCCATGGAAAATCTTCGGGATGCAGAGTTGAGAGCTAGGCTTAAGGGTAGGAAAGTTGAGGGGTACATTTTGGGTCGGCCTAAGAAGAAGCCCCGATCATTTTGGATCGCAAAGGATTGTGTGATAGATTATCCCAATAGCATCGCATGATGGCTAGTAGAACCTTCTTCTGAGGCTTTTAAGGATTCCAGCTAGTCTAGCATAGCTTAGAGTTTTTAGGACCTTAGTGCCTAATCTTTTATTTTTATACAGAGATGTTCATTTATTTATTTAATTTAGAATTTATTCTTTATTTCAAAATTTTTTTAGCATGAATAAAAAGGAGTACCTAGTAGGATACTCCCTTGTTTTGTACCAAGTCGGATTTGGTCAATAAAAGTATAATTTTGTTGATTTATTTATTCTATTTGGAGTGTTATTTGTGAAGCAATTACTTTATCTCAAATAGCAAGAGAATTCAAGTTTATGAGTTGATCAATCGCATACCGTGAACTTTCCCCTGATAAACCTTGTAATATGTATGAATGGTAGTAGATGTCATCGAGTCGTAGAATTACCTTATACATTGTTAGTGAGTACACCATTGAGGAGGTAAAGAGATGCAAGTAGGGTAGTGCAAAAGTGTGACATTATAGTTGCGAAAGAGATTTTGATGGCAAACCTCATAGTCCTACATATTAACGACTATGATCTTATTCTGGATATGGATTAGTTAGCAAAGCATAAAGCAATAATGGATTGCAAGATCAAGATGGTGCAGTTCGTTAGACCCAAATACAATGAATTGGAGTTTAGTAGGAAGAAGGTAAAAGAGTTGAAATTCCTGATAGCTAGAACAAAGGCCCGAAAGATGCTGAAGAAAGGTTGCATAGGGTATCTGGCTTATTTAATGAATAAGCCAAAGGATCATTGTATCTTGGAAAGCATCAAGGTAGTGAAGGGCTTCATAGAAGTATTTCCAGCCAAACTCACTTCTCTTCCACCTTCACAGGAAGTTGAGTTCACTATTGATCTAGTTCCTGGAGCTGAGTTAGTATCGAAGACTCCCTATCGGATGGCGCCCATGAAATTAAAGGAATTAAAGGAACAGGTAGAGGAATTGGTTAAGTAAGGGTACATAAGACTAAGTACTTCGCCTTGGGGAGCTTCGGTATTATTTGTAAAGAAAAAAGATGGGACGTTAAGGTTTTGTATAGAATATAGAGGGCTAAATAACCTCACAATCAAGAATAATTACTCCTTGCCTCTAATTGATGACTTGTTCGACCAGTTACAAGGTTCTTGTTACTTTTCCAAGTTGGATCTCCGACAAGGTTATTACTAAGTGTGAATCAAGGAGGAGGAAATTTCCAAAATAGCCTTCAACACTAAATATAGGCACTATGAGTTCGTGATGATGCCATTTGGGGTAACTAATGCCCCTGCTATTTTTCATGGATCATATGCACAGAGTTTTTCAGTCGTACTTGGACAAGTTCATGGTGGTATTTATATACGATATTTTGATCTACTCTAAAAGTCCCGAGGAGCATTTGGAGCATTTGAAGTTGGTTCTTGAGAAATTGAGAAAGCATAAACTTTATGCTAAATTTAGCAAATGTGAGATTTGGTTAGATTTAGTAGCCTTTCTTAGTCATGTGATATCTAAAGATGGAATCAAGATGGACCCAGTGAAAGTTAAAGTTGTCTCTAATTGGAAACAGCCAGATAGTGGAATTGAGATTAGAAGTTTTCTTGCATTGGCAGGATATTGTTGTTGGTTCATTAAGAACTTTTGTACGCTGGCTACACTGATGACCCAACTGCTAAGGAAGGACGTGCTATATGTTTGGAGTGATAAATGTGAGAAGAGTTTTTAAGAGCTTAAGAGGAGATTGATGACAGCACCGGTGTTAAGTTTACCTAAAGGAGGTAAACCCTATTCCTTGCACACAGATGCCTCTAAGGAAGGTCTGTGGGTAGTGCTGATGCAAGATAGGAAAGTTATCGCCTATGCATTGAGGATACTAAAGCTACATAAGGTGAACAATCCTATAGATAATTTAGAGTTGGCTACGTTAGTATTTGCTTTGAAGAAATAGTGACACTATCTATATGGAGTAGAGAATGAAGTCTTCATGAATCATAAAGCTTGAAGTATATCTTCACGCAAAGGACTTAAATTTAAGGCTGAGAATATGGATGGAGTTCTTGGAAGAATACAAGTGTCCAATTAACTACCATCCGAGGAAAGCTAACGTTGTAGCTGATGTGCTAAGCTAGAAAGTGAGGATGGCTAGTATGAGAGTGCAAGAAGTACAAGTAGTACAAGAACTCTTGGAACAGAAGGTAGAAGTAGGAGATGAGAAGATTAGCTTGAGCAACTTGAAGTTGGAGCCTGAGCTGAAGCAAGAGATTGGTGAATTGCAGCAGAGCAACCAAGAATTTTAGACTTTCAAAACAAAGGAGGTTAAGAGAGGAAATAAGGAGTTTCAGACTGATGAGATTGAAGTGTTATATTTTTGGGAGCGGATATGTGTACCAAATGATCAAGTGTTGAAGAAGAAGATAATAGATGAGGCTCACAGGAGTAAGTATACTATTCATCCTAGAAAACTGAAAATTACTAGGACTAAAAGAAGGCCTACTAGTGGCTAAGAATGAAAAGGGATATGGCACGATACATCTCTACTTGTCTTACTTGTCAGAAAGTAAAGGCAGAGCATAAGAAAGTAGTTGGATTACTACAACCATTGCCTATTCCCGAGTGGAAGTGGTAGAGGTGTTGATGGATTTTGTTATCAGTCTACTGATGTCAAAGATAGAAAGATGTTGTTTGGGTTGTGGTTGATAGGTTAACCAAGACTACTCATTTTATCCTGATAAACGTTAAGGACTCTACAGAAAAGTTGGACTTATATTCGGGAAGTGATTAGATTGCATGGTGTACCATTAATATTGCATCCGGCAGGGATCCCAGATTTACCTCAAGGTTTTAGACCAATTTTAAAGAGTCAATGGGAATGACTCTGAAGCTCAGCACTTTTGCTCATCCACAAACATATGGACAATCCGAAAGAGTCATCCAGATATTAGAGGATATGCTTAGGGCTTGTGTGTTGGATTTTGGAGATAAGTGGTTGGATTGCATACCCTATGTTGAGTTGGCCTACAATAACAGTCATCAAGCATCAATTGCAATGGCACCCCATGAGGCGTTATATGGACGGAAGTGTCAAGTACCATTGCACTAGGGTTGGACTGAGGATGGACAAATCAACAAGTTTGGGGAAGTTCAAATTGAAGAGATAACAGATAAAATAAAGATGATAAGGGAGAGACTAAAAGCTGCGCAAAGCCGACAGAAGAGTTATGTTGACAATAGAAGAAGAGACCCGGAGTTTTGAGTGGGAGATCTTACTTTTCTAAAGATAATGCCTAGCAGAGGTATTCTAAAGCATCCTAATGGAGGGAAACTGAGTCCTAGATATTTGGGACCATTTCCGGTGATTGAAAAGATTGGACCCGTAGCATATTGATTGGAGTTACCGAAAGGGTTGGCAGGAATTCATGATGTGTTTCATGTATATCAGGAGAAGAAATACAACCCTGACCCCGAGCATGTATTGAACGAGGAACCATTGATTCTACAACCTGACTTGAGATATGTTGAGAAACCAATCAACGTTCCAGATCACAGTGTCATAAGGTTGAGGAATAAGCAGATACCTATGGTGAAGATTTTGTGGGATCATTATGGTACTCAGGATGAAACATGTGAAACTGAAGATTGGGTGAGGAGGAAGTATCCAAACTTGCTTTAAAGGTATAGTGCTCTAAATTTTGGGACGAAATTATCTTTAGGGGGAGAGGAAGTAATACCTCATTTTAAACCACCTTTATTATAGGGGAAAGTCATGCATGTCATATTATTTTATATTGCATTTTATAATTTGAACCATTTTCGTGAGTAGATGTGATCCCTGAGTTTGTTATTTTATGAATTTAGTTATTTTGATATAGTTGTGTTGGATGAGTAGGTTGAGATTTTGTTTTATTGAGTAAGATTTATTAGTAGGGAAATGAAGTGAGTGGGAGTTAAGAGAATTTGTTGGAGGAATATTTGCACAAGAGTTATTGTGGAATAGTGGTTAGAGCTTGGTGTGTATTCTTTGGTGACTTGAGTTCGAATCCCAACTCTTGCAAACCATGACTTTCTTATTTCTAATTAAACTCTTTTCCTTATTTTTTTTTTCACTCCTCTTGGCCGATTGCTCTAGGGTTGCCACCACCCAAGGTTTCCAATTCCTAAAATGTAAGAATTTGATTATTTTAGGTTTTGTTAAAAAAGAATTAATGTAAATTAAATTCCTATTATTCTTTTTATTCCAAATTTTTAGGAAGTTTAATTATTTTACCATCTAGAATTTTCTAAGGATTTTACTCAAGGGTTCTTTTATGGAAGCAATATTATAGGAACAATTATTTTGGAAACTATATTATAGCTACTATTTTCAAAAGAAGGAAAGTTTCCCAACTGGTTTTTCTTTAAAGATTTTATTTTTTCTTGGTAATAAAGAGATCTTGTCCAAGTATTTAAAGGAAATAAATATTCTCCCAAGATTTATTCGAAAACTAGTATTCAAGGAAAGAAAATTTCAGCTTTATTCCAAGAATCTAGATTTTATTACCTAATATAATTATTCCTTAAATTAATTATTTTTACCTAAATTAAATTAGGGCACAACCTAAATTAATTCTTGGATCAACATTCTATTTTTATTAACTGAAATTTCTGACTTATAATCAACCCTAGCTGCCTCCTTCGTGAGCTTTTTATTTCCTTTCAAGTTCCCTAAATAAAGAGGGAAACTTACCTAAGTGGTTTTAATCAATCAAGGCTCTTGTAATTAGTTAATCACACTAGATTTTTCACCACTTATTTCTCTTCAATTTCAGCCACCCTATCCCTCACCCATACACAAAAATTCCAGCAATCATTGTTTTCCAATTCTCTCTTGTTTAGCCAAAACAACAACACCAAAAAGCTATCATTCATATTCTTCAATTTCGGCCAATACAAGAACCAAAAGAACAGCCTCTTTTCTCTTCTTTTAAACACTTGTTTCGGCCACAATACCAACGAAAAAAACAACCACAAAAACATCTCAAGATTTGCTCAATTTCAGCCAAACCAAGAAGGCCAAAAGGTGTCATTTTTCTTCTTGTGATCAAGAGTCCAAAACATGACCAATTTTTCCCAAACACTAAAACACCTCAACCTAACCTATTTCCTTCATCAAACCAGCCTCCAAGCAAAACCTAAACACTCCCTACTACACAAAATTCTAGTGGCCACCCTCTCCAAGAAATTCATCCCTCTCAACCTCCAAGCATCTCCAAACTTGAAATATAAGCCTAAGGTGAGTAGCCCTTGTACCATTCTCAAATTTTATTTCAATAATCCTCATCTTTTCTTCTCAAACTCTACCATCAAAGGGATGATCTTTGTCCCTTTTCACTATAGATTTTCTAGCAAAAAGGCCAAAGGCATCCCAATCAACCCTTTCTTCCTCAAGCGAGCCCAAGCAACCACCAACATCACCACCTTTGATCTTAGTGTGTCTTGTCAAGACGTATTCTTGGTCTTGACCTCTTTTTGCTTTAAATAAGATTTCTTTTATGCTGGCGTTGCCATGCATGGAGGCTAGGCAAAGGTATGTATAGGCTATATTGATGAGTTAAGGGTTAAATGGAATGAACTAGGCATGTATGTCTTTAATTGTGGTTGAATAATAATATGAATGTCCAGACCTATTTTATGTTGTTTAAAGATAAGATCTTTGACTCAAATGAGGCTATGATATGGATTAAATGATAGTTGGATAAGGGAGTTATCATGTTGATAGTTTAAGTTGAGTATATGCATGCTTGATGTTAAGTAGCATAATTGGGGAATGTCATGAGCATAGTTTATTAATTTGATTTGTTTAGATGCCATGGATGATCTAGGTGATCATGGGGATTCTTGTTGCATGAGACGATAGTATTTAGGCCATGTGCATTATTGTGGATCTAACTATAGAATCGTTGATTCTAGATATAGAGGAAGTTTGAATAGAGTGCAAGCATTAGCTTTGATTTATCTGGTTGAGTAATAAAGTAAGTCCCTACATAACTGTTTTACCAAATATTACATGTTGGAAATTCATTTTTGTAAATATATTTGAAATGGTTTCAGTGAGATGATTGGCATGTTGGTTGAAACGTTAGTTGAATATGATGAGTTGTATTATGGTAATTTGATACTTGACTTGAGAATGTGGATATTTTATTCTCTAAAGGTGTTTGTCAAATCTCAACTTTTAAACTGAAAATGATTTCCTTTCTTTATTACTAATTTTTTTGAAAGAAAACTAATTGTGAAAAGCCACGTTGTGCAAAGACAAGATAATCAACATTTGTGAAAACAATGGAAATGATTCTGCCCCTAAATGGGGGAGTGCTGGGTACTCAACTGGGGTTGGCTATTGGTACTAGTCTCAGAGATTTGGAGTAAGTCTTCTGGCGGGCGGGCGCCTCCAGAAGATAAACTCCATTTACAGAGGTGACAGTACTACTTAGTCAGGCTGGCCAGAGTTTGCATGTTAGTCCATATGGACTTTATTTACCTGGATTAGACAACTGGTATGCTGGGTGTGGAGAAGGAGGAGTATCTGACCCTTGTGGATAGATCACCCACTGCCCAGTTTTGCCTGGTTATACTGGGAACAATCATGATCGTGGTCATGATATTGGCTTAATATTGATATTGATGTTGAATCATTATTCTTCCCTACTTATTGAACTTATGATTATGATAAGAAGATGATTTATTGAGAGCTACTTTGAATATGATGAGCAAAGCCTTGAATAGCTGTTTATTGATAAAAATGACATGTAAACATATTTTGTGATTTTGATAAACCTACATCCATGTAATATTTATATATGACATTCGTACACACGGGACTTGCTAAGATGCCAATTTCACACTATTCTACATTACGTTTTTAGGGGAGTGCTTTTCCTAAGCAAGTTAGATGAATAAGAGCTGGATGATTATCTTTATTCTATTTTATCTTTGTATTTATTTTGAGAGATGATTGTTAGTTTTAAATTTTCAGACTTGTATAAGTTTTGACTTTGGTTGTAATAAGATTATTACCTTACTTCTTTTAGTCATTTTTCTTTTGTACCTCGTTATAAAGACCCCTAGTCTATTTGACGGGGCAACATCCTACCCTATTTGGGTACGTAGGTAGTGGGGTGTTACACGTTGCACAAGTAAAAGAACTACGGTCTCATCAGTGATCCAAACATCTGCTTAGGCACTACCACTTGATTAGAGAAATCAGTGATAAAAATGCTGTAAAGATAGAGGAAGTTCCCACTAATTAAAACATAGTTGGTCCACTTACAAAGGCATTATCCCAAAAGAAACATAATGGTCATGTTCAGTCATTTGGTATTAGATACATGAATAATATGATCTAGTGCAAGTGCGAGATTGTTAGGATTACGTGCTAAAAGCAATCATTTATATAATGTATTTTGTACATTAAATCAATAAAAGACATTTTTTATCTTTCAGTTTCTTTATTTCATATGTATACGCATATAAAAACAATTAGATAAAGTCCTAAGTACAACACTGTGTTAAGGAAATCATGATAAAGATTGTGATGTGAGGTTCCTACTACACTAGAATGTGTTTGTTCTTAGATTATCTATAGTCATAGTATTAATAAGTTAGGACATCATTAATACATTTAGATAAACGCGCATTATACTTCTTGATTTGATCAAGCGATGGTTCTCACATCCATATGTATTGTGATACTTAAAATTAACACGTGGATGCTTGTTACTTAAACAAGTACATTAGATGACCTAACTATGAGATAATTATATGGGTAACTATTCAGCGCTTGTGATAGAATCTCATTATAGCAAATGTGGAAGTATCCGCAGACTTGAGAATTCCATGGTACTTTGTTTGTCAAGTGTTGTACTTTGATTCCAATCTCTAGAGTCCTTATAAGACCGCCTGTTGGATGGATATTGTGTACAACGTGGAGTAAATGAAAGTAGTAGAGAGGTTTAATAAAAGATTCACCACTCCTAATAGTAAGAGTGAATATCTCAAGGCCACTTGTGGGAATCATTACTCAAGAAGTCCTTGGCCAAGGCGACTATGTGTTGGAATTAGTTACAATTGATATACATGTTGAGTAATGGATTCAAAGAACATGTAATAAAATATTCGGGCAAAATTAATTAATATTCTGAAGGGAGTTGACTCTAATTCCATACTCTAAACCGAATGAGATATTGCATAGTAAAATGAGTTTATTACACTGACATTTCACTATTAAAAGTTCATGTCTAGCCACTTGACTTTCTAGATTTTGGGTGGTCATGATATATTGCTACATACCACTCATGATCTTTGAAATATGGATTTATTAATTAGAAAATTAATAAATTTAATTATAATTACAGTTAATAAATTAATTCTAATTATAAAAAGGATTATTAATTCTATTGTGATAGAATTAATTCATAATAGCAACCAAATGACTAGAAAACCTAATATTTCACACACACAATAGAGGAATTGGTACTCAAAATATTATTTAATTATATTATAGGGTTAATTTGTGAGAAGAAACAACTATTATGGGCTAATTATAAAGTGTTATAAATAGTTGGGATTGAATTTTGATTATTAAATCTCGATAGGTGAATTATAAACTTGTTATAATTCTTAGGGCCTAATAGTAATTCCTGAAATACCCAAGCCCATAATTGAAAAGAGGAACAAAATATTTGTTTCCTAACAAGAATTAAGAAATTTGTACATTTTTTTTTTTATTGTCTTGTTGTGGTGATTTTTTTTTTTGGAAAAGGAAATCAGTTTCCTATACATAAATAGAGAATTTGTTCTCCGTGAAAATATAAGGAAACATTGGCCGCCGTAAGGAACAACAGAGAGAACACACACAGAGAGTTTTTTTTTTTTCTTCTTACTTTTTGAAGAAAAGAAAACAATTTCTTCCCAATTAAATTAATCCCAAAGCCACCATATATTACCTATTAGCATAGTGTTTTGTTGCCTAACTTGAATACAATTCCTTGTGTGAATCAATGTTAGAGAAATTCCTATCCTTGGAATTTGGTAGCTCGATTGGATTTACTTTTGATGTGATTCTCATGGAAGAAAATTTTTTAAAAGCTGCATTTTTGAGGTAATTAATTTTTCTTCCCTTCTCTTGATCCGTTTAATTACATGCGAGTGATCGTTATTGCGTGGATTTTAGTTATTTTTTCACTACGTGTAAACTAGTTTGCATGATCAAAATCCTACATAAGTACCCTGTTGGGAAAGTCTGTGAAGGCAAGAAGATATGTGCAGGTTTGTGATGTGAATGTGGGAAATAGAGAATTTAAAGGTAGACCTTGTGGTGCTACCCATTGGGGATTATGATCTAATTCTGACGATGGATTGGCAAGCAAAGCATAGTGCTAGAGTCTATTGTAAATGTAAGGTAATCCAGTTTGTTTCACTTGCATGTGATGTAATAGAATTTAAGGGGAGTGGTATGAAGGAATTAAAATTCCTAACAACTGGAAGCAAGGCCCAAAAGCTATTGAGACAAGGTTGTCAAGGATATTTATACTACCTAATAGACAAGCTGAAGGGCCAATATACCCTAGAAAACACAACGACAGTGAAGGAATTCTAAAACGTCTTCCTTGCCAAACTCACTTTCCTCCCTCCTCTACTCGAAGTTGAAGTCATGATAGACTTGGTTCCTATAGCAGAACTAGTGTTGAGAACACCATACTAGATGGCCCTTGCGAAACTACAATAGTTAAAGGAGCAACTAGAAAAATTGTTAAAGCTAGGTTATGTATAGCCCATCACTTCAACCAAGGGAGCTCCGGTACTATTTGTGAAAAAGAAAGACGAGACTTTGAGGTTGTGTATTAACTACAGGTGATTGAATATCTAGACAATCAAGAATATGTGTCCTCTACCCCTAATAGACGAACTATTTGATCAACATCAAGGTTCTAACTACTATTTAAAGTTGGATCTGTGGCAGGGTTATTATCAGGTCTGCATAAAAATGGAAAATACTCCTAAGATAGCCTTCAACACTAGATATGGACATTATGAATTTGCGGTGACGCCATTCAGACAAACTAACACACCAGCTGCATTTATGGATTTGATGCATTGGGTATTCCAGTCGTACTTGGACAAGTTTGTAGTAGTATTTTCTGTTGATGTTCTCATCTATTCTAAAAGTTCAGAGAAATATGTTCAACATCTAAGACTGGTACTAGAGAAGCTAAGGGAGCATAAGCTTTATGCTAAATTTAGTGAGTATGAGTTTTGGCTAGACACCATGTTATTTCTTGGCCATATGGTATAAAAGGATGGAATTAAGGAAGACACAACTAAAATAGAAGAAATTTCAATTTGGAAGCAACCAGAGAATATAATCGAGGTTACGAGCTTCCTAGGACTAGATATCATCAATTCATCAAGGGCTTTCTAATATTGGCATCACCTATAACACATTTATTGAGGAAAGATGTTCTTTTTGTCTGAAACTTGAAGTGCGAGAAAAGTTTCCATGAACTCAAGTAGAGGTTAATAACGACCTCGGTGTTGAGTTTCCTAGAAGGGAATAAACCCTACTCTTTGTATACTAATACATCGAAGGACGGTTCGGGGGTAGTGTTAATGTAGGACAAAAAGGTTATAACTTACGGGTCGCAGTAGTTAAAGCTATATTAGGTTAAAAGAATTCCGGTGCCCTATCAATTGTTAGGAAAGCTAATATGGTGGTCATTGGCCTGAGTCAAAAGGTGAAAATGTTAAGATTAAGGGTACAAGAAGTTTAGAAAGTAGCAGAGGTGTTAAACCTAAAGGCGAAAGTGCAACAAGAAAGAATATGTATAAGTAATCTCAGACTAATGCAGGATTTAAACCTAGAAATTATCAAAGCTCAATAGGACAATGTAGAATTTCACACTGATAACAATAGAGAGCATAATCGAAAAGGAAATGATTTTTGAATAAATGAGTCAGAAGTGTTGTATTTCAGAGATCAAATGTGTGTACCCAGTGATCAAGAATTAAAGAAAAAGATTTTGGAAGAGGTATATAAGAGCAAGTATGTTGATGCATTAGATTTAAGTATATAAAATCATGCAATTTCAAGTTCATTCCCAATTAAGTTTTAAATGAAAAATTAATCCCCAAATCACACATATGAGCAAGTGCACTCATCGAAAGCATCATATAGGGAATTAATGAGTATTAATTCTTAAGGAACAACTACTGTTAGTTCCTTTCCATACATTGTTTAACTGACCAATCAAAATGATGAAAGAAGAAAAATGAAAATATATAAAACAACAGTAGAGAAGAACATCTATTTAGATAGAAATTCTTGAAGACACGATAATAAATTACTAGTAATTATCACAATTAATCACTACCTTTGTATAATGAAGCAATAAATAGAATCCAATTCTTTCCCATATTATGAACTCACTATTGTTCTAGCCAATTCAGTAGATTTCATAGTCTTACTAGAAAAAAAAAAATGCATAAAGAACAATTCCTTAACCAATGTCCTTATACTCTAGGCGACATAAGACATGAATTAGCAAATGACCCTATACTCTATGCGAAATCAACAAATCTTTGATTACTTAGGTTCATTTTCACTTAACTTTCTTTCCCTAGTTTGTTAAGAAACTACACATATCAAATCAATGTATTGAAACCAACTCCTAGCATGTTTCCCAAGTTAATTAGAAGAAAGATCTAATTTCATTAATTCCTCAATAAAAATATGTAAACAAATACTAAGAATAATATTCAATTGATCAAAGGACTAAATTAATTCAACATCGCGGATCCAAAAATAATATCTTACTAGAATAAAGATAATGATTTCATCATTATTCAAGAAAAAAGAAACAAATGTTTTAGAAAGAACATATAGGCAAGCCCCTTTCTTCCTCTCTTTAAAACTCTCTTGAGACAATGCTCCTTTTAATGAATTCCTTTATGACTGAATGATTTCTAGCTTTTATTCGTGGAATCCTTTTTTTTTTTTTTTTTGTGCTTGTGTTTTTCTTGTTTCATACCTTTCTAGTTTGCCAAAATTGTTTCCTAGAAGTTTTAGACCGTGTACAAGCCAAACACAAAAAAACATCTTGGGAAATTTTGAATTTTGCTCGTGTTATGTTTTCAAACTGCTTTAGAACCCAAACTAGGCTGGTACTGAGTCAACCTTTCTAGGCCAACACCTAGTGGGCTCTAGAATCCCCAGTTTACTCTGCATTTTTCTCTATTTTGCCCTGTTTTTCCATAATTGAGCTAGGGCCGGTTTTGACTCCTTGGGTCGGTGTCAGGTCTGGAATTGCACAATTAAGCTCCAAATTATTCATTTTCTACATAAAATAAAGGAAAATCTTTCTATAGATAACATATCAAATTGTAAAGGAATTAACTAGCTATTGCATCAAAAACATCACAAAATCACCTCGAATAACTAGGAAAATATAGATATGTATAAGGCCTATCACATTTCCCCAACATTTAAGCCTTTGCTTGTCTTCAAGCAAACACTTAAAACAAGAACAAATCCTTAGCAACCTTTTCACAAGACATTTACTAATTCACCTATCAAATCATAGCTAGCATAGAAAAAAATTGTCACTCCTTTAACTATGAAAAACACGATATCACATATTCAACTTAATCAATCCCCAAGATCAACTCAAGTGTTAGATTAAATATGCATAAAGTCCTTAAATTAAATTTACACAAGTCGATATTCATAAAACACCATCCACTCCTTCCTCAAGTCAAGAATATAACCATGGCTAAAACAAGTTCTAGTTGGCTCTAAAATACTATTGTCCAAGTAGTAAATTAGGGACATTCTTACCAAATTGGGAATTCATAGCCTCAAGTGAATGGATTTCTCTTCACTCACCATATTGGTCCCCTTTTAATACGTAAATGGAATTTTAGCAAAAATGTTTAACAACAACATTTCTTTCTACAGTAATTTTGTTTTTACAATTCAATTGTTGGTTTTCGCTATAGGACATGCACTTTGCATTCCCAGACCTTTTTTCTCCTTTTTTTTTTTTTTTCCTCCTAAATGGGTATATACATCCCTTCTGAATCCCTTCATTTTCTTTTTTTTTTTCAACTCTCAATCTTTCCCCTCGCCTTGTTTACATAGACATAGAACAAGGACTAGTTCAGAAATTATAATCAAAATAAGCTTTAGCCTTGTATCTCAACTTATATTTCATCATATCAACCACATCAAAGCCTTAAGAATAAAGCTTCAAAGATCTCCTAAATATATACAAGAGTAATTTTAATTCTTAAGTTTTAAACATATCGCAATCAAATACCTGAGTTAGACCAAAGATCAATTCGATCAAATAGGGAATATAATGTATCTCAAAGCAAAAGAAATCATAATAGTATTAAAAATTCAAAAAAAGTAGCCCCAAAATAGAAAAATATCCAATTTCCATGTACTTGGAAAAATACAAAAAATAGCTAACTCCTAATCCCTTCCCCACACTTAAACTAGACGTTGTCCTCAATAGCTTAAAAATAGAGCAACAAAGTTTAGCCAAGGGATGTAAAAATAAAAGGAAATGAATAAGAGGATGAAATACTTTCCACAGAAGAGGTTGAATTTGATCATAAGAGCATGGTTACTTGATAATAATGAGTCACCTAAAAATAGTCAAAGGAAACAAAACACAACATAAAGCTTGAAAAGAAAGAGAAATATAAAAGATAATAAAAATCTAAAAACAGACATGAAAATTCAAAGAGAAAAATAAACACATCTAAAAAAAAGTAATAAATGCAAGAGCTCAATCATCAGCATCCTTGTCCTTCTTATCATCATGATCTGGCTTGGCTGCATCATCTCCCATACCCTGACTAGCAGAAGAGCCTCCCGATTGTCTAGGGAACTATTGTATCCATGTGGTCAATTTCTGCTCTTGTGCATCCTTCTTCCTGTGCGTATTAGCTATAGAGTCTCGAAGGTGGAGAAGAATGGTCATTTGGGTCTCCATCCCAAGTCATAGCTACTCCATCTGTATGTGCATCATAGTCTCATACCCAGCACTAGGCTGTGATCCCAAGCTACCTACATGTACGTGAGGCTGTATTGGGGCTGCTCCTAATCCTCAAACGACACTTCCTCTATCCCAGGGTATTGAACCTCAAATGGTCTCATCTACTGTCTCGCTTTCTCATCATACTGATAACTAGACTACACTAAGGTATGCTATGTTACTACATTTTGTACCGTACTGGTCTCTGTCAGTTCTCCCTCACAACTCACCCTAAAAGCCTGAACGATGTGCATGATCACCAAGGGAAAGACAAAGGCCTTGCTAGTAAGGTGAGAATACACCATATCCCTTATACTCTGGATAATCAAAGAGGTGAGGGGAATAGGTTTACTATCTATCATCTGAGAGAAGATGTAAACATCCATAACCCTAGCATTATTAGACCCACTAGCCTTAGGAATCATATTAAAAGTAAATATGTAGACTAGGTGGTGAGACTCAGCTTCATCACGGAGGACAAACACAAGAAATGGGAGACATGACATAGGAACCAATGACGAGGGCAAAGACAAAGCGAGACTCCAAGCATTCATGAAACTGCACTTAAAGGTAGAATGTTCTTGGAGGGTAATTAATGGCATAAAGGAGCTTAATGTGCTAACAATTGTTATAGAATAATAAGAGAAGGCTAAGGAAGATGGGAAGAAAGCCAAGGAGATTGAACAAGGTATAGCTCAGTTGGAATTGAATGCCATCGTCTAAATAGCTAGCAACTGACACCGGTCTAAATGGCATAGTCAGTGACAACTCACTCCCAGACCTAGTCCCCTGTTTGCACATTTTAATATTTTTATCTGGCTTATTTCCATTTTTAATGCTTTGTAATGACTTTTTTTTACTTAAACTTATCTTATGACCTTATTAAACTAATTGTTATGGTTGGGATTGTATAAATACCCCTTTATGTGATTTGATAACTTAATCAAAACATAATATTCAAAATCATGAAGAGAGTAGTAAGAGGTTTTGCCTCGTTGTTCATCTTTTAATCAAGACCAAACTAAGAGATTAGTCCACCCTATGTTGAGTCTCTAAAATGCTAGGATAATTTGATTTGTTTTTTTTTTTTATTTGGATCTTAGAATCTTTATTCTTCTTTAGTTCTAATTTGAATTCCAATTGTGTACCTATAATGTTCTACTTGCTTGTTCTTGAATTCCTTTATTATTTCTAGGGGATTGGCTGAATCAATAGTATATCTTACTACTTTTCTTGTAGGTCTTTAAAGATTTGATCTTCAAGTTGTTAGACTATAGAAAGATAGCTTATATCTCTTTTAAACACTAAATTTTCCTATTGTGTCTACTTTGAATTATGTTGTTAGTTTGGGCCTTTTAATTACTTTGTTCACCAAGAAAAACCACCCAAAGATCATATCAAAGAGTTTTAGCATCAGAGAAGGGATAGCTTTGATTCCAAGCATAGCATGCAATCAAGAACAAAGGCAAAACAAGTTGAAGAAAAATAAGGTAAATCCCGTAGCTCAAAAAGGTCAAGAAATCTTTCATTTCTCTTGTGTTTCTTGGGTGGAATTTGCTCTATGATGTTGGTATATCACTTGGGAGCAACTTTTTCTTGTATTTGTGATGAATTTGGGTTTGTATGGCTATGAAAATTTTGCTATATCTTAAGTGACGAGAATGAGAATATAGAGTTTGATAAATGTTCTATGAGGGTGCTTGTGGTCAAGAATATAGAGTGATGATTTCTTATTCACATTTCTTAAGATATGTGGATTTGGTTTATCATGCTATTAATGAATTCCATACTCATTGAACTTATCTTTGTTATTGCTTACTTGTGATTATTTAGTTCTTCATATCTCTACATACTAACTGAACTTATCTCATTGTGTCTTGTCAATTCTTACTGGTTTCTTATTTGAATTGCCACCTTGATCTTCAAATATTCTTCTTGTGATTGATGGAGTCGTCTATTTCTTGAAATTCATGCTAAAAACTTATTTGTTTAATGTACCCAACAAGTGTTTGTTGAAATCCCCCTAAGACCCCTAATTGGAAAATCCTTTGATTTTTGGTTGAATCAATTAGTTGAACTACATCCTTAGCTATTGGGGAGACTTGGGATTGAACAACAAGGCTTTGAGTGTTAAGAAAAAGACAAGAGGGCAAGATTTCCATCAAAAGAGCTAAAAGAGAGTAAACACGAGCATGGAGTGAATATCCTTGAGAGTAAACACGCAAGAGAGTGAAAGTGAGGTTTTATTTCTTCCCTAACCACTTTCTTGCAGATTAATATTCTTGAAAACCTCCAATAATGTCTCAACAAGAAAACCAAGACATGTTAGCCACCATCCTAGCTAGGATTGAGGAACAACAGAGGAATATCCAAGACTTGCAAAGAGACTTCACGGAGTTACAAACAAATCAAGGGCAATGATGCGTAAGATTTGGGTGTATAAAAATCATACTATTTTAAATCCATTCTGTAATAAGTTTTAGTTAAACATTAATCCCCAAATTACACATATGAGCAAGTATACTCATTGCAAGCATAGTATAAGAAATTAACAAGTATCGATCCTCAAGGAACAACTACCATTAGTTACTTTTTATTCATTGTTTAACCGACCCAATAAAGAGATAAGAAAATAAAAAAGAAAATAAAGGAAAATATATATACAAATCAAAGATGAAAGAAAATGCAATAAGAGAAATATTCTTGATCATGAATTACTTAGCAATTATCACAATCAATTATTATTTTGGCATTATGAAGGTATTAAAATAGAATCCAATCGTTTCCCGAGTCATAGACTCACTATCTCATGATTAAATTAGCAAAATTCTCAATTAAACCAACATAACCAAAAGATGTATTAAACTTATCCCCCAACAATTATCCTTATACTCTAGGCAATAATGAACATGAAATTAGCCAATAACAATATACTCTAGGTGAAATGAACTAATCTTTGATTACCTTGGTTCTTTGTTCTTAACTTCATTTCCCAAGTTTAATAAGACATAACAAATATGAAATTAATGAAATTAAATCAACTCGTAACATCGTTTCCCAAGACAATTAGAAGCAAATCTTAATTCATCAACTCTCTAATAATAACAAGTAATAAAAAACAATGAATGATAATCAATTGATAAAAATTAACCCAAAAATCATGAATCCCAAAATAATTTCAAATTAAAATGAAAACTTTAATCACATCATTGTTCTTGAAAAAGAAAACAAAGGTAAAAGAAAGAACTTATAAACAAGCCTCCTTTTTCTTCCTCTAAAACCTTTTTGAACAATGCCCTTTAAATGATGAATCTCCTCTTCAATGATTGATTTGTAGTTTTGATCCGTTAATTCATATGTTTGTCTTGTATTTTTCTGGCTTAAGTGGGCTCCCAAGAAGTCAAAAATTATTCCCCAAGATTTCTCGGTCGTGTATAAGTTTGAAAAATACCAAAACTCTCATAAAATTATCAAATCCATCCGCAAAGAAAAAAAAATAAAATTCACCGCTCATGTACAGCCTAGGGCCGGCGCCGGCCCAGTCCTTCACGGTCGGCACCGGTCGTGCTCTGGTTGGCCTGATGTTGCTATGTTTTTCTTTATTTTCTAGCCTTGTTCCAGTCTACGGTCGACACCTACTGTGCTATGCATCGGCCGTGCTCTGTCTACCGTCGGTTTTTACCTTTTTTTCTTTGTCTAATCTGCATAAAAATACCAAAATACCTTTCCAAAGGAAAAATATGATATATGAAATAATATACTTATTTATTACTTCAAATGTATGACAAAACAACCACAAATAACTAAGAAGTAAGTGATGATTTTAGGCCATATCACATTTGTCCACACTTGAATCTTTGCTTGTACTCAAGTAAAGTACTTAAGACTAGGAAAAACAAGACAACATAAGTTTAACTTTCAAAAATTTTGACTATAACAAAGCTACAATTCTCATTCAAACTTTAAACATGATCTTGTCATTCTTTCAACCCTTTTGAAAATATTTGCAAATTAAAGCATTAGATCAAACATACCAAGGCCTTTGAAGTTAAGTTAAGCAAGTTTATACTTTAGTCTAAGAAAATTATATCACCCTTCAATCAAAGACGTCGATAATATGAATCATACAAGTCAAGCTATCTGACTAATTCTAGCATTATAAACTCAAAAATTGCACAACTCAAGTAATAATCTAAAGAAGACACTCCACTCTTTTTTTCCCCCCAATGACTTAGGGAATTAATAGCCTCGAGTGAATGGATTTCTCTTCACGTACCATATTGGCTCCCTTATAGTCATTATTGCTTTTCTTTCAATACCATTCTTTCAGCATTTTCTTTCTTTGCTCTTTGTTGCCTTTTTATTTTCAAGATAGCCTCAAGAGACTGCACTGAACAATACTTGCTACTTCTCTCCATAATAACCCCCTTTTTAGCAAAAGGTTCTTAATAAAATTTAAAAATGAGAGCATTTCTCAACTCAATTCTTTTCCAGCTCACATAACAATGAATTATTTTTCACTCATTGCTTTTCTAACTTCCTTAGATTCCTTATTCTTCACTAAACGTCAAGCAAAATTTTAATCCAAAAAATAAGAATTAGTTAACAACATTCCCTATATTCATTACAGTATCCATATTCAATCTAGAAAAGTAAAATAACATTCAAACACCAATGCATAACTACGTTTAACTTAAATTCTTAAGACTTAATGATAAGGGCTAAATTAGTCATATTTTTCCTAGTTATTTGAGGTTCTTTCATGATATATTTTGTTCAATAACTAGTTATATTCCTTCATATTTGAGATTTTACCCTTGGAAGAGTATTTTGTTCATTATTTTAGGTTTTTAGGGTAAAACAAAACAAAAACGTTGCAGAACAGAGGAGGTGACGCCGGTGAGGGCTCTAGAACCGGCGCCAGCCATGCACTGGATTGCATGAACTTTGAAGCGACAAAAAATTATCAAAACAGAGGGGAACCGGTGCCGGATCCAAGAGTCAAGGTGGTGCCGGCTGCATTCTGGTCTTCATTGTACAAAATTCGGGAAAAATAAGCAAACAAGTAGAGAAGCAGAACACAACCGGCACCGACTCCAAGAGCCGAGGTGGCGCCGACTGTGCCCTGAAGATAAGGCGGTGCTTGATTTTCTCTACATGGTTTTTGGTAATCTGTGGAGTTTTAGTATTTTTCAACTTCTACTCGGCCAAGAACTCTGTACCTACGAGTTTAGGCACTTCCAAAGCCTATAATTAGATGAAAAACACATGAGAAAATAGGGAGAATTCATTGATCATCATAGAAAATTACTCAATGAAATAAGGAATTCTTCAATTTAAGGAGGGTTGTACAAAAAGGTTTTCAATGGAAAAAGAAGAAGGCTTGTCTATGAGTGCTTTATTTTACTTTGTTTTCTTTTTCTTGAACAATAATATGTTAATTGTTTTATTGTAATTTGACATTGTTTTAGGTATTCATGATATTTAGAGTTATTTGACCTTTTCATTAATTGATTGTTATTCTTAGTATTTAATTATTTATGCTTATTACGGGATTGGTTGATTGTTACTTTGTATTGACTTGCTTGAAAAAGGGGTTGATGGTAGTTTCAATTCATTAGTTTCATATTTGTTGTCTTTTAACTTGCTTGAAAAATGGGTTAATTGCTAAGAACTGGTAATTAAAGGTTAATTGATGTCTGCCAGAATATGGATTCATTTGTTAGTTTCATATTTTAAGTTTGCCAGAATATGAAAATTTAATCACGGATTATGTTTAATACATCTTTTGGGTAAAATTGGTTGAAACAGAATATGTGATACTAAGTTACCTAGTAGATAGGGATTCATGGATTGAAAAAGAAGTGAGTCTATCTTAATCATTCATGATGCCAGGGGAATAAATAGTTATGATAATGGTTAAGTTCTTTAAGATCATGTTTGCCTACATAATAGTTTGAGTTACATACTTCTCCATCCTTGACATGTATATATTTTTATTTTTCTGTTCTTTTTTTTTTTTTTTGTCTCATTTGTTTTTCACTTTTTCAAGTCGGTTAAACAATGAAAGAAAAGGGATTAATGTCAACTTGTTCCTAGAGGATCGACACTTGTTTGAACCCTATGCTCGATTAATGATGAGTACGCTTGCTCATATGTGTGATTTGAGTTGAACGTTCTAATTTAAACTTAATTGGGAATATGCTTAGTTTTTGTATGATTTTTACACCCAAGTCCGGACACATCACTTAACATAACCAGTCCCTATAGACCAATTCATTATTAAAAAAAATCCAACCAATTGAATGACAAAAATCATATCCCAAGTAGGAAAGATAATCACAACCTCATTATAAATCAACGCAATCAGGAAAAATTTAGCCCAAAACTAAATATATAGAATACATTTCCAATTCTAAACTCTGCCCCATACTTAAACTAGACATTATCCTCAATAGCAGAAAAAAAAAAAAGAACAAATAAAGCAAGGCCAATGAACCAAAATAAATAGAGGGGAAGAAGAAAAGAAAATAAAATACTTCCATAGCACAGTAGCTTCCTCAACATAGGTGAATCCAACACAATGAACATTGTAGAATGTACCTAAATATAAAACAAAAGAAACAAAACAAAATGTAAAACTAGAAATGGAAAATAAACTAAAATGAATCACTATGGTAGAATGAAAAAAGAGCAAGAAAGACAAAAGCAAGAAGAGGTCATGCATCATGGAGTGTGAGATGATCTAAAGTGCTAAGTTCTTCACCCAAGTGCAGCTTAATTCGACTTCCATTCACCTTAAAGATCTGTTTACTTGGGTGGGAAACCTTAATAACCCCAAACGAAAAAACTAGATGTACCTAATATGGCCCTAACCCCCTGGATTTTAACTTACTCGGAAAAAGTTTGAGCCAAGAATTGAATAGTAACACCTTATCCCCTTCTTTGAACTACTGGGAGGTATGAATGTGCCAATCATACCATCGTTTTATCTTATCCATATAAATCCTAGAATTAATGTAGGCATCATTACGCCGTTCCTCCAATTCATTCAATTGAAGTAATCTCCATTTGTCCTACACACTGAAGATCAAAATTGACAAGTTTCATTGTCCAGTGAGCCCTATGTTCTATTCCAACAGGTAGATGACAAGACTTCCTATACACCAATCTATAGGGGGTTGTACCTATAGGAGTTTTGAAAGCAGTCCTATAAGCCTAAAAAGTGTTATCCAGTTTTAAACTCCAATCCTTTCTTATATGATTAACCACTTTTTCAAAAATTATTGTTAGCTCTTTATTTACCATCTCAACTTGGCCACATGTTTAGGGGTGATAGGGGGTAGCAAACTTATGGATTACACCTAAGTATTTGAGAACTTTTTCTATTTGGTGATTACAAAAGTGTGTTCCCCTATCACTAATGAGTACTTTTGGTACATGAAACTGGGTAAAAAGCTTTTGAAGAAATTTAACTACAACTTGTGCATCGTTAGTTGACAAAGCTTGCACCTCAACCTACTTAGACACATAATCAATCACAATCAAGATGTATTTGTTACCCAAAGAATTAGAAAAAGGGCCCATGAAATGTATTCCCCAATAATCAAATATTTCACAAGCTTGAAAAATTTGCAATGGCATCTCAGTTGATTAAGAGATGTTACATGTACGTTGACACTTATCACAATTTTGAACAAACCACTGAGAGTCCTTAAAAAGTGTTGGCTAATAGAATCTAGACTCAAGCACCTTTCATGCAGTGTTATTAGCTTAGTAGTGGCTTCCCGCAGGTCATTCATAACAATGTCTTAGGATGTTTGCACTTTCCTCGAGATCCACAAACCTTCGAATAATTTGATCCACGCAACACTTGAACATGTAAGGATCTTCCAAAAAGTAATGCTTTACTTCAGACAGGAATTTCTTCTTTTGTTGCGATGGTTAAACCTTAGGAATAATTCCTGCAACTAAGTAGTGAGCAAAATTTGCAAACCAAGGAGTTTGAGAAATCTTATCATTAACAAGTAAAAGTTATTCATCTTGGAAGGTGTCATTGATGTCTTCTTCTGCCAATGGTTCCAAGTTGAGGTTTTCCAATCTAGATAAGTGATCCACAGCCAAATTTTTTGCTCCCTTCTTGTCCCTAATTTCTAAGTAAAATTCATGAAGCAATAAAACCCATCTTATCAATCTTGGTTCAGAATTATTCTTGGTTAGTAAGTATTTAAGGGTAGAATGATCCGTATACACAAAAACTTTGGATAAAATAAGTTAAAAATAGAATTTATCGAAGACAAACATTATTGCAAGTAATTATTTTTTCATTAAGGTATAGTTTTGTTGTACTACCGTATGAGTCTTGCTTGCATAGTAGATTGCTTGAAAATACTTATTCTTCCTTTCTCCAAATACTTTGCCTACTACATAGTCACTTGCATCACACATTACTTCAAAAGGAAGTGACCAATACAGTGCAATTAAAATAAGAGAGTTGATTAAATTTGTTTTAAGCACATTAAAAGCATTGAGACATTTATCATCAAAATTAAAAATAGCATTCTTTTCAAGTAAAGAAGCGAGAGGTTTAGAAATTTTTGGGAAATCCATAATAAACATCCTATAAAAACCTGCATGACCAAGAAAGCTTTGGGTAGCCTTCACTAAAGTAGGAGGAGTAAGTTTTTCAATGGTGTCAATTTTTGCTCTATCAACCTCAATACCTTTCCTTAAAATCACGTGTCCTAACACAATACATTTTAGCACCATAAATTGACATTTTTTCCAATTAAGCATGAGGTTGGTCTCTTCACACATTTGGAGCACTTTTTCTAGATTGGCAAAACACAAATAAAAAAAATCCCACAAAACAGAAAAGTTATCCATAAATACCTCTTTGATATCTGTCACAAGTCCTTCGAAGATAGCCATCAAGCATTTTTGGAAAGTTCTTGGACTATTACAAAGACCAAAAGGCATACGACGAAATACAAAAGTGCTAAAATGACATGTAAAGGTAATTTTCTCTTGATCTTCCGATTCTATGAGAATTTAAAAGTAACCGAAAAACCTATCTAAGAAGCAATAAAACTCATATCTGACCAGTCTTTCTAACAATTGATCAATGAAAAAGAGAGGAGAATGGTCCTTCCTAGTTGCCTCATTCAACTTCATATAATCGATACAAACCATCCAACCAGTTACAAATGTTGTTGGGATAAACTTATTTTTTTCATTTGGGCTCATTGTCATTCCTCCCTTCTTTGGTACCACTTATGTTGGACTCACCTAAATGCTATAAAAAACGGAGTAAATGATGCCTGAATCTAAGAGTTTAATTACCTCAACTTTAACCACATCACTCATGTTTAGGTTCAACCTATGTTGGGGTTGCACTATGGATTTTGCTCATTCTTCTAGCAATATTCTGTGAGTGCAAAAGGAATGGCTAATTCCCTTAATATTTGTGATTTTTCATGCTATAACTGTCTTATATTTTCCCAATAAGCTTACCAATTTGGTCTTTTTCTCCAAAGTAAGGTCTTTTGCAATGATCACAGGCAATTTTCTTCTGTTAGCCAAAAATGCATATTCCAAGTGCTTAGGTAGGTCTTTTAGGTCCAATTCTGGTGGTTCCTCAATGGACGACTTCATCTTCCCCAAACTGCTTTTTTTGTTTTCTTTGAACTCTTTTGACTTAAGGGTGTTCCTTAAGTCCTCCAAATATGCAATTGAACTCTCCATAAACTCCATAGAGATATTAGCTAATGATTCCTGCACAAAATCAAAGATAGACTCATCAAGATTATCAACCACCAAATAAGAATCATTAGAAGATATAGGATGTTGCATGCTTTTATGGATTTGAGTGATGACTTCTTCATCCCCAACCCTAAGTGTTAACTTTCCCCCATTAACATCAATTAAAGCTTTGGCAGTAGCTAGAAAGGGTTGTCCTAGGATTAAGAGGGCTTTAAAATCTTCATCCATATCAAGAATAACAAAATTCACAGGAAATATGAATTTATCCACTTTAATAAGTACATCTTCTACTGCTCTCCTAGGGTATTTAATAGACCTATCTGCAAGTTAAATGCTCGTCCTAGTAGGTTTAGGTTCACATAAGCCTAACTTCTAGAATATTTTGTATGGTAAAAGATTAATACTAGCACCTAAGTCAGCTAATGCATTGCAAAATGTAAGAGTAGCAACAAGATAAGGAATGAAAAAACTTCCTGGATCATTTTCTTTATGTGGCAAATTCCATTGTTCTTGCAAGTTGGTGGAGCATTCTTCATTCAAGACCACAATGGACAATTCTTCCAAAATCTTCTCATTGACAAGCATGCTTTTGAGGAACTTTGCATATTTGGGCAAGTGTATCAAAGCCTTACCGAGTGAGATATTTATGTGCAGTTGTTTGAAAATTTCTAGGAACTTATCAAATTATGCATCTTTTCTTTCCTTTTGTGTTCGGGTGGAGTAAGGAACCGGTGGTTGCAAACATGGATTTTTTACATACTTTTCAAGTAGTGCACAGAGGGGAGCCGACGCCAGCCTGGCTTCTTGAACCAATGCCGGTTCTTCTCTGTTGTCATCAATTTTATCTTCAGGTGAGGACTAGTGTACTGTATTAGACAGCTGTCTACCACAACTTAATGTAATGGTGGTTGAATCCTCTTGAGTTTCCAACCCCAACGGTGACTGTTCTTGTGACTTTAACATTAAGTCCGTTAAAAACTGATGTGTAAATTTTTTGTGTATAAAAATCAGCAAATTTAAATCCATTCCTTAGTTAAGTTTTAATTAAAACACTAACCCAAAAATACATATACGAGCAAGTATACTTATTGCAAACATAGTATAAGGAATTAACGAATATCAATCCTCAAAGGAACAAGTACACACTAATCACTTTTCATTCATTATTTTAACCAACCTAATAAAGTAATAAAATAATAAAAATATAAATAAATAAATATATACAATTCAAGGATGCAAGAATATGCAATTTAGATAATTATCCTAGAATGCATGATAATGAATCATCTGACAATTATCTCAAGTAATCATCATGAAGGAACATAAAGTAAAATTCAATTGTTTCCCTAGTCATAAATGTAATTAGATAGACTCCATTTATTTTTCAATCCATAGAATCACTATCTTTTGATTAATTTAGCAGGTTTCGCAATCAAACCAACATAACCAAAACATGTATTAAACTCAAATCCTCATAAACATGAAATTAGCAAATGACCCTTTGTGTCAGGTGAAATCAACTAATCTTTGATCCTTTAGTCCTTTAATCTTAACTTCATTTCCCAAGTCCACTAAGATTTGACAAATACAAAATCAATACAATGAAACTCCTAACATCGTTACCCAAGTCAATTAGAAGAACCCACATCAATAATTAATGATAGCAAGTAATCAAATACCAAATATGATAAACAATTGATGAAATAACTAAATTAACACAAAACCATGATTCCCAAAATAATGTTAAATTACAATAAACACATTAAACATATCATTATTTAAGAACAAGAAAATAAAGCTAAATGAAAGTAATCATAGACAAGTATCCTTCTTTTCCCTTGAAGACTCTTTTGAACAACCCTCCTTAAATAGTGAATCTATAATTATTTGAGTAATTGGATTTTTTTTCTCTTGGATTCACACTCAATCTCTTGTGTTTTCTCTTAGTTTTATAGGCTTCTTAGATGCTAAATTCATTGCTTCAGTTTTGGCCGAGTAGGATTCAAAAAATTCTAAAACCTTTGGAAAATTCCTAAATTCATACACAGAATTTTCGTGCTTTAGAGCAAACCTGGAACTAGGTCCCTTTGACCTACCTAGCTTTAGGTGTGTTCTATTTCTCCCCTAATTTTTGCCCTATTTTAACTGGTGGTCCAGAATGAACTTGGCACCTAGTCCACTTACCATTCCTGGCACCAGGTGTGTGCTAGAAAATTCTCCTTTTTGCTCCAAATTAACTCAAATATGCACAAATCTGTCAAAAATACTTTCTACAAGTAGAATGTCAAATAGGAAGGAATATTCCTAGTTATTACAACAAAAGTATCTTAATTTAAGCTCAAATAACTAGAAAAATAGAGATGATTTTAGCCCCTATCAAAAACCTTTTTTTTTTTTTTTTATGTTTTGAATCATTTCCTTAAATTTTGCAAGCGTGTCATCTATTTCATGGAATTGCTTGGTCATACAGGTTGCAAATTTTCCCAATACTGCTTCTAGAGAAGTTGAGTCCGATGGCTGAGGTGTTATCTTTTGAGAAATGTAAGGCTATTGCCCTATGTTTCATTTGACCATGCTACCTGCATATGGTATCTTCTAAGTTTCATGACTACAAAGTAAGGTTAGTAGGTATAATTAGCATACCAAGTACAATATTGTGCCAAGTTAGTGAGTACAATACTAAACTAAGTTAGTCAATTAAGATACAATTACACACACAACACGATATGACACTTATTTATGTGAGGAATACATATACATAATTACATATAGACATATATACATATAAACATGTTTAAATCAATGAAATTCAAGCTTTTATGATATTGTTCCCCGGCAACGACACAAAAAACTTGATGCATACGATTTGCGTGTATAACAACCATACAATTTTAAATACATTCCTCACTAAGTTTTAGTTAAACATTAATCTCCAAATTATGCATATGAGCAAGTATACTCATCACAAGCATAGTATAGGAAATTAATGAGTAATGATCCTCAAGGAACAACAACCATTAGTCACTTTTCATTCATTATTTAACTTACCTAATAAAATGATAAGAAATAAAAAAGAAAATAAAGAAAAATATATGTACAACTTAAAGATGAAAGAATATGTGATTAGACAAATATTCTTGAAGACATGATCTTGAATTACTCAGCAGTTATCACAATTAATTATTATCTTAGTATCATAAGGGTATTAAAAATAGAATCCAATAGTTTCCCAAGTCATACACTCACTATCTCATGATTAAATTAGTAGATTTTTCAATCAAACCAACATAACCAAAAGATGCATTAAACTCATCCCCCAACAATTATCCCTATACTCTAGGCAATAATGAACATGAAATTAGCCAATAACCATATGCTCTAGGTGAAATCAACTAATCGTTGATTACATTAGTTCTTTGTTCTTAACTTCATTTCCCAAACCCGTTAAGAGATAATAAATATCAAATCAATAAAATTAAATCAACTCCTAACATTGTTTTCCAAGTCAATTACAAGCAATTCTAAATTCATCGACTCTGTAATAATAAAAGTAATCAAATACCAAGAATGATAATCAATTGATCAAATAACTAAATTAACCCAAAAATCATAAATCCTAAAATAATGTCAAATTACAATGAAAACTTTAATCACATCATTGTTCCAGAAAAAGAAAATAAAGGTAAAAGAGAGAACTCATAGATAAGTTTCCTTCTTTTTTCTTGAAGACCTTCTTGAACAATGCCCTTTAAGTAATGAATCCCCTCTTCAGTGATTGATTTGTAGCTTTGATCCTTGAATTCATATGTTTGTCTTGTGTTTTTCTAGCTTAAGTGGGCTCCCTAGCAGCCAAAAATTATTTCCCAAGAGTTCTAGGTAAAGTACAAGTTGAAAAAAACCAAAACTCTTAGAAAATTTCTAGTCTACAGAAGGTGTTTATTTTGTTGTGCATAGCCGACACCGGCCATGCTCTGTCTACCATCGATTTTTCCCTTTTTTCTTAGTTTAATTTCGGTAAAAACACCAAAATACCTTTCCAGAGGTAAAATATCAAATATGGAGGAATATACCTAGTTATTACATCAAATGTATCACAACAAAATCTCAAATAACTTGGAAATAAGTGATGATTTTAGGGCCTATCAGGTAACCTTCCACAATTGCTCAAAAAAAAGGGCCAAGGGCTACAAGAAATCCCAACAAGAATAGATGAAGCTAACTATACACCTCTATTGCATGTAGAACAAGGTAAAGAATGGGATGAATACTCCCTTAGAGGATTCCAACAAGCTCCTATAAGAGGAGGGAGACATGGAATGAGATGAAGAAGAGGTAAGGTACAAAGAATGAATGGGGGAAATAATCTAAGAGGATTAGAAAGAGATTCTGAGGGAGTTGATGAATAGAATGAAGGGGAACATAGAGATTTATATAGGGAACAAAATTGAGGATAGGGCAATAGGGGAGGTAGGAGAGAGAAAAATAAAGAAGAGAGAGAGTTGAACCATATTAAAATAAAAATACCCACATTCTATGGAAAGAGTGATCCCAAATCCTATTGTGAGTAGGAGAGCAAGATGGAAATATTCTTTAAGTGCCAAACATATAGTGAAAGATCAAATGTGAGGTTGGCTATTTTGGGATTTTCGAAGTATGATTTGGTGTGGTGGGAGTAAGTTAGTACCCAACGAAGGCAAAATAGAGAGGAACCCGTGGTAGCATAAAACTTCTTGAAAGCCATGATAAGAGACGGATTTGTTCCTCACCACTATTACAACAATCACTACCAAAGGCTTCAATCCCTAAAGCAAAGGAATAACAATGTGTTGAATTATCATAAAGACATGAAGGTAATGCTAATAAGGCTCATATCAATGAGGACACCAGGGCAACAAGGGCTAAATTTTTGGGAGGATTGAATATGGAGATAAACAATTTAGTGGAGTTGTATTCTTATGAGAGTTTGGAAGATATGATTCATGCGGCTATAAAGATTGAAAGACTACTAAGGAGGAGGGCCTTTGCTAAACCTGTGAAACCCCACCTAAAGCCAACCTTAGAGTAAGGGAGATGGGATTCATATCATGTTATTCTATATTAAAAAAATACTATTTGAAAGATTTTATGTGCCTTAGAATTATTATTTATAGGTTAAATGACTTACTTATGCTTGTTGGGTAGAAAGGGTAAAAATGTGATTTTGCTTGAGGTCAAAATAGGAAGATGGCTTGAGGTTTAGATAAGAAGAATATTTGGGTGAGAAAATAAGAACAAGAGTTGTTGTGGTTAAGTGGTTAGAGCTTTGTGAATTAATTTCTAAGGTCATGAGTTCAAATCCCATCACTTAAGTTTTATTCATGATTATCTTAGCTATGTTTGAATTTTTTATTTTCTTACATTCCTTGAAGATAGAAATATTGTCTTAAGGGAGACATGAAGAAAATGTCTTGATCATGTGGTCATGTCCTAAAAAGAATTCTAGAGGAATTCTTGTCCCCTTTAATTTCTCTAGCCTTGTCCTAACATCTTTATAATTTAAACTATCCTTAATCCATTAATGCATTCTTTTAATTCCAAAAAAAAATCTGAGATGAACCCCTAGCCTTGAAATTTGAAAATCAGCCTTGAGGGATGGGGATTGCCAAAAATAGGGAGGAGAGTTATGATGGGTTCCCAATGAAAATAAATCACCAAAATTATACCTTTAATTCTACCTTCATTTTGTTCATGATTTGGTAAAGGAAAAATCTGGAAATTTTCCAGAATTTTTGCAGGATGGTTTTCAAAAATTTCAGCCAATATTCTTACCCCATTTGTTACCAGAAAAATGGTCATTTCATGTAAGGTTGAAGGCTGAAAATTCTGGGAATTTTCGGACTATACAACCTTTGCAAACCAGAATTTTCCTTCAGCAAATTCGCTGCATTAAAGCAGGATTTTGAAGCTACCTTTAAGTCATAAGAACAGCTAGAACTTCCTCTATTTTTCTTCAGGAAGAAGGCTGAAAAGCCACCATTTAAAGACCTTCAAATACCCTCAAAAACCAGCTACAAACCGGGCCAAAGGAAGCAGAAAATTCTGCACCAAAAAGCATCTTCATTCTCGGTTTCTTTGGAAGCATTGAAAACTAGAAATTTTCCAGCTTGTTGTTTCAAGGCAAAGGCCGAAAACTTGCATTCAAACCTCTGAAAGTTGGTCCTTGTTCAGCCATGGACTGAACACCATTGATCTCCATACAAACCTTGAGTGCTTGGACTCTATGATCACACCTCAAAAATCTCCTAAGATTGCTCTATTGAAAACTCATTTAAACTTCAAACTAATTCTAGAATTTTTGCTCCATTAAAATACACTTGTAGCAAGTGATTAAACCAGAAATTTCTATGCCATTATAGACCATTTTTGGCCAACATTATAAGCTGAACAACTCTCTATTCTTTGCATTAAACCTAGCTTGTTCAGTGCTACACCACTGAAGAGCAAAAGACCTCCCATGAACAACCACCATTAACTAATCCTCCACCTCAAACAACTCCTCATTTTCATCCATTTGAATTTAAAAAAAAAAAAAAACTGAACACCTCTCTCTCCTTCTTGCTAAACTGAAACTCCTAACTATGCTAGACAATTTAGCCAACAACAATTCTAGAAATTCTCCAGCCAATTTCTCTCAAATTCTCTCAAGAATACCAAGAACACACACTTCACACCTTCTAGCCTAAACCTATCCCAAACATCTCCAATCACTCCCAAATAATCCAGATCACTCATATTTAATCCCTCGCCTTCATTTCTAGGTTTTATAACACGAAATCATGAAAACTAGAATTTTCGAACAGTTCAAAACCACTTTTTTTTATTGAAGGCTCCAAGAACATCAAAAGGTAAAACAAGAACAACCTTCTTGTTCTTCCTCTTCTACTCAATTTTTAATGTTCCATTCTAATGCTCTCCATCTCTCTCTCTCTCTCTCTCTCTCTCTCTCTCTCTCTCTCTCTCTCTCTCTCTCTCTCTCTCTCTCTCTCTCTCTCTCTCTCTCTCTCTCTCTCTCTCTCTCTCTCTCTCTCGGCCGAAATGGTGGTGATCAACCATGGCTGTTTTTTCCAAACCACTAAAGGCTATCAAATGCGTGGACCTTCACTAATCAATAAATCTTCATCAAGTGATCATCCATCAAGTATTTCTTCTTAAATCCTCCTTTTTAATTTCTGGAATCATGCCTCTTAGATGTTGATAGGAAGATGGAATACAAATGGGAGTTGAGTATATGTATGAAAAGGATGGATTTAGGACATGAGAGTTGAAATGTATGATTAGGTCTTATGGAATTTTCTTTTGAATCAATATATGCTCATCATGGTTAATAAGATTTATGGATGTTTGACGCTTGCTAGATGTTATGACACCAATGGTGATTAGGCTTTTTTGTTCTTAATCTTCAACGAAGCCATGAATAATGACTATGCCTAGTAGGAGATTGGCCATGTGCTAGTATATGTTAGTTCAAGTGTATGTTCATGAATGGATTAGTATATTATTTGATGTTAAGGAATGTGTTCACAAATCTTTTCTCATAATAGGAAATCATGGTAAAAGATTATTTTCTTTGTTAATTCTATGATTATTTTTATTAACAAATTTATTACTTTAAATAGAATTACTATTATATTTTCTCTATGAAATTCAAAATTACTAGGGAGGTTTGGAAATAAAATATTAATATTTTTATTAGTTAAACAAATAAAATCTTTTATTAAAAGGAAATAATAATAATTAAATAATAAGATATTAGAATTAATTAAATGACCTTGTAGACCATAATTAGTCTTACAAAAAACTTTTACCTATATCCATAAATATTATTTATATTAAAATGTATTTATTAATAATATTATTTAATAATTAATAATTAAAAATTAAGTATAATTTATTTATTATTAATTTTATTGGTCATTTATTATCTATTAATTATTAAGAAAAAATTAAGTATAATATATTATTTATAATAATACTATTTAAATATTACCATTTACCAATATTATTTAGGACTTATTTTAGAACCCCTAGTTATTTTAACTCATCAAGCTAGATTTATTTTATAAAATAATTTATCTATTAGTTTTAAAGACTAAGACATTATGGTCATAGTTAGTTGTGGTTGTGACTAGTTGGACTAGGAATTATTTACGTAAGGCAGATATAGTCCGAAGGTTATCATATTCTTTTTGTTTACGCCAGGCGGGGTTAGGTTGACCTTGGAGGATTTTTGAGTTCAAAAAGGGCAAAGGATCAGGTAAGTTCCTACATGGAGTTATTTGAAGACGAAATGTAGCAAGCCAACTCGTTGTATGTGGGAATTTGTACTGTAAAGTAATTATGGACAATTTTTCTTTCCTTTCAATCAAGCAAGCTATTTAAAACTAAGCAAACAATTTTACAAAAAATGCTAAACCTTTTGATGAAACTCAACTTTGGCAAGAATTTTAGAAACCATAATTGCTATTTTCAAGAAAATCATTGTATGAGCACTTTTTCTCCCATTTGGGACAAACAACGTTGAGTACTTAGTAAGGGTAGACTACTAGGACTAGTCTTTGAAGGGTTAGGGTAAGTGTCTCAGTAGGTGGCCACCTCTGAGGGTTGAGCCCTTCCTGGATAGGATGCCAGTCCAATAGGTCATACCGGTCCGAGCTAACAAGTTTAGTCAAGTAGACTGTGTGTTTTCGGAGTGGGCAACCCATAAGTTTGGGTGTAGAGATGGAGGAGTATCTCACCCGATAGGTCGTACACCTACCTTGTGTCAGTATGCTCAACATGTGGTATTCTAATCATTATATTGTCATGGTGCACAAAGTGTGGTGCCATGGCTACCTCTTTTTTAGTAGTTTTATTTATTGTGAACATGGATGTTTTGGAAAGCAAAACACCACTCTTTATTTATGACATTTATTTAATGCTTGCCAGCACTTTGTTTTATGAAACTTTTACAACTTGCATACATGAACTGTTTTATTTGAAACACTCAAAGCACACACGGGTTTTCTGAGATTTTTATCTCAACGCCTTTTATACTATGTTTTCAGGTCGTTCCTGTTGTGAAGGTCATTAGCTAGAATGTTGCCTATGCTTTGAAGACTCTCTATTATTTTTCTTATGTATTGCTTTTGAGAGACAAGTAGCAGACAATTATTTTTTTGAATTTGTTCATGTATTGCTGGGTTGTAATAAGTTTAATTTTGAAGTATTTCTTTTATTTTATTTTCTGTGACCTAGTTATAAAGACTCCTTGTCCTGTGGACTGGGCGACATCCCCGACCCTTATGGGTCTATGTAGTGGGGTGTTACATGTGGTATCCGAGATAAGGTTTACACAATTATTGATAGTACATGCTTTGTTTTATTAAGGTTAAATCTTTTGACTAACCTGGCTTGTTTATGCTGTAGGATGGTTAGAATAATTAGAACTGTGAGGAAAGGGCAGCAATGGCATCCTCCCATCCCTATCAACCTGGAAGATTTACCAGTTCCTTAGCCTACACCACAGCCTGCACCTCAAACCAATCATACCATTGGACGAGAGCAATCATGATGAGATTCAGATTATTGAGCCACCTCCAATACTTGTAATAGACCTAGTTATTGATAGTGAAGATAAGGAAATTAACATGGAATATATCCTACTCCCACCTAGTCCCGTGATTAATTTGACTGCTGATAGCGATGACTCGGGAGAGATGGACTATGAATATCCATGTAGACCTTCTTTTATACCCCCATCCAATCAGGTTGAAACCAGGGAGATTTCTAGGAGACCCGGGAAAGAGCCAATGGACTATGGGTTCGTGAATGGGGCTAGGATAGACTTTTCTTGGAATTCCAGAGAATGGTTGTATGATGCTGACTTTGAAGACTCTGATGAGGATTAGAGTGGCTAAGTTCTGCTATGCTTAGGATATTTTATTTACAGCTTTCAATAAAACTCCTGTGCTACGAGTCCATTTATGTACATTACTTTATTTCAAAAATTTATGCAAATGAGAGTACCTGGAGTACTCTAAATCTTGAAAAAAAAAATCTATATGCAATTTTTTATACAAAACTTGCATCTAATTTCCTTTTACTTAAAGCTGAATGTGAAGGTATGCTCAATTTAAATGTTTTAAAATTTGATGCAAAAACTCATTATCTAGGGCATGATTTAGTATGGCACCCAAGCATCATGGAGCCGCATCCAGCAGAAGTGTTCTTGAGGCAGAGCCCGTGACACCAAAGTTCGATACAACACAAATGCCATCACCAAACTGGGGGAATGAGAATGAACCAAAGCCAAAAATGGGATCGGAGGAACCTATCAGCATAACCATAGGGCAAACGTTCCACAAAATGACCGAGATTCTACAAACTTTGATTGAGTGGAGGAATCCAAAGGGGGAAGGTGAAGCCTTGGAGAGGTTTCTGAAATTTCAGCCTCCCATCATCTTGGGAGAGGCTGAGCAAGATCAGAAAGTAGAACAATGGGTAGAACAGATGGAAAATATCTTTGCTTCGCTCCAGTACACTGAGAAGCGAATGGTGAAATTTCCTGCATTTAGATTAAGGGGCCCAGCTCGGGCATGGTGGCAACGAGTCCAAGATGACTGGGAGATGATCGATCAGGACTAGACGTGGGCCACCTTCATGGAACCATTAGAGCCTAATATATCCCTCAGTGGATAGTGGAGAAAAAGGAAGACGAATTCCGAAATCTGAAGCAAGGGTGCATGACGGTGGCACAGTATGCAGCATATTTTACTCAGCTGTCTAAGTACTACAAAAGGTTGGTGGATACCGAGCAAAACAGAACAAGACAATTTGTCAAGGGGTTGAGGCAGGAGTTAAGAAAGGCGTTGGCACCCTATCCACCAACGACTTATTTTGGGGCCATGGATGCACCGACCCAGACTAAGAACGAGGATCACAGTAGGATAGTACCAAGACCTTTCTTGCCGCTAGGACAACCACCGAGACCTTTCCAAAGGCTGCAACCCAATAAGCGACCTGCCATCCAACAATGGCAAAACTAGGGAAAGCAAGCATGAACGACACCAGTTAGGCCTGCACAGAATCTTTCATTATGCTGACATTCCGGGAAAAAGGACTATATGAAGGAAAAATTGTTGGTCCCAGGGAGTTGAGCTAAAATGCTACCACTACGGAGGCTCGAATCATCTGTGAAATGCCTGAACTAAATTTCTTCGAATCAGACAAGGAAACCTAGCTCAGACAGTGGGAGCCAATCGAGCCAATGTTGTGGGAGCCTCCAGAAGTGGAACTCAGAAGCCGCAAGTGAAGGCAAATGTTTAGGCTCTTAACCGAGAAGAGATTGGAGCTGATGCAGTGGTAGTAGAACGTACGTTTACTATCTAAGGTTATTCTGTTAATGTATTGATAGACCCTAGATCTACCTATTCCTATTTAAACAAGAATTGTGCATATCATTTGGGTTGGCATGGAGTAGAACTAACTTTTACGTTATTGGTGAGTACGCCTTTAGGGAAAATAGTGCAAGCGGATCGGTTTGTGTAGAATTGTAAGATTGAAGTGGGGAGAGAAAGCTTGGAGGGAGACTTGATATTCTTAGCCATTGATGACTAAAACTTGATTTTAGGTATGGATTGGCTAGCTAAGCATGGGGCTAAAGTAGACTATAAGAATAAGTCGGTTCAGTTAATTAGACCAGGATGTTATATGTTGGAGTTCAATGGCAAGAGAGTGAAAGAGTTGAAGTTTTTGATAGCTGGGCCAAAAGCTCGAAAATTGTTGAAGCAAGGATGTCAAGGATATTTAGCCTATGTGATAAATAAGCCGAAGGATCAGTGCGCCCTCGAAGATACTGAGGTGGTAAGAGATGTTCCCAACGTGTTCCCTGCGAAACTCACCGAGAAGTTGAGTTCACTGTTGATCTAGTTCTAAGAGCAGAACCGGTATCCCAAACTCCATATCGGATGGCACCGGTGGAGCCGAAAGAATTGAAGGAGTAGCTAGAGGAGTTGGTGAAGCAAGTATACATAAGACCTAGCATGTCGCCTTGGGGAGCTCCAGTGCTATTTGTGAAGAAGAAAGACGGGACCTTGAGGTTATGTATCGACTACCGGGGGTTGAACAACCTGACCATCAAGAATAAGTATCCTCTATCATTAATCGATGAGCTGTTTAACTAGTTACAAGGATCCAATTGTTATTCCTAATTAGATTTGAGGTAAGGGTTTTATCAAGTGAAGATAAAGGAGGAGGATATTCCCAAGACGGCCTTCAACATAAGATATGGTCACTACGAATTTATAGTGATGCCTTTTGGGGTGACAAATGCACCAACTCTATTTATGGATTTGATGTATCGAGTTTTCCAACCTTACTTGGATAAGTTCATGGTGATCATCATCAACAACATACTCATATACTCTACAAATCCCGAGGATCATGCAGAACATTTAATGCTGGTATTTGAAAAGCTAAGAGAGTACAAGCTTTATGCCAAATTTAGCAAGTGCGAGTTTTAGCTCGATAGTATGTCATTTCTTGGCCATGTGGTAACCAATGACGGAATCAAGATGGACCCAGCAAAAGTCGAGGCAGTTTTGGACTGGAAGCAACTGGAGAACATCACGGAATTTCGAAGCTTCTTGGAATTGGCTGGCTACTATAGGAGGTCTATTAAAGGATTCTCAACGCTAGCATCGCCTATGACCCGGCTGCTAAAAAAGGACGTACCATTTGTTTGGAATGAGAAATGTGAAAAGAGTTTCCAGGAGCTGAAGCGGAGGTTAATGATAGCACCTGTGTTAAGTTTGCTAGAGGGAGATAAGCCTTACACTTTGTATATTGACACTTTAAAGGAAGGCTTGGGAGCAGTATTGATGCAGGATAGGAAAATGACTGCCTATGCTTCTCGAAAGTTGAAGCTCATGAAGTCAATTATCCCGCACATGATTTGGAGTTGGCTGCCATTGTATTTGCTTTAAAGAAGTGGTAGCATTACTTGTATGCAGCTAAGTATGAAGTGTTTACTGATCACAAGAGCCTAAAATACATCTTCACCTAGAAGGACTTGAATTTGAGGCAGCGGAGATAGATGTAATTTGTGGAAGAGTATCGTTGCCCTATCAACTACCACCTCGGAAAGGCTAACGTCGTTGTGATGCCCTGAGCCGAAAAGTTAAAATGGCCAGGTTGAGAGTGTAGGAGATCCAAGCGGTCCAAGACGTATTGGATAGAAGAGAGAAAGTGCAAGAAAAGAGGCTTATTATTAGCAATATGAGGTTGATGCCCAGTCTAAGGTAAGAAATCATCGAAGCTTAACAAAGTAATGAGGAATTTCAACTTTTCAAGGACAAGGAGCTTGAACGGCAAGGCAATGATTTTCAAGACCGTCTGTGTGTACCCAATGAGCACTAATTAAAGGATAGGATTTTGGAGGAAGCGCATAAAAGCAAGTAGGTAATTCATCCGGGAGATGTGAAAATGTATCAAGACCTAAAAAGGGCTTATTGGTGGCCCAGAATGAAGAGGAACGTGGTTAAGTATGTCTCGATGTGTCTAACCTATTAGAGAGTTAAAGTAGAGCATAAAAAGTTGACGGGATTGTTGCAACCGTTAGAGTGGAAATAAGAAGAGGTGACCATGGACTTCGTTATCGAACTCCCTATGGCAAGGACCCAAAAGGACACCATATGGGTAGTGGTGGATCGATTAACCAAGTCAGTGCATTTTATACCGGTGAATGTAAGGGATTCAATGGAGAAGTTAGCTCAGACCTATGTGCGAGAAATAGTCATATTACATAGAGTGCCTTCAAGTTTGTGTTCGACCGAGACTGAAGATTTACATCCCGATTTTGGGGCAAGTTTCAAGAATCAATAGGTTCCAGTGTAAAGTTCAGTACAACGGCGCATCCGCAAATCGATGGTCAGCCAGAAAGGGTTATTCAAATGTTAGAAGACATGCTGAGAGCCTGCATATTGGATTTCGGGGATAAGTTGATTGAATGTGTACCGTATGCAGAATTGGCGTATAGTAATAGATATCAATCTTCAATTAGAATGGCCTCGTATGAAGTGTTGTATGGACATAAGTGTCAAGTACCTCTATACTGGAGTTGGTCGGAGGACAGCCACATAAGCGAGTCTGGAGAAGTCTACGTTCAAGAAATGTTGGATAAAGTCAAGTTGATCAGAGAAAGGTTGAAAGTGGCCCAGAGCTGACAAAAGAGTTATGAGAACAATTGGCGAAGAGAGTTGGAATTTCAGGTAGGAGACAGCATGTTCTTAAGGTTGACACTGAATAGAGAAATTCTGTAGGAGACAGCGCGTTCTTAAGGTTGACACCACTGAATAGAGGAATTCTGAAACATCTGAAAGGTGGGAAACTGAATCCAAGGTATTTGGGGCCGTTTCCAATAAAGGAAAGAATTGTACCAGTGGCATATCGACTAGATTTGCCAGATGGATTGATGGGGATACACGATGTGTTTTATGTGTTACAGTTGAAGAAGTATAGTGCCGACCCCGAACATGCTTTGAATAGTAAGCCGTTGGTATTGCAACCCGACTTGAGCTATGTGGAGAAATCTGTGAAAAATTTAGATCGAAATGTCAAGACTATTCAGAACAAGAAGATTCCAATGGAGAAGGTACAGTAGGAGCATCATGGCACGCAAGATGCTACAAGGGAAACGGAAGAGTGGGTAAAATGGGAGTATCCCTATCTGAGATAAACATATGCCTGAATTTCGGGACAAAATTCTTCTAAGAAGGGGAGGATGTGAAACCCCACCTAAAGCCAACCTTAGAATAATGGGGATGGGATGCATATCATGTTATTCTATAGAAAAATATACTATTTGAATGATTTTATGTGCCTTAGAATTATGATTTATAAGTTAAATGACTTATTTATGCTCGTTGGGTTGAAAGGGTGAAAATGTAATTTTGCTTGAGGTTAAAATAGAAAGATGGCTTGAGGTTTGGATAAGAAAAATATTTGGGTGAGAAAATAAGAACAAGAGTTGTTGTGATTAAGTAGTTAGAGCTTTGTGAATTAATCTCTAAGGTTATGAGTTCAAATCCCAACACTTAAGTTTTATTCATGATTATCTTAGCTATGTTTCAATTTTTGATTTACTTACATTCCTTGAAGATAGGAATGTTGTCTTAAGGGAGACATAAAGATAATGTCTTGATCATGTGGCCATGTCCTAAAAAGAATTCTAGAGGAATTCTTGTCCCCTTTAATTTCTCTAGCCTTGTCCTAACATCTTTATAATTTAAACTATCCTTAATCCATTAATCCATTCTTTTAATTCCAAAAACATCTGAGATGAACCCCTAGACTTGAAATTAGAAAATCAGCCTTGAGGGATAGGAGATTGCCGAAAATAGGGAGGAGAGTTGGGATGGGTTCCCACGGAAAATATATCACCATAGTTATACCTTCAATTCTACCTTCTTTTCTGTTCATGATTTCGTAAAAGAAAAATCTGGAAATTTTCCAGAATTTTTGCAGGATGGCTTTTGAAAATTTCAGCCAACATTCTTACCCCATTTGCTGCTAGAAAAATGGTCATTTCATGTAAGGTTGAAGGCTGAAAATTCTGGGAATTTTTGGACTGCATAACCTTTGCAAACCAAAATTTTCCTTCAGCAAATTTGCTGCATTAAAGCAGGATTTTGAAGCTACCTTTAACTCATAAGAACAACAGGAACTTCCACTCTCACGAACACCAAGAATACAAACTTCACACCTTCAAGCCTAAACCTATCCAAAATAACTGCAATCACTCCCAAATATTCCAGATCACTCATATTTAATCCCTAGCCTTCATTTCTAGGTTGTATAACATAAAATCACATAAACTATAATTATTGAACGGATCAAAACCAGTTTTTTTTTTTTTGAAGGTTCGAAGAACATCAATCGGTAAAATAAGAACAACCTCCTTATTCTTCCCTTTCTACTCAATTTTTATTGTTCCATTCTAATGCTCTCCATCTCTCTCTCTCTCTCTCTCTCTCTCTCGGCCGAAATGGTAGTGATTAACCATGGCTGTTTTTTCTAGACCACTAAAGGCTCTCAAACGCGTGGACCTTAACTAATCAAGAAGACATCATCAAGTGATCATCTATCAAGCATTTCTTCTTGAATCTTCCTTTTTAATTTCTGGATTCATGTCTCTTAGATATTAATAGGAAGATGGAATATAAATGGGGGTTGAGTATATATATGAAGGGGTTGGAGTTAGGACATGAGAGTTGAAATATATGATTAGGTCTTACGGATTTTTCTTTTGAATCAATATATGCTCATAATGGTTAATGAGATTTATGGATGTTGATGCATGCTAGATGTTATGACACCAATAGGGATTAGGCCTTTATGTTCGTAATCTTCAATGCAGCCATGAATGATGATTTTGCCTAGTAGGAGATTGGCCATGTGCTAGTATGTGTTAGTTCAAGTGTATGTTTATGAATGGATTAGCTTATTATTTGATGTTAAGGAATGTGTTCATGAATCTTTTCTCACAATAGGAAATCATGGTAAAAGATTATTTTCTTTGCTAATTCTAAGATTATTTTTATTAACAAATTTTATTACTTTAAATAGAATTACTATTATATTTTCTCTATGAAATTCGAAATTACTAGGGAGGTTTGGAAATAGAATATTAATTAAAATATTAATACTTTTATTAGTTAAATAAATAAAATATTTTACTAAAAGAAAATAATAATAATAATAATAATAATAAAATAAGATATTAGAATTAATTAAATGACCTTGTAGACCATAATTAGCCTTACTAAAAACTTTTACCTATATCCATAAATATTATTTACATTAAAATTTATTTATTATTAATATTATTTATTATTTAATAATTAAAAAATAAGTATAATTTATTTATTATTAATTTTATTGGCCATTTATTATCTATTAATTATTAATTAAACATTAAGTATAATTTATTATTTATAATAATACTATTTAAATATTACCACTTACCAATATTATTTAGGACTTAGTATTATTCAATATTTAACACTATTTTATTTATTAGCAATAATACTCATAGTAATTATTTGAAGCTATAACTTATTAGTATTTATTTTAGAACCCCTAGTAATTTTAACTCATCAGGCTAGATTTATTTTATAAAATACTTTATCTACTACGACATTATGGTCATGGTAAGTTGTTGTTGTGACTAGTTGGACTAGGAATTATTTATGTAAGGCAGATATAGTCCGAAGGTTATCTTACGCTTTGTGTTTACCCCAGGAGGGGTTAGGTTGACCTTGGAGGATTTATGAGTTCAAGAAGAGCAAAGGATCAGGTAAGTTCCTGCTGGAGTTATTTGAAGACCAAATGTGGCATGCCAACTTGTTGTATACGAGAATTTGTACGGTAAAGCAATTATGGACAATTTTTCTTTCCTTTTAATCAAGTAAGCTATTTAAAACTAAGCGATCGATTTGATACAAATTGCTAAACCTTTCATGAAACTCAACTTTGGCAAGAATTTTAGAAACCATAATTGCTATTTTCAAGCAAATCATTGTATGAGCACTTTTTCTTCCATGTGGGACAAACAATGTTGAGTACTCAATAAGGATAGACTACTAAGACTAGTCTTTAAAGGATTAGGGTAAGTGTCTCAGTAGGTGACTACCTCTAAGGAGTGAGTCCTTCCCGGATAGGATGCCAGTCCAGTAGTTCATACCGGTCCGAGCTAGCAAGTTCAGTCAAGTGAACTGTATGTTTCTGGAGTGGACAATCGGTAAGTTTGGGTGTAAAGATGGAGGAGTATCACACCCAGTAGGTCGTACACCTACCTTGTGTCAGTATACTCATCAAGTGGTATTCTGTTTGTTATATTGTCATGGTGCACAAAATGTGGTGCCATGGCTACCTCTTTTTAGTGGTTGTATGTATTGTGCGCATGTATGTTTTGGAATGTAAAACACCATTCTTCATTTATGACATTTATTTAATGCTTGCTAGAACTTTGTTTTATGAAACTTTTACAACTTGCATACATGAACTATTTTATCTGAAACACTCAAAGCACACACGGGTTTTCTGAGATTTTTATCTCAACACCTTTTATACCATGTTTTCAGGTCGATCCTACTGTGAAGGTCATTAGCTAGATTGTTGCCTATGCTTTGAAGACTCTCTGTTATTTTTCTTACATGTTACTTTTGAGAGACAAGTAGCAGACAATTATTTTTTTGAATTTTTAATGTATTGCTGGGTTGTAATAAGTTTAATTTTAAAGTATTTCTTGTATTTTATTTTCTAGGACCTAATTATAAATACTCCTTGTCTTGTAGACGGGGCGACATCCCAAGCCCTAATAGGCCTAGGTAGTGGGGTGTTACAAAGGCTACACCCCCAAACCCTAACACTTTTAGCAAAATGCTATTTAAGAATGATAACACCCCTAAGCCTTTCCAAAAAGAAGTGGACAAGCTAAGAGAATGATGGAAACTAAGAGAACATTGGAAACCGTGGGAAGATTGGTAGCCTAGGTAAGGTTGGAACAAGGATAAAGGGAAGGCCATGGAGAGACCATAACAAAATAGAGGCATAAGTTCTTTAGGTGTCTTGGTTGTGAACACATAACTTATAAGTGTCCTAGAAAAAGGACAATGTACACTAACCCCTATGGAGAAGTCTTTACCAAAGAGGAGGATGAAGGAGAAAAGCACAAAAGAGGACAAGAAGAAAATAAGAATGATGAAAGTGATGAAGGTGAGATTGTTGGTCAATAGTATGCCTTAGATAGATTTACAAGAAAATCCTTGAATTCTCAAGCTATTGAGGACCAAGATTATCAACAAAAAGAAAAATATTCTACACAATGTGTCTAATCAATAAGACCCCTTGTAGTGTCATTGTGAATAGTAGGAGTTGCATCAATGTAATTAAAGCAAGCTTGGTTAACGAATTGGGCACGAAGTGGATTAAACATCCAAAATATTATAAGTTGAAATGGTTAAAAGATTGTAAGAAATTAAGGGTTAACAATAAAGTCTTAATATCTTTTGAGATGGGAAACTACAAGGATGATGTGCTATGCAATGTGGTACTAGTGCAAGTGAGCCACTTGCTATTACGGAGGCCTTAGCAATATAATCGAAATGCGAAACATGATGGTAGAATGAACATCTACTCCCTTCTCAAATACAGGTCTAAATTTACTCTTATCCACATGCCCCCAAGTGAGATGAATTAAGATCAAAGAATCAAAAGAGAAAGAGATTAGAAAAAGAGAGCACGAGATGCCAAATAAAAATAAGAGTTAAAAAGGAAAGAACAAGAAAGAAAAGAGAAAGATTTTTTTTTAAAAAAAAATGAAAATACATATGCCCTTGACTATTAAGAATGAGAGTGAGCAAGAATAAAAAATGGGAGGTAAAAGAATAGTGAACTACTTCACAAAAGAAAGTGAGGTCATAGTGGTGATTGAAGCCAAGGAACCAATTATTCTTCTTGTTTGCAAAGATTCTTATGTTTCTACTAACAACTCTACCTTATCTTTGCCTACTGAAATTGCAGCTATCCTCCAATAACTTGAAGATGTTTTTCCAAATGAGGTGTCTGGAGGGCTACCACCCATAAGAGACATGAAGCATCAAATAGACTTTGTCGGAGCTGTCATTCCAAACCAACTAGCTTATAGAAGTAACATGAAGGAGCCTAAAGAGTTACAAAAGCAAGTTGAATAATTGCTTGGGAAGGAACACGTGAGAGAGAGCCTAAGGAAATGTGTAATTCTTGTTCTCTTGGTGCCCAAGAAGGATGGGACATGGATCATATGTGTGGATTGTGATGCCGTCAATAATATTACGGTTAAGTATTGCTATCCCATTCCTAGAGTAGATGATCTACGTGCGGAATTATTTAGTCCATGCATTTTCTCTAAAATTGATTTGAAGTCTAGTTATCACAAAATTGGAATTAGAGAAGGGGATGAATATAAAACAGCCTTTAAAACTAAGCAAGAGTTGTATGAGTGGCTTATTATGCCTTTTAGGTTATCAAAGACTCCACGTACTTTTATGTGTTTAATGCAATATGTTTTAAAGGAATTCATTGGAAAATTTGTTATTATGTATTTTGATCATATATTGATATGTAGCAAGTCTTATATGGATTATTTGAACCATCTTCAATGCTTGCTTGTTACTCTTCGAAAAGAGAGATTATATGCTAATTTGGAAAAATGCTATTTTTGTTTGGAGATGGTTACATTTCTTGGCTATGTTTTGAGTGCCAAAGGAATTGAGGTTAACGATGAAAAAGTTATAGCTGTCCAAGATTAGTGCGCTGATGAGACTCTGCTTCATCATGGAGGTCAAGATCAAGGAGGGGGAGGCGTGACCATGCAAGGACAAGGACCGATGACAAGATCTAGGTCCAAGAAGCTTCAAGAGGATTTTCAATCACTCATAAAACCATGCTTGAGGATTGAAGAGGGCTAGAAGGCTGAGGAAGCCAGCCAAGAGATCATTTTGATAACTATCCAAGAAGGACCCAACAAGAACTCAAGCCGGCAAAAATGGCGAACGCAACTTGACCAAAGGGGGATTTCCAGTGGACAGCCGGTGTCGACTCCAAGCAACTAAACTGGCGCTGGCTGTAGTGTCCAAACCGGCACCGGTTCCATCCTGGGCAGCCGACAGCTGCCCCGCGTTTTTTATGTTTTCTCCAATTTTAATTACATGTAAAGACTTATTATGATCATAAACACTAATAGAACCTCAGGGATTACTTAGCTATTGTTAGGGTAGTATAAATAGAACCTTTTGTGATTTGACAACACAATTCACACTTTAATTCAAATTTGAGAGAGGATCTTGAAAGGCCCTAGCCTCCTTGTTCATCTTGTTCAATACCATACTTAAGGGTTAGTCCTCCTTATGAATGAGTCTATAAATCTTATGGATAATCCAGTGTGGTTTCTTTGAATGGGTCTTAGTTGCTTTGTTCTTCTAAGGTTGTTTGAATTTCATTACTTGGGTGCCTATTTTCTCTATTTTATTTGTTCTTATTTGCCTTTGTAGCTTCAAGGATTTTGGGGTGAGATTATAGTAGAACTTTCTACCATTCTTGAGGGTCTTTGAAGCTTAGTTCTTCAAAAGTTTGATAGAGGGTAGGTTGTTATTTCATTTTCTCTTTTTTTGTCCCAAGAAGAATCTCTGTTTTTGGTCTCATTGATTGAGTTGAACACCTAACCAACTAAACCACTCACAACACCAAGAAAAAGCCCACACAAGATCATATCAAAGAGTTTGGTATCAGAATAAGGAAAAGCATGATTCCAATCAAAGCTTGAAAGTAAGAAAATGAGCCCTACAAAGTTGAAGAAAAAGAAAACAGAGAAAATCCCGTAACTCTAAAACATGCTCTAAAAAGGTCATGAAATCTTTGTTAAGTCTTATTTTTTTTCTTTTGGGAAATTGCTCCTTGATGTTTATATAATCCTTAGGAACAAAAATTTCTTGTGTTTGTGGTGAAATTTGGCTTGGGTGAGAATGTTGGTTGCTCTTAAGTGATGGGATTACATCTAAGGTGTTTGATAAATATTCCATGAGAATGTTTTTGGCTATAGTTTAGAACTTTGATTCTTAATTTTCATTCCTTGGGATATTGGGACTTAGTATATCACTCTATTATTGAATTCCATGCTCATTGAACTCAACTTTATTAGTACACATTTGTGATCATCTTGTTCTTCATAGTTCTTGTTCTTGCTAATTCTTGTTCGTTTCTTACTTACAAGTGTGTCTTGTGCATCTACTGTTTGTTCTTGTATTGATTGAGTCCACACTTTTTGAAATTCTTGATTAAAACTTCTTTGCTTGAGGTGTCGAACAAGTGTTTGTTGAAATTCTCCTAAGACCCCCTAATTGGAAAATTCTTTTGATTTGTGTGATTTACTAAGTTGGACTAAAACTTTAGCCATTAGGGAGAATTGGGATTGAACAAGAAAACTTAAGTATTAAGAAAAAGGTAAGACGGTGAGCCTATTATTAAAAGAACCTAAGAGAGCAAACACGAGCGTGGAGTGATCAACCTTGAGAGCCAACACGCAAGGAAGTGAAGTGGAGATCTATTTTTCTTTCTAATCACTTTTGTTTTGCTGGTATAAGTAAGTAAATATTCCATCACCATGGCCGATGAACAAGAGATCTCTAGGCCTAACCCAAGTGGCCCTAGTAGACCTCAAGAAGAACAAATTGATTCTAGGGGTTTGCGTGAAGACTTACAAGCTATGATGAGGACTATGCTAAGTGAGTTCCAAAACCAAAACATAGCAAGGGAGTTGATAAATCATCTTGGACAGTCTTCTACAGTCGCACAAAGAAGAGGCCAAGAGCGATTTGAAGTACCTAACCCTAAGAGTAGGGATGGTGATGCCCAAACCCCTCCGTTAAATGCCCAACAAGGGGAAGAGTGGGATGAGCACCCTATCGGGGGATTCCAACAAGCTCCTATGAGAGGGGGAAGATATGGTATAAGAGGAGGACGAGGTAGGGGCCAAGGAAGGAATGGTGGGAATAATCTAAGAGGGTTAGAAAGAGTGTTTGAGAGAGTTTATGAATGGTATGAGGGGGAACAAGTTGAAGCCTTTGGGGAACATAATAGAGGATGGGGTAATAAAGGAAGTAGGGGAGAATGAAATGATAAGGAGAAGGAGTTGAACCACATCAAATTGAAAGTGCCCACAGTCTATGGCAAGAGTGACCCTGGAGCATATTTCAAGTGGGAAAGCAAGATGGAGATCTTCATAGAAAGTCACACCTATAGTGAGAGGTCAAAGGTGAGGTTAGCTATTTTGGGATTTTTGGAGTATATTTTGGCTTGGTGGAAGCAAGTCAGTGCACAAATGAGGCAAATGGGAATGGAAACCATGGCTAGTTGGAATTTGTTAAAAGAAATGATGAGGGCAAGGTTTATACCACACAATTACTACAATGATCTTTATCAAAGACTCCAATCACTTAAGCAGGGGAACAAGAGTGTGGAAGATTACCATAAAGAGATGGAAGTTATGTTGATAAGAGCTCAAATCAATGAGGATCCTAGAGCAACGAGGGCAAGGTTCTTGGGAGGATTAAATAGGGAGGTTGCCAATTTGGTAGAATTGCACCCCTATGATCGATTGGAGGATATGGTACATGCCGCTATGAAGATTAAGAGGCAATTAAAAAGGAGGGAATTTACTAGACCATCACTTCCAACCCCCAACACTACTAGTAAGGTACCATTTAAGAAGGATGAAGCCCCTAAGCTATTCCAAATGGACTTCAACAAACTAAGGGAGGCTTGAAAACCTAGAGAGGATTGGAAGCCTAGAGAGATTGGAAACCTAGGGAATGATGGAACAAGGACAAGGGAAAAGCCATAGAAAGGCCATAAAGGAATGGGGATATCAAGTGTTTTAAGTGCCTTGGATATGGACATACTTCCCGTGAGTTTCCAAGCAAGAGAACACAAGAAGGTCATTGAATTCATAAGCCATTGAGGATCAAGATCACCAACAAAGAGAGAACATTTTCTATACTAGGTGTCTAATCAACAAGACTCCTTGTAGTGTCATTGTGGATAGTGAGAGTTGCACTAACGTAATTAGTGCAAACTTAGTTGAGGAATTGGACATAAGTTAGATTAAACACCCCAAGCCCTACAAATTGCAATGGTTGAATGATAGCGGGGAAATGAGAGTAAATAAATAAGTTTTGGTGTCTTTTGAGATAGAAAAATACAAGGATGATGTGCTATGTGATGTGGTACCCATGCAAGTGGATCACTTGCTCCTAGGGAGGCCTTGGCAATACGATAGACATGTAAAACATAATAGAAGGAAGAATACTTATTCCCTACTCAAAGAGGGAACTAAGTTTACCCTCACCCCTATGGCCCCTAGTGAGGTGAACAAAGATCAAAGAATCATGAAGGAGAGAGAAAAGAAGAAGGGAGCTCAAGATGTTACGTAAAAATAAGAAATTGAGAGGAAAGAGAAAGAGAGGCAAGAAAAAGAGTTGAGAGAGAGGATGGACAAACAAGTACCTTTGACAATCAAGGATAGGAGTGAGCAAGGACAATAGAGGGGAGGTAAAAGAAGAGTAAATTACTTTGCAAAAGAAACTAAGGTCATAGAGGCTACAGAAGTTAAGGAACCGGTTATTCTTCTTTTATGCAAAGGTTCTTATGTTTCTACTAATGATTCTACATTATCTTTACCTAATGAAATTGTAGCTATTCTTCAAAATTTTGAAGATGTTTTTCCAAATAAGGTTCTCGGAGGACTACCACCCATAAGAAGGATTGAACATCAAATTAACTTTGTGCCCAGAGTTGTCATCCTCAACTGACTGGTATATAGAACTAACCCAGAGGAGTCCAAGGAGTTGCAAAAGAAAGTTGAGGCATTGCTTTAGAATGTACATGTGAGAGAGAGCCTAAGCCCATGTGCGGTTCCGCTTTTCTTGGTGCCCAAAAAGGATAGGACATAGTGTATGTGTGTGGATTGTCGCGCTACTAACAATATCACGGTAAAATACCACTATCCCATTTCTAGGCTAGATGACTTACTTGATGAGCTATTTGGTGCATGCATTTTCTCTAAAATTGATTTGAAATCCGGTTATCACCAAATTAGAATAAGAGAAGGGGATGAATGGAAAACGGCTTTTAAAACTAAACAAGGGTTGTATAACTGGCTTGTCTTACCCTTTGGAATGTCTAATGCTCCTAGTACTTTCATGCGATTAATGCACCATGTTTTAAGGGAATTCATTGGAAAATTTGTTTTTATGTACCTTAATGATATATTAATTTATAGCAAATCATATGTGGATCATTTGAATCATGTTCAAAGTATGCTTGTTGCCATTCGAAGGGAAAGATTGTATGCTAATATTGAGAAATGCTCTTTTTGTTTAGAGAGAATCACATTCCTTGGGTATGTTCTGAGTGCCAAGGGGATTGAGATTGATGAGGGAAAAGTGAAAGCTATCCAAGATCGGCCAACTCCTACCACCATTACCCAAGTCCATAGTTTCCATAGGTTAGCTAGCTTCTATAGGAGGTTCATCTAAAATTTTAGCACTATAGCACCCCCTCTAACTGAAGTGATAAAGAAAAGGTGGAATTTAGGTGGGAGGAAGCCCAACAACAAGCCATTCAAGTCCTCAAAGGCAAATTGAGCCAAGCTCCAATTCTTATTCTTCCTAATTTTGAGAAGGCCTTTGAGATAGAGTGTAATGCAAGTGGGGTGGGAATAGGTGCGATCTTGACCAAGATAGAAAGCCTATTGCATACTTTAGTGAGAAATTATCTGGGGCGGCCCTTAATTACTCTACCTATGACAAAGAGCTTTCTACTTTGGTGATGACCTTAGAATATTGGCAACACTATCTTTTGCCAAGAGAGTTTGTCATTTATATTGATCATGAGACCCTTAAACACTGCAAGAGCCAACAAAATTTGAACAAGAAGCATACAAGGTGGATGGAGTTTATTGGGACATTTCCATATGTCATTCACTACAAAAAGGGTAAGGAAAATGTGGTAGCAAATCACTATCTTGAAGGTATGCACTACTCAACTTTTTGGATGCTAAACTTCTTAGTTTTGAGCTTGTGAAAGATTATATGTTGATGATGAGGAGTTTGGGGATATTTTCCTTGCTTGTAAGAAAAGTTCATTTGCTAAATATTATAGGCATGATGGTTTCTTGTTTAGGGAGGCAAGGCTTTGTGTGCCAAAGGGATCCATTAGGGTGTTGCTAGTTAAGAAGGCCCATAGTGGGGGACTAATGGGGCATTTTGGTGTTGCAAAAACCTTAGGCATTCTTCAAGAAGATTTCTTTTGGCCATAAAATGAGAAATGATGTGGATAGACAGTGTTCTTAATGCATTATTTGTAGGCGAGCTAAGTTTAGATCTCTTCCACATGGTCTTTATACTCCTTTGCCCACACCTAATGCGCCTTGGGTTGATATATCAATGGACTTCATCTTAGGATTGCCTAGGTTCAAGGAGGGTAAAGATTCTATATTTGTGATTGCTGATCGATTTTCCAAAATAGCTCATTTTGTGGCTTGTTCTAAGACTAATGATGCATCCTATATTGCAAATTTATTCTTTAAGAAAGTGGTGCGAATGCACGGGATTCCAAGGACTATTATCTCGGATAGGGACACTAAATTCCTTAACCACTTTTGGAGAGTTTTATGGAATAAACTTGGTACTAATCTCTTGTTTTCCACAACTTGTCATCCTCAAATGGATGAACAAACAGAGAAGGTCAACCAAACACTCACCCAACTTGTAACACCCCACTACCTAGGCCCATTAGGGCCGGGGATGTCGCCCCGTCCAGAGGACAAGGGGTCTTTATAACTAGGTTACAAAAAAATAAAATAAAATAAAGACTTTAAAATTAAAATTATTACAACCCAAAAGATAAGTACCGGAACAAATCCCAATAAACTGTTTGCAACAATCTCTCAAAACATCACATAAAGTAAATAACATGAGTCTTCAAAGCATAGGCGACAATCAAGCTAATGACCTCCACAGCAGGATCTTCCTGAAAACATGGCGTAAAAGGTGATGAGATAAGAATCTCAGTAAGCCCGTGTGTGCTTTGAGTGTTTCAGGTAAAACAATTCATGTATGCAAGTTGTAAAAGTTTCATAAGAAAAAGGTGCTGGCAAGCAATAAATAAGTGTTGAAAATAAAGAGTAGCGTTTCACTTTTCAAACCATACATGTGCACCATAAATATAACCACTCAAATGGGTAGCCATGGGTTACCACACGTTGGGACCCATGACTAGATAACAATCAGAATGCCACACTTTGTGCAAGCTGACAAAAGGTAGGTGTACAGCCTACCGGGTGAGATACTCCTCCATCTCTACACCCAAACTTACTGGTTGTCCACTCCGGAACACGCAATTCACATGACTGAAACTTGCTAGCTCGGACCGGTATGACCTACCGGACTGGCATCCTATCCAAGAAGGACTCACCCCTCAGAAGTGGCCACCTACTGAGAAACTTACCCTAACCCTTCAAAGACTAGTCCGGGTGGTCTACCCTTATTGAGTACTCAATGTTGATTGTTCCACTTGGGAGAAAATTGATCACCCTTTGCTTTATTTGGAAATAGGAATTAAGGGTTTCTAAAAAGTCTTGTCAAAGTTGGGTTTTAGAAAAAGTTTAGCATTTTGTGTAAAATTGCTTGTTTAACTTTCAAATGATTTGCTTGACTGAAATAAAAAGGAAAAACAGTCCTTAATTTCCTTCACAAAAAAAATGTCCATATACATCATGTTTGGCTTGCCACAATAACTTTTTGGTCTTCACAAAACTCCCTGCTGGAGCTTACCTGATTCTTTGCTTGCTCAACTCAAACGTCTTCCAAGGCTGTCCTAACCCCGCCTGAGATAAACACAAAACATAAGGTTACATTCGAGCTATACTTGCCCTACATAAATAATTTCTTAGCTCAACTAGTTACAACCATGACTAGCCATGACCCTAATGTCCTAAGTTTTAAGGCTAGGTGATAAAGAATTTTATAAAATAAGTTTTAGTTGATAAGTTAAAATAACTTGGGGTTCTAAAATAATTGCTAATAAATTATAGACCCAATTAATAATTCTTGAGTGATATTTTTAATAAATAAACTAAGGTTTGAATATTAAGCCCTAAATAATATTAATAAATGGTGATTTAAAAATAGCTTTATTATAAATAAATAATAAATTACAAATAACCTTTAATTAATTTTTAAATATATAATAAATAATTAGTAATAAATAAAATTAATAATGAATGAATTATTTTAAATTTTAATTAATAAATAACAAACAAATTTTAATATGAATAATATTTTATTTATTGTAAAGGATTTATTACTATATATATTATTTTTAATAAAAGATCTCATTTATTTGATAAAGAAAATATTAATATTTTAATTAATAAACCACTCCAAATCTCCCTAGAGTTTCGAATCTTGTAGAGAAAAATATAGTAGTATTCTATTCAAGGTAATAAAATTTGTTAATAAAAATAATCTAGACTTAAAAAGAAAATACTTTTTCACCATGATTTTCCTATTGCCAGAAAGGATTCATGAACACATTCTCCAACATCAAATAATAAACCAATCCATTCAAATACACATGCTTGACTTATCACATACTATCACAAGGCTAACTTCCTCATAGGCATAATCACCAATCATGGCTTCAATGAAAAATAAGAACATAAAAACCTAATCACCTTTGGTGGCATGGTCTCTAACATGCTTCAAACATCCATAAAATTCATTAAGCACGAAGAACATACATTGATTCAAAAGAAAATTCATACAACTTTGTCCTATACAACAATCATCATGCCTTAACTCCATCCCCTTAATCCACATGCATATACTCAATCCCTTATCCATATTTCATTCTTCCTATCAATATCTAAGAGATATGAATACTGAATTAAAAGAAGGATTAAAGGAAAATACTTGATTTGATGAACACTTCGATGAAGAATTAAGAAGGTCCACGCGATTGAGAGCCTTGAATGATCCAACGGGAAAATGGCCATGGTTGATGGTTGATCAACCATTTCGGTTGGAAGAGAGAGAGAGAGAGAGAGAGAGAGAGAGAGAGAGCATTAGAATAGTACAATCGAATGGAAGAAGATGAACAAGAAGGTTTTTCTTGACTTACCTTGTTGATGTTCTTGAGACCTTCAAAGAAATGTTAATTTTGATCTGCTCGAAAATTCTTGTTTGCGAGGTTTTATGTTATAAATACCAGAAATGAAGTTTAAAGATTAAATGGAAGTGATTTGGAGTATTTGAGAGTGATTGGAGGTGTTTAGAGTAGGGTTAGGCTTGAAGAATGTTAGTGTGTGTTCTTGGTGTTCTAGGTGAAAATGGAAAGAGTTTGAGAAAGTGCTGCACAAATTCTGGTAGAAGGCTGGCCGAATGGTCTAGAGTGAATGAGGGTTTCGATTTTCAGCAATAAGGAGAGAGAATGATCAGATTTTTTTTTTTGAAATTTAAATGGAGGAAATGGTGGAGATGTTTAAGGTAAGAGGTTAGCTAATGATGTTTGTTCAATGAAGGTTTCTATGCTCTCCAATGGTGCCGGTTGAACAAGGTGGTCTTATTGAAATGATTGAAGGTTAATGTTGCTCCAAGGCTGGCTGAAATTCAGTCTTAAATGGCAGAGGGAATTCTGGTTTATTTGCTTAATTCAAGAGTGTTTTAATGGAGTAAAATGCTGGAATTATTTGAAGTTTCAAAAAGAGTTTGAATGGAGTGATCTTAGGAGTGTTTTGAGGTGTGGCTATGGAGTCCATATGCTCAAGGTAAGTGTGGGGTTAATGGTGTTCAGTTTATGGCTGAGCAAGGGCCAATTCTACAGAAGTTGAAGGGTGATTTTCGGCCTAGGCTTCAAAAGAAGCAAAACTGGAAAAAATTCTAGTTTCATGGTTCGAGAGTTTCGAATTTCTGTGTAGAATTTCTGCACACCTTCAACCTGATTTGCAGATGACTCTTGAGGGAGTTTGAAGGTCTTTCTAAGGTGGTTTTCCAGCCTTCTTCCTGGAGAAATATTGAGGAGTTTTGCTGGCTGGAAGATGAATCAAAACAGCTTCATTTACTTGGTTGAAAGCTGCGAAAATGACCAGAATTTTTCCTGGTTTTGTGCAGTTTGTGCAGTCCGAAAATTGCACAGATTTTCCAACCTTCAAGGCACATAAAATGACCATTTTTCTGGCCGAAAATGAGTGGGTTTACTGGCTGAATTTTCAATGAAACGGTCTGCAAATATTCTGGAAAATTTCCAGATTTTCCTTTACTAGAAGATGAACAACATGAAGGTGAGTTTGAAGGAGCTATCATGGTGATTGATTTTCTCTTGGAAACCCTTCCTATTTCTCCTCCTATTTTCGGCCAACTTCCCATCCTCCAAAGATGATTTTCGAAATTCAAGGTGGAGGGATTATCACAGATTTTTTTTTGGAATTTAAAAGAAATGATTTAATGGTTTTAAATTATAAAGATGTTAGGATAAGCTAGAGGTAATAAAAGGACAAGAATTCCTCTAGAATTATTTTTAGGACATGAGGATAAGATTAGGACATTCTCTTCATGTCTCCCCTAAGACAACATTCCTATTTCCATGAAATGCAAGAAAACAAAAATTCAAACTTAGTTAAGATAATCATGACAAAAGCTTAAATGATGGGATTTGAACTCATGACCTTAAAAATTAATTCACCAAGCTCTAACCACTAAACCACACTAATTCTTGTTCTTATTTTCTCACCCACATATTCTTCTTGTTTAATTCCCAAGCTATCTTCCTAATTTGACCTCAAAAAAAATTACCATTTTACCCCTCCTACTCGATAAGCATAACTAAGCATTTTAACCTATAATCCACAACTCTAAAGCATATAAAATCATTCAAAAACATATATATTCATGAAAAATAATATGATATGCATCCCGACCCCCTTACTCTAGGGTTGGCTTTATGTGGGGTTTCACACAACTCTTACGGTCCATAATCAAGAAGAACTTGAAAATTTGGGAGGAGTGCTTGCCACACATTGAGTTTGCTTACAATAGGGCTATTCACTCTACCACCTTTTATTCTCCTTTTGAAATTGTATATGGTTTAATCCTCTTACTCCTTTAGTTTTGGTTCCTTTGCCTATAGGTGAACGATTGAACCTCGATGGAGCTAAAAAGGCAGAAATGGTGAAGGCACTCCATGAGAAGGTGAAAGCCACCATTGCAAAACGAAATGAAGAAATCACCCATAAGCGCAATCAAGTTAGGAAAAAGGTGTCATTTGAGCTCGGCGATTAGGTATGGGTGCACCGTCGCAATGAGAGATTCCCCACGCAGCAACGGAGCAAACTAGATCCAAGGAGAGATGGTCCATTTCAAGTTCTCACCAGAGTTGGAGATAACGCTTATAAGATAGATTTACTTAGTAAGCATCTTGTTAGCGCCACTTTTAATGTTAGTGACCTCTCTCCTTTTGATGTAGATGATGGCCATGATTCAAAGACGAATCCTTTCCAAGGAGGGGGAGATGATGAGACTCCGTTTCATCCTGGAGGTTAAGATCAAGGAGGGGGAGGCGTGACCATGCAAGGACAAGAACCGATGACAAGATCTAGGCCCAAGAAGCTTCAAGAGAATTTTCAATCTCTCATAAAACTATGCTTGAGGATGGAAGAGGGTTAGAAGGTTGAGGAAGCCAGCCAAGAGATCATTTTGATGACTATCCAAGAAGGACCCCAACATGAACTCAAGCCGGCAACAAGGCGGACGTAACTTGACCAAAGGGGGACTTCCAGCGTACAGCCGGCACCAGCTCTAAGCAGCCAAACTAGCTATGGTTTCATTCTACTCAACAACGGATTCATTCTAGTATTCGACTGCCTGAAGACAGTCCGCAATCGGTGCCAGCTGTAATGACCAAACCGGTGCCAGTTCCGTCGGCTGCCTCGCATTTTTTATGTTTTCTCCGATTTTCTCCAATTTTAATTACTTGTAAATACTTATTATAACCCTAAACAATAATAGAACCTTAGGGATTACTTAGCTAGGGTTAGGATAGTATAAATAGAACCTTTTGTTATTTGACAACACAATTCACACACTTTAATTCAAATTTGAGAGAGAATCTTGAGAGGCCCTAGCCTCTTTGTTCATCTTGTTCAAGACCATGCTTAAGGGTTAGTCCTCCTTATGAATGAGTCTATAAACCTTTTGGATAATCCAGTGTGGTTTCTTTGTGATTTGACAACATAATTCACACACTTTAATTCAAATTTGAGAAAGAATTTTGAGAGGCCCTAACCTCCTTGTTCATCATGTTCAAGACCATGCTTAAGAGTTAGTCCTCCTTATAAACGAGTCTATAAATCTTATGGATAATCCAGTGTGGTTTCCTTCAATGGGTTTTAGTTACTTTGCTCTTTTAAGGTTTGTTTGAATTCCATTACTTGGGTGCTTATTTTCTCTTTTCTATTTGTTCTTGTTTGCCTTTATTATTTCAAGGATATTGGGGTGAGATTATAGTAGAACTTTCTGCTATTCTTGAGGGTCTTTGAAGCTTAGTTCTTCAATGGTTTGATAGAGGGTAGGATGTAATTCATTTCCTCCTTTTTTGTCCCAAGAAGAATCTCTGTTTTTGGTCTCATTGATTGAGCTAAACACCTAAGCAACTAAACCACTTACAACACCAAGAAAAAGCCCACACAAGATCATATCATGCACCCATACCACCACTGCCCAAGTCTATAGTTTCCATGGGCTAGTTAGCTTCTATAGGAGGCTTATAAAAAATTTTAGCTCTATATCAGCCCCTCTAACTGAAGTAGTGAAGCAAAAGGTAGGATTTAGAAACGAGAAAGCCCAAGACAAAGCATTCTAAGCCCTCAAAGACTAATTAAGTCAAGCTTTAATCTTATCTTACCTAACTTTAACAAGGCATTTGAGATAGAGTGTGATGGATATGGGTAAGGATAGGTGCAGTTTTTACCCAAGATCGAAAGTCCATTGCTTACTTTTGTAAGAAATTATCCAGGGCAGCCCTCAATTACTCTACTTATGACAAAGAAATCTTTGCTTTGGTTCGGACCCTAGAGTATTGGCAACATTCTCTTTTACCAAGAAAGTTTGTGATTTATACTGACCATGAGACCCTTAAACACCTCAAAAGCCAACAAAATTTTAACAAGAGGCATGCAAGATTGAAGGAGTTCGTTAGGATATTTCCTTATATCATTCAATACAAAAAAGGTAAAGAGATTGTGCTTGAGGATACATTATCCCAAAGGTATATATGCACTTTTTAATTCTTTAGGGGCTAAATTTCTTGGGTTTCAATTGGTGAAAGAATTGTATGACAATCATAAGAACTTTGGGGATATTTTTCACGCTTGTGAGAAGTGTGCTTTTGCCAAATACTATAGGCAAGATGGTTAATTATTTGGAGAAGTAACACTTTATGTGCCCAAGGGCTCTATTAAGGAATTGTTAGTTAACGAGTCCCATAGTGGGGGATTAATAGGACACTTTTGTGTTACAAAAATAATAAGCATCCTTAAAGAACATTTCTTTTGGCAAAAAATAAGGAGGGATATGGAGAAATATTGTTCTCATTATACAAATATTGTGCATAATTTGTAGAAGAGCGAAATCTAAATTATTCCCCCATAGATTGTACACCCCTTTACCCACCCCAAATGCTCCATGGGTTGATATTTCAATGGACATCATTTTGGGTTTACCTAATAAGGGGGAAGCATTCTATATTTGTCATTGTTGATCGTTTCTCAAAGATGGCTCATTTTGTGGCTTGTTTCTAAACTAATTATGCTTCCCATATTACAAATTTATTCTTCAAAGAAGTGGTGATGATGCACGGGATTCCAAAGAATATAGCTTCATATAGGGACCCTAAGTTCCTTAGTTATTTTTGGAGAGTTTTATGGAACAAACCTGGTACTAACCTTTTATTTTTCACATCCTACCACTCTCAAACAAATGGACAAACGGAAGTGATTAACCAAACACTCACTCAACTTTTGAGAACCATTATCACAAACGTAAGTATACTTGCACACTTACTATAATGGGATTCTATCACTGACACTCAATAGCTTATCCAAGTAATTATCTCATAGCTAGGTCATCCAATAAATTTTTTTGTATAGCAAGTATCCGCATATTAATCTTGAGGATAACAATACTCACGGTTATGAGAACCACCGCTTGATCCAATCAAGGGATATAACATATGTTAGTCTTGGCGTATTAATAATGTCACATCTCATTAATATTATGACTAGGGATTATTCAAGCACAAAGACTACATAGTGTAGTATGAATCTCACATCATAATTTTCTTAACACTGTGTTGTACTAGGGACTTTAACAAACAACTTATACGCATATTCAGATATAACAATCAAACTGAAAGATAAAGAATGCCTCTTTTATTCATTATTATGTAATATACATGGTACAAATAATTGATTCTAGGGCACAACACTAACAATCTCCCACTTGCACTAGAGCCAATCATTTATATATCGAATGACTGAACATGTTTATCATGTCTCTTCTAGGAAGGTGCTTTAGTGAGTGGATCAGCAAGGTTCTGACCCGTGGGAATTCTCTCTATCAGATGATAGCGTCTAAGTACATGCTTAGATCGTTGATGAGACCGTGGCTCTTTTGTTTGTGTAATGGCTCCATTGTTGTCACCTTACAAAAGTATTGGATCTACAATTTTGGGCACCACTCCAAATTCAGTGACAAACTTCTTGATCCATACTGCTTCCTTGGCTGCTTCGGAAGCCGCTATGTACTCTGCTTCAGTTGACGAATCCACAGTAGTCTCTTATTTGGAAGTTTTTCAACTTATTGCCCCACCACCTAATGTGAACACGTAGCCAGGTTGTGATTTGTAGTCGTCCTTATCAGACTGGAAGCTAGCTTCAGTATACCCTCTTACTTGCAAATCACCATCTCCATACACCAAGAATACATATTTAGTCGTTCGTAAGTACTTGAGAATATTCTTTACAATTGCCCAATGACTCTCTCTAGGGTTAGATTGGTATCTGTTTGTCAACCTAAGAGCACATGATACATCGAGCATAGTACATTTCATAGCATGCATGATAGGCCCAATTGCTAAAGCATACGAAATTCTAGTTATATGATTCCTTTCAACTTATATCTTTAGAGACATCGACATTAAAAGGCTTACTCCATATGTCATAGGTAAGAATCTACTTTTGGATTGATCTATACTGAACCTCTTAAGCATTTTATCTATGTATGCGGACTATGAAAGAACTAGCAACCTCCTTGATCTATCTCTATAGATGCTCCCAAAATATAGGTTGCTTCTCTAAGGTCTTTCATGGAGAACATCTTAGACAACCAAATCATTATAGATTGAAGAACGGAAACATCATTTCCTATTAGCAATATGTCATCTATATAAAGTAATAAGAAAATAACTGCACTCCCACCAACCTTCTTATACACATAAGGTTCATCCATGTTTTGAGTGAAACCAAATTCTTTAATTGTTTTATCAAAATGGATGTTCCAACTCCTAGATGCTTACTTAAGTCCACAGATAGACCTTTGCAACTTGTATACTTTTGTGTTGTCTTTGGATATGAAACATTCAGGTTATGTCATATATACTTCCTTGATTAGGTTTCCATTAAGGAAAGCTGTTTTCACATCCTTTGGCCAAACCTCATAGTCATAATAAGCAACAAGTGTTAGGAGTATTCTTTTGGATTTTAGCATAGTAACTGCTGAAAAAGTTTCGTCATAATCAACACCTTGCTGTTGTCGATAGCCTTTTGCAGCCAGACTTACCTTATAGGTAACCATATTTTTCATCCATGTCAGTTTTCTTCCTGAAAACCTATTTTCACACTATAGGCATGATTCCTTCAGGTGGTTCAACCAAAGTCCACACTTAGTTATCGTACATGGAATCCATTTTTGACTTCAAGGCTTCAAGCCATTTCTTAGATTCTTAACTATTCAGAACGTCTTTCTGAGTAGTAGGCTCATCTTCTTCAATAAGCAATACATCATTATGGTCACTAATAAGAAATCAATATCTCTCTAACGCCACTCATATCCTACTCCACCTACGAGGCTCTTATGTGTTAGAAGGTTCTTCCATTGGTATGGGTTCTGATGATTGATCAATATTTATTTGTTCTTCCTGAACTTCACTAAGTTTAAGCTTACTCCCACTATCTCCTTCAAACACCTGCTCATTCTCTAAGAAGACAACATATCTCGAAATAAAAACTTCATTTTCAGAAGGTAGATAGAAGTAATATCTGAAGGATACTTATAGATATCCAACAAACAAACATTTGCCATTTTCACAAAATAAGGTAACCCCAAATCGTTAAATGAGATAACTTTTATCTCTTACCAAAGAACAACTCATATGGAATGGTATCAACCATTTTTTACAGAAATCTATTTAATATGTAAACAGGAGTGCATATCCCTAAAACGATTTTGGTAAGTCTACAAAAGCCATCATGGTCCGTACCATATCTATAAGGGTTTCAATTCCTTCTCTCAGATACACCATTATGTTGAGGTGTATGTGGTGGAGTCTATTGAGATAATATTCCATTATCTCTAAGATAACTTAGAAACTCTTCACTTAAGTATTCACCTCCTCGATTAGATCTAAGAGTTTTAATACTCTTGCCAAGTTATTTCTCTACTTAATTCTTGAAATTCTTGAACTTGTTAAAGGCTTCAGACTTGTATTTCATTAAATACAAATACCCAAATGAACTGGATAGACTTATTCTTAGAGTCTCCTTTAGCTCCATACCTAGCTAGACAATCCATACCCAAAATGAGGTCGTAGTCATCAATAGCTATGACTACCAAATCTCCCTCCAAGCTCTCTTTCCCTACATTAATCTTACAATTATGTACATACCGATTCACTCGCACCATTTTTCCTAATGGTGTACTCACCAATATGGTAAAATGTAGTTTGGCTCTATCCCAACCCAAATGATAAGCACAATTCTTTTTTATATAGGAATAGGTAAATCCAAGATCTATCAATGCATTAACTTACCGACCATGGATAGTAAATGTACCTTCCACTACCACTGCATTTGCTCCAACATCCTCCAGTTAAGAGCGAAAACCTTCACTTTTGCTTGCGGCTTTTGAGTTCCACTTCTGGAGGCTCCAGCAATTTTGGTTCGATTGGCTCCCGTAGTCTAGGCCGGTTTTCCTTACCCAATTCAAAAAATTGTTGGACAAGCATTTCAAAGATGCATCGGATCTCTGCAATTATAGCATTTACGTTCAGCTCCCTTAGACCAACAATTCTTCTCTACATGACCCTTCTTCCTGCAATGTCAGTACAATGGGAGACTCTATGTCGGACCAGCTGGTGTCGTTTGTGCTTGCTTTCCTTAGTTCTTCTATTATTAGAGGGCATGTAACACCCCACTACCTAGGCCCATTAGAGCCGGGGATGTCGCCCCATCCATAGCACAAGGGGTCTCTATAACTAGGTCACATAAAATAAAATAAAATAACTACTTTAAAATTTAAACTTATTACAACCCAATAATACATTAACAAATCCAAAATAAATTGTCTGCTACAATCTCTCAAAAATAATACATAAGAAAAATAATAGAGAGTCCTCAAAATCACAAGCAACAATCTAGCTAATGACCTTCACAACAGGATCAACATGAAAACATGACATAAAAGGTGGTGAGATAAAAATCTCAGTAAGCCTGTGTGTGCTTTGAGTGTTTCAGGTAAAATAGTTCATGTATGCAAGAAAAAAAAAATTTCATAAGAGAAAGTACTGGCAAGCATCAATTAAATGTTAAAATAAATAGGGGTGTTTTGCTTTCCAAACCATACATGTGCAAAATAAATACAACCACCCAAAGAGGTAGCCATGGGTTACCACACGTTGGGCCCCATGACAATATAATGGTTAGAATGCCACATGTTGAGCATGCTAACAAAAGGTAGGTGTACGGCCTACCGGGTGAGATACTCCTCTATCTCTACACCCAAACTTACTGGTTGTCCATTCCGAAAACACACAGTCCACTTGACTGAAACTTACTAGCTCGGACCGGTATGACCTACCGGACTAGCATCCTATCCGGGAAGGACTCACCCCTCAAAGGTGGCCGCCTACTGAGAGACTTACCCTAACCCTTCAAAGACTAGTCCTAGTAGTCTATCCTTATTAGATACTCAACATTGTTTGTCCCACTTGGGAGAAAATTGATCATACAACGATTTACTTGGAAATAACAATTAAGGGTTTCTAAATTTTTTGACAAAGTTGGGTTTTAGAAAGAGTTTAGCATTTTGAGTAAAACTGCTTGTTTAGTTTTCAAATGATTTACTTGATTGAAATAAAAAGGAAAAACAGTCCTTAATTGCTTTAACAACTGAATGCTCAAACACATTGAATTTAGCTTGCCACATTAGTTTTTTGTCTTCAAATGACTCCATGCAGGAGCTTACCTGATCCATTGCTTACTTGAATTCAAAAATCCTCCAAGGTCAACCTAACGCCGCCTGAGGTAAACACAAGGCATAAGGTTACATTCGAACTATACTTGGCTTACATAAATAATTCCTAACTTAACTAGTTACAACCATGACTAACCATAACCTTAATGTCCTAAGCTTTAAGGCTAGATGATAAAGTATTTTATAAAATAAATCTAGCTTGATAAGTTAAAATAACTAGGGGTTCTAAAACATTTACTAATAAGTTATAGGTTCAAATAATAAATCTTGAGTATTATTATTAATAAATAAACTAGTGTTTAAATATTAAACAATACTAAGTCCTAATTAATATTAATAAATGGAAAATTTTTAAATAGTATTATTATAATAAAATAATAAATTACACTAAATTTTTAATTAATAATTAATAGATAATAAATAATTAGTGATAAATAAAATTTATATTAAATGAATTATATTAAATTTTTTATTAATAAATAACAAATAAATTTTAATATAAATAATATTTATGAATCTAGGTAAAAATTTTAACTATGCTCTACAAGGTCATTAATATTTTATTTATTATTATTATTTATATAAAAGATTTTATTTATTATTATACATATACATATATATTGTTTTTAATAAAAAGGTATTATTTATTTGAATAATAAAATTTTAACATTTCATTTAATATTCCATTTCCAAATCTTCCTAGGAATTTCGAAACCTTTAGGAAAAAATATAGTAGTAATTTTAATTAAGATAAAATTTGTTAATAAAAATAACCTAGGATTAACAAGAAAATAATCATGATTTTCCTATTTCTAGAGAAGATTCAAGAACACATTCTCCAACATCAAACAATAAACTAATCCATTCATGAACATAAGCTTAAATCAACACATACTATCACATGGCCAAATCCATACTAGGCATAATCACCAATCATGGCTTCAATGGAAATAAGAACATAAAAATCCTATTCACCATAGGTGTCATAACATCTAACATGCCTTAAACATCCATAACTTTCCTAAGACATGATGAACATACATTGATTCACAAGAAAATTCATATAGCTCAGTCATATACAACAATTCTCATGTCCTAACCCCAACACATGCATACACTCAATCCCCCATTCATATTTTATTCTTCCTATCAACACCTAAGAGACATGAATTTAGGATTTAAATGGAGGATTAAGGGAAAAATACTTGATTGTCGATTACTTTGATGAAGGCTAAAGAAGGTCCACGTGCGGTTGAGGGTCTTAAGTTGTCCAAGGAAAAAAACAGCCACGGTTGTTGATCAACCATTTTGGTCTAGAGAGAAAGAGAGCATTAGTATGGTACATTGGAGGTTGAATGGAAGAGGATGAATAAAGGAGTTGTTCTTGATTTACCTTGATAATGTTCTTGAGACCTTCAAGAAAAAATTGGTTTTTGATCCGATAGTCAATTCTTGTTTGCAAGATTTTGTGTTATAAATACCAGAAATGAATACTAGGGATTATTTAGGAGAAATCTAGTGTATTTGAGAGTGATTGGAGGTGTATAGGGTAGGTTTTGGCTTGAAGGAATGTAGTGTGTATTCTTGGTGAAAATTGAGAGAATTTGAGAGAAGAGCTGTATGAAATCTGGAATGATGTTGGCCGAATGGTTTAGGGGAATTAGGAGTTTCAGTTTTCAGCTAGAGAAAGAGAGAATAATCTAATTTTTTTTGAAATTCAAATGGAGAAAATTGTGGAGTTGTTTGAGGTAGAAGATAAGCTAATGGTGTTTTATTAATGGAGGTTTCTTTGTTCTTCAATGGTGCCGGCTGGACTGCTCAGTTTTATGGCAAGGAAATAAAGGTTGTTCAGGCTATAAGGCTAGCTGAAATTCAGTGTTTAATGGCAGAGGAATTTTTGGTTTAGTAGCTTAATACAAGAGTGTTTTCATGGAGCAAAATTCTGGAATTTTTTTTAAAGTTCAAATGTGTTTTGGATAGAGTGATCTTAGGAGACTTTTGAGGTATAATTATGGAGTCCAAGTGCTCAAGGTAAGTGTGGGGGTTAATGGTGTTCAGTCCATGGCTGAACAAGGTCCATTTTGCAGAGGTTTGAAGGTTGTTTTTCGGCCTAGGCCTAAGGAGACAAAGCTGGAAATTTTGCTGGTTTCAAGGTGTTCAAAGGTTCGAAGGTTTGCTGAATTTTCGGTGCAGAATTTCTGCATTTCTTCTGCCCGGTTCGCAGATGATTTTGAGGGGTGTTTAAGGGTCTTTTAAGGTTGGTTTCTAGCCTTCTTTCTGGAGAATAACAGAGGGAGTTTTACTGGATAGATGACAAGAAAAATAGCTTCAATCCCAGCTTGATGTGCAGCAAAATTGCATAGGAATTTTTCTTGTTTTGTGCAGTGTTATGTAGTCTGAATTTTGCACTGAAATTCCAGCCTTCAAGCTACATGGAATGTCCATTTTTCTGGCAGCAAATGAGCAAGAACACCGGCTGAATTTTTCAAAAACTGAGCTGTTCAAAAATCTGGAAATTTTCAGGTTTTCTTCATTGAAATCATGAACACTATGAAGATAAATATGAAGGTTCTACTATGGTGATTTATTCCTCTTGGATTCTTCTCCCTAATTTCGGCCAATCCTCCAACCTTCCAAGATTGATTTTCAAAATTCAAGGCTAAGGTATTATCTCGAAATTTTTTGGAATTAAAAGAAGAGATTTAATGGATTTTGAATAATTTAAAGTGTGAAGATGTTAGGACGAAGCTAGAGGTAATAACAAGGACAAGAATTCCTCTAGAATTCTTTTTAGGACATGATTATATGATTAAAACAATCTCTTCATGTCTCCCCTAAGGAAACATTCCTATCTTTAAGGAATGTAAGAAAACAAAAATTCAAACATAACTAAGATAATCATGAATAAAACTTAAGTGATGGGATTTGAACTCAAGACCTTAGGGATTAATCCACAAAGTTCTAACCACTTAACCACACTAACTCTTGTTCTTATTTTCTCATCCAAATATTCTTCTTATTAAAACTTCAAGCCATCTTCCTATTTTGACCTCAAGCAAAATTACCTTTTTACCCTTCCTACTCAATAAGCATAACTAAGCATTTTAACCTATAAACCATAATTCTAAAGCACATAAAATCATTCAAATATATATATATATATATATATATATATATTTGTAGAATAATATGATATGCATCCCAACCCCCTTACTCTAAGGTTGGCTTTAGGTGGGGTTTCACATAGCAGGTCGCTTATTAGTTTACTGCCTCTAAAAGGGTCTCGGTGGTTGCCTTGGTGGCAAGAATGGTTTTGCTACCATCCTACTTTAATCCTTGTTCTCTGTCTAGGTCACCATGTCTACTTTCCCTGAATAAGTTGTCAGTGGAGAAGGTACCAAAACCCTTCTCCACTCCTGCCTCAATCCCTTAACAAATTGCCTAGTTCAGTTCTGCTTGGTATCTACCAGTGTCTTGTAGTACTTTGACAACTAGGTAAAATGACCAGCATACTGAGCCACGGTGATGCTCCCATGCTTCAGATTTTGGAACTCATCCTCCATTTTTTCCACTATTCACCGTGGGATATATTCCGCTTTGAATGCCTCCATAAAGTTGGCCCATCTCAAGTCTTGATCTATTATTTCACTGTCTTTTTGGACTCACTGCAACCATGCCCAAGCTGGGCCTCTCAAACTAAACGCAGCAAATTTTACCATCCGCGTCTCAGGGTATTGGAATGTGGCAAAAATGTCCTCCATCTGCTCCACTTTCTGGTCATGTTCGGCTTTTCCTAAGAAGGTGGGAGGTTGAAATTTTAGAAAACTCTCTAAAGCTTTATCTTCCCCCTTTGGGTTCCTTCGCTCAAATAAGGTTTGCAGTATCTCCGTTATCTTGTAAAAGGCTTGCCCCATGGTCACACTGGCAGGCTCTCCAGACCCCACTTCCTGCTCATGTTTATTCTCATTCCCCTGATTTGGTGATAATAGTTGTGTTGCATCAAATTTTGGAGTCATGGGTTCTACTTCCGGAACCCTTATGCTAGATACTGCTACACGACGCTTTGGTGCCATTCTAAACCATCGCCCCCAAATAATGAGTTATGCATCAAAGTTTAAAATATTTAAATCGAGTATGCATTCACATTCAAACATAAGTAAAAGCAAATTAGATGTAAGCTTTGCATACATAATTGTATTTTTTTAAAGATTAGACTACAACATGGTACTCTTACTTACATAAATTTTGAAAGAAAACATTAAACATAAATGAACCCCTAGCACAGGAGTTTATTGAGAGCAGTAAATAACAACTTCATAAGCATGGAAAAACTTAGCCTAATACCTCATCAGAATCCTCGGTGTCAGCATCATATAACCATCCTTTAGTATTCTTAGAAAGGTCAATCCCTACACCATTTACAAACCCATAGTCCATTGGTTCCTTCTCCGGTCTCTTAGAACTCTCCCCAGTTTCAACATGAATGGGTGGGGGTACAAAAGAAGGTCTAGGTGGAGATTCATAGTCTATCTCTCCTGGGTCATCAATATCAGCAGTTAATTCAATCACGGGCCTATGTAGGTTTGGGTTATACTCCATGTCAACATCCTCATCCTTACCCTCGGTAATTAATTCCATTACAAGTATAGGAGGTGGCTCAATAATCTGAACCTCATCATCATTGCTTTTTTCCAAAGGTATGACTCGTTGGGGTGCAGGTTGTGGTGCAAGTTGTGGCACTGGTAAGTATTCCGAGTTGATAGGGATAGGTGGATGTCATTGCTGCCCCTTCCTCGCAGTTCTAATCATTCTAACCATCCTATAACATAAACAACCCAGTTTAGTCAAAAGAGTTTAATCTTAATGAAATAAAGTAAACGTTATCAAAAATTGCCTAAACCTTACCTCTGATACCATTTGTAACACCCTACTATCTAAGTACCCTATTAGGACTGGGGATGTCACCCCGTCCACAAGATAAGGTGTTTTTATAAATACGACTGACAAAAGAAATGAAGAAATAATTCAAAATTAAACTTATTACAACCCAAGAAATACATGAACATGTTTTGAAAATATATAAATGCTTGCTAAAGTCTCTCAAAAGAAATAAATCGGAAAAGAAATAAGTCTTCAAAACATAGGCAATCTCTAATTAATAACCTTCACAGCAGGACCGACCTAAAAATATGGTTTAAAAAGTGGTGAGACATAAATCTCAGTAAGCCCGTATGTGCTTTGAGTGTTTCAGGCAAAACAGTTCATGTATGATAGTTGAGAAATTTTCATAAAAAGTAATACAGGCAAGCCTCGAATAAACTTCACAAATAAAAAGTGGTGTTTTCCTTTCAAATCATACAACCACTCAAAAGAGATAGCCATGGCATCACACTTTGTGCATCATGACAGAAGAACGTTTAGGATGCCACACTTTGTGCATACTAACTACTTATTTTCTCAACCTTAGAGGTTAAGTAATGCTGCCATTTCTTCAAGCAAATACAATGGCAGCCAGCTCCAAATCATATGTCAGACAATTGACTTCATGAGGCTTCAACTTTCGAGAGGCATAGGCTATTACCTTCCTATCCTGCATGAATACCACTCCCAAACCTTCCTTAGAAGCATCAGTATACAAAGCGTAGTGTTTATATCCCTCTGGCAAACTCAGTATTAAAGCCGTCATTAACCTCTGCTTCAGCTCTTAGAAACTCCTCTCGCATTTCTCACTCCAGATAAAGTGTACATCATTTCTCAATAATTGGGTTATAAGTGATGCTAGAATTAAGAACCCTTTAATAAACTATATATAATAGCCGGCCAATCCCAAGAAGCTTCTAATCAAATGATGTTCTCTTGTTGCTTCCAGTCCAAAACTCTTTAACTTTTGTTGGGTCCTGCTTGATTTCATCATTGGTCACCACATGGCCAAGGAATGACGCACATCCAACCAAAATTCACACTTGCTAAATTTTGCATAAAGCTTATGCTCTCTTATCTTTTACAATACCAGCTTTAGATGCTCTACATGAACCTCTGGATTCTTGGAGTATATAAGTATATCGTCAATGAATACCACCATAAATTTATCCAGGTAGGGTTGGAAAACACGATGCATCAAATTCATAAAGACCGCTGGTGCATTAGTCACTCCAAAAGGCATCACTACATACTTGTAGTGACTATATCTCGTGTTGAAGGCCATCTTGGGAATATCCCCCTCCTTTATCCGCACTTGATAATATCTTTTCCCCAAATCTAGTTTGGAATAACAACTGGAGCCTTGCAACTGGTCGAACAACTCATCAATTAATGGTAGAGGATATTTATTCTTGATGGTCGGATTGTTCAACCCCCGATAGTCGATACACAACCTCAATGTCCCGTCCTTCTTCTTCACAAATAGTACTAGAGCTCCCCACGGTGACGTGCTAGGTCTTATGTAACCTTGCATCATCAATTCCTTTAACTGCTCCTTTAGTTCCTTCAATTCCGCTAGTGCTATTCAATAAGGGATTCGAGATATAGGTTCCACTCCTAGAATTAGATCTATGGTGAACTTAACTTCACGGCTGGAAGGAAGAGAAGTGAGTTCCACAGGAAATACATCGGCAAAATCTTTTACCACCTCAGTATTTTCCAGGATGCACTGATCCTTTGGCTTATTTATCACGTAAGCCAAATATCCATGACATCCTCGCTTCAATAACTTTCAGGCCTTTGCTCCAACTATCAAAAACTTCAACATTTTTACTCGCTTTCCATTGAATTCCAACACATCACATCCCAGTCTAATAAATTGGATAGACTTATTCTTATAATCTACTTTAACTCCATACCTAGCTAGCGAATCCATACCCAAAATGAGGTCATAGTCGTCAATAGCTAAGACTACCAAATCTCTCTCCATGCTCTCTTTCCCTACTTTAATTTTACAATTCTTCACATGTCGATCCGCTTGCACCATTTTTCCCTATGGTGTACTCACCAACATGGTAAAAGATAGGTCTACTCCATCCCAACCTAAATGATATACACAATTCTTGTTTCAATAGGAATGGGTTGATCCAGGGTCTATCAATACATTAACTGAATGACCGTAGATAGTAAACATACCTTCCACTACCGCTACCTTTGCTCCAACTTCCTCTCGGTCAAGAGCGAAAACCTTCACTTTCGGTTGTAGCTTCTAAGTTCCATTTTTGGAGGCTCCCGCAATATTAGCTCGATTAGCTCCCATGGTCTAGGTCGGGTTTTCTTGCCCGATTCGAAGAAGTTTTGGACAGGCATTTCGAAGATGCGTCGGATCTCTACAATTATAGCATTTTTGTTTAGCTCCCGTAGATGAATAGTTCTTCTCTACATGACCCTTCTTACCCTAATATCGACACGACGGGAGGTTCTGTGCAGGACCAACTAGTGTCGTTCGTGCATACTTTTTCTTGGTTCTACCATTACTGGAGCGCAAGTCACTTGTTAGTTTGCTATCTCTGAAAGGGTCTCGGTGGTTGACTTGGTAGCAAGAATGATTTTAGTACGATCCTACGTCAATCCTTGTTCTTTATCCGGATCTGCGTCTACTGCCTCAGAATAAGTCATCAATGGAAAAGGTGCCAAAGCCTTTCTCAGCTCCTGCCTCTATCCCTTAACAAATTGCCTAGTTCGGTTTCGCATGGTATCTACTAGTATCTTGCAGTACTTTGACAATCGGGTAAAATGAGTAGCATACTAAGCTATAGTCATGCTCCTTTGCTTCAGATTTTGGAACTCGTCTGCCATTTTCTCCACTATCCACTGAAGGATATATTCTGCTTTGCATACCTCCAAAAAGTTGGCCCATGTCCAGTCTTGATCTATTATTTCCCTGCCTTCTTGGACTCACTACTACCATGCCCGAGCTAGGCCTCTTAGCCTAACCGCGGTAAATTTTACTATCCGCTTCTCAGGGTAATGGAGTTTGGCAAAGATGTCCACTATCTGCTCTACCTACTGCTCTGTTTTTTGGTCTTGTTCAGCTTCTCCCAAGAAGGTGATAGGTTGAAACTTCAGAAACCTCTCTAAAGCTTCATCTTCCTTCTTTGCGTTCCCTTGCTCAGATAGGGTTTGCAGTTTCTCTATCATCTTGTAAAAATCTTGCCCTATGGTCACACTGGTAGCTCTTCAGACCCCACTCCCTACTCAGGTTAATTCTCATTCCCCTGATTTGATGATGATAGTTGTGTTGCATCCAATTTCGGAGTCATAGATTCTACTACAGGAACTTTTTTGCTGGATACTACTGCACGACGCTTTGGTGCCATTCTAAACCATCGATCCCAATTAATGTGTTATGCAACAACGTTTAAAATATTTAAATCGAGCATGCATTCACATTCAGGAAAAAGTAAAAGTGAATTAAATACAAGCGTTGCATACATAATTGCATTTTTCAGGATTAAACATATATGAACCCCTAGCACAGGAGTTAATTGAATGCAATAAATAACAACTTCCTAATCATGGAAAAACATACCTAATCCTCATCAGAATCCTTGGTGTCAGCATCATACAAACATCCTCTAGTATTTTTAGAAAGGTTTATCTCTGCACTATTCACAAACCTATAGTCCATTAGTTCATTCCCGAGTCTCCTAGAACTCTCCCTAGATTCAACATGAGTGGGTGGGGGTACAAAAAATAGTCTAGGTGGAGATTCATAGTCTATGTCTCCTGGGTCATTAATATCAGCCGTTAAATCAATCACAGGCCTGGGTGGGTTTGGGACATACTCCATGTCAATATCCTCATCCTCACTCTATGTAATTAAGTATATTACAAGTATAGGAGGTGGCTCAATAATCTGAACCTCACCATCACTGCTTTCTTACGAAGGTATGACTGGTTAAGGTGCAGGTTGTGGCACCGGTAAGTCTTCCGGGTAGATAGGGATGGGTGGATGCCAATGCTACCTATTCCTCGTAGTTTTAATCATTCTAACCATCCTACAACATAAACAACCCAGATTAGCCCAAAAAGTTCAATCTTAATGAAGTAAATACTATCAACTATTACCTAAACCTTGTCTCTGATACCACTTGTAACACCCCACTACCTACGTACCCTATTAGGGCAAGGGATGTCACCCCATCTATAGGATAAGGGGTTTTTATAACTAGGAATCACAAAAGAAATAAAGAAAAAATTCAAAATTAAACTTATAACAACCCAAGCAATACATGAACAAGTTTCAAAAATATGTAAATGTGTGCTAAAGTCTCTGACAAGAAATACATCAGAAAAAAAAAAATAAGTCTTCAAAACATAGTCAATTTTTAATCAATAACCTTCACAGCAAGACCGACCTAAAAATATGATATACAAGGTGGTGAGACATAAATCTCAATAAGCCTATATGTGCTTTAAGTGTTTCAGCGAAAGTAGTTCATGTATGCAAATTAGGAAATTTTCCTAAAAGAAAATGCTGGCAAGCCTCAAATAAATTTCACAAATGAAGAGTGGTGTTTTCCTTTCAAATCATACATGTATACAACAAATACAACTACTCAAAAGAGGTAGCCATGGCACCACACTTTGTGTACCATGACCAAAGAATGTTTAAGATGCCACACTTTGTACATACTAACACAAGATAGGTGTACGGCCTACCGGGTGAAATACTCTGTTATCTCTATACCCAAACAAAACGATTATCTATTCTGGGAATACACAATCCACTTGACTGAACTTGCTAGCTCAGAGAGGTATGACACACAGGACTGGCATCTTGTTCGGGAAGGACTCACCTCTCAGAGGTGGCCACCTACTGAGAGACTTACCCTAACCTTAACCCTTCAAAGACTAGTCCTAATATTCTACCCTTATTGAGTACTCAATGTTGTGTTCATCCCACTTGGGAAAAGCAAGATCGTACAATGATTCTCTTTGAAATAGCAATTGTGGTTTCCAAAATTCTTGTCAAAGTGGGTTTTAGTAAAAGTTTAGCATTTTGTAAAAAATTGCTTGTTCAACTTTAAATGGTTTGCATGACTGAAAAGAAAAGAAAAATTGTCCATAATTTTATTTACAGTACCAATTCTCATACACATTGAGTTTGACTTGCCAAGATAACTTTGATCTTCAAACAAGTTCATGCAGGAACTTACCAAATTTTTTGCTCTTCTTGTGTACAAAAGCCTTCCAAGGTAATTTCAGGGCAACCTAACCCGGCCTAGGGTGAATACAGGGTAGAAGTCCAATGTCCAGACAATATTTACCGTAAATAAATAACTCTTTGGTCAACTAGCCACAACAACATCTAACTATGACAAAAATTCCTTGAGCTTTAACACTAGTTGTTGGAGTATTTTATAAAATAAAATTAATTTGATAAATTAAAATGAATAGGTGTTATAAATAAATAATAAATAATAAATTATAATATTATCTATTTATTAACAAATATTAAATAATGAGTAATATTGGTAATAAATAAAAGACATTTGATATTAATTAATTCTAATATTTTATTATTTATATTTAATAAAAATAATTTAATTTTTTATCTAATAAAATAATAAAAGTTTAATAATGTCTAATTTCAAAACTACTTTGTGTTTTTCAAATTTAGTACATCAAATTAAAGAATAATATTAATTATATTATTAATAATAATGATAGCAAGAATAATTCTAAAAATACTAAAGGTAGTTCTTACATTAATTTTATTTCTAGAGAAAATTCATGTATATATTCATGCACACAAAGATTCAACCAATAACATGTCAATCTATCCAAAAACAAAAAAAAAAAATGACTTGAATTAACATATATTTCAACAGGGATAGTATTAAACTAGTAATAATTTCTAGCATGGCATTTTCTAGCTAAAACAACATAAGAGCATGAGCATGACATGGATAGCAACAATCTCTATCAAACTAACTCCTACTATTGACATATAAACTCATAACACAAATCTACTCCCAAGTTTATCATATTCACAAACCATAATTTCATATACTTCATGCAATAGCCTTAAACCCACTCAACCTCCAAATCTTATATTCACAATCTTCATATGATATACATGTCTCCAACAAATCAACAATCCAACCATATACTTCTACCTATCTTGAGTTCAAAAAAAATAAGAAGAGTTGTGTTTAAAATACTTGTTTGATGACGCTTGAAGTTGAAGACGTTTCTTGTTAAAGGAGAACCTCGAGTGCTTGATGGCTTTAATGATCCGATATTGTCTAAGGTTGTTCATAAACATTTCAGCCAAAGAGAGAGGGAGAGAGTGAGAGTAAAAAGAAAAGAATATATAGAAGTTGAAGAAAAGAAGAAGAACAGGAAGATTGTTCTTATTTTACCTTTTTAGGGTACTTCGAATCTTGAACAAAAAGGGGGGGAGGGGTATGATCTGCTTGAAGGTTCAACTTTGTGTGTTTTGGTGTTATAATGTACACTAAAGAAGAATATAGGTTGAATACTAATGGTTTAGAGAGTTTGGCTATGATTGGAGATGTTTAGAAGATATTTAGGCTAGAGGGTGAGTAGTTTGTGTTCTTGATGTACATGAGAGAGATTGAGAGAGTGAGAATGATTTCATGTCTATTGCGTTATTGATGGCCGAATTGCCTAGCTTAGGGGAAGCTTTTGATTGTCCAAGCACGAGAGAGAGAGTTTCAACTTTTTCAAAATTCAAATTGAGAGAAAAGTGGAGATGTTTAAAGTATAGGATTGGGTAATGGTGTTTGCTCTTAGATGGTTTTTTGCCCTTCAATAGTGTATGGTTGAACTAGCTTTAATTTATCCAAGGAATGGAGAGTTGTTTCAGTTTTAGGCTAGCCAAAATTGGCTATGGAATAGCAGAGAATTTTCTGATTTTAACATCTAGCAAGATGAGTGTTTAAGGGTACAAAAATCTGGAATTTAATTTGAAGTTTGAATAAGTTTGAATAGAGTCAAGATAAGAGTGTTTTGAGGTTTGTTAATGGAGCCCTATTGATCACGGTCGATGGAGAAGCCCAAAGGTTTTGTCCATGGTTGTATTAAGGCGGAAACTTGTTGAAGTTTGCTGAAGAAATTCGGCCCTAGCATTGAATAGGCAAAGCTGGTGAAAAAATTTCTAGAATTGAAGCTAAAGAACACTTAGGATTTGAAATGGTTTTGTGCAGAATTTTTTGTCTTTTTTGGAATGATTTTGCAGCTGGAATTTAATAGTGTTTGAAGGTCCATTAAATGGTGGTTTTCCAGCCATCATCTTAAGGAACAAAGGATAAATTTTCAGGTGTTCTTGGGCACTAACAAATGGCTTCATGATCATGTTTAAAGGTTGCTTGTTTGCTAGAAAAAATATTCTGGTTTGGTATAGTTAGTAAAGCTGCGAAAATCTAAAGCATTTCAGCATTCATTCGCGCACAAGATGGTTGGTTCCTTGCAAGGATTAGGTAGAGAAACCTTGCAGCAAATTTCAAAAACCAGCAATGAAAAAAATCTGGAAAATTTTCCAGATTTTTAACCAAAATAAGAACAAGAAGAAATGGAGTTTTGTTTGAAGAAATAGCTATGGAGATTTAATTGACACCTCTTCCTATTCTTCACCTAAATTTTTGGCCTACTCCTATCCCACAAGAGTTGGAATTTTGAAATTCCAAGTAAGGTAATTATCCAAGAATTGTATGGATATAAAAATGATTTAAAGAATTTGGAATTGTTTAAATTCAAAGAGATTAGGACAAGGCTTACAAAAATAATGGGGACAAGAATTCTTCTAGAATATTTTTAGGACAAGACCACATGGTTAAGACATGACCATTGTGTCTTCCCTAAGATAACATGCCTAACTTTAAGGAATGTAAGAAGGAAGAAAATTCAAACGTTGGTTAAGATAAATATGAATAAAACTTAGGTGATGGATTTGAACTCAAGACCTTAGAGGTTAAATCACAAAGCTCTAACCACTTAACCACAACAGCTCTTACTCTTATTTTCTCAACCAAATCTCCTTCTTATGTAAGCCTCAAGCCATCTTCCTATTTCGACCTCAAGTAAAAATTCCTTTTTACCATTTCTATTCAACAAACACAAATAAATCATAGAACTCGTAAACCGCAATTCTAAGGCACACAAAATCATTTAAGGGATATATTTTTTACATGATGACATGATATACATCCCATCCCTCTTACTCTAGAGTAGGTTTAGGTGGGGTTTTACATCCTACCCTCCTAAGAAGAATTTCGCCCCGAAATTCAGGTGTACCTTTATCTCAAGTCTGAGTATTTCTACTTCACCTATGCTTCCATTTCCCACGAGGCATCTTGAGTGCCATGATTCTCCCACTATACCTTCAACATAGGAATTTGTTCATTCCGGGGAGTTTTGGTACTTCGGTCTAAAATTTTCATGGGGTTTTCCATCTAACTCAAGTCGAGTTGCAATACCAACAGTTCATCATTCAAAATACATCTAGGGACAGCACTACACTTCCTCAACTAAGACACATGGAGTATATTGTGTATTCCTGTAAAACCATCCGATAAATCTAGCTGATACACCACCGGTCCAATTCTTTCTATTATTGGAAACGGTCCCAAATATCTCGGATTCAGCTTTCCACCTTTCGGATGCTTCAAAATTCCTCTACTCGAAGTCAACCTTAAAAACATAATGTCTCCTACTTGAAATTCCAACTCCCTTTGCCTATTATCCTCGTAACTTTTTTTTTTTTTTTACTTTAAGCTGCTTTCAATCTTTCTCTGATCAGCTTCACCTTATCTAACATTTCGTAACGCAAACTTCTCCAGACTTGCTTATGTGGCCGTCTTCTGACCAACTCCAATACAGAAGTACTTGACACTTACGTCCATATAATGCTCCATACGGGGCCATTCCAATTGAACATTAGTAGCTATTGTTGCCAGCCAATTTTGCATACAGTACAAAATCAATCCATTTATCCTCAAAACCCAATACGCAAGCTCTTAACATATCTTCCAATATCTGAATAACCCTTTCTGACTGACCATCGGTTTGGAGGTATGCCATCGTACTGAACTCTATATTAGAGCACATTGATTCTTGAAACTTGTTCCAAAATCTTGATGTAAACCTCGGGTCTCAATCGGACACGATACTTGAAGGTACTCCATGCAATCTAACTATCTCCCACACATATGTTAGAGCTAACTTTTCTATTAAATCTCTTATGTTCATCGGTATAAAATGTGCTAACTTGGTCAATCTGTCTACCACTACCCATATGGCATCCTTTTAGGTCCATTCCATAGGGAGTCTGATAACGAATTCCAAGGTAACCGCTACCCATTTCCACTAAGGTATAGGTAATGGTTGCAACAATCTTGCGGACTTTTTGTGCTCCGCTTTAACTTTCTGACCACATGGTTAAGACATTACCATTGTGTCTTCCCTAAGACAACTTTCCTAACTTTAAGGAATTTTAGAAAAAAGGAAATTCAAACATTGGTTAAGAAAAATATGACTAAAACTTAGGTGATGGATTTTGAACTCAAGACCATAGAGGTTAAATCACAAAGCTATAACCACTTAACCACAACAGCTCTTACTCTTATTTTCTCAACCAAATCTCCTTCTTATCTAAGTCTCAAGCCATCTTCCTATTTCGACCTCAAGTAAAAATACCTTTTTACCCTTTCTACTAAACAAGCACAAATAAATCATATAACCCATAAACCACAATTCTAAGGCACACAAAATCATTTAAGAGATATATTTTATGCATGTTGACATGATATGCATCCCATCCCTCTTACTCTAGAGTAGGTTTAGGTGGGGTTTTACATCCTCCCCTTCTTAGAAGAATTTCACCCTGAAATTCAGGTGTACCTTTATCTCAAGTCTGGATATTTCCGCTTAACCCATTCTTCCGTTTCCCACGAGGCATCTTCAGTGCCATGATGCTCTCACTATACCTTCAACAAAGGAATCTGCTTATTCTGAGGAATCTTGGTACCTCGGTCTAAAATTTTCACGGGTTTTTCCACGAAACTCAAGTCGGGTTGCAATACCAACGATTTATCATTCAAAATATGTCTAGGGTTGGCATTGTACTTCTTCAACTGAGACACATGGACTATATTATGTATCCCTGTCAAACCATCCGATTAATCCAGTCGATACGCCACCAGTCCAATTCTTTCTGTTATACGAAATGGTCCCAAATATCTCGGATTCAGCTTTCCACCTTTCAGATGCTTCGCAATTCCTCTACTCAAAGTCAACCTTAAAAACACACTGTCTCCTACTTGAAATTCCAACTCCCTTCGCCTATTATCCGCGTAACTTTTTTTCGACTTTGAGCTGCTTTCAACCTTTTTTTGATGAACTTTACCTTATCTGACATTTCCTGAACATAGACTTCTCCAAACTTGCTTATGTGGTCGTCTTCTAACCAACTCCAGCACAGAGGTACTTGACACTTACGTCCATACAATGCTCCATACGGGGCCATTCCAATCGAACATTGGTAGCTATTATTGCAACCTAATTCTGCATACAGTACACAATCAATCCATTTATCCTCAAAATCCAATACGCAAGCTCTTAACATATCTTCCAATATCTGTATAACTCTTTCTGACTGACCATCAGTTTGTGGGTATGCCATCGTACTGAACATCATGTTAGAACACATTGATTCTTGAAGCTTGCCTGAAAATCAGGATGCAAACCTCAGGTCTCGGTCAGACATGATACTTGAAGGTACTCCATGCAATCTGACTATCTCACACATATGTTTGAACTAACTTCTCCATTAAATCACATACGTTCATTGGTATAAAATGCGCGAACTTGGTCAATCTGTCTACCACTACCTATATGGCTTCCTTTTATGTCATTGCCATAGGGAGTCTGATAACGAATTCCATGGTCACCTCTTCCCATTTCCACTTAAGTATCGGTAATAGTTGCAACAATCTTGTGGACTTTTTGTGCCCTGCTTTAACTTTCTGACAAGTCAGGCACGTGGAGACATACTTCACCACGTTCGTCTTCATTTCAAGCTACTAATAAGCTTCTTCAGTTCTTGATACATTTTTGCCCCTCTTGGATGAGTAGTATACTTACTTTTCTACGCCTCTCCCAAAATCTTATCCTTCTGCTATTGCTCATTAGGTACACATAAACAATCTCAGATACATCACTCTTGTCTCGTCCTGCCATAAATCACTACCTTGCCATTTACGTTCTTTGTCTTTGAATAGTTAAAACTCCACTTTGCCTTGCTGTGATTTAATGATTTCCTACCTGAGATCTAGTATCAATCTCAAATTACTGACAATAATCCTTTCTTTTTGCACTTTCGTCCTTCTATCCAACACCTCTTGGACTGCTTGAATCTCTTGCACTCTCAATCCAGCCATTTTGACCTTACGACTCAGGGCATCAGCAACAACGTTGGCCTTTCTGGGGTAGTAGTTGATAGGATAATGATATTCCTCCAAAAATTTCATCCATCTCCACTACCTCAAATTCAAGTTCTTCTGGGTAAAAATATATTTTAGACTCTTATGGTCGGTGAACACCTCATACTTGGCTCCATATAAGTAATACCACCATTTCTTCAAAGCAAATACAATGGCAGCCTGCTCCAAATAATGTGTCGGATAATTAACTTTGTGAGGCTTCAACATTCGAGAGGCATAGGCTATTACCTTCCGATCCTACATGAATACCGCTACCAAACCTTCCTTAGAAGCATCAGTATACAAAGCGTAGTGTTTATCTCCCTCTGGCAAACTCAAAACTGGAGCCGTCATTAACCTTTACTTCAGCTCTTGGAAACTCCTCTCACATTTCTCACTCCAGACAAATGGTACATCATTTCTCAACAATCGGGTTATTGGGGATGCTAGTGTTGAGAACCCTTTAATAAACCACTTATAATAGCCAACCAATCCTAAGAAGCTTCTAATCATAGTGATATTCTCCAGTTGCTTCCAGTCCAAAACCATTTTAACTTTTGCTGGGTCCTCCTTGATTCCATCCTTGGTCACCAGATGGCTAAGGAACGACATGTTATACAACCAAAATTTGCACTTGCTAAATTTTGCATAAAGCTTGTGCCCTCTTAGCTTTTCTAATACCAGCTTTAGATGATCTACATGATCCTCTAGACTCTTGGAGTATATAAGTATATTGTCGATGAATACCACCACAAATTTATCTAGATAGGGTTGGAAAGCACGATGCATCAAATCCATAAACACCGCTGGTGTAATAGTCATCTAAAAGGCATCACAACGTATCCGTAGTGACCACATCTAGCGTTAAAGGGTGTCTTGGGAATATCCCCCTCCTTTATCTGCACTTGATAATATCTCTACCTCAAATCCAGTTTGGAATAACAACTGGAGCCGTGCAACTGGTCGAATAGCTCATCAATTAACAGTAGAAGATATTTATTCCTGATGGTCAGATTGTTCAACCCCCGATAGTCGATACACAACCTCAAAGGCCCATCCTTCTTCTTCACAAATAGTACTGGAGCTCCCCACGGTGACATGCTAGGTCTTGTGTAACCTTGCTTCACCAATTCCTCTAGCTGCTCCTTTAGTTCCTTCAATTCCGTTGGTGCTATTCAATAAGGGGTTCAAGGTTCTACTCTTGGAATTAGATATATGCTAAACTTAACTTCTCGATTGGGAGGAAGAGAAGTTAGTTCCACAGGAAACACATCGGTAAAATCTTTTACCACCTCAGTATTTTCCCAGGTGCACTGATCCTTTGGCTTATATATCACGTAAGCCAAATATCCTTGACATCCATGCTTCAATAGCTTCTCGGCCTTTACTCTAGCTATCAAAAACTTCAACTCTTTTACTCTCTTGCCATTAAATTCCAGTGCATCACATCCCGATCTAAAGAACTGGACAAACTTATTCTTACTGTATACTTTATCTCCATACCTAGCTAGCCAATCCATACCCAAAATAAGGTCATAGCCGTCAATAGCTAAGACTACCAAATCTCCTTCCAAGCTCTCTTTTCAAACATCAATCTTATAATTCTGCATATATCGATCCACTTGCACCATTTTTATCAAGGGCATACTCACCAACATGATAAAAGGTAGTTCTACTCTATCTCAACCCAAATGATATACACTATTCTTGTTTAAATATGAATGAGTAGATCCAGAATCTATCAATGCATTTACTGAACAACCATAGATAGTATGCGTACGTTCCACTACCGCTGCATTTGCTCCAACTTCCTCCCAATCAAGAGCAAAAGCCTTCACTTTCTCTTGCGGCTTCTGAGTTCCATTTCCAGAGGCACCCACAGTATTGGCTCGATTGTCTCCTGTGGACTAGGTCGAGTTTTCTTGCCCGATTCGAAGAAGTTTTTAACAGGTGCTTCGAGATGCGTCGAATCTCTGCAATTATAGCATTTTCATTCAGCTCCCTTAGACTAACAATTCTTCTCTACATGACCCTTCTTCATGCAATGATAGCACAACGAGAGGTTCTATGCAGGACCAGCTAGTGTTGTTCGTGCTTGCTTTCCTCAGTTTTGCCATTACTAGTGGGCAGGTTGCTTATTGGTTTGCTGCCTCTGAAAAGGTCTTGGTGGCAAGAATGGTTTCTGTACCATCCTACTTTGATCTATGTTCTCCATTTGGGTAGCCATGTCTACTATCCCCAAATAAGTCGTCAGTGGAAAAGGTGCCAAAGCCCTTCTCAGTTTCAACCTTGATCCCTTAACAAATTGCCTTATTTGGTTCTACTCAGAATGTAACAGTGTGTTGTAGTATTTTGACAACTGGGTAAAATGAGTAGCTTACTGAGCCACAGTCATGTTCTCTTACTTTAGATTTTGGAACTCGTCCGTACTTTTTTCCACTATCCACTAAGGGATATATTTCATTTTGAATGCCACCACAAAGTTGGCCCATGTCCAGTCTTGATATATTATTTCCCTATCTTCTTAGACTCACTGCCACCATTCCTGAGCTGGGTCTTTCAACCAAAACGCAGCAAATTTTACCATCTACTTTTCAGGGTATTGGAGTGTGGCAAAGATGTCCTTCATCTGCTCCACCCACTGCTCTATTTTCTGGTCTTGTTTGGCTTCTTCCAAGAAAGCGGGAGTTTGAAACTTCAAAAACCTCTCTAAAGCTTCATCTTCCCCTTTTAGGGTTCTTCGCTCAGATAAGGTTTGTAGTATCTCCGTCATCTTGTAAAAGGCTTGCCCTATGGTCATACTAGCAGGCTCTTTAGACCCCACTTCCTGCTCAAGTTCATTCTCATTCCCCTGATTTGGTGATGATAGTTGTGTTGCACCAAATTTTGGAGTTACGGGTTTTACATTAGGAACCCTTCTGTTGGATGCTACTGCACGATGCTTTGGTGCCATTCTAAGCCATCACCCCTAAATAATGAGTTATGCATCAAAAGTTTAAAATATTTAAATTGAACATGCATTCACATTCAGACATAAGTAAAAGTAAATTAGATACAAGCTTTGCATACATAATTGCATTTTTCAAGATTAGAGTACACCAAGGTACTCTTATTTAGATAAATTTTGAAAGAAAACATTATACATAAATGAACCCCTAGCACAAGAGTATATTAAAAGCAGAAAATTACAACTTCCTAAGCATGGAAAAACTTACCCCCTAATCCTCATCAGAATCCTCAGTGTCAGTATCATACAACCATCCTCCAGTATTCTAAGAAAGGTCTATCCATGCACCATTAACAAACCTATAGTCCATTGGTTCCTTCCCGAGTCTCCTAGAACTCTCCCCAATTTCAACATGTGTAGGTAGAGGTACAAAAGAAGGTCTAGGTGGAGATTCATAATCTATCTCGCCCGGGTCATCAGTATCAGCAGTTAATTCAATCGCGGGCCTAGATGGGTTTAGGACACACTCTATGTTAATATCCTCATCTTCACTCTTGGTAATTAAGTTTATTACAAGTATAGCAGGTGGCTCAACAATCTAAACCTTATCATCACTGCTTTCTTCTGAAGGTATGACTGGTTGGGGTGCAGGTTATGGTGCAGGTTATGGCATTGGAAAGCCTTCTAGGTAGATAGGGATAGGTGGATGCCATTACTGCCCCTTCCCCACAGTTTTAATCATTCTAACCATCCTACATCATAAACAATCCAGATTAGTCAAAAGAGTTTAATCTTAATGAAATAAAGTAAATACTATTAATAATTGTCTAAACCTTGTCTTTGATATCACTTGTAACACCCCACTACCTACGTACCCTATTAAGGTTGGGGATGTCACCCCGTCCATAGGGTAAGGAGTCTTTATAATTAGGACTCACAAATGAAATGAAGAAATAATTCAAAATTAAACTTATTACAACCCCAGTAATACATGAACAAGTTCCAAAAATATATAAATGTCTGCTAAAGTCTCTCAAAAGAAATACATCAGAAAAGAAATAAGTCCTCAAAACATAGGTAATCTCTAATTAATAACCTTCATGGCAAGACCAACCTAAAAATATGGTATAAAAGGTTGTGAGACATAAATCTCAGTAAGCCCGTATATGCTTTGAGTGTTTCAGGCAAAATAGTTCATGTATGCAAGTGGAGAAATGTTCATTAAAGAAAATGCTGGCAAGCATCAAATAAATTTTATAAATGAAGAGTGGTGTTTTCCTTTCAAATCATACATGTATACAATAAATACAACCACTCAAAAGAGGTAGCCATGGCACCACACTTTGTGCACCATGACAAAAGAACATTCAGGATGCCACCCTTTGTGCATACTGACACAAAGTAGGTATACAGAGTACTAGGTGAGATACTCCGCCATTTCTACACCCAAATTTACCGACTATCTATTCCGGGAATACACAGTCTACTTGACTGAACTTGCTAGCTCGGACCGGAATGACCCACAGGACTGACATCCTATCCGGGAAGGACTCACCCCTCAGAGGTGGTCACCTACTGAGAGACTTACCCTAACCGTGACCCTTCAAAGACTAGTCCTAGTAGTCTACCCTTATTGATTACTCAACGTTGTATTCATCCCACTTGGGAAAAGAAATATCGTACAATAATTCTTTTTGAAATATCAATTATGGTTTCCAAAATTCTTATCAAAGTGGGGTTTTAGGAAAAGTTTAGCATTTTGTATAAAATTTCTTGTTTAACTTTAAATGGTTTGCATGACTGAAAAGAAAAGAAAAATTGTCCATAATTACATTTACAATACAAATTCTCGTATACATTGAGTTTGACTTGCCAAGATAACTTTGATCTTCAAACAAGTTCATGCAGGAACTTTCCTGATTTTTTGCTCTTCTTGGGTACAAAAGCCTTCCAAGGTAATTTAAGGGCAACCTAACCCCCCCCCCCAGGGTGAATACAGGGTATAAGTCCAATATCCAAACAATACTTGCCTTAAATAAATAACTCTTAAGTCAACTAGCCACAACAACATCTAACTATGACAAAAATTCCTTGAGCTTTAACACTAGTTGATAAAGTATTTTATAAAATAAAATGAATTTGATAAATTAAAATAAATAGGTGTTATAAATAATAAATAAATAATAAATTCTAATATTAAATATTTATTAACAAGTAATAAATAATGAGTAATATTGGTAATAAATAATAAGTAATACTAAATCCTATGTAATATTGGAAATAAATAATAATTAAATAATATTATTGTAAATAATAAGTAATATTAATAATAAATTACACTTAGTTTTAATTATTAAATAATATATTTTAAATAAAAAATTAAATTATTATAATATAAAAAATACTTATGAGTGTAACTAAAAGTTTTAGCATGGCTCGCTAATAATAATATGATTATAAAAGACATTTGATATTAATTAATTTCAATATTTTATTATTTATATTTAATAAAATAATGTATTTATTTATCTAATAAAATAATAATATTTTAAATAATCTCTAATTTCAAAACTACTTAGTGTTTTCCGAATTTAGGACATCAAATTACATAATAATATTAATTCTGTTATTAATAATAATGATAGCATGAATAATTCTAAAAATACTAAAGCTAGTTCTTACATCAATTTTATTTCTAGAGAAAATCCATGTACATATTCATACACACAAGGATTAAACAAATAACATGCCAATCGTTCCAAAAAGAAAAAAAAAAAAACATGGCATTTGCATTTAAACTAGTAATAATGAATTAACATATATAACAACAAGGATAGTATTAAACTAGTAATAATTTCTAGCATGGCATTTGCTGGCTAAAACAACATAAGAGTATCAGCAAGACATGGGTAGCAACAATCTCTATCAAACTAACTCCTACTAATGACATATGAACTCATAACACAAATCGACTCCCAAGTTTATCATATTCACAAACCACTATTTCATATACTTCATGCAATAGCCTTAAACCCAGTAAACCTCCAAATCATATATTCACTATCTTCATGTGACATACATATCTCCAACAAATCAACAATCCAGCCACATCTTTCTACCTATCTTGAGTTCAAAATAAATAAGAAGAGTTGTGTTTAAAATACTTGTTTGACGACGCTTGAAGTTGAAGATGTTGCTTGTCAAAGGAGAACCTCGAGTGCTTGATGGCTTTAATGACCCGAAATTGTCCAAGGTTGTTCATCAATATTTTGGCCATGAGAGAGCGAGAGAGTGAGAGGAAAGAGTGAGCGTAAAAAGAAAAGAATATATAGAAGTTGAAGAAAAGAAGAAGAACAAGAAGATTGTTCTTATTTTACCTTTTTATTGTACTTCGAATCTTGAACAAAAAGGGGGGGGGTTTGATCCGTTTGAAGGTTCAAGATTATGTGTTTTGGTGTTGTAAAGTACACTAAAGAAGAATATAGGTTGAATACTAATGGTTTAGAGAGTTTGGGAGTGATTGGAGATGTTTAGAAGTGATTTAGGCTGAATGATATGTAGTGTGTGTTATTGGTGTACCTAATGGAGATTGAGAGAGTGTGTGAGTGATTTTGTGTGTCTTGCGTGATTGATGGCCAAATGGCCTAGCTTAGAGGAGGCTTTCGGATATCCAAGAATGATAGAGAGAGTTTTAGCTTTTTCAAAATTCAAATTGAGAGAAAAAGTGGAGATGTTTAAGGTATAGGATTAGGTAATGGTATTTTCTCTTGGAAGGTTTCTTGTCCTTCAATTGTGTATGGCTGAACTAGCTATGATTTAACCAAGGAATGGAGAATTGTTTTAGTTTTGGATTGGCTGAAATTGGCTATGGAATAGCAGAGAATTTTCTAGTTTTATCATCTAGCTCGATGAGTGTTTAAGGGTACAAAAATCTGGAATTTAATTTGAAGTTGGAATAAATTTGAATAGAGTGAAGATAGGATTGTTTTGAGGTGTGTTAATGGAGTCTTATTGATCATGGTAGATGGAGAAGCCAAGAGGTCATGTCCATGGCTGTATGAAGGCCGAAACTTTATGATGTTTGCTAACGAAATTCGGCCCTAGCATTGATTATGCAAAGCTAGGAAAAAATATGGAATTTAGGCTAAAGAACACTTAGGATTTGAAATGGTTTTGTGCAGGATTTTTGGTCTTCTTTGGAACAATTTTGCAGCTGGAATTTAATGGTGTTTGAAGGTCCATTAATAGTGGCTTTCCAGCCATCATCTTCGAGAAGAAAAGAGGAATTTTCAGGTGTTCTAGAGCACTAACAAATGGCTCCATGATCATGTTCAAAGGTTGATTAATTGCTAGGGGAAAAAAAATCTGGTTTGGTATTGTTTACAAAGCTGTGAAAATCCAAAGCATTTCAGCCTTCATCCTCACACAAGATGGTTGGTTCCTTGCAAGAATTAAGTAGGGAAAGCTTCCTACAAATTTTGAAAACCATCTATGAAGAAAATATGGAAAATTTTCTAGATTTTTAACCAAATGAAGAACAAAAGGAAAATGGAGTTTTTTTCCGAAGAAATAGCTATGGTGATTTAATTGAAACCTCTTCCTATTCTTCCTCCACATTTTCGGCCAACTCCTATCCCACAAAAGCTGGAATTTCAAAATTCCAAGCAAGGTAATTATCCAAGAATTTTTTGGATATAAAAATGAATTAAAGAATTAGGAATAGTTTCAATTCAAATAGGTTAGGACAAGGCTTGCAAAAATAATGGGCACAAGAATTATTTTTAGGACAAGACCACATGGTTAAGACATTACCATTGTGTCTTCCCTAAGATAACATTCCTAACTTTAAGGAATGTAAGAAAGAAGAAAAATTCAAATATTGGTTAAGATAAATATGAATAAAACTTAGATGATGGGATTTGAACTTAAGACCTTAGAGGTTAAATCACAAAAGTCTAACCACTTAACCACAACAGCTCTTGCTCTTATTTTCTCAACCAAATCTCCTTCTTATCTAAGCCTCAAGACATCTTCCTATTTTGACCTGAAGTAAAATTACCATTTTACGCTTTCTACTCAACAAGTACAAATAAATCATACAACCCATAAATCACAATTTAAAGGCACATAAAATCATTTAAGAGATATATTTTATGCATGATGACATGATATGCATCACATTCCTCTTACTCTAGGGTAGGTTTAGATGGGGTTTTACATCCTTCCCTCCTTAGAAGAATTTCATCCCGAAATTCATGTGTACCGTTATCTCAAATTGGGATATTTCCGCTTCACCCATTCTTCTGTTTCCCATGTGGCTTCTTGAGTGCCATGATGCTCCCATTGTACCATTACCATATGAATCTACTTATTTTGGAGAGTCTTGATACTTTAGTCTAAAATTTTCACGGGTTTTTCCACGTAACTCATATCAGGTTGCAATACCTACGGTTCATCATTCAAAATATGTCCAGAGTCAGCATTGTACTTCTTCAACTAAGACACATGGAACATGAGCTATGCAGAGAAACCCACGAAAACTTTAGACTGAAGTATCAAGACTCTCTAGAATAAGCATATTCCTATGGTGAAATTACATTGGGAGCATCATGGCTCTCAAGATGCCACGTGGGAAATGGAAGAATGGGTGAAGCGAAAATACCCCGACTTGAGATAAAGATACACCTGAATTTCGGGATGAAATTCTACTAAGGTGGGCAGGATGTAAAACCCTAACTAAACCTATCAAAGAGTAAGAGGGATGGGATGCATATCATATCATATTGCATAAAATATATCTCTTGAATGATTTTGTGTGCCTTAGAATTGGGGTTTATTTATATGATTTATTTCTACTTGTTAAGTAGAAATGGTAAAAAGGTAATTTTACTTCAGGTTGAAATAGGAAGATGGCCTGAGACTTAGATAAGAAGAAGATTTGGGTGAGAAAATAAGAACAAAATTTAGAGTGGTTAAGTGGTTAGAGCTTTGTGATTTAATCTCTAAGGTCTTAAGTTCAAATCCCATTACTTAAGTTTTATTCATTTTTATCTTAACCAATGTTTGAATTTTCTTCTTTCTTACATTCCTTAAAGTTAGGAATGTTGTCTTAGGGAAGACATAATTGTAATGTCTTAACCATGTGGTCTTGTCCTAAAAAGAATTCTTATCTCTATTATTTTTGCAAGCCTTGTCCTAACCTCTTTGAATTTAAACTATTCCTAATTCTATAATTCATTTTTATATCCATAAAATTCTCGGATAATTACCTTGCTTGGAATTTCGAAATTCCAGCTCTTGTGGGATCGAAGTTGGCCAAAAATGTGGAGGAAGAATAGAAAGAGGTTTCAATTATATCACCATAGCTATTTCTTCAAAAGAACTCCATTTTCTTCTTGTTCATGTTTTAGATAAAAATCTAGAAAATTTTTCAGAATTTCTTCATGGCAAGTTTTCAAAATTTGCAGCAAGTTTTCCCTACTTAATTCTTGCAAGGAACCAACGATCTTGTGTGAGGATGAATGTAACACCCCACTACCTAGGCCCGCCAGGGCCGGGGATGTCGCCCCGTCCAAAGGACAAGGGGTCTTTATAACTAGGTTACACGAATAAAATAGCGAAATAAAAATAATACTTTAACTTAGAATTTATTACATCCCAAGAATAAATCCATGAATTCCCAAAAACAAATCCACAAATAAAAATTATCCACCCTCAACTCCCCAAACAATACAAAAAAATAAAGAACAACATTCTCTTCCAAGGCAGATAACACTAGCTACTCATCCCTACAGCAGGATCTACCTGAAATCATGGTAAAAAGGGTGATGAGATAGAATTCTCAGTAAGCCCCGTGTGTGAGTTGGGCTAAAGAGACAATCACTTTTCATGATTCATGCACTAACAGTATATCAAAAGCTTTGTCATGTCTTCTTTACAAATTTAACTGTCACTTCTTGAAGGATAGTAGTGAGAAGTCATAAAGCAAAATGCTCTTAAAATATTCGGTTTGGAAAGATATGAATAATTAAAGGATTTTGAGCTTTGAATAAAATTCTAATGACACTTTAGAACAGTTTCCCGAAAATAGCTAAACAATTAAAGCAACTAAGTTAATTTGACAGGGCACAGTGGTGGCTCTCACACCAGGTGAAGCACTTGACCCCCGTCAGGTGGTGAAAGGGCACAGAGGTGGCTCACACTCCTATGAAGCACTTGACCCCCAACACCTGGTAAGTGTACATCCTACCGAGTGAGATTCTCCTCCCTCTCTCACCCAATCCAATCCAGTTGTCCCACTTCCGGCCGTCGATTCCACTGGAACCCCGTCGCTAGCTGAGGATGGCTCAACCTTCTATACTGATGCCCTGATCGAAAAGAGTCAACCTCTCGGAGGTGGCCACCTGCCGAGAGATATCCCCAGACCAACCAAAGGTTAGCATGAAAGTCTAACCCCCATTGAGTACTCAACGTTATTCAATCTTCACAATTCATAAGGCTCCAAAGTGGAACCTACAAAATTCAGCTCAATACAATTCCAAACAGCATTTTCCAACCCACACAAAGATTTTAGAAGGCATGGTTTTAAGCCAATAATTTATTCCAAGTATTCATAGTGAAGGAGCCACTTGCTCAAATAAGTCGTGCTATGATTTTCGAAAAGTATATGCATGATAAAAAATTCATCTCTTGCATATTCAAAACAAATCAAAATATTTGATTCTTGGCTCCTAAGTTATGCTTGACATATTTTAAAATTTATAAATCTAGAAGTTTCTAAAATTAGAACTTTTCCAAATATAGAAAGTTTTCAAAATAAGAAGGTTTCAAATATAGAAGTTTTCAAAAATTAGCTATCGTGCCAATATTTCATGTTTGCAAAAGATGCTCACCAATCTTTCTTTAAAATGAAATCAATTTCATGAATGTCAGGAAACTTACCTTATCAACTCAAATGAGTTTTGGTTAGAGTAATCTTAGGAGATTTTTGAGGTATGATTATGGAGTCCAAGAACTCAAGGTAAGTGTGGAGGTTAATGGTGGTCAGTCCATGGCTGAACAAGGTTCAATTTTCAGAGATTTGAAGGGTGTTCTTCGGCCTTGGCTTTGAGAGACAAAGCTGGAAAATTTTCTGGTTTCAATGCTTAAGAGTTTTGAATGATGAAGACTTTTGGTGCAGAATTTTTGCATTTACTTGGCTTGATTTACAGCTGGTTTTCTAGGGTGTTTGAAGGTCTTACTAGGGTGGTTTTCCAGCCTTCTTTCTGGAGAAAAATAGAGGGTGTTTCAGCTGAATTGCTAACAAAAAGACAGCTCCAATTCCAGCTTAGAATGCAGTGAATTGTGCAGGAATTTTTTCCTAGTTTTGTGCAGTTTATGCAGTCAGAAAATTGCACAGAATTTTCAGCCTTCAAACCTCATGAAATGACCATTTTTCTGGTAGCAAATGAGTGGGTTTACTGGCTGAATTTTTCGAAGAGATGGCCTGCAAAAAATCTGGAACATTTCTAGATTTTCCTTCACTAAAATATGAACAACATGAAGGTGAATTTGAAGGTTCTATCATGGTGATTGATTTCTCTTGGAAACCCTTCCTATTTCCCCTCCTATTTTCGGCCAACCTCCATCCTCCAAGATTGATTTTCGAAATTCAAGGATGAGAAATTATCACAGAATTTTTTTTGGAATCTAAAAGAAAAGATTTAATGGATTCTGGTTCATTTGAATTTCGAAAATGCTAGGACAAAGCTAAAGGTAATAAAAGGACAAGAATTCCTTCAGAATTCTTTTTAGGATACAATGATAAGATTAGGACATTCTCTTCATGTCTCCCCTAAGACAACATCCCTTTTTTTTTATGGAATGCAAGAACAAAAATTCAAACTTAATTAAAATAATCATGATAAAACTTAAATTATGGGATTTGAACTTATGACCTTAGAGATTAATTCCAAAGCTCTAACCACTAAATCACAACTACTGTTGTTCTTATTTTCTCACCCACATATTTTTCTTATTTAATCCCCAAGTTATCTTCCTATTCGGACCTCAAGTAAAATTACTATTTTACCATTTCTACTCAATAAGCATAACTAAGCCTTTTAACCTATAAACCACAATTCTAAAGCACATACAATCATTCAAAAATATATATATTCATGCAAAATATTATGATATGCATCCCGACCCTCTTACTCTAGGGTTGACTTTAGGTGGGGTTTCACAATGAAGGCTGAAATGCTTTGGATTCTTGCAGCTTCACAAACTTTACCAAACCAGAATTCTTTTTCCAGCAGTGAAGCAAACTTTGAATATGATCATGGAGCCATTCGTTAGTGCTCAAGAATACCTGAAACTTCCTCTTTTCTTCTTGAAGATGATGGCTGGAAAGCTACCATTAATGGACCTTCAATCACCCTTAAATTCTAGCTGCAAAATATTTCCAAAGAAGACAAAAAATTCTACATAAAACCATTTCAAATCCTAAGTGTTCTTTAGCTTCAATTCCAGAATTTTTTTTCCAGCTTTGCCTATTCAATAGTAGGGCCGAATTTCTTCGGCAAACTTCATCAAGTTTCGGCCTTCATACAGCCATGGACAAAACCGCTTGGCTTCTCCATTTACTTTGATCAATAGGACTCCGTTAACGTACCTCAAAACACTCCTATCTTTACTCTATTAAAATTTATTCAAACTTCAAATTAAATTCCATATTTTTGTACCCTTAAACACCCATGTAGCTAGATGGTAAAATCAGAAAATTCTCTGCTATTCCAAAGCCAATTTCGGCCAGCCCAAGACAGAAACAACTCTTCATTCCATGATCAAACCAAAGCTAGTTTAGCCATACACCATTGAAGTACAAGAAACCTTTCAAGAGAAAACACCAATAACTTATCCTATACCTCAAAAATCTCCACTTTTATCTTAATTTGAATTTTGAAAAAAAGCTCTCTCTCTCCTTCTTGGATAACCAAAAGCCTCCCCTAAGCTAGGCCATTCGACCATCAATCACACCATACAAACAAATTACACTCTCTCTCAATCTCTCTAAAAAACACCAAGAACACACACTACACATCTTTAAGCCTAAATCACTTCTAAACATCTCCAATCACTCCCAAACTCTCTAAACCATTAGTATTCAACCTATATTCTTCTTTAGTGTACTTTACAACACCCAAAACACATAAAATTGAACTTTCAAACGGATCAAACCCCCCTTTTTGTTCAAGATTCAAAGAACACTAAAAAAGTAAAATAAGAACAATCTTCTTGTTCTTCTTCTTTTATTCAACTTCTATATATTCTTTCCTTCTTACTCTCACTCTTTCCACTCTCTCTTTCCCTCTCTCTTGGGTGAAATGTTGATGAACAACCTTGGACAATTTTGGATCATTAAAGCCATCAAGCACTCGAGTTTCTCCTTTGACAAGTAATATCTTCAACTTCAAGCATCATCAAATAAGTATTTTAAACACAACTCTTCTTATTTATTTGAACTCAAAATAGGTAGAATGATGTGCTTGGATTGTTGATTTATTGGATACATGTATATCATATGAAGATAGTGAATATATAGTTTGGAGGTTGAGTGGGTTTAAAGCTATTGCATGAAGTATATGAAATTATGGTTTATAAATATGATAAACTTGGGAGTAGATTTGTGTTATAAGTTCATATGTCATTAGCAGGAGTTAGTTTGATAGAGATTTTTGCTACCCATGTCATGCTTATGCTCTTATGTTGTTTTAGCAAACAAATGCCATGATAAAAATTATTACTAGCTTAATACTATCCTTGTTGTAATATTTGTTAATTCAAGTCTTTTTTTTTTTCTTTTTGGAACGATTGGCATGTTATTTGTTTAATCCTTGTGTGTATGAATATGTACATGGATTTTCTCTAGCAATAAAACTATTGTACGAACTGCCTATACTATTTTTAGAATGATTCTTGCTATCTTTATTATTAATAATATAATTAACATTATTATTTTATTTAATTTACTAAATTTGAAAAACAGTAAGTAGGTTCGAAATTAGAGATTATTTATCATAATATTATTTTATTCGATAAATAAATAAAATATTTTTATTAAATATAAATAATTATATGTTGGAATTAATTAATATCAAATGTCTTTTATATTCATATTAGTATTAGTTAGCCTAACTAAAACTTTTAGTTACACTCATAAATATTATTTATATTATAATAATTTATTATTAGTTTTATTTGTTATTTAATATTTAATATTTATTAATTGAAATTAAGTATAATTTATTATTATTATAAATAATAAATTAAGTATAATATTATTTAGTTTTTATTTACTACCAATATTACATAGGATTTAGTATTACTCATTATTTATTGCTAATTTTATTTATTACAAATATTACTCATTATTTTTTATTTGTTAATAAATATTTAACATTAAAATTTATTATTTATTTTAACTTATCAAACTAATTTTATTTTGTAAAATTCCTTATCAACTACTATTAAAGCTTCAGGCATTGTTGTCATAGTTAGATGTTGTTGTGGCCAGTTAACCTAAGGATAATTTATTTAAGGCAAGTATTGTCTAGATGTTGAACTTATACCCTGTATTTATCCTAGGTGGGGTTAGGTTAACTTTAAATTACCTTGGAAGGCTTTTGTATCCAAGAAGAGCAAAAGATCAGGTAAATTCCCGTATGAAGCTGTTTGAATATCAAAGTTATCTTGTCAAGTTAAACTCAATATATATGAGAATTTGTACTGTAAATGCAATACAATTTTCCTTTCCTTTTTAGTCGAGCAAACCATTTAAAGTCGAACAAGTAATTTTATGCAAAATGCTAAACTTTTTCTAAAACCCCACTTTAACAAGAATTTTGGAAACCATAATTGCTATTTCAAAGAGAATCATTGTATGATCTTTCTTTTCCCAAGTGGGACGAACACAACATTGAGTGCTTAATAAGCGTAGACTACTAGGACTAGTCTTTGAATGGTTAGGGCAAGTCTCTCAATAGGTGGCTATCTCTGAGGGGTGAGTTCTTCCCAAATAGGATACCAGTCCTGTAGATCATACTGGTTCGAGCTAGAAGTGAACTATGTATTTCTGAAATGGGCAACCGATAAGTTTGGGTGTAGAGATGGAGGAGTATCTTACTCGGTAAGCCGTATACCTACCTTGTGTCAGTATACATAAAGTGTGGTATCCTAAACGTTCTTTTATCATGGTGCACAAAGTGTGGTGCCATGGCTACCTCTTTTCAATGGTTGTATTTATTGTATACATATATGATTTGAAAGGAAAATACCACTCTTCATTTGTAAGATTTATTTGAGGCTTGCCATCACTTTCTTTTATGAAAATTTCTCAACTTGCATACATGAACTTTTTTACCTGAAACACTCAAAGCACACACGAGCTTACTGAGATTTATGTCTCACTACATTTTATACCATACTTTTAGGTCAGTCCTGCTGTGAAGGTTATTGATTAGAGATTGCCTATGTTTTGAAAACTTATTTCTTTCCTATGTTTTTCATTTGAGAGACTCTAGCAGACATTTATTTATTTTTTTTGGAACTTGTTCATGTATTGATTTGGTTGTAATAAGTTTAATTTTGAATTATTTCGTTCATTTCTTTGCAAAATTGTTTTGTCTTGTTCTAAATGCTTAGTGTCTAGTTCTTGTTTACTTAAGGACAAGCAAAGGTTCAAGTATGGGGGTATGTGATAAGGGCTAAAATCACGATTATTTTTCTAGTTATTTGAGGATGTTTTGTGATATATTTGTTGTAATGACTAGGTATATTCCTTCTTATTTGATATTTTTATTGTAAAAAGTATTTTTAACAACTTTGTGCAGATTTAAGTTAATTTCGAGTGAAAAGTGAACAATTTCATAACAGACCTGGTGCCAGGCCTAGCCAAGGGACCAGGCGCCAGGTCCATTCTGGTCAAACAACAAAAACATATCAAAATTGAGTCCAAAACCAAATTGGACCCAGCGCCAGGTAGCCCGACTGGACCCGGCGCCAGGTCCACTCTGCATAGAGGCAGTTGTGCACGAATATGGTATTTTTTTTTAATAGGATTTTGGTAATTTCTAAATTCTACTCGGATTATACTTCCCAAGCAATGAATTTTGGTATTAAGAAGGGTTATAAATACAAGAAAAATACAAGAGAAATGTGTGATTTGAAGGATCCAAACTAGCTATTCAATCACCGCTCAAAGGAGAATTGTACAAATGAGGTTTTCAAGAGAAGAAAAATAACTTGTCTATAAGTTTTATCTTTTATCCTTTGTTTACTTTTCTTTAACAATGATGTGCTTGATGTGTTGATTGTAACTGGATATTATTTTGGAGATTATGATTTTGAGTTAATTTGAATTTTTGATCAATCTATTATTATCTTTGGTATTTGATTACTTGGTATCGTTGGTGATTGATCCGATTCTTCTAATTAACTTAGGCAAAACGATGTTAGGAGTTTCATTGCATTGATTTCATAATTGTCAAATCTTAATGGACTTGAACGACGAAGTTAGGATTTTAGGGCTAAAGTAATCAAAGATTAAGTTGATTTTGCATTGACAATGGGTTATTAGCTAATTTCATGTTTTTAAAGAATTGAGATTCATGCATATTTTGGTTAGGATGGCATGATTGACAAATCTGCTATTTAAATCAAAATACAGTGATGAACTTAATGCATGTTTTGGTTATGTTAGCTTGATTGACAAATCTATTAATATGAATCAAAATATAGTGATTCCATGGATTGACAAACGAAGTGGAATTTCTCTTTATATTCCTTCATGATGCCAAGATGACAATTAATTGTGATTAATGCTAAGTAATTCAATAATGTGTTTTCAAGATAAGTGTCTAGTTACATGAAATTGTATCATTGAGTTATATATATTTTTATCTTTATTTATTTTTCATTTCAATCTCTTCTTATTTTATTAGCAAAATAATAAAGATTTGGGTAAAGTAATGTGGGAGCCTAAATTTTTATGGATTCGATACTTGCTATTCCCCATGCTATACGATGGGTATACTTGCCCATATGTGTGGTTTTAGTGGTCGGCATTTTAATTAAAGCTTAATTGATTGTGTAATTTGTTGATAATATTTTCTATACTAAACAACACGCATCAAGTTTTTGGCGCCATTGCCGGGGATGGGTATTATCGGAAACACTCGAGTCTTGTTGATTTAGCCATTGTTGTATTTTTAAATATCACTAACTTTTGTGTTTAGGTAGTTTGTGAATATTTCTAATTTGTGTATTTTTGTTTTCTTCATTTTCTTTTATTTTTAATTTTTTTAATTTTTGATTTGATTTTTGTTTTTCTTTGAGTGAGAGGTTCAAACCATCATTATGGACAATTATTCATGGGCACAATGCCAGAGGAGCTATAATAATGATACGTTATCAAGTTTGCAAGCTCGGATTGCCACTTTTAGTGAGGCGTCACTTGAAGCTTCAATAAAATCTTTTGTTGCCAACATAAACACGTCCATTAGGTGGCATGAAAAAGCATCCCAATGAATAAGCCATCAAAGAACACAACTAGCCAAGTTGGTTAAAGATGCCATAAAGTTCCATACACTTGAACTAGAGATTCCCCAAGAAAAGGAGAAAGGATATGAGGAATAATTACTCAATGTGGAAAGGGAGGTATTCAATTTTTCTCTATGTGCTAATACTTCTAATCTCTCTTTGTCACATTATTTTTTAGGTTCCTCTCAATTCTTGGAGAACAATGGTCTAAATAATGATGCATTGAATTGACCATGCCTTAAGGAGTTGGATCTTTCAATGCTACATCGTAAGGAATCCTTAGAGGATAGTGGTAATCTTTACCCTTCACCCCAATTTCAGGGAGGTAACTTAGTTTTTGTAGACCATGCATTGAAAAGTAAGGATTTCTTAATCCCATCTTTGAAAACTCAAATGCTAAGTTTTAAAGGGAATTTTCATTGTGACAAATCTTATGAAAGGTTAAATAGTGATTTCATGTTCGATGTATTCTTTAAAGACCATGTGCATTTATTTGTTGGAAAAATATTTGTGTGTCTAAAGGAATATTAGAGAATGAGGTTCATGTGTTTTGTTTTACTAAGAATTTGTTTTTTCATGAACATGACTTTTGTAAAAAGCCTCTCTCCTTTCTACATTCATCTTTCCTATTTTCTACATTAAGTATTAATTTCTTTTTCAAAGGTTTAATGAGGAAGAATGAAGAGTGAAAAGAGTTTGTATCGTTGTTTTGTGTTTAGAGTTGTTAGGTGTTATTTTCCCTAGTAATAAAGGAAATATTTTCTAGTTTAAGTGTGTATGGGGGGGTAGGGGTTGAGTCGTGTCTTTATTTACTTTCTTAGGATTTTTAGTGTGTTTTATTTTATTTTGGTATGTCTTTATTTTATTATTATTTCCTTTATGTTTTATTTTGTAGGTAGGAATAAAGTCCTCTTGGACAAGCCCTTCTCTCTATTTCCATGTTTTAATATTTATTGGAGCTTTATTGCACTTAGAGAGTATTGCTTAACTTTCTGTCCCTCCTTTATCATTTTTGTCCCTTTGGGGATGCTTTCTTGTGTTAATTCTTGGCCAATGAGGACATTGTCCAGTTTAAGTATATGGGAATGGTTTGGTGGTATTCTTTATCCAAATTTTTATCAATTATCTTGGTATTTTCTTGGTATCGAGCTATTTTTGGAAAATTTTAATTTTGAAAATTTAAGTAATTTGAAAGTTTGGAGATTTTGGAGCTAAATTGAGCTTATTTATCTATAATGGAGTTGTGATTTTCTTATATAGATTTGTCATTCATTATGATTGCTTTTATTAAAAAGTAAACTTAGGTATTAAGTTGGATTTTGTTAAGTCTTGAGAATTTAAGTTAACCTTGGTTATATTTGGTATTTGAGCTTTATTTTATTCTTTGAGTTTGAATATGGATAATATGATGAAATATGAGAAGAGTTGTTGTCTAATTCTTGTATTACAGATTTAAAGTTTGCTTGACTTTGAGTTGTGAATAAGGAATATGTGAAAAGAAATTTAAGTGAAAAGAAAAAAAAAATGAGTTGAAAAAAAAAATGAAGTTGAAAAAAAAAATTGTTTTCATCTTTTGAGAGAAGAGAAAAAAGACCTTTTGCTGAAAAGGGGGCCAATACGGTGAGTGGAAGAGAAGAAATAAAGAAGTATCACACTCTCTTGAGGCTATCCAAAAGGTAAGAAGGTAAGGAAAGAAATAAGAAAGAAAAAAAATAATAAATGATGAATATAAGGGGGCCAATATGGTGTGTGAAGAAAAATCCATACACTTGAGGCTATCAATTCCCAAAGTCAAAGAAAAAAGAAGAGTGGATTGTTTTTCTTGTTTCACTGACTTGAGTTTTGTAAATTTTAGTTTATAATGCTTGAATTGGTTAAACGACTTAACTTGTATGATTTATGTTATCTATATTTTTGCTTGCAGAGTAGGATGATTTTTTTGTACTATATATAAGCTTGTTTAAGTTAACTTTGATGGCCATGAGATTATTTAATTTAATACATGAGTTTACAAGATTTTGAAAGGGTTGAGTAAATGACAAGTTTATATTTAAGGTTGGAAGAAGGTTATGTCTTCATTATGGATAAATTTGCTTAGGAAAAATTTTCAAAATTGTTTTGTCTTGTTCTAAATGCTTAGTGTCTAGTTCTTGTTTGCTTGAGGACAATAAAAAGTTCAAGTGTGGGGGTATGTGATAGGGGCTAAAATCACCATTATTTTTCTAATTATTTGAGGATGTTTTGTGATACATTTGTTGTAATCACTAGGTATATTCCTTCCTATTTAATATTTTTCTTGTAAAAAGTATTTTTGACAAATTTGTATAGATTTAAGTTGATTTCGAGTGAAAAGTAAATAATTCCAGAACAGACCTAGCGCCAACCCAGCCAAGGGACCAGGCACTGAGTCCATTCTTGTCAAACTGCAAAAACGAAGCAAAATTGAGTCTAAAAAGTAGATTGGACCCAGCGCTAGGTGGCCCAACTGGACCCAGCACCAGGTCCACTCTGCATAGAAGCAGTTGTACGAGAAGTTGGTTTTTTTCAAAGGATTTTGGTATTTTTCTAAATTCTACTCGGACGAGACTTCTCAAGCAATGAATTTTGGTATCAAGGAGGCTTATAAATACAAGAAAAACATAAGAGAAAGGTGTGATTTGAAGGATCTAAGCTAGCTACTCAATCACCACTCAAAGTAGCATTGTTCAAATGAGGTTTTCAAGAGAAGAAAAATGGCTTGTCTATGTGTTTTATCTTTTATCCTCTGTTTACTTTCTTTAATAATGATCTGCTTAATGTTTTGATTGTAATTGGACATTAGTTTGGACATTATGATTCTGAGTTAATTGGAATTTTTTATCAATCTATTGTTATCTTTAGTATTTGAATACTTGTTATGATTGGTTATTGATGCAAGTTCTTCTAATTAACTTAGACAAAATAATGTTAGGAGTTTCATTGCATTGAGTTCATAATTGTCAAATCTTAATGGACTTGAATGACAAAGGTAAGATTTTAGGACTAAAGTAATCAAATATTAAGTTGATTTCACCTTGATAAAGGGTCATTAGCTAATTTCATCTTTTTAAGGAATTGAGATTCATGCATATTTTGACTAGGATGGCTTGATTGACAAATCTGCTAATTAAATAAAAAATATAGTGATAAGCTTAATACATGTTTTGGTTATGCTAGCTTGATTGACAAATCTGTTAATACGAATCAAAATATAGAGATTCCATTAATTGACAAACAGAGTCAAATTTATCTTTATATTATTTCAAGATGCCAAGACGATAATTGATTTTGGTGAATGCTAAGTAATTCAATATTGTGCTTTCAAGATAATTGTCTAGTTACATGAAATTTCATCATTGAGTTATATCTATTTTTATCTTTATTTATTTTCATTTTTAGTCTCTTCTTATTTTATTGGCTAAACAATAAAGATTTGGGTAAAGTAAGGTGGGATCCTAAGTTCTTGTGGATTCGATACTTGCTAATCCCTATGCTATACAATAGGTATACTTTCCTGTTAGTGTGGTTTTAAAGGTTGGCATTTCAATTAAAGCTTGATTGATTGCGTAATTTGTTGGTAATATTTTCTACACTAAAAAACACATATCAAGAATAGACCAAAGACTAGAATAGAAACAAAAGAGAAAAATAAGAAACAAAACAGAGAAAACAAAAAAGGTATCGGTTGAGACTAAAGAAGGAATCGAGAGTTAAATGGAAAAGAGGAAGTCGAAGAACAAATTACCTTGGCCATGATTCTACATGAATTTATTTGGTAAGATTCACATCTTTAATTTATGGACTCCAAGAAGAATAAACTATATATTGATAAAAACTTAGGTGTCAATACTCCAGAGAACCTGCATGGCGACTACCTCTAATTGATTGTTGTTTTATGTTTAGTGATCTCCATCTTTGTGATGGAATATATACTTGTGAGAAGCTATGAGACATAAAGAAGAAATAAGAAAAAGTAATGAATTGGGACTTCTCATTTTTATGATTTTAGAAATATTTTAATCTATTTACTATAAGGAAAGTGTCTACCCAATTTAGCCTTAGCTGTGTATATACTCTAGGGGTACTTTAGCCATCTTGTGAGGTATAGCTATATAAAAATCAAAAGACAGTTACAAGAATCAAAACCCCATTAGATGGCTAGTAGGTCAGTTTAATGAGAGGAATATATTTTCATTTCTATTTTCCTTTAGTTCCTAATGAGGTCAAGCAAATAATAGAAGGTTCTTATTATAGGTAAGTTAGAGGAAAAGGCATACAGAGTGTGGTGACTTGAGGTCAAATATGGTAATTCCCTTGGATTCTAAATTTTGTTTTATTTAGGTGTTTTTCCATTAAATTTGCACATGAACCTTTTATTCAATTGTTTTAAATTCTTGCGCATTTTAGGAGTCCATCTATTTCATAGACGCCATTTTGATTAGTGAGTTTCAGTTACATTGAATATAAGCACTTCTATTCAAAACACGGACATGTGTGAGTCCTTTATATTATTTTTACAAGTGATCTTTCCAATTTGATGCTTTCTAAAAATGTCAACAATTGTGACATTTTTTTAGTCCCACTTTCTTTTTAAACGAAAGATTTTCTTCAAACTTGGAAATAAAAGCTTTCTTCTAGCAAATGGTTCCTCTGAGCTACAATGTATAAGTTTATCATCGCATGTGAATATGATAATTTTTCTTCTACGCTTCTAACTTTATTTGGTTTCCACCATGAATCGCCTAACTGTGAAACCCCACCTAAAGCCTACCCTAGAGTAAGAGGGATGAGATGCATATCATGTCATCATGCATAAAATAAATCACTTGAATGATTTTTGTGTGCCTTAGAATTGTAGCTTATAGGAGATATGATTTATTTGTGCTTGTTGAGTAGAAAGGGTAATATGGTAATTTTGCTTGGGGTCGGAATAGGAAGATGGCTTGAGGTTTGGATAAGAAGAATATTTGGTCGAGAAAATAAAAATAAGAGTTAGTGTGGTTAAGTGGTTAGAGCTTTGTGAATTAATCTCTAAGGTCTTGAGCTCAAATACCATCACTTAAGTTTTATTTATATTTATCTTAGCCATGTTTGAATTTTCATTTTCCTTACATTCCTTAAAGATAGGAATGTTGTCTTAAGGAAGACATAATGGTAATGTCTCGACCATGTGATCTTCTCCTAAAAATAATTCTAGAAGAAATCTTGTCCCCATTAATTTTGCTAGCCTTGTCCTAACATCTTTGAAATTTAAACTACTCTTGATTTTTTAATCCATTTTTAATCATAAAAATTCTGAGATAATTCCCTAGCTTAGAATATCAAAAATCCTAGCTCTTGTGGGATAGAGGTGGCCAAAAGTAAGGAGGAAAAATAGGTAGAGGCTCCAAGAAAAAACACCATAGCTATTCTTTCAAAACTCCATCATCATCTTGTTCATGTTTTAGTTAAAAATCTGGAAAATTTTCTAGATTTCCTTCAAGGCTATTTTCAAAAATTCCAGCAAGCTTTCCTACCCAATTCTTGAAAGAAAACTAATCATTTTATGTGAGGATGAAGGCTGGAAATTCCATGAATTTTCGGAGCTTTAGAAACTTTTTCCGGCAAACTAGCAACATTGAACATGAACTTAAAGCCACCTGTTAGAACATATGAATAGTTGGAACTTCCTCTATTCTTCTTCAAGATGAAGGCTGGAAAACCACCATTAAAATAACTTCAAACACCCTTACAATCCAGCTGCAAAATCGTGCTAAAGTGAACCAAAAATTCTGCACCAAAACCATTTCAGTTCCAAGTGTTCTTAAGCTTCTATTCCAAAAATTTTTCCAGCTTTGTCTCTTCAATCCTTAGGCCGAAATTCTTCAGAAAACCTCACTGAATTTTGGCCCTTGTACAGCCATGAATTGAACATCTTGGCTTCCCCACCAACCTTGAGTAATAGGACTCCATTATCATACCTCAAAGGGCTCCTATCTTCACTCTATCCAAACTTGTTCAAACTTCAAATTAAAATTTCAGATTTTGTTCCATTAAAACACTCCTTTAGCTAATTGATAAAACCAGAAACTCCTCTGCCATTTCATAGCTATTTTCAGCCAGCCTTAAGTCTGAAACAACTCTCCATCCTTTGTTAAAACATAGCTAATTCTTCTATACACCATTGCAAAACAAGAAACCTTCCAAGAGCAAACACCATTAATCAATCCTATACCTCAAACAACTCCACTTTTCTCTCAATTTGAATTTAAAAACAAAATTTGAAACTCTCTCTATCATTCTTGGATAACCAAAAGTTCCTCCTAGTCTAAGCCATTCAGCCATCACACTCACAAACACACACGAAATTCATCTCCTCTCAAACTATCTCAAAAACACCAAGAACACAAGAACACACACTTCACATCTTCAAGCCTAAACCACTCCTAAACATCTCCAATCACTATCAAACTCTCTAGATCATCAATATTGAACCCACATTCTTCGTTGCTGCACTTCATAACACTAAAACACACAAAATTGAACATTCAAACAAATCAAACCATCCTTTTTTGTTGAAGATTCGAAGAACACTTAAAAGGTAAAAGAAGAACAATCTTCTGATTCTTCTTCTTTTATTCAAATTCTATTTTCCTCTTCTATTCTCGTTCATTCCTCTCTCACACTCTCCCTCTCTCTTGGCTGAATTGTTGATGATCAACGATGGACTACTTTCGGACCACTAAAGGCCATCAAGCACTCAAGGATCTTCACTAAGCAAGGAGAATCCTTCATCAAACAAGCATCAATCAAGTATTTCTTTCTTAATCTCCTCTTTAATTCTCAGAATCAAGACTCATAGATGTTGATAGGTTGATTGAATAAAGTAAGGGTTGAGGATATGTTTGTGGGTGAAGGGGATGGAGTTAAGACATGAGAATTGGAATGAATGTTGTGCCTTATGGATTTTACTTTAGAATCGCTATATATTCATCATGATTAAAGAGATTTATAGATGTTTCTATGCATGTTAGATATTATGCCACCATTGTTGATTAGGCCTTCATTATATTATTTTTCAATAAAGCCATAAATAAAATTATGCCTAGTAGAATATCATCTATGTTGTAGTATATGTTAATTCAAGTCTATATTCGTGGATAGATTAACATGTTATTTATTATGTGAGAATATGTTCATGGATCTTCTCTAACAATTGAAAATTATTGTAATAACTATTTTTATTAATTCTAGAATTATTTTTACTAACATTATTAGTATTAATTTAATTAGTACTATTATTCAATTTAATCTAAAAAATTCAAAAAACATTATGTAGGTTTAAAATAGAAGATTATTTAAAATATTATTAATTTATTAGTTAAATAAATAAAATTGTTTTATTAAAACTAATATTAATAATATTAGTTAGCCTTACTAAAACTTTTATCTATACCCATAAATATTAGTTATATTAAAATTTATTTATTATTTAAAAATTAAGTATACTTCATTTATTATTAATTTTATTGGTTATTTATTATCTTTTAATTATTAATTAAAATTAAGTATAATTTATTTTCTACAATAATACTATTTAAATATTACTTATTACCAATATCATTTAGGATTTATTATGTAACACCCCACTACCTAGGCCCACCAGGGCCGGGGATGTCACCCCGTCCAAAGGACAATGGGTCTTTATAACTAGGTCACACAAATAAAATAGCGAAATAAAAATAATACTTTAACTTAAAATTTATTACAACCCAAGAATAAATCCAAGAATTCCAAAAAACAAACCCAAAATAAAAATTATCCACTCTCAACTCCCCAAAGCATTGCACAAATTAAATATCAGAAAATCTTTCAGGGCAGGCAATATCTAGCTACTCATGTGAAACCCCAGTCAAAACCAACCTTAGAGTAAGGGGGTTGGAATGCATAACATACTTTATTGCATGATTAAATATATTTTTATTTGATTTTATGTGCCTTGGATTTGAGTTTTAATGTCTTGGAGGCTTGTTGGTGAATATTGAGTGAGAGGGCAAAATGGTAATTTTTGCCTGAGGTGAAAATAGGGAGATAGCTTGAGGATTGAATAGGAAATAAGTTGCTAGTGAAAATAACAACAAGAGTTGTTATGGTTTAGTGGCTAAAGCCTTAGAATTAATTCTTGAGGTCTTGGGTTCAAATTCCATCATAGGAGCTTTAGTTTGGTTAAATTTTATTTTTGCTTGGGAAGTAATAATTTCGGCCTTAAGTGCTTAGACTAGGGGAGTGATGATGTCCTAAGAGAGACATGTTAGGGGTATCCTTATTCTACTCCCTTGCCCTACTCGAATTTCCTAAGAGAAATTCATTTTTCCTTGATCTTTGATTTTTCCTTAGTTCTCAACTCATTAGTGTGATCAAGTTGTTCTAGTCATTTTCTTTCCAGAAATTTCAGTAAAGTGCTGTGGTCTTGTAGGATCAAAATGTCTTAGTAAAAGACTTCTTATGGCCTGAAAATGTGGAAGAGTTGTGGGAGATTCCAAGAGGAAAAATTCCTCTAGTGAGCTTGTTGAAAATTCACTCTAGCTAGTTCATCTTCCTTCTTGGAATGAACTGAAATTTTCCAGCTTATTGTACCTTTAAGGTGTCAAGTTACTTAGCTAGCATTCCCTCCTATATGCTTCCAGAAAAATGGTCTTTTGGATCAGCTTGCAACCTGAATTCTTTAGCCATTTTCGGACTGCTCAAAGCTGGAGCAAAACCAGGAAAAATTCCTGTACAAATCGCAACTTTGAGAGTCCAAAACCAAGCTGTTTTCTTCCAGATTTTGTTCAGCACTTTAGCCAAGTTTTTCCTCCATGAAAAAGGCTGGAAACCAGCCTTGAACACCCCTGAAATGCCCCTTCAAACTCACTGCAAGATGGCTGGAAAATGGCAGCCGAAAAAGCTGTCCAGAAATTCCAGCCTAGCGAAATTTTGTGCAGTCCAATTGTCTAGCTTTGTTTCCTAATCTTCCTCCAACTGAAACACCATCATTGTTCTGCATAAACCTTCCTTAAACCTTCAGTAACAGAGCTCCATTATTCCCCTTAAGCTTCTGCACGAAATTCAGACATGGCTACCCGAAAATCTCTCTAACAAATCCCTAAAATTATGCTTGATGGATTTCCAAAATTCCAGCCACCATAGTGTAGCAACTTTCCATAATATATCCCTCAAATAACTAGACTTCTTCTTCACCATTATGTTCCCTATTTTCAGCCACCATAAGTTTCCTTAAACCAGCATTAATTCCACCGAAATTCTGCTCAAAGCAATCGGCCATGGCAGACTTCCAAAGCTCTCCAACAATCAAGATATTCTAGGATATTTAGTTTCCAAATTTACTTTCTAAAAATATTCTTCAAGGATTTTAACAACTAGCCTTTCCTTTTCCCTTCCAAATTAGAGAACCAACCTCCTAAACCCTACAGAAAATTCAGCAGCACTAATTCTCTCAGAATTTCGGCAGCTGCACAACATAATCTCTCAAATCCCTTCAACCTTCAAGAACACACACACACACACACACACACACTACACCAAGAACACCTACTTCTTCCTTTCACCTAATACCCCTCCAAACCACTTCAAACCTTCTCTAAAATCTCCAGATTTGACCTACTCACTGCTATGAGTCCATCAACACCATTCTTAACATCAAACTTCACAAATCAACTAGCTACTCCGGATCAAAACCAGAAAATTCTGTGAAGGTTCAAGAACACCTTCAAGGTAGGATTGTTCTAACAACTTCATCTTCTCCAATTTTGATCTCAAGTGAGAATATATGTGAATAAACATGCTAATGGTCTCTCTCTCTCTCTCTCTCTCTCTTGGCCGAATGGCTTCATCTTCCATGGTCATGCTATCTCCATCTTCCTTGGACAAATTTAGGCGTCTAGGAGTTGAGATCCGTTCTAAACTCCTTCAAAGCATTTATCAACCAAGTAAGTACCTTCAATCTTTCTTTTAAACCCTAGATTCATGTCTCTAGGATGATGTTGTTAGAAGGTGGATTATGATAGGGTTTGAGTATGTATTGTCGAGATTGAAGCATGAATATATGTATGATTGTGAAGGAGATGGGATTTATGCATGGAAGGATTATCTTGGTTGATAGTATGATGATTTGAGGTTTGATGCATGTCATAGGAGGTATTTGTGATGAAGTATGCTAGAAATTATGCCACCTTTGATGAATAGGATTTATATGCATGTTGGATTTTTGAAGCCATGATCATATTTATGCTAGTAGGGGTTAGATCATGTCTTGATAAATTGAGATCTATGCTTGTATGCATGATTTGGATGATTTGATGAGTTGAAGGGTTGTATATGTTCATGATTGTGAATAACCATGGAAATATGATCATGATCTAGTTGTTCCTAAGCAAATTTTTATTCCATGAATAAAATATTTAATAATATAATTTTGCTAGTGATTTCAAAAAACCCTAGGAAGGGTGGATTTGGAATATTATATTCATATAAAGGATAATTTAGTCAAATAAATAATAGGTTTAATAAAAAAATAAAATATATAGATATTTTATAAAATAATGAAATCAACTAAAGCCTTTTATGGAAATAATCATAATTAGTAAAATACTTATTATTATAAATTTAATTATTATCTTTTAATCAAAGCCTATTAAAACTTATTTATTATTTTTCTAGTGAGACTCATTAAAATTCATTTTCAACTAACTTTGGTTATCAATTATTTTCTAACAACTAAATTATTAATAACTCATTATTTTCCCTAATAACCACTTAGGACTCTTGATCAAATAAACTCTAAATTTTTCTTAGCAAGATTTAAACTTTCAATATCTTAGAATTTATTTCCCAAACCATTAGTTATTTTACATATCATATTAAGCTCAACCTATAAACCTATTTATTTATTGTTTGGCTTTAAAGCTTGGGACACTAGGATCATGGTAGTAGCAAGTTGAGTTGATTTAAAATTGAGGAAGTGGATTGTGGCTTGAAATTGATTGTGATTTGTATTTGCCATGTGGGGTTAGGTCAGTTGTTGGGGACCTCTTTATTGTGAGCAAGAATCAAGTAAGCTCCTGCATAAAAACCTGATTATTGAAAAATGTTTAATTATGGCAAGCCAAATGTAGAGTGCATGGACACTCATTTTTGTAAAGGCAATTGAGGGTTTTCTCCTGTTTTATTTCCGTCAGATGAGTTATTTGAAATTTACTAAGTAGATTTACTCAAACTCAGAACTCTTTCTGAAACTAGTTTTGACAAAGATTTTGGAAACCCTTAATTGCTAAGTTCAAGTGGAACTGTGTTTGTTCATTTTTCCCAAGTGGGATACGTTACTTTGAGTACTCAATAAGGGTGGACTACTAGGGCTAGTCTTTGAGGGGTTAGGGTAAGTCTCTCAGTAGGTGGCCACCTCTGAGGGGTGAGTCCTTCCCGGATAGGACGTCAGTCCAGTGGGTCATGCCGGTCCGAGCTAGCAGTGTTCTTTTCAGTCAAGTGACTGTGTTTTGCTGGAATGGACACCCGGTTATTGTTTAGGTATAGAGAAGGAGGAGTATCATGCCCAGTAGGCCGATCACCTACTTTTGTCAGTCTGTACAAAGTGTGGCATGCTAACCATTCGGTTGTAGGGCCCAACTTGTGGTAACCTGTAATCCTTTCTTTTGAGTGGTTGTTTTCTAAATTATGTATGGCTGGAAAAGCCAAAACACCACTCTTGCTTTTGACAGATGTTTATTGCTTGCCAGTGATCTCTTATAAAGAATTTTATACTTTGCATTCATGAACTATTTTCACCCGACACTTACACACACACGGACTTACTGAGATTTCTGTCTCACCACTATTTTTACCATGATTTTAGGTCAGTCCTGCTGTGGGGGTGAGTAGCTTGATATTGCCTGATTTGAAAGATTTTCTGATAATTTATTTTGTGTAATGTTTCGGGGAAGATGAGAGTGGATAAATTTTTATTGCGGATTTGTTTTTGGTATTTTGGGATTTATTCTTGGAATGATATTTATTTTGGAATGTAATACATTTTAAGTTCAAGTATCATTTATATTCCGCTATTTCATTTGTGTGACCTAGTTATAAAGACCCCTTATTCTTTGGACGGGGCGACATCCCTAGCCCTGGAGGGCCTAGGTAGCGGGGTGTTACAACTCATCCTTACAGCAGGATCAACCTGAAATCATGGTAAAAAGGGTGATGAGATAAAAATCTCAGTAAGTCCGTGTGTGCTTTGAGTGTCCAGTGAAAACAGTTCGTGAATGCAAAGTAAAAATCTTTATAAAAGAAATACTAGCAAGCAATAAACATTAGTCAAAAACTAAGAGTGGTGTTTTGGCTTTTCCAACCATACATAAACAATAAAATCAACCACTCAAAAGAAATGATCATGGGTTACCACACGTTGGGCCCAATAATCGGTCAGAATGCCGACACTTTGTACAGACTGACAAAAGGTAGGTGATCGGCCTACCGGACAAGATACTCATCATTCTCTATACCCAAACAACAATCGGGTGTCCATTCTGGCAAAACACAGCTACTTGACTGAAAAATAAACTGCTACCTCAGACTGGCACAACCTACTGAACTGACATCTTATCCAGGAAGGACTCACCCCTCAGAGGTGGCCACCTACTAAGAGATTTACCCAAATCCTTCAAAAACTAGTCCTATCAGTCCACCCTTATTGAGTACTCAACGTAACTTATCCCACTTGGAAAAAATTAACAAAACACAGTTCCACTTGAAAATGGAAATTAAGGGTTTCCAAAGTCTTTTTCAAAATCAGTTTTAGAAAGAGTTTTGAGTTTGAGTAAATCTGCTTATTGATTTTCAAATAATTGTTTAATTGGAATAAGGAATGAGTCAATCCTCAATTGCCTTTACAGAAATGAGTGTCCATGCACTCTGCATTTGGCTTGCCATAATAAACATTTTACATCAATCAAGTTTTATGCAGGAGCTTATCTGATCCTTAGCTCGAGATAAAATAAAGATCTCCAACCGCTGACCCAACCCTGCCTGGGGTAAATATAAACCACAATCAAACTCAAGCCAAAATCCACTTTCACAAATAAAACTAGCTCACTCACTACTACCATGATCCTAGTGTCCCAAGCTTTAAGGCTAAATAATAAATAAAAAGGTTTATAAGCTAAGTCTAATTTAATATTTAAAATAATTAGTATTTTGGGAAATAGGTACTAATAAGTTGAAGGTTTAACTCTTGCTAAGAATAATTTAGAGTTTATTTGATGAAAAGTCCTAAGTGGTATTAGGTAAAATAATGATTTATTAATAATTAATTATTTGCAAATAATAGATAACTAAAATTAGTTCAAAATAAATTTTAATGGGTCTTGATTGAAAGCTAATAAATAAATTTTAACAAGTTTTGTTTAAAAGATAATAATTGAAAGGTGATAAATTTTAAGGATATTTATGAATATAAGACTTAAAAAATTAATATTTTTACTTATTATGATTATTTTCATAAAAGGCTTTATTTGATATTATCATTTTATATAATATCTATATATTTTTTTTTATTTTCTAGTAAAGCTATTATTTATTTGACTAAAATATCCTAATTATATATATATATATATATAATAATCCAAATCTACCCTTCCTAGGGTTTTTTTGAAATTATTAGCAAAATTCATAATATTAAACATTTTATTGAATAAATAAAATTTAGCTTAGGGACAACTAGGTCATGATCATAATTCCACTTGCTAACTATAATCATGAACATATACTCCACTTCAATTCATCAAATCATCCAAATCATGAATAAAAGCATAGATCTAAATTTATCAAGGCATGATCCAACCTCTACTAGCATAAACATAATCTTGGCTTCAATAATCATACTTGAATATAAATCCTATTAATCATAGATGACATAATCTCTAGTATACTTGATCACAAATGCTACTTATGACATGGAGACATGCATTAAACCCTAAAAACACCATACAATCAACCAAGATAATCAACTCATGCATAAATCCCATCTCCATCATAATCACACATTTATTCATGCTTCAATCTCTACTCATCACAACAATACATGCTCAAATCCTATTCATAATCCATCTCCTACCAATATCATCCTAGAGACATGAATCTAGAATGTAAAAGGAGGATTGAAAATGCTTACTTGATTGATGAATACCTTGAAGGAGTTTCGAATGGATCTCAACTCCTAGATGACTAAATTCGTCCAAGGGAGATGTAGAAAGCATGGCCATTGGTGAAGAAGTCATTCGGCCAAGAAGGAGAGAGCATTCGGCCAAGAGAGAGAGAGAGAGAGAGAGAGAGAGAGAAAAGAGAAGAAGAGAGTCCATTAGCATGCTTATTCATATATATATTCATTAGAGATCAAAGATTAGTGAAGATAAAGTTGATTGAACAAACCTACCTTGAAGGTGTTCTTGAGCCTTCACAAAAATTCTAATTTTTTATCCAAAAGAGCAAGTTGGATTTTGGAGTTTGATGTTAAAAATGGTATGGATGGACTCACGGTAGTGAGTAGATGAAATTTGAAATTTTTGGAAGAAGTTTGAAGTGGTTTGGAGAGGTATTAGGTGAAAGAACGGAGTAGGTGTTCTTGTTGTTCTATGTGTGCTTGAAGGTTGAATAGAATGGAGAGATTTTAGATTGGAGGCTTCCGAAATTCTGTGTGTGTGCAGTGGCCGAATTGCTTGTGTAGTTTAGGTAGATGATTTTTCTAGTTTGAAAGGAAAAGGAAAGGCTGGTTGTTGAAATTCTGAAAGAATATTTTTGAGAATCAAATTTGAAAACAAAATATAGCAAGAATATCTTTGTTCAATGGAAGCTTTTTCGAAGCTGCTATGGCCGAATTGTTGCTCTGTGATTTGGCTGGATGAAAGCTGGTTGAAGAAGGCTAATGGTGGCCATAAAGAAGGAGTGTAATGGTGAAGGAAAGGTCTGGTTGTTTGAGGGACATTTTATGAAAGGTTGCTAAATTAAGGTTGCTGGAATTTTGGTATCCAATCAAGGCATGATTGCAGTAATTTATTGGAGATATTTTAGGGCAGCCATGTCTGGTTTTCATGCAGAAGCTTAGGGAAAACAATGGAGTTCATTTCATAGCCATTTAAGAGTGGTTTGTGCAGAAGAATGATGGAGTTTCGGCCTGGGCTGGATTAGGAAATAAAGCTGGACAGAAATCCTGAACAGAATTTCGCCACTGCTGGAATTTTTCTGGACAGTTTCGGCTGCCATTTTCCAGTCAGCTTGCAGAGAGTTTGAAGGAGATTTCAGGGGTCTTTCATGGCTGGTTTCTAGCCTTCTTCATGGAGGAAAAACATGGCTAAGGAGCTGGGAGAGAACTGGAAGAAAACAGCTTGGTTGAAGACCACCAAAGCTGCGATTTTAACCAGAAAATTTTCTGGTTTTGCACAGCATTTGTGCAGCCCAAAATTAACCAAAAAATTTCAGATTTCAAGCTGATCAAAAGGGCCATTTTCTGGCAGCATTTGGGAGGGAATAATGGCTGAGAATTTTGACACCTTGAAGGCACAAGAAGCTGGAAAATTTTTAGTTCATTACATGAAGGAAAATGAACCTAGATAGAGTGAAGTTTAGAAGGTTCACTAGGGAAATTAATTCTCTTGGAACCTTCCTCATCTCTTCCACATTTTTGGTCCATAAGATGTCTTTCACTAAGACATTTTGAACCTTCAAAGCCATAGCACTTTATTGAAATTTCTGGAATGAAAATTGGCTAGAACAAATTTAACCAATCTAACGAATTGAGAATTAGGAAAAATTAAGGATCAAGGAGGAATGAATTCCCTTAGGAATTTTGTGTAGGGAAAAAGAATAGGATTAGGATACTCCTATCATGTCTCCCCTAGGACAACACCTCTACCCTATTCTAAAGCACATAAGGCCAAAAATATCACTTCCTAAGCAAAAATAAAATTTAATCATACTAAAACTCCAATTATGGAATTTGAACCCAAGACCTCAAAAATTAATTCCAATACTCTAACCACTATATCATAACAACTCTTGCTTTTATTTTCTCCCTAAAATATTTTTCCTATTTAATCGTCAAGCTATCTCCCTATTTTCACCTCAAGAAAAAATTACCATTTTGCCTTTCTTACTCAATAATCATATCCAAGCCCTCTAGACTAGAAAACACAAATCCAAAGCACGTAAAATCATATAAAAATATATTTGAACATGCAATAAAATATGATATGTAGCCCAATCCCCTTACTCTAAGGTTGGTTTTGACTGGGGTTTCACATATTATTATCCATATTTAATAGTAATTTTATTTATTAGCAATATCACTCATTATTTATTATTTGAAACTGTAACTTATTATTATTTATTTTGTAACACCCATTTATTTAACTTACCAAGCTAATTTTATTTTATAAAATACTTTATTAACTAGTATTAAAGCTTAAGACATTGCAATCATGGTTAGTTATTGTTGTGGGTAGTGGGACTAGGAATTATTTATTTAAGGCAAACATAGTCTGGATGTTATCTTATACCTTGTGATTACCCCCAGGCGGGGTTAGGTTAACCTGAACTACCTTGGAAGACTTTTGAATTCAAGAAGAGTAAAAGATCAAGTAAGTTCCTGCATGAAACCGTTTGAAGACCAAAGTTATTATGGCAAGTCAAACTCAATGTATACGAGTATTTGTACTGTAAAAGGAATTATGGACAGTTTTTCTTTTTGTTTTAGTCAAGCAAACCATTTAAAGTTAAACAAATAATTTTACACAAAATGATAAATTTTTCCTAAAAACCCAACTTTGGCAAAAATTTTGGAAACCATAATTGCTATTTCCAATTCAATCATTGTATGGTCTTTCTTCTCCCAAGCGGGACAAACAACATTGAGTACTCAATAAGGGTAGACTGCTCAGTAGATGGCCACCTCTGAGGGGTGAGTCCTTCCCAGATAGGATGCCAGTCTTGTAGGTCATATCGGTCCGAGCTAACAAGTTCAGTCAAGTAGACTGTGTATTTTTAGAGTGGACAACTAGTAAGTTTGGGTGTAGAGATGGAGGAGTATCTCACCCGGTAGGCCGTACACCTACCTTATGTCGGTATGCACAAAGTGTGGTATTCTGATTGTTATATTATTATGGTGCACAAAGTGTGGTGCCATGGCTACCTCTTGTGAGTGGTTGTATTTATTGTATACATGTATGATTGAAAAGGAAAACACCACTCTTCATTTGTGAAATTTATTTGAGGTTTGCCACGATATCTTTTATGAAAATTGCACAACTTGCATAAATGAACTATTTTACCTAAAACACTCAAAGCACACACGGGCTTTTTGAGATTTATGTCTCACCATCTTTTATACCATGTTTTCAGGTTGATCCTACTATGAAGGTTATTAACTTGAGAATTGCCTATATTTTGAAGACTCGTTGTTATTTTTCCTATTAATTTCATTTGAGAGACTATAGCCAACATTTATTTATTTATTTATTTATTTATTTTAGTCTTGTTCATTTATTGCTTGGGTTGTAATAAGTTTAATTTTGAATTATTCTTTTCATTTATTTTGTGTGTCCTAGTTATAAAGACCCCTTGTCCTATGGATAGGGCAATATCCCCAGCCTTAATAGGGGCATAGGTAGTGGGGTGTTACACTAACTCTCTTTTAAATATCCATTTCGTGTTATTATAGGCTACATACAATTCATGTATGAGAGGAAGAGAACAAAGCTTGCGAGTTGACTTTTAATTTACTATCTAAAATAGTAGGGTAGTGAAACCCCATACATTTAGTTCGTAGTGAGCCTCAAATATAGTTAAGGGATATCACCCCTTCTAAAGTTCCAGACTTTAGGGTCTTTATAACGTATTAAAACTTAGAGTGAAACTACATAGAAATAAAACATGTCATTATCCTCATGTCAAAATGGGATACATAGTATCTGTCTCAAAGTACATAAGATAAAAGTCTACCATCTATACATACTATAGTACAAGGTTTAGTAGTAGACTGAGTCTCAAAAACCATCCTGGCATCGTAGTTACTTATTTCCAACTCCAGGTCCTAAGAAGAGTTTGAGAGATTAAACATGTGTAAGTGTTACACTTAGTAAGTCCCAGTGTTTGTTAGTGTTTTCCAAAAGAAATAGTATTGCGAGATATGGTGCACTTTTCTACTAAAAACAAATCTGTTCCAAAAGAAAGAATTTGTTGCATTTTTTCTACTGAAAACAAATCTACAACTGAGAAGTGGAAAATCTCTATCAAGAATTGTTCAAAATTCTTACATATTTGGAAAATGATAATTTTTATCAGAATGCCCTTACTTTTTAAAGAAAGCAGGCACTTCTCTTACTGGAAGACAACCCGCATGCAGAGCATACAAAGTGTCACATTTGGCCATCATAGCCGTATTGTACGAGTGACAATGTCTTTTGCACTCAACTAGAGTATGCCGAGTGGTGAGTGGTATAAGCACAACACCTAGCACTTAGAGATCTTTTATATACAATCAAAAGCCTAAGTTTCCTAGCCCCGATGTTAATCACCATCAAGACAGCACAGGATTGAACATACCGAGCATCCCTGCCCAGTATCATGTGAATAATTCAAATTTTTAATCATCGACAAGTGCCAGATAAAAAACAGCTAGGTAGGAACAACTAATTCTAATGTCTTGTAGCCATGTACGGAGTCAGATGAACCCTTAAACTCAACCAAGTTCTCGAGGCCATCTATTCCGAACAAAAGCTAGTACACCAATTAAAACCCTCATTGAGTACTCAATATTTTCACCTATCGACCAGTCTATCTTTCACGCTTCCTAATGGAATATCACATTTCCCATAGAAAAGTCGAGAAAATATTTTTTTTGGGCCAAAACATCATTTTCTAAAAGTTTATTGTTCACCGAGTAACGTTTTTCCAAAGATCAGAAAACGTAAGGGTCATATGCCTGAGATTTGTATCATAGCGTGTTTCAAAAAGAAATTAGGCAACCGCCTACTTGCTTTACCAAAAGAAAAGTAAGAATGTTTTCCCTTACTAAAACCTACCATTTATGCATATTTAACTTCATAAAAATACTTTATTCCCAAAACTAGTATTAATGTATAACTATAAATTTGTGCAAACCCTTGTTATGTAGTCTATGCCTTCAAAAGAATTTAAGGCTTTAAAATTCCAAATGAGACTTTATTCTAATAATTAAATAAAATATGTCTAAAGCTTTATTTTCTCATAAATTCCGAAGAAGAAAATACACATTTATATCAGTAACTAATACATTCAACGTTAATCAAAATGCTTGTACTTGACTATATCAAGAAAGTGCATAATTATATTAGGAAAGCATGTTATCATATCCGGAAAACATTTTTAACCAAACAAGGTTTAAAATCAAGGACTCATGTTAATGAGTAAACTAAACCAACTTTTTTACTATAATAAGTCATAATATCTCTCTCCTCACTTAGACCATCGACAAAAGTGATACATACTCATAAAACATTACTCAATTCCTTAAATTGAGCTTGCTTAAAATTAAGGAATCTAAAATACCAAATATCCTTTACTTTAGCCAAGAGTTCACATATTTGTCACTCTATAGAGTTTTAGCCATAACTTAAGCTATGTGACTTTAAACAATGTCAAATTTATTTCTTAATAATCCTAAGATGTTTATGTACAATTCCTAGTTCATAGAACAGCATTTCCCTTCTCCATTTCATTGAGTTTTTTCTAAAAATCTACAATGATCTCGAATGACTTGAAACAACCATTTTCTTTGTCAACTTTACTCAATCTTTTCCTATTTTTTCTTCAACATAACATACCAAATTTAGACCGATCAATGCCTCATCTAGCACCCCAAAAATGATGTTCCAAGTTGCTTTCATACCCAGTATTTTTTCCATCATTCAAACAAAATAAATATCCCAAGCTCACCAAACTAGTAAATCTTAATAGCTTCCATCATTGTTGTTATTCATGGTTTCTTAGCCATCCAAAATCTACCAACTTGTTCTAAATCCTTCCTAACTATTCTAGGACTTGTTTAAGGTTAGATATGCTTCATTTCCAACCACCCTTACTTAGATTTCATTTGCAATTTCTACACAAGCAGATTATTTGTTACTATCAAAATAGCTCTTCTTGTTTTCTTATCATTTCTATATTTTTCCTTTCCAAATTTCTAGCATACCATCACTCCAAAACATATTAAATAAACTAACAAACATGCATAATTCATCACCAAACCAGTAGGCCAATAAGCATCATGTAATCAGAATTTTACCTCATGAATCATCAAATATTCAACGTTTCCATGGAATAAAATTCATGCATAAATAACTTCGTATATCTAATAACATCTTTAATTTTTAAACTTTCTTTCCTACATTCCCAAAGATATAACAGAGCTTAGCACTTCTTCCCTTTCTTCCTCTTCCTCTCCTTCTCTTTGATTCTAGTTCTTCTCTCTTCCTTTTTCCTTGTTGTCGAAAATTTCTCTCTTCCTCTCCCTTGGGTTTTCTCTTGTTTCTCCTTCTTTTTCTTCTTGTTTCCTTTCTTCTCTTGCTTTTTTTGCTGAACGGAAACCTTACACACACATATATATGGTTTCCACAATTTTATTACATGTGTTTGTTGACTAAGCATTAGCTAGAACATGGTGGAATCTTGTAGAACTCATTAGAAGCTTATGGAATGCCTTAGAACCCTTGAAAAAATTCTAGAAATCCCCCCTCATCATGTTCAATTTCATGAACCAATCAAATCCTTTTCAGGTAAAATCTCATGCAACCAATCAAGAAATTCCTTGCGGCCTTCATGCATGGGCTTAAATATATATATATATATATATATATATATATATATAACTAAAGTCCATAATTTATTGGCCTACCAAATTTATCAATTGCCCATCAACCTTATCCATATAAAAGCCCATTATCCATATATATAACTTCAACTATTGTGGGCCCAACAAATGTCCCACTAACCTTTTATATATAAAAGCCCACCAATCTAACATTTTTGGTCGCCTGTCAAACTTCTCCAACTGGCCCACTAACCTTTATCTATGGTGGACCCACCAAATGGCCTACTAACTTTATTTCATTTTCTTTTCTTAATGGGCTTTTCCTACAATAGCTTGTATATCAAGGCCCATCTATATTTATTTTTTCCTTTTCTTTCCCACACCATTTTTCCTTTCTCTTTAATACTAAAGCTCATAAAAAAAATAAATACACATAAATAGAGAGGGGTATTACAAGTCTTGTAAAAAGAAGTTAGGTATAAGACATGATAGGAGAAATAGCTATTGAAAATGATAGGTATCATATAATGTGCTCTATAGTTATTTAGGAATATGATATTATTGGTGTTGAGCTTAGGATTATTAACTGAGTTTATACATGCAAATTTACCTAGGCAAGAGATAGGAGAAAAGTGATTGACTAATGGAGTGAGGTAATGCTTGTTTTCTCAAGGTGAATGAATTAGATAGTTGTAGGGCTATGCAATTTTTAAGGCAGTGAGAAATTAGAGGAAGTAGTAAGCCTTAGCAAAACAAGAGAAAAAAAAATGTATTTGTCAAAAACTAAAATTGAAAGAAAGAACAAAAAGAAAGTAAAGACTGTTAGATTTAAGGATTGAACTTATACAACTTTTCTAAGTAAGTTTACACACTTTTATTCGTAAAAATCCTAGACTATTAAAGTATAGTTTGGTATCAATTCCATGGTGGAGTGTAGTATATTCTGGAGAATCAATGTTGGATGTTTTAGTAACCATTTGTTATTAAGAGAGCAATAGCAAAACAAAAATAAACATTTTTCTATAGATTCTAGAGATGGCAAATGTTCCATTTATGGTTTTATTATTAAGTTGGTCATCAAATTAGGTGCTTATATGAAGAAGGTAAATGATTGAACATAATGGAATAATTCCACTTGAATTCATGTTCTAGTTATGGAGATTATACGAAAGGAGATGAATTACCCATCATGTTAGTTACTTTGATATTGATCACATGCAAATAGGTGGAGTAAAAAGAACATGACCAGCAAGATTTCTTAAGCATTTCCTTTTGTTTTGAAAATCTGTACATAGGTAGTGCCGCCTAATGCTTTAACAATCATGTTTTTCCTACACGACACAACAATGTTTTGCGAAGAATGCTTGTGCCCCAAAAACTATTTTTATATAGAGTTTGGTTGAAATATCAGAGTTAATGAAGACGTAGTGTACTCAACAGAGGATTCGACCTTTGTACTGACTTCCATTAGAGATAGATGGCCTCTAATAACTTGGCCTAGTTATGGGGGCCATTTTACTCCGAACGGGATGATAGGACATTGGGAGTGACCATCCCTAGCTAGTGTGGGAAGACTTATCCTGTTCTGTGTGAGGTCCAAACATGAGTGATGACCCCATTAGAAGGTAAGTGCTTGGTTGGCCCCTTGTTCCCTCTTTGGTGTGGAATGTGCGGGAATGGGTAACTACACGTAAGCAATGATTTATAACACTTGCCCTCTTTTGGTGAGGAAGGGACAAGATTAGGGATAACTGTCAAAGGTATGTAATCGATAGAATGTATATTAATACCCAGTCGGCTTATTATAGCTATGTGCTATGGTTGTACTTGGCACAGTGTTGCATATTAGTCAAAGGCGAAGTTCTTGAACTTTACACGCAAGTCAACCTTCTTTTGAGAGAATTAACTGCTTTCTTTCAACTATGGGGCATTACTATGACATGTGTTTGAAACATAAACAAACTGGATTTATGATAATGAAGCCATTGCTTGCAAAACGTTGATTTTCTTAAGAGTTGTTTTTAGTGGAAAATCTCTAGCACACATAGGACTCACTAAGTATTTCTGCTCACACGATTCTATCTTTTCCTATGTTTCAACTTCTGGTGAGGCGATCAGAGTAGTTGTGGAAGTATAGTAGCATAGATGCAAACATTAGATTGTCATGTTATAGGAAGTTGTTATATATAGACGATATGTTATAAATAACTTTTAAGCTAAATGTGCATTATATCATGCAATTGATGTATAGTCTTTTACGAGAAATTTTGAGATATAGGTTCTTTTTTCATTGTAACTTGTTATAAATACCCTTTGTCTTGGAGATCAGGCGAGGAGACACCCAACAAAATAGGGCTCATCATGAAGGAAAAATTAGGGGTGTTACAATTGGTATTAGAGTGTTAGGTTAATGGTTTTGGGAGTAATGAGCTTATGACTTCCTTATGGTTATAGGTATGGTTGTAGGAAAATATCCGGAAATGAGATTAGTAAAAAAGAATGGTTAATAATATCGAATCTGTTTAAAAGATTTGGGTGAAGCAATGTAAAGAAAGGGTATGAAGTGCAAAGAGTTGCATATATGTTGGTATTCCATTTTGTTGTGCTTTTATGATTATTTATGTTGTATTAAGGATTATATTGACTTAGGTATATAGGATTTTTGTTCTTTATTATTGACGTACCCCTACTTTTCGGTAATTTGGAAACTCTAGTAAGAGTTATGTAAAATGGTTTTATTTCTCTGAATGTTAGATAAAAAAGATTGCAAAGGAAGGATGGAGGTGTCGCGAAGAGCCATTCAGGGATCTACTGGGAACCAAGCTGAAGGAATTTCAGTTAGATTTGAGGAAAATGCTACTCACAGGGGCACGAGCCCCTTCCCCCCCTCCCTCCCAAGAATGTGGTGGAATGGACCTTGCATAAGATGACTAAGGTGCTTCAACAAAGGGCAAGTGTCCCACCTCGTGAGGAGCAACATTTAGAAATGGGAATGAACCGAGCATTAAAACTATTATTCAAGTTTCAACCTCTGCAATTTAATGAAAAGTCAGATCAAGAACAAGAGGTTGAAGTTTGGATTGAATAGATGGATGATATTTTGCAGCCTTGGACTATTCAGATCAAAGGAAGGTTCACTTTGTAGCATTTAGACTTCAATAACCAACTTGAGCTTAGTGGATTAGAAGGAAAAAAACACAAGAATGGGAACGTAGAGAATGGACTTGGATGGAGTTCTTAGAAGTACTTAAAAAGGAATTAAAACCTTGTTGGATATTTGAGAGAAAAGAAGAAGAATTTCAAAATTTCAAACAAGAAAATAAGACTATTTGAAGATATGCTACAGAATTTACACAATTTTCAAAGTATTGTCCTGTGTCAGTACAAAATGAATCAAATCGAATTTAGTAGTTTACAAAAGGATTAAGGCCTGAGATAAGTAAACATCGAATGCTATTACCCCAACTAGTTACAGTGTCACTGTAGAAATAGCTTAACGATTGGAAGAAGAGGAATAAGAGCAAGATGGACAAGAGCGAATAAGGGTAACAAAATCGAGTAGACCAAGTAAGGAGAAATTCCCCGGAGTAACGGAGTTTGATCTAGAAAGGATGGAAGGTAAGTATTGTAGATTTCACGATATGAAGGGACACACTACAATAGCATGTAAAAAAAGGTTTCGAATATGATTTACTTGTAAGGAAAAGGGGCATGTATCTACTATAGTAGAGAAACTGAGGTAAGTCCAAGGAATGAAGCATCAATCACTGGGAGATAGCAGTATGTAAAACCTAAAGTCAAATTATACATGGTGAAGGGAAATTACATCGTAGAATTTCTGATTGAATTGTTATCATTGTGTTCTATTTCTTACCAATTTAAAAAGGCGTGTATTATGTGAAAGAACTGTATATTAAGGTAGTTGATATATAAAACATATAGAGGTTGCAGAAAGAGAATGTGAATGGCAGTATACATTGTAATGGACTTGCCAATTGTTTTGTGAGTTCTTTTGTTGGTAGTCATAAGAATCATTTTAGTGCGAAAAAATTCAAGGTTTTAAGTGACACACATACAAAGAAATCCAACAAGGGGAAGAAACTTTCATTTTGAATAACGCTTCAAGGTATTTGTTTTCTGATCAAGAATGGAAAAGGATGAACGACAATGAGGAATGTTGGCTAAATTAGTTATATTTTCCCTAGTCATTTAAAGCTCTTTTGCGATACATTTTGTTCAATAACGACTCATATTCCTTCATATTTGAGATTTTACCCTTGGAAAGATATTTTGTTCATTATTTTAGATTTTAGGGGTAAAACAAAGAAAAAACGTTGTAAAACAAAAAAGAGGCGGCGTCGCCAGGACATAGGAACTGGCGCCAGCCATGTGCTATTGGCATGAACTTCGAGGAGACAAAAAAATTGTCGAAACAGGTCCGGAACAGAACCAAACTGGCACTGGCACTAGTAGCCAAGGCAGCACTGGCTGCACTCTGGACAACATTGTGTGGAAATCAAGAAAAAATCGGCAAATAACAGAAGAAACAGAACAAAGGCGGCGCCGGCTCCAGAAGCCAAGGCAGCGCTGGCTATGCCCTGAGGATAAGACGGATCTTGATTTTTCTACGTGATTTTTGGTAATCTATGGAATTTTAGTATCTTCCTACTTCTACTCGGCCAAGAACCACACACCAATGAGTTTAGGCACTTCCTAAGCCTATAAATAGATGGAAAACACAAGAGAAAATGAGAGAATTCATAGATCATCATAGAAAATCACTCAAATCAAAGGAGGAATTTTTCAATTCAAGGAGGATTGTGCAAGAAGGTCTTCAAAGAAAGAAGAAGGAAGCATGTCTATGAGTGCTTTCTTTTACTTTGTTTTCTTTTTCTTGAATAATGATGTATTAATTGTTTTATTATAGTTTAACATTGTTTTAGGTATTCGTGATTTTTAGGGTTATTTGATTGTTTTATTAATTGATTGTTATTCTTAGTATTAAATTACTTGGGTTGATTACGAGATTAATTGGTTGTTTCTTTCTATTGACCTGCTTGAGAAAGGGGTTGATGGTGGTTTCAATTTGTTAATTTCATATTTGTTGTCTCTTAACTTACTTGAGAAATGGGTTAATTGCTAAGAACAGGGTAATTAAAGGTTAATTGATATCTGCCAGAGTATGGATTCATTGGTTAATTTCATATTTTAAGTTTGCCAGAGTATGGAAATTTAATCAAGGATTATGTTTAATGCATCTTTTGGGTGAATTAGTTGAGATAAAGTATGTGATGCTACTTTGTCTAGAAGATAGTGATTTCATGGATTGGGAAAGAAGTGAATCTCTATTAATCCTTCATGATGCCAAGAGAATAATTAGTTATGATAAAGATTGGGTACTTTAAGATCATGGTTGTCTAAACAATGGCTTGGGCTACATTATTCTCCATCCTTGACATGTATATAGTCTTTTATTTTATTTTATTATTTTCATTTTATTTTCACTTTATTGAGTCAGTTAAACAATAAAAGAAAAGAGATTAATGCATACTTGTTCCTTGAGGATCGACACTTGTTTGAACCCTATGCTATGTTAATGATGAGTATGCTTGCTCATATGTGTAATTTGGGGTTAATGTTTTAATTTAAACTTGATTGGGAATGTACTTATTTTCATATGATTTTTATACCCAAATAAATACGCATCAAATGTCATGGTTTTACCTAGTGAAAGAACAACAATATCACAGTTCTTTACACATTGATGATATTTTTTATGTTGACATTGTATCGTGGCGGTTAGTTTGGAAAGGAGTTGAAAGGAGGTGAATTTATGAAGAATATTACTTGAAATTTGGAGTTTGATATCAATACTTTCGGCACAGGAATGAGAATTGATGTTATTTTTGACAAAGCAAGTTAGTATTCTCTTGGTAAAAATTGGTAAAAAGGTAATGGCAACATGAAAGTTGGTAGTATTGTGCAAGAGTAATTGACGGAACATTTTCCCTAGATTGGGGTAAGCGAACCAAATTTCATGGACGAAATTTCTTGAAAGAGGGAAAATTGTAACACCTCTCTCTTTTAAAGTATATAAAGGATTGACTTATTTTTAGTATTTTAGTGAGCACTTGGAATTCCTGTGTGTAGGTAGCCATGCGTGCATTTTGAAGGAAACACTACAACAACAAAAACCAAATTAGCAACGGAAGCAAAAATTTTGAAAATAAATTTATTTTTAAAATTTTCATCGCTAATCCATCGGTAATAGGAACGGATTAGTGATGGACATCTAGCCGTCTCAAATTAGAGATGGATTTGCGAATTTTTTAAAATTATTCATTAGCACTAATTAAATTGAAAGTCGTTGCCAATCTGTCACCAATTTGCAACGGCCTTTTATCATAGTTAATTCACACTAAAAAATTAAAGTGCCATCGCAAATCCACCACAATTAGAGAGGAATTTTCAACAGCCTTTCAAAATTTAAAAATAAATTTATTTTTTTTAAAATTAAAAAATAAACCATCGCAAATCCATCGCAATTAGAGAGGAATTTGCGACGGCTATCCAAAATTTAAAAATAAATTAATTTTTTTTAAAAATGAAAAAATAAGCCATCGCAAATCCATCACAAATTTACGAGGGATTTATGACGACCATCTAAAATATAAAAATAAATTTATTTTTTTACAATTAAAAAAATAAGCCCTCGCAAATCCATCGCAAATTTGTGAAGGATTTGTGATGGCCATTCAAAATTTAAAAATAAATTTATTTTTTTAAAATTGAAAAAATAAGCCCTTGCAAATCCATCACAATTAACGAGGGATTTGTGACGACCATCCAAAATTTAAAAATAAATTGATTTTTTTAGAATTAAAAAATATGTCCTCGCAAATCCGTCGCAATTAGCGAGGGATTGACAACAACCACCTAAAATTTAAAACTAAATTTATTTTTTAAATTTTGAAAAATAAGCCCTTGCATATCCATCGCAAATTTGTGAGGGATTTGCGTCGGCTATTCAAAACTTAAAAATAAATTAATTTTTTAAAATTAAAAAATAAGCCCTCGAAAATCTATCGCAATTAGAGAGGAATTTACGACAACCATCTAAAATTTATAAATAAATTAATTTTTTTAAAATTAAAAAAAATGCACTCACAAATCTGTTGCAATTAGTGAGAGATTTGTGATGACCATCCAAAATTTAAAAATAAATTAATTTTTTTCTTAAATTAAAAAAATAAGCCCTGACAAATCCGTCGCAATTAGCGAGGAATTTGCGATGGTCATCCAAAATTTAAAAATTTATTTATTTATTTACAATGAAAAAATAAGCCCTTGCAAATCCGTTGCAAATTTGGGAGGGATTTGTGATGGCAATCCAAAATTTATAAATAAATTTGTTATTTTTAAATTAAAAAAAATAAGGCCTCACAAATCCGTTGCAATTAGTGAGTGATTTGTGATGCAGATCCAAAATTTAAAAATAAATTTCTTTTTTAAAAATTGAAAAAATAGGCCCTCGCAAATCCATCGCAAATTGCGAGTGATTTGTGACGTCATCTAAAATTTTAAAATAAATTTAATTTTTTTAAAATTAAAAAAATAAACCCTCAAAAATTCATCACAATTAGAAAGAGATTTGCGATGGCCATCTAAAAATTAAAAATAAATTTATTTTTTAAAAATTGAAAAATTAAGCCCTCGCAAATCTGTCGATTAGAGAGAGATTTGTGATGACCATCCAAAATTTAAAAATAATAAATTAAAAAAATAGACCTTTGCAAATCCGTCAGAATTAGCAAGGGATTTGCGATGGTCATCTAAAATTTAAAAATAAAATTATTTTTTTAATTCTTGAAAAATTAGCCGCCGCAAATCCGTGGCTAATTAGCAACGGATTTGCAACAAAAAATTAAGTCATCACCGATCCGCTGCAAAGCTCTTGCAAATCTGTTGCTAATTCACAAAAACATTTACTATATGATTAATATATCACACAATAAATCACTAGAACATCAATAGCTTAGTGGTGGAACATGTGTTCCCCCACAAACAAGGTCGCAGGTTCAAGTCCCGAGTCCAACATAATCTCATAATATTCTTGTCAGGTTAGGTTGGTTCGGGTCGTGGATCGGGTTCTTGGCAGACCAGGTCAGGCCGGGGGAGCTAATTAATTATTTTTTTAAAATAAAAATTTTTTGCCTCTGCAAACCCATTTCTAAGTTAATTAAATTTTTGTAAATAAAAAATTTTGTTGCGCGTCGCAAATCCGTTGCTAAATTAATTTATTTTTTTAAAAAAATTAAAATTTTTTTGCCGTTGCAAATCCCTCACTATGTTGATTATACACTTAATTATAATGTCAACAAATGATTGTCGCAAATTTGTCGATGTTTGCAACGGATTTTCATTCCGTCGCGAATTGTGACGTCCTTTATAGCGACGGACGTAATCCGTCGCTAAACACGATTAGCGATGGATTAGTGATGGATTTGGCCGTCACTAATTTGGTTTTTTTTGTAGTGAAATATGAAATGGATACCAAGATGAGATGTAATACAGGAATCATGGAATAGATCTATTATATTATTTTACGGTCATATTTCAAGAATGTAACATACACATGGTCACTATGGAATAGGAAGGGAGAAAATAGTTATTTAGCCTAGTAAATAGATTTTGTGGTCATCCTAGCTAGTAATGGATATATTTCAAGTATATTTATTTACTTCAGGTGGCAGTGAAGCACAAGAATATCGAAAGATTATTACTTTAATAAGTGAATAGAGATAACTTCAAAACATGTGCAGTTTGTGTTCTTATGCCAAATGAATATCTTTATGTGATGTTTTGTTAAAAATAGAATATTGTATGGTAAGTATTCTAACTCTCATTGAGCAGTTAAAGGATAATGCAAAGACAAGGAGTGGTCAGTGCAATTAAAGGCAGAAAGGAAATTAGGCAGCAAAGATAATCCTATATCAACTGTCACAGATGACTTCAACAAGTTAGGCAACTACTGAAACATGAATGACGATAGTGTAGGCTTATATTATTTTATGGCCACCAACTGGGATATGAGGTGATGCTTTAACTAATTGAAGAAATATTAAGTGGCATAGATACTATTGGGATATACATGATCAGACCAAATTATTTGCAGATTGTTTGAAAACTGATCTATTTTAATATGATATGGTATCATAAGCATGCTATGCGTCGTTCTATGTTGCAAATTGTTTGTATTAATTTGCCCTTGGACCCCGCTAGGGGCACTGCCCCTTGGAACCCCGACTAATTGTTCATTATGTGTAATTCATTAGTGTATTTTGATTGTAGTTGTGGATTATTCTGAATTATGCATAGCATGGCCCATTTTACCCCAATGTGATTAGCAAGTTTCATTCTAGTTGTTTTGATCTGTAATTTTCAAATACGCCCTGCGTGTCATTTTTTCATTGCTGTAAAATTGTATTGCTTTCCTAGAATAAGAATTATTTTAATTTTACTATCCAATGTAAAAGAAGACAGCGGCCTACATTTACAACCAATGAGGAGTATTCTCAAGGCATTAGAGAATGCTCAAGGAGTTCATATACCTAGATTGACCACCTTGATCTTCACTTTGCTCGTGATGATCAAAAGAGGTTTTGGGCCATGCTATGTCACTTTTATTTATATCTTGCATGCATATTTGATATGTTTATTTCATGCTTACTACAATCAAAATTTTATTTTTTTAAGAAATTAAGTTTTAAATGCCTTCCAAAATCAAACACTTGTTATTACTTGGATCATCATATAGTTATTCCTGCCAAAGTAGGATGCTTTTGATTATCCAAGTGAGACAAGATGGAAATAGTTTTCCATATGTTTGATATGGTTTGATTTAACTGGGCTATCAAAGTGGTTTTGCGCCTAGGGCATTATATGAGATTTTTAGTTGGGACATTTGATGCCTATCTCGTTTAAAATTTTAGTTTTATTTAATTATAAGATTAAAGCTAAAGCTTACTTATGATTAAAATAAATTATTTATAATATATATATATATATATATACCCACTAAGAAACATCAAAACGTTGAAGTTTCAAAAGTTTAAATGCTTTTAGTGGGAGTTTTTCATTAAGACCTCAAAATTAATTACTTTGCATATTTTGTATATAGATAATGGCAAAAAAATAGTTAAAATAGCTCATTGCGATCTATGCTCAAGAAAGACAAGTTTAACAGGACTAACTTTCTTGATTGAGCACGTAACTTAAGAATTGTTCTTAAACAAGAAAAAAATTCTATGTTCTTGAAAATCCTATTCCCTCTGCTCCAGAAAATAACGCCCTAAAAGCTGAAAAATATGCTTATGGTAAGCATAATGATGACTCCAACGATGTTACTTGCCTTATGCTAGCAACCATGAACTCTAAACTTCAAAAACAATTTGAAGAAGTAGAGCCATATGACATGATTGTGCATCTCAAGGAAATATTCCAAGAGCAAGCACAACAAGAGAGATTTGAAACTCATAAGGCGCTAAATGCACGTAAGATGGTTTCTGGCACCTCGGTAAGTGCTCATGTCCTTAAAATGAAGGGCTATCTTGATCATCTTGAAAAGCTTGGTGCTCCTATTAATCATGACATGGCAATAGATTTGATCTTAGGCTCATTACCACTTGAGTATGACCAGTTTGTCATGAATTTTAACATAAATAATATGGAGAAATCCATTACTGAATTGCCTGGGATGCAAAAATAAGCTGAACTGAACATTAAGAATAATACTCCTAGTGTTCTAATGGTTCAACAAGGGAAAGGAAAAAGGAACAACCAAAAGGGCAAAGTTATGGCCAGTAAGGGTAAGGCCAAGGCAAAATCCAATTTCAAACCCAAACCTAAGGCCAAGGTACCAAAAGAGGGAGCTTGCCAACATTGTGGAGAACAAGGACATTGGTTAAGAAATTGCAACATCTATTTGGAAGCAAAGAAGAAGAAGGACAATGAAACTGCCACTTCAGGTATTTATGTTATAGAAATTAATTTATCTATTTATGATTCATAGGTATTGGATACTGGTTGTAGATCTCACATTTGTATAAATTTGCAGGGTCTAAAAAGGAATAGAGCCTTGGCAAAAGGCGAGATGGACCTACGAGTTTCGAATGCAGCACAATTTCCAGCAGTAGCTGCAGGAACTTTTGAATTAATTTTGCCCAGTGGGCTTGTTTTAGAACTGAATGATTGTTTTTATGTTCCTGCTATGAGTAGGAATATAATTTTAGTTTTTTGTTTAGATTTAGAAGGTTTTGAATTTGTTATTAGGAATAACATTTGCTCCACTAATAAAATTGGCATTTTTTATGGAGATGCCTCATTATCAAATAGGCTCTATATTCTCAATGTTTGTGGATCTTCGAACAAGTCTATCTATAACATTAATACTAAGAGATTGAAATCCAATTATTTAAATTAGACTTACTTCTGGCATTGTCGTTTAGGCCATATAAATGAGAAACGCATAACAAGGCTTCATAATGATAGGCTTCTAAATTCATTTGATTTAAAGTCTTACGAAATATGTGATTCTTCTTTATTAGGCAAAATGACTAAGGCACCTTGTAAGAGACAAAATGAAAGGACAACTGATTTATTGGGCCTAATACATATTGATGTATATGGACTAATGAATACATATGATAGAGGAGGATTTCAGTACTTCATTACATTTACGAATGATTTTAGCAGATATGGCTAGCTGCATCTAATGAAATATAAATCTGAATTATCATAGAAATTCAACGAATTTCAAAGTGAAGTACAAAATCAGCTTGGCAAAAGTATCAGAACGCTTTGATTATATTGAGGTGGTGAATACTTAAGTTACGAGTTTGACGAGCATCTTAAGAATTGTGGAATTATCTCTCAATTAACTCCACCTAGAACACCTCAATGGAATGGTGTGTCTGAACAATGAAATCAAACTTTATTAGATATGATTCCATCAATGATGAGTCAAACTGATCTTCCAATCTCCTTTTGGGGTTATGCCCTAGAGATTACTACATTTAAAATAAATCGAGTTCCATCTAAATTAGTTCAGAAAATGTCATATGAGATATGGACTAGGAGACAACCTAGTTTGTCATTTCTCAAGATTTGGGGTTGTGAAGTTTATGTAAAGCATTTATTATCTGATAAACTTGTACCCAAATCAGATAAATGCATATTTGTAGGGTATCCTAAAGAAACTAAAGGATACTAATTTTATCTCCCAAAAGAAAATAGAATAATTGTTGCTCGAAATAGATTCTTTCATGAAAAGGAATTTATTTCTGAAAGAATCAGTGGAGTAAAATACATCTTGATGAGATTTAAGAGCTACAATTAGTATCTAAAACAATTAATGAACCTTGATTAGATGGCTCACAAGTCTAAGATGAACTTACTTCTATAGAACAAGGACCTCGAAAATCTGATAGGGTTCGTTAACAGTCTGAGAGATATGGATTTCTCGTCACTAACGATCAAAATGTGGAGCTTATGGTTAAGGATAAGCCCACTTCTTATAAAGTAGCCATTAAGAGTTCTGATTCAAGAAAATGGTTAGAGGTCATGAAGTCTGAGATGCAATTCATGTATAATAACCAAGTTTGAACTTTAGTTAATCCACCTGAAAGTTAAAAAACCATTGGGTTTAAATGGGTTTTCAGAAAGAAAACAAACATGGAGGGAAATATATATACTTACAAAGCACGACTGGTAGCAAAAGGTTATAGACAAACTCATGATACAGACTATGATGAAACCTTTTCACCAATTGTAATGCTTAAATCTATTAAAATTCTTCTTGCCATAGCAACATATTATGATTATGAGATTTGGCAAATGGATGTCAAAACCACATTCCTTAATGTAAACTTACTCAAGGATGTGTATATGACACAACTTAAGGGTTTTGATGATCCTTTGAATTCAAATAAAGTGTGCAAGCTTCAAAGATCCATTTATGGATTGAAGTAAGCATCTCGAAGCTGGAATCTTTGTTTTGATTAAGAAATTTAAGAATTTAACTTTATCAAAAATGAAAATGAGCTTTGTGTCTATAAGAAAACCAGTGGGAATGCAATTATCTTTTTGGCACTTTATGTTGGCAACATCTTACTCATTGGCAACGATATCCCAACTCTACAAAGTGTAAAGATATGGTTGGGAAACTGTTTCTCAATGAAAGACTTAGGTGAAGCTGCCTATATTTTAGGTGTAAGGATCTATAGAGATAGATCTAGAAAGCTAGTTGGACTAAGTCAAAGTGCATATGCTGACACGGTACTAAAAAAGTTCAGTATGCAAGACTCTAAGAGAGAATTCTTACCAATGTCACACAACATTAAGCTCAACAAAACTCAAAGCCTTTCCATGAAGGATGAATAAGAGCACATGAATAAGATACCATATGCTTCCACTATAGGATCTATCATGTATGCCATGTTATGTACTCGGCCCAATGTGTCATATGCATTGAGCATGATAAGCAGGTTCTAATCAAATCCTGGAGAGCCATAAAAGACTACTGTCAGGAACATACTGAAGTACTTAAGAAGAACTAAAGATATGTTCTTAGTTTATGGAGGACAAGAAGGCAAGTAAGTTGTAAATGGTTACACTGATGCTAGTTTTCAGTACAACATAGATGATTACAGATCGCAATCAGGTTTTCTATTTTGTTTGAATGGAGGTCTTGTAAGCTAGAAAAGTTCAAAGCAAGACACCGTGCCCGATTCTACTACAGAAGTTGAGTATGTAGCTACCTCAGCTGCAACTAAAGAACCAGTTTAGATTAAATAGTTTATTACAGAATTAGTTGTAGTTCCTAATATTGTGAACCTAGTGGATCTTTATTGTGACAACAATGGAGTTATTGCATAAGCTAAGGAACCAAAATCACATCAATGATCCAAACATATACTTAGACGCTTTCATCTTATTCGAGAAATTGTTGATACAGGAGATGTCAAAGTATGCAAGGTATCAACTGATGAAAATGTTGCAGATTCACTGACAAAGCCTCTCCCATTATCTAAACATAATAGTTATACTAGATCAATGGGATTTCGGTTTATGTCAAATTTGTCTTAGTACAAGTGGAAGATTATTAGGGATATGCCTTAGAGTCAATTTATACTTAGACTATTGTCGTTATGTATTAGTAATAATACGAGGCATTTCTTTCCATGAATAGTGCATTTAGTTTTGTGGTCATCAAGTACGTGACTTGATACTAAAACCCTACAATCAATACAATGACTATCCTTAAACTGTCCCTAATCGATTATTATTAGTGGAATATAATAAATTAAGATTAGTATGTTTGTAACTTGATGGCTATGCTTTACTGGTCATGGATATATGTGATATTAAGTCAAAACATAAATAAATGTTAGAGAACATTGTATTGGACATGACCCACTGTGAGAGTACTTCATGGAACATGTTATAAATACTTTCTAGCCATAATGATATTAAAAGTCCTTTGACCTGAATTCATCATAGTTTTCTACTTAATAAATTCTATATTTTGACGTTGTCTAAAGTTTTCCTTAACTAGATAATAAATTAGACTACTGTTGGATATAAAATAAATCAAGGAGAGGAATATGATTGATAGTGAAAGAATTTGTCCCTCTCAATTATGGGAGAGATATCAACGAGCCCCTTGATAAGTTAGACTATTAAAATGCATGGTTGTACTCAAATATATCATTCTAAGATATTAATATTATTTGTTTACATAGTCTACTATGAGATCAAGAAATAATTGATTAAGTTTAATAAGGATGACATGCTCCATGCCTTATGTTTAATCTGGATATCGTGTGAGAAAAAAGACTAAATAAAAAGTTATGGTTTGGTTCAAAGAGATCACTAATCTTCATTTAACCTAGATAGTTATAATGTTTTGCTAGAAACCGCTTATAACTTGTGGGCCATTTAAATGTGATTTGGGCACACTGTCAGTGTTAAATAAACCTATAGGGTCACACAATAAGTAAACTCGTTAATATGTCTAAGTTAATCAAACCTAAAAAATTGACCAGATATAATGAATCTAAAAATATGTCCACATTCGATGTATCTGGATGATGTCCAAATTGCAAGAATCTGACTAGGTAAACTAATTAGTTAAATTATCGAGATAATGGCAGAATCTTATCATATCAGTTTTAATTTAATTTGAATTTAAAATAAAATATGATAAAATATTATTAGAGTTGGACTCCAAGAGGTTTAGGTTGTTTTAAAAGAAAACCCCAGCTGTCTTCTCAAGAGTGCACTCTGTTAATATTCATGCCTCCATTCACCAGAAAAATTTAAGCCTCTCAAACCCTTGGTGTTAGAATTCCCACGGTAACGAGTTAGTTCACCGTGTATATCCGATAGAGGGCGTTCGCACATCGCAACGTCTGGTGATCGTTCGAGTTGCACATACGATAGCAAAACCAGAACACAAGGATCTTGACTACACTGAACAGAGGTAATTCTGCAATCCCTAGATCGTCTTAATCATTTGGCTTGGATCCTTGGAAGGGATTCGTAGATGTTTTCCATGTTTAGGAGTCTACGAATTCTAACTGAGAGAATGAGTAAGTAGTAAAGGAATATATTATAATGGAGATCATGAAAGGTCTTAGAAGAGTATATAATATCACGTGGTCTGCTTAGGATTGATATATGATAATTGTTTTCATACTATAATAGCAATGCAGCAAAAGGAAGTGTAGTAGTTGACTTTTGATTAGGAATCAAATGATAGAAGATGTCGATTTACAGATAAATTTGTGAATAGGAATAGATAAATCAGCCTTTATTACTAGGTCATCTGGTTTTAGGATGAGCTTTGACACATTATTTTACTGTCATTAGTTAAGGGACGGGGTCTTCTCTTCTGCATAAACCTGTGCATAAGCTATTAATATGTATATGGACAGATTTCTGTGCAAACGTAGTAGGAGACAAACCCCTTGGTGGTTAACATTCTTTACTATATCTAGTGATGGACCAAAAAAAAGGGACACTTGGACGAAATTAGGCCATTTTCATGGAATAGAAAAAGGACAGCTGGTAACTTTGTGTCGATGAGAAGCCAAGTAAAACAGTGATGAACTATGTGGGGAAAAGTTATGTAAAGTGGTGCTGAGTGAAACGAAAGAAAAGAGAAAGCCGAATACAGGAGAACAAATGTGAAGCCGTGTGCTGTGAGATTAAAAAATCATGTCTTTGTGAAGGTGAACCCATGAAGGTGAAGCAGTGAAAAAGGACCGAATACTGGAATAGAAATAGAGGCAAAAAATAGAAAACAAACGAAAGTATTAGGTGAGACAGAAGAAGGAACTGAGAGTAAAATGGAAAAGAGGAAGCCGAAGAACAAATAACCCGAGGGCACGATTCTACATGAATTTATTTGGTAAGATTCGCATCCTTAATTTAAGGACTCTAGGAAGAACAGACTATATATTGATGAAAACTTAGAGGTCAATACTCTAAAGAACATACATGGCAACTGCCTCTACTTGATTGTTGTTTTATGTTCTGTGATCTCTAACTTTGAGAGATTTGTTTTGAATTGTTGGAACTATTTTATGCTATGTTGGAAGGACAGAAAAGTACAAAAATCAAATGGGAGGTTAAGCTAGAATCTGGTAGAAACAAGTTGCATAAAACTGAAGTGAAGAATGAAATGACTGCTACCCACGGTAGTCATTAAGTGAAGCTCAAAACCCGAGGACTTGTGATTTAAGAAAATAAAAGGATAAAGAAAGAAAGGAAGAAGGGAGGAAGAACCAAGAAAACAACACAGGCAGAAGAAAAGAAAGGGCGAAGAAGAAAGAACCGAAGCAAGAAACAGAAAAAAAAAAAAGAAAAGAAAAAGGTTTGCTGGAAGAAAAGAAAGAATACCTAAGCTTGGAGTAATCGGAAGAAGAGGAGAAAATAGGGTAAAGTAAAGTGAGACAGAGTTAAAGCAAGAAAAAGAGATTACTCAATTATGGAGAAGCCATTACTGAAATAAATAAGGAATTGTCGTTTCCTTATACTTCAGCTTGATCTTCAATCAAAGCTAGTCAGTAGAGATATATATGTATAGTATATCAAAATAATTTTTCAGTAAGTTAACCAATCAACAATAAACACATGGATTATGAAACCCTACATCGTATCTCCTATCATGAAACTATGTATCATGGCAACACACAATGAAACCCTGCATCTCTACGTAGTGGGTGATCGGCTCACGGGTGAGATATTCTTCCATCTCTACACCTAAAATAACCGGATGTCCAATCACGAATAACAATCCACCTGGACTGAGTTGCTAGCTCAGACTGGCCTAACTCACTAGAACGGTTGTCCTATCCAGACTGAGCACATCTTCTAAAGGTACCCACCAATTGAGAAACTTACCCTAACTTTCAAATATTAGCCCTAGCAGCCTACTCTTATTGAATACTAAACAAAATATCATCCTACTCAAGGATTATTCTCAAATCAACATAATAGAATCCTGCTCAAGGATCAATCTCAAATATTTCAAATCTTTGTCCAGTAATCATGTTTTCAATTAGTTTGATGAAGAAAAATATGATTTTATAGGAAAATCTTTGTTTTAGCAAAACCATTTTATCAGAAAAAAATCTAGACCATGTTGCATTCCAAGAGATTATATTTTTATTCAGCATTATATCATGCATGACTTGCCAACAAGAGCATTTAACAAATAAGGTTTTATACAATGACTTACTTGAATCAGTTTACACCAACAAGAGATCATATCAGCTTGATCTTCACACTGGATTATCCTATATATCTAGTATTAAATGGTAAAAGTCTTAATCAGATATTGTTTTCCTCATAATTCAAACTTAGCAAGGAGATATTATACATGTAATCATAATCAACATCTCAACCAAAACAGATCAACAAAACCCTCAAACCCCAATGGACAATCAATCCTTATATTGCCATACTAACAATTAGATCAACCAACTCCACAGAACAAACTAAAGTATTCTCTCAATATTAACAATCACAAGTATAATCTCAGATCTTGGTATAAAAAAGAGCTATAATACTCATATACACATCAACAAAAAAAAAAAAAAATGGCTCAATTTAGTCATCACTACTTAACAATCACATATAGTTATCCTACATCTAAGATCCATATTAAATATGCCTTACCCTTATGATAATCAAAATTATCACCATTTAATAATCAAAGCACCAAATCTTAACATCAAGAAATATTATATTGCTCAACTCCACATTCACTTATAAAGAATCTATCACAGTCAATAATCACCACAGTTATGCTTATATCATTTGACCTTCATATGCATATTCCCATAATAAAAGCACACTACTCAAGCATTAAAGTCCCACATACAACTATTGAATATGAGCAATTCAGGTTACCTCTAAAAGACAAGCAAGTTGCTAGTATGAGTTAGGACCATCCAAAAATGAATCCACACAAGAAAAGATATGAACTTGACCGAGAGAATTAGAAAATCCATGTGGTTGAGTAGAAGATTAGCCATACTTTCAACTTTGAGAATAGAAGAATATAAAAGAAAAGAAAAAGAAGATTGAATGGATTACCTTGAAAGAACATTGGTAATATTGTGCCTTGTTTGGTTGTTTGAGGAAAGGATGTAAACAAGAAGGCCGAGAGAGAGATTAGATGAAACGAGAGCTTTTGGCTTTGAGTGATGTAAACATGAATGACCAAATGCGTCTTGGTGTTTTGGTTTAGGTATGCATATGCTTCAGTTTTGGACTAGACCAAAATTAACGCTATGTTTTCTTGATGTTGTTGTTGTTTTTGGTTTTGTGTGGGTGTGTTTGTGAGGGTGGCCGAATTAGGCAGCAATGGTGTTTGCAACGGTCGAAACTAGAATAAAGTTTAGGGTGAATTGGTATTTGTTGAGTAGAGTTTTGGATAGAATACAACTCTACCTAAAATATGGAATGAAGACTTGAGTGTTTGATGGAGTGAAGAACTCCCTTCACTTGTTTCGACTACTTGAGCAAAAAGAAGAAGAAAATACAGCTTCGTGTCTCACCTTAGGCTGGCCGAAATTAAGAGAGAATTGAGAGAGGAAGTGCTGAAAATTGGGAGAAGGAAAAGAAAGAAATGGAGTTTTTCTTTGGTTAAATAAAATTTTTGTTAACAGAGATAACATGCAAATTATTCTGTTAGATTTATCATCTATCTTCGTGTGTTTGGGTTTAGCAAAAATAGGTCCATAGGTGGTGGCACTAAGGCTGGAGTTTTTCAGAAAATTAATAACATAAATGATAAATTAAATTCTAGGGAAGATAATTTAATAATTTACAAAATACAAAGAGATAATATCTTCAAAGGTTTTCCAAATATCACAAGTCTATCTATAATATCATTATGTTATTATCCTAAAACTGTTTTTTTTTTTTTTTTTTGGCTAAATAATCCCTAGATGTCGGCTAGGATTAGAAAGAATATTTAATAGGTAGTTTGAAATACAATTTAGATAATTATCTTAAAAGATACTTATATACTATTTTAAATCACAAGATAAAATCCTTCCAAAATTCAAATTAAGTAAAATAAAACTAACCTACTACATTTCAATCAAATACATAGCTACAGATAAATTAGATTTCTAGAAGAATTATCTAAAGTAAATCATTTAGAAAAGATAAAATATAATGGTAAAATTTTAATAGATAAAAATCAAATTTTATCACAATGCATTTAAAGCATCAAAATAAATAATTTGAAGGGATTTATCTCTTAAGAATGACACCTAAAATTATTTGAAATAGTTGAAGTTTTCCTCAAATAAATTTTAAAGGGATTTTTAGATAAGATGGCTTGAAATTTGTAGAAGATAAATAAAAGAAATCAGAATCTTTCTAACCAAATATTATTAAAATTCAAAATGCTAGACTTTAGGAATTTATTTCCCCCAAATGGCTGCTAGGCTGGAATTTTTCCTCCAAGAAAGGAAAATAAGCCAAAAGGAAAATTATACACAGTGTAGGATTTGAACTCAGGTCTCTAGGAAACAAACACCAAGTTTAATCCACAAGACCATATCAACTCTTGTTCAAATATTTTCTCACAAATTCTTTTCACCTCTTTCCCTTGAATCTTATACACCAAATTCCAAATTCTATTCTTTGAACATAAACCCAACTAACTCAACCAAAATATCACAATAAATTCTATAGGTAAACACATCCACATAAATAAACTCAATAGCAAATTCACACATATAAATGCATCAAAACACCACATGCTTAGGTAAAATGTCATGCAATGCCCAACTTCCTATATGTCTAAGGGTAGTTCGGGGAAGGGGGGGGGTTATTATAGATCAAGCAAATAATAGAAGGTTTTTATTATAGGCGAATTTGAGGGAAAAGCATAGAGCTTATGACGACTTTAGGTCAAATAAGACGAGTCTCATGGTTTCCAAACTTTATTTTAGGTAGGTGTTTTTCTATTAAATTCATACATGAACCATTTATTCAATTGATTTAAACTCTTTCACATTTTAGGAGTCCCACTATTTCATAGATGCCGTTTTGATTAGCAATTTTGAATTACATTGAATATAAGCATTACAACTCAAAACACAGACATTTGTGAGTCCTTTAGATTATTTTTTAAGTGATCTTTACAATTTGAAGCTTTCTATAAAATGTCAACAATTATGTCTTTTTTAAGTGCCACTTTCTTTTTAAATGAAAGATTTTCTTTAAACTTGGAAATAAAATCTTTCTGCTAGCAAATAGTTTCCCTGAGCTACAATGTATAAGTTTATCATCACATGTGAATATGATACTTTTTCTTCTATTCTTCTAACTGTGTTTGGTTTCTACCATGCACTACCTAACTCTCTTTTAAATATCCATTTCGTGTTATTATAGGCTACATACAATTCATGCATGAGAGGAAGAGAATCCAACTTACGATTTGACTTTTGATTTACTACATGAAACGGTGGGCTTATAAAAAGAAGTTAGATGTAAGACATGAAGGGAGAAATCATTATTAAAAATTATAGCTATCATAAAATATACTCTATAGTCATTTAGGAATATGATATTATATGTGTTGAGCTTTGGACCATTATCTAAGTTTATACATGTAATTTTGTATATGCAAGAGATAGAAGAAAAGGGATTAACTAAAGGAGCGAGGTAATGCAAGTTTTCTCAAGGTGAAAGAATTAGATAGTTGTAGGTCCATACAATTTTTAAGGTGGCGAGAAATTAGAGGAAGTAGTAAGCCTTGGCAAAACTAGCAAACTAAGAGAAAATGAGTTATTGGTCCGAAAACAAAACCGAGAGAAAGAGCAAAAAGAAAAGTAAAGACTATTAGATTTGAGGATTGAACTTATACTACTTTTCTAAGTAAGTTTACACATTTTGATTCACAAATAATTCTACACTATTTAAGTATAGATTGATATCAATTCCATGGTAGACAGGAGTGTATTCTGTAGAATTAATATTGGACATTGTAGTAACCATTTGTTATTAAAAGAATAATAGCAAAACAAAAATAAATAGGGGTTATAGATTCTAGATATGGCAGATGTTCCATTTATAGTTTTATTGTTAAGTTGGTTATCGGATTAGGTGCTTATATGTAAAAGGCAAATGATTGAACATAATGGAATGATTCTACTTGAATTCATGTTCTGGTTATAGAGACTATACCAAAGGAGATAAGTTAGTCACATTGATATTAATCAAATAGAAATATGTGGAGTGAAAAGGACATAACAAGCAAGATTTCTTAAGCACATCCATTTGTTTTGAAAATCTATACAAAGGTAGTGCCACCTAATGCTTTAACAATCATGTTTTCCCCAAATGACATAGCAAAGTTTTGCAAAGAATACTTCTGTCCTGAAAACTATTTTTATCTGGAGTTTAGATAACAGGGGCTTTGGCCTTTACACTAGCTTCCATCAAAGATAGAAGATGATGTGTATAGATTTGGATATAAAAATTATATAACAATAAGCACATTCCCAATCAAGTTTAAATTAAAACGTTAATCCCAAATTACACATATGAGCAAGCGTACTCATTATTAAGCATAGTGTAGGGTTCAAATGAGTGTCGATCCTCCAGGAACAAGCATGCATTAATCACTTTTCTTTTACTGTTTAACCGACTCAACAATGTGAAAAATAATAAAAAGGAAAATAAAATAAAATAAAATAATATACACATGTCAAGGATGGAGAATTATGTAACTCACACCATTATTTTGACAAATATGATCTTAAAATACCTAATCATTATCATAACTAATTATTCTCCTGGCATCATGAAGGATTAAGATAGATTCACTTCTTTTTCAATCCATGAAATCACAATCTTTTAGACAAATTAGCATCACATATTTTGTCTCAACTAATTCACCGAAAAGATGCATTAACCACAATCCTTAATTAAATTTTCATATTCTGGAAAACTTAAAACATGGAATTAACTAATGAATCCATATTCTGACAGACATCAATTAACCTCTAATTACCTAGTTCTTAGCAATTAATCCCTTTTTCAAGTGAGTTAAGAGACAACAAATATGAAATTAATAAATTGAAACCACCATCAACCCATTTTTCAAGCAAGTTAACGGAAAGAAACAACCAACTAATCTCGTAATCAGCACAAGTAATTAAACACCAAGAAAAACAATCAATTAATCAAAAGATCAAAGTAACTTTAAAAATCATGAATACTGAAAACAATGTCAAATTACAATAAACCAATTAATACATTATTGTTCAAGAAAAAGAAAACAAAGTTAAAAGAAAGCACTCATAGACAAGCCTCCTTCTTCTTCCTTCGTAGACCTTCTTCTACAATCCTCCTTGATTTAAAGAATTCTACCTTTAATTTGAGTGATTTTCTATTTTGAGCTCCGAATTATCCCCTTTTCCTTGTGTTTTCCCCCTATTTATAGGCTTTAGAGGTGCCTAAAATCGTTCCTCTTGGGTTTCTGGCCGACTAGAAGTAGGAAATACTAAAACTCAGCAAATTGCCAAATATTGTGCACAAAAATCGAGGCAGCACCTCAACATCAGGGCACGGCCAGCGCCGGTTGTGTTCTGTTCTAGTATTCGTTCGTCGATTTTTCTTGATTTTTGTGCAACCCTTCCAGAGTGCAGTCGGCGCAGCCTATAGCCTCCCAGTCGGCACCAGTTCAATTCTGTTCTGCTTTGTTTCACCAATTTCTCATCGCCTCAAAGTGCGTACAAGCAGCATGTGGCCGGCGTCGGTTCCCCTGTCCTGGCCAGCGCTGCCTCTGGTTTGTTTTGCAATGTTTTTGTCTTATTTTTTCCCTAAAATCTAAAATAATGCACAAAATACCTTTCCAAGGGTAAAATCTCAAATATGAAGGAATATGACCACTTATTGAACAAAATGTATCACAAAATAGCCTCATATAACTATGAAATATATGACTAATTTAGGCCCTATCACATTCCCCCGTACTTAGCTCTTTGCTTGTCCTCAAGCAAAGTATCAAAGACAATTAGGAAAAACACAAGTCTTCTCAAAATCACTCAATTACTATCAAAATAATATCTCCAATGCTTTCTTTATTCAAGACAACAAAACATATGTTACATACCTTTCATAACAAATGCAAGACTTATGTAAGTGAAGAATGACTAGTAGAACCATCCCAATACTTAACATCATTTTCAAACCATTGGAAAGAATTTAGTTCAAAAGAAATATGCATTCCATAAGCTTACTTTTCCTACACTCTCTCCACTAATCTGAGATATATCATGATTCTACTTAGGTCAAGTAGGACTTTTATGCTGGGTATCTCGGGCTCGTATCCCAAACGGCGCAGCGAAAAATAAAATGAGATACCTTCTCAGGACTTTTCTATGTGTGAAAAAAAAGACATAACTACAATAAAGGCAATAGCTTTTACCTTTGGGTGATCGTGCGAAGACAAAATTTTCTTCTTCAAGTTAAGGCGCGATCCAGCAATCCTCGTGATCAACCTCCACGTGAGTTGAACGTCTACCCATTATAATCACAGTCTGTGATTATCTCTAATAGTAATCCACACAGAGGAATTCTCAAGCACGTAGCTTTCTGTGCTAGCAGAAATTCTAAGTGGCGGCTAGGGTTCCTGCTCAAGATCAAATCGAGAGAGAAGAAGAAGAAGAAGAAGAGAAGGTTTAGGTGGCTGCTGTTTTTCTCACGTGAAATCACCCTTAGGGTTTTTTGGTTATATCATCATAAAACTGAAAAAATCACTAAAAATCTGAAATTCTAAAACAATTAGTGTTCCCTAATTGTAATTGGAAACATCAAGTTCTCACAATTACAACATGTACCACAAATTATAACTAATTATAATTTGTCCACAATGACTTCTCTTTCTCTCAATTAACCCCACAATGCTATCAAATAACATCTTGCGTATATAATCATCTATTGTGTGTGACCTATTAGGTTTCCCAGTCAATTGGTAGAGAATATGAATTAATCCAAACGTCTTTGAGATTAATAATCCATAATTAATTAGAATTATTCCTATTAATTCTAATCAGGATTGGTTTATTAATTCATCAATTAATAAACCCATATTCCCAGATCATGAGCGGTATCTAGCAACACATCATGACCACCCAAGAGTCCAAGAAGTCTAGTGGCTTGACATGAACCCTTCAATAACAAACTTCAGTACAATTAACTCATTTCACCATACAATATCTCATTCGGTTTGGAGTACGGAATTAGTGTCAACTCCCTCCAGAATTAATTCTGGCCCAAATACACAATCGCCTTTTCCAAGGACTTTCCGAGTAGTAATTCCTACAAGTGGCCGTGAGATATTCGCCCCTACTATTAGGAGTGATGAATCCTTTATTAACCCTATCAACTACTTTCATTTACTTCACAATGTACCCAATATCTATCCCATAGGCGGCCCTCAATCGAGCTCCGGAGATTGGAATCAAAGTACAAAGCTCAGCAAACAAAGTACTTTGGAGATCTCAAGTCTAAGGATACTTGCATGTTTGCTATATTGAGATTATATCACTGGCACTAAATAGTTATCCATATGATTATCTCAAAGCTAGGTCAACCAATGAATTTGTTCCATTAACAAGCATCCATGTGTTAACTTTGAGTATCTCAATACTCACAGTTATGAGAACCACCGCCTGATCAAATCAGGAAGTCTAACACATGCTAGTCTTAACGCATTAATGATGTCCTATCTTATTAATACTATGACTAGAGGCTATTTAAGTACTAACATCATCCAGTGTAGTAGGAATCTCATATCATGATCTCTATCATGATTTTCTTAATACAGTGTTTTACTAGGGACTTTATTGAATAGTTATATTACTTAAAGTAAACAAAAAGAAACGGTAAGATAAATAATGCCTTTTATTAAAATAAAATGTGTCATATATAATGTACAAGTGATTACCTCTAGGGCACAACACTAACATTTTAAGCTTGTAATGTAAGGCTAAAAGGTTTGTAATGTAGCTTTCAAACGAATAATATAGGAAAATCAAATATCAAAAAGGATGAGAGTTTGCAAGAAAAGGGTAAACAAGATATACCACAAAATTTTAAACTTTTCTTGCTCTCCTATCACCAAACCAAATCAAAACGCATAACCTTGTATGACAATTATAGTATAGTTCAAGCAATTCTTGCATTCTTTTTTTTTTCAATAATTCTTAACCCATCATTCATATTGCACAAGATCATCAAAAATTTCAGCAATTTTCATTCCAGCTTTCTTTCTGTGCCCTTTCTTCTTTTTTTCTTTCTCCTCTTCTTTTCAAAAGCTGCTTTTGTTTGTTTCTCAATTTTTTTTTTCTTTCAACATTTTCTAGCAGATTTTTGTTCACTCTTTCTTTTTCTTCCTCTTTTTCTCTTTTCATAATTCCATCTCAACACATGATGCATGACTGAAAATAACATGCCAAGATCTTTACACAAGTATTTTTCCTCACAATTCGTCTACTTGTACTTTCTTCCATCAAGAGCAATCAAAGATTGGAAGAATTATCAAACTCTCAGAAGGAAGTAGTGGACAAAGTATGGTAATGGGTTTTAAGAAAGAAATTAACAATTTAGGCTCAAAATAGGCACTAGGGATAATATAAAATTGGTAGACTTGAAATGCTCAAACTATCTAAAGAATGCCTATTACCATCATCCCTAAGTTAAATCATGAATGTCTTTCTTATTTCACCTCGAGAGGTATTCAAGTAAGTTCTAGAATGCTCAATGAATTTTAGCATAAAAACAGATTTAGGAACAATGTAAAGCATTTGATCAAGAACTACTTAGTCCAAGTGCATGCACAAAGATAAGCATTAAAAATACATCTTGAAAGCTCACAAAATCAAAAAAAAATTTGAAAATTTTGCTTAAAAAGAAAGTACAAAGAAGAATTGCAAGAAGAATTTCAAGAAGAATAAAAACATAGAAGAATTCTCATTCTAACCACTCCCCCACACTTAAACCCGACATTGTCCTCAATGGCCAAATAAATAGAGCAAGGAAATAATGCCACGGGACCAAAAATAAAGGGGAAAAGATAAGAAAGAAATTACTTCCATTAAAGTGGGCATTCTTCGACACAAGAGGTGAGTTCCAGCAGAAAGGAGCATTGTTGAAGTACCTTAAAAAGAAAAAATACAAAAGAAACACACAAAAGAATAAAAAATAGAAAAGAAAAATAAGCAAAAAGTTACGAAAATAGTACGAAAAAAAAGTACAAGAAAAATAATAACAACATAAAGACACAAAAATAAAAGAAAACAAACTAAAAATCCTAAGAAAGTAAATAGAGACGCGACTAACTCCCCCACACTGAAGATGAAAAATATTTTCCTTATTTGAGAAAAGCAAAACAAAAAAAAAATTAACAAAACCAAACACAAAACAAAGATACAAACTCTTTCCACTCATCATGCTTCCTCATCAAACCTTTGGAAAAGCAATTAAAGCTCCAAGTAGAAGATAGGCATAATGAATGTAGAAAGAACGGAGGATTTTGAAAAATAGAGGGTTCATGAAAACGATTTGTCTTAGCAAAGAAAAGCACATAACCCTCATTCTTTAACATTCATTTAGACACATAAACATCTTTTTCAACATGGTATCTAACGGATGCATCAATTTTGAAATCACTAATTAACCCTTCAAAAGAATTTTTACAATTAAAATTCCCCTTTAAACATAGTAGTTGAGTTCTTAAAGATGGGATAGGGAAATCCTTACTTTTCTATGCTTCTACAAAAACTAAGTTATCCCCCATTGAATGGGGTGAAGGGTAGAATTTGTCAACATCCTCAAAAGGTTTCTTAGAATGAATGATAAACTCAACTTCTTGAGGCATGTTAAACTCCATACATCATCATTGGGACCATTGTTCTCCAAGAAGTGAGAGGAACCTAAGAAATCATGTGACAAAGAAATATTAGAATTATGAGCACATAGAGTAGAATCAAATACCTCTCTTGCCACATCATGCAATTGTCCCTCAGAGCCTCTCTTTTTTTTCATGGTCAATTCTATGGGCTAGCATAAACTCATGAGTCTCCTCAACAATCTTAACTAATTGTTTCCTTTGATCACCCAATCGTTGAGAAGCTTCTTCATGCCACTGAACAAATAAATCTGTATTGGCAACAAAAGAATTCACTAATGCTTCTAATGACGTCTCACTAAAAACATTACTGTTAGCTTGTAATTTTGCCAATCTATCATTAATACACTAATGTTTATATATATATATATATATATATATATATATATATTCCTAATTGAATGCCTGACCACGAATTCATAAATTAAATATTAAACTAAGATTAAAAATTGTAAATAAAGAAACAAATAAATTCAGTCTGTCAAAAATATCGTGTTAGCCTAAAGTCCAAACTTGAAAATAAGAAGAGTTAGTATTGACTAAAAATTATAGATGTAAAAATCATCCAATTCAAAATACAAAGATTACACATATTCCATAGTAACATTAGGTTAGTAAAATTAAATAACTAAATATACAATATATACAAACATACAAAGGCAAGTTAGTTATTATGAACATGTATCTCCCTATTTACCTATTTACAACATATAGTGAAATTAAAATACAATTATACAAACAACATAATAGGGCACTTCCTCATACAAGGAACGTATATACATATTTATATATATACATATAGACATATGAACATATAAACATGGTTAAATCAATGAAATCCAAGCTTTCATGATATTATTTCCCGGCAACGGCGCCAAAAACTTGATGTGTATAGATTTGGATATAAAAATTATATAACAATAAACACATTCCCAATCAAGTTTAAATTAAAACGTTAACCCTAAATTACACATATAAGCAAGTGTACTCATCATTAAGCATAGCATAGGGTTCAAACGAGTGTCGATCCTCCAGGAACAAGTATGCATTAATTACTTTTCTTTCATTGTTTAACTGACTCAACAAAGTGAAAAAGAATAAAAAGGAAAATATAATATAATAAAAGAATATATACATGTCAAAGATGGAGAATTATGTAACTCACACCATTATTTTGACAAACATGATCTTAAAGTACCTAAGCATTATCATAACTAATTATTATCCTGGCATCATGAAGGATTAAGATAGATTCACTTTTTTTTTTTTTTTTTCAATCCATGAAATCACTATCTTCTAGACAAATTAGCATCACATATTTTGTCTCAACTACTTCACCAAAAAGATGCATTAACCACAATCCTTAATTAAATTTTCATATTCTGGCAAACTTAAAACATGGAATTAACTAATGAATCCATATTCTGACAGACATCAATTAACCTCTAATTATCTAGTTCTTAGCAATTAACCCCTTTCTCAAGCGAGTTAAGAGACAATAAATATGAAATTAATAAATTGAAACTACCATCAAACCATTTTTCAAGCAAGTTAATGGAAAGAAACAACTAACTAATCTCGTAATCAGCACAAGTAATTAAATACTAAGAATAACAATCAATTAATCAAAAGATCAAAGTAACTCTAAAATCATGAATACCGAAAACAATGTCAAATTACAATAAAACAATTAATACATCATTGTTCAACAAAAAAAGAAAACAAAGTTAAAAGAAAGCATTCATAGACAAGCCTCCTTCTTCTTCCTTCGTGGACCTTCTTGTACAATCCTCCTTCATTTGAAGAATTCCTCCTTTAATTTGAGTGATTTTCTATTTTGAGCTCCGAATTCTCCCCTTTTCCTTGTGTTTTCCCCTTATTTATAGGCTTTAGAGGTGCCTAAAATAGTTCCTCTAGGGTTTCTAATCGACTAGTAATAAGAAAATACTAAAACTCTGCAAATTGCCAAAAATTGCGCACAAAAATTGAGGAACTGCTTCAGTATCAGGGCACGGCAGGCACTACCTCCGGCCTCCTAGCCAGTGCCGGTTATGTTCTGTTCCATTAATCGTTCGCCAATTTTTCTTAATTTTCACGCCAAACCTTCCAGAGTGCAGTTGGTGCCGCCTTTAGCCTCCCAGCCGACACCAGTTCGGTTCTGTTCTACTCTATTTCATCGATTTTTTATCACCTCGAAGTGTATACCAGTAGCATGTGGCCGACAGCAATTCCCCTGTCCTGGCCGGCGCCGCCTCTGGTCTGTTTTGCAATGTTTTTGTCTTATTTTACCCCTAAAATCTAAAATAATGCACAAAATACCTTTCCAAGGGTAAAATCTCAAATATGAAGGAATATGACCAGTTATTGAACAAAATGTATTACAAAATAGCCTCAAATAACTAGAAAATATATGACTAATTTAGGCCCTCTCATACGACCTCTAGTAACCTGTCCTAGTTATAGGGGCCTTCTTACTCCGAACGGGGCAACATGACATTGAGAACAACCATCCCTGGTGAGTGCATGGCACCAAAGAAAAAAAATATTTACATATTTATAGGGCTAAATCAATGAACTCCAAGTTTTCATGATATTGTTCTCTGGCAACGGCGCCAAAAACTTAATGCATATTATTTGGCTGTATAAAAATTATTCAAATTTTAATCCATCCCTAGCCCAGTTTTAATTAAAATATCAATCCCAAATGACACATATGAGCAAGTATACTCATTGCAAGCATAGTATAGAGAAATTGCGTGTATCGATCCTCAAGGAACAACTACCATTAGTTACCATTCATTTATGGTTTAACCGACCTAATAAAGTGATAAGATGATAAAAAAGGAAACAAAAAAATATATACAACTCCAGGATGAAAGAATATGCAATTTAGACAAATATCCTAGAAGACATGACAATGAATCACATACCAAATATCACAATCAATTACTAGCTTGGTATCATGAAGGATTCAAATAGACCCACTTCGTTTGTAATCCATGAAATCACTATCTTCTAGTTAATTACTGAACATATTCTGTCTCAACCAATTTACCCAAAAGATACATTAAATTCAATCCTCACATAAATCCCTATATTCTAAGTGATTTAAAGCATGAAATTAGTCAATGAATCTATATTATAGCAATCATCAACTAATCTTTGATTACTTAAGTTCTTGACAATTAACCCACTTGTCAAGCAAGTTAAGAGATAATAAATATGAAATTAATTTAATTAAAACCATTATCAACTCTTTTTTCAAGAAAGTAAACAATAAGAATCAATCAATTAATTCCATAGTAAAAACAAGTAATCAAATCCAAAGACAAATACTTAATTGATCAAAAAACTAAATTAATTCAAAATCATAAATCCAAGAATGACAGCCAAATGCAATTAAAGAATTGAACTCATCATTGTTCAAGAAAAAGAAAACAAAGGAAAAAAAATAGGTTCTCATAGATAAGTCCTTCAACTTCCAATGAAAGCTCCTCCCAAATCAATGCTCCTTGAATTATTTCTCTAGAGAAAAATATTAATAGTGGTGCACTCTAAAATATATGTCTAATAATCCACATTGCGCCTCCTTTTTCTAATGTGAAAGGACAATATTTATAGGCTTATAAACTTCCTAAAAATCCGAAACAGTGAATAAGTAATTTCCTATTCGAATTCTAAAATTCTGTACAAATTCTACTGAAATCACCGACTTGATTGCACTACGCTACAATTTCCTTTTCTTTGCTGAAGCCATGAAGAATTGAGCCAAGCCCAAAGCACTGAAATCATTCTTTCCTATTCCTTTTCATTGAAGCTGACTGAAGCCATCCAAGCCATGTGCGAGCTATTTCACTGAAGACCGAGCGGCAAGCATTTTCTTCCTTTCTTCCTGAAACTAGAACTACAAGAAAATTTTTAATTTGACAAGGAAATTTATAACGGAAAATTTTCTGTGGCTGTCTGCCACGAATTTGCCATGAAAGAAAATAAGACATAGCAAATTGCCACGGCAATATAACTGTACCAAATCCGTAGCTTTTTGTCATGGACATGCCACGGATATTGTAGTAACTAGTGATGCAAAGATGTTTCCTCATAGATCTGAAGCAAAAAAATGATAGGGGAAAAATTAGCCACCGATTTGCGATGGAAAATGTCCGTGGCAAAATGGTCAAATATTGATACAAACCTCCATGGCAAATCTATGGTACCTTGCCATGGATTTGCTATAGAATTAATTACTTTCAAAGTAATTCTGTGGCAGATTGCCATGGATTTGCCATGGAACTAGTTAAGAAATACTTAATTCTGTGGCAGATTGTCATGAATTTGTCACAGATAAGTTATTTTGTAATTAATTCCATGGAAAATCTGTGACAACCTGTTAGGGATTGGCCACAGATTTATTTATTTTTTCTTTTTATTCTATTTTCTATTATATTAATCGGTATTAATATTTGTTCCATACCTTAAAATTCCCGATCTTACCTTTAGTTGATTTGAACAATTTTCCTTCTTGTTTGTAGTTAAAATTTTTCATTTCCTTCTATTTTCCTATTTTTATTTTGACAACAAAAGCCATTCGAAATATCAGTGCAATTAACTATATTACCATTTAGAATATACAAAAAATATGTTAGGTAAAATAGTGACAAAAAGAATAAGAAAACTTTATTATGTGTTCTGTGGCAAATCCGTGGCAATCTGCCATGGAATTGACACAAAATACCATTTCAATTTCATTAATTACTTTCCAGGGCAAATCCATGGCAAATTGCCACAGATTTGCCATAGATTGTGTTAGCTAGTGGCAAATCCCTAGAAATTTGCTAGGGATTTGCCACAAATGTATTTTTTCATTTTTTATTTTAATTTTAATTTTTTTTATTTTTATTCCATACATTTTGATTAAAATGGTCAATTTTTTTATAAATATTTTATTTTTTTATCTCTAACTTATTTATTCATGAAAAAAAATTGATGCAAATTTAAAATAGAATGTAATATTTTTGTGTATCGAAATATATGTTTATTAAAATAAAAATTTTTAAAGATATGATATAATTTTATTTATTTTGACAACAAAAGTCAGTGGAAATATCAATGCAATTAACTATATTACCATTTAGAATTTACAAAAATATGTTAGGTAAAATAGTGATAAAAAAATAAAAAAATTTTATTATATGTTCCGTGGTAATCTACCACGGATTTGTCAGGGAATACTATTTTAATTTTATTAATTATTTTTCGTAGCAAATCCGTGGCAAATTGCCATAGATTGTGTTAGTCCGTGGCAAATCCCTAGCAAATTGTGAGGGATTTGCCATGGACTTATTTTTTTCTTTTTTATTCTAATTTTTATTCCATTCATTTTGATTAAAATGGTCAAATGTTTTATCAAAATTTTGATTTTTTATCTCTAACTTATTTATTCTTAAAAAAGAATTAATACGAATTTAAAATAGAATGTAATATTTTTGTGTGTCGAAATATATGTGTATTAAAATAAAAAACGTAATATTTTAATATTTTTATTATAGAATGTAATTTATTATTTTATTAAAAAATTTAGAATACTTTGATTCAAAATTCAAAATTTATTATTTCTATTTTATTAAAAAATTAAAATAAGTTGACTTAAAAAAACACTAAATTTAAGTTCAAAAAATGATTGTTTCAGTTTCAAAAGGGCCTATCATTGTAAATGCCTTAGGTTTTTGGTATTTTTGTAGATATTTTATGGGATTATGTGCCAAAGTATATCCGATTACCTTCAAATTTATGTATATGAATATGTGTGTGTGTGTGTGTGTATACACACACACACACGCACACACATATATTCATATATATATGTATATATATATATATATATATTCATATTTATACATATATAAATTTTTAGCTTTTCAATCCACATCTAGGAGAGAGTACTTACTTGTCTTGTTTAGTCGTGGATTAACCAACAAGGTGCTGGGTTGCACTAGATCTTGTGATGGAAAGGGAGAAGGAGGCCTCAGTGGTTCGACCAGTATTCTTGCCAATCTTCTACTCCTATGCATCAAACTTCTCCAAGCTTCTTCTCTTAGTCTTTCAGAGTATAACTCTACCTTGATTTTGGGTTAGCTTGGTGATAGATCCTTTAGATAACCAAGATCTACTCCTAGAGAGAAAGGAGAGAAGGAAGAGGAAACACAAGAGGAATGGTGGCTGCACACACAAGAAGGAAAGAGATAGGGTTAGGAAACCTTTCCATCTCTTCCCTATATATTTTGGTCACTCTAGGGCTTAATGAAACCCTAGTGGGCCAAAACACACTAAGCCCTAATGGGCTTGGTGTTGGGCTCATAAACCAATCCTCTTTATTATCTTTTATGGGCTCTATCAAATACCTAATGGAATAATTTATTCCAACCCAATTTTCTAAATTCATTAGTTATCTTTTCTGAGCCTTATGAGAAACCCAAGACTAATTAATTAATTCTAATTAGACTCTTAGAATAAATTTTATTTCTCTTCCAGATAATTATCCATGAAGTCCAAATTGTTTCTAGACAACACCAAGGTAACTTAAGCTACTCCGGGGACCAAGAGACATATTATTCATAGTTACAAAAATGATCAAAATGCCCTTGCTATCAAATAGCTACATTTTACTATTTTAAATATTCTCATTTATCACCATATGAAAATATTGACATCAGTAATAATATTGCTAAAATTTTGTCTCCGACCTACAAGTGAAATAACAGAAATACCACTCTATATAACACCCATTAATGCGATAGGATAAATGTACTAACACCCATCTCAAAGACATCTACCATCCTTAGATTTCAAGTCCGATAATCCGTGACTCACTCAAATGTATTTTCCTATCATCGGAAGCTACCTAAAAGCACACATTCTAGAGTCATGGTCCCAGGGCCGTGGATTATTAGATTATCTTGGACAATCACAAAGGGGTGATTTAACTTCACAAAATGAACATAGAAACTCTTTTGCATGAGTCCATCGTAACTAACTGGAGAAATATACCCAACATACAAGGTTATTGATCTCACAAAGAAATCTCATCTAACATACATCAAAGTACAAGATCCTAGCTTCGCCAGACCACCAGCGCATACTCAAGTATGAAGGTATCCATCCACGTTGAAGCAGTAATAGTACGGTCTCTATAATTATAGTACTTTAAGAGAGACCACTACTACAGGTCCAGTTCTACATATTCGTAATATACTTACGCCAATCATGTGAGTGAACTACTCAGTGATTCAAAGTAAACCATTCCTCATTGAAAACAATTATCTTATCATGATGACATGCCCAATTCCATCAAATGACTAAGAACTCAATTTTACTTGTATGATAAGTACCCTTGGTCTATACCTTATTGTGAAGAACGACCCAACACATAGACCATTACTTGTCACACTTGGACTTTAAATGTGCAATAATATAAGAAACCAGCCAAATATGAATTTAGTGGACCTGGCATTGGGTCTATTGGACCTACATGGCGCCAAGTCTGCTTTGTTTTTCAAGAACTCTAGCTGGGCAGAGTTGATTTGGCGCTAGGTACAGTGGACCCACCTGGTGCCTGATCTATTTGCAATATATTTACACAGAATCCATATTTTTTTATGGCATACTTTCCAACAATCTCCAATTTACACTACAAAGACTAAAAAAGTCCATAAGTACCTACCCCTATGACATCTAAGTGTCTGCGAAACACCTTTTCCATCAAAGGCTTAGTAAAGGGATCTGCCAAATTGTTGACAAAGGAAATCTAATCAACTACAATCTCCCATTTCTAAATGAACTCTAGAATGAGGTGATACTTCCTCTCTATGTGCTTGCACTTCCTATGGTTTAGAGGTTCCTTGCATTGTGACATCGCTCTAGTATTGTAATATTAAATCGTGACAGGCCTATCCATGTGCAATACTATTCCAAGTTCTGTGAGGAACTTTCAGATCCACACAGCTTCTTTAGAAGCTTTTGAAGCAACAACGTACTCATCTTCAATAGTAGAATCAGCAATGCAAGATTGTTTCATACTTCTCTATGAAATAGCTCCTCTGGACAAAGTGAAGACATATCCACTAGTGGATTTTCTTTCATCTTTATCTGTCTGGAAGTTGAGTCTATGTAATCGGTAGGAACCAAATCATCAGCATGATATAGAAGCATATAATCTCTCATTTCTTTGAGATATTTTAGTATATGCTTGACGGCTTGCTAGTGAGCTTCCCCTGGGTTTAACTAATATCTACTAACCATGCCTACTGCAAAGTAGATATCTAGCCTAGTGCAAAGTATAGCATACATGAGACTTCCCATAGCCGAAGCATAAGGGATCCTACTCATTTTCTACTTCTCTTCCTGTGTCAATGACATTGCTTGGAAGATAAGGACAATCCATGTCTGAAGGATATAATAGCCCATTTACATTGATCCATGATGTACTTTATCAACATCTTGTCAATATAAGTAGATTGGGATAAGCCTAATATTCTCTACTTTCTATCTCTAAGAAGCTTAATACCTAGAATGTAGCTAGCTTCTCCCATGTCTTTCATGCTAAATTGACTAGATAGCCAAACCTTAACAAATGACAATATCCCTACATCATTTCCAATGAGTAGAATGTTATCTACATAAAGTACCAAGAAAATCACTTTGTCACTGTCTGATTTCCTATACACACATAGTTTATCCACATTTTGAATGAAACCATAAGCCTTCATAGTTTCATCAAAATGTATGTTCTATATTGGCGACACTTGCTTAAGTCCATGTATGGACTTCTTAAGCTTATAGACTATTTATTCTTAACCTCTAGCAACAAAACCTTCTGGCTGGGACATATTGATGTTCTCGCTAAGATAGTCGTTTAAGAAAGCCATCTTGACATCTATTTGCCACATCTCATAGTCATAATGACATACGATGGCTAAAAGAATACAGATAGATTTAAGCATGGCTATTGGTGAAAAGGTTTCCTCATAATCGATCCCTTCTTTCTGAGTATAACCTTTAACAGCCAATCTTACTTTATAGGTTTCAACCTTTCTATCCGCACCTCTCTTTCTCTTGTATACCCACTTATACCTAATTAGTTTTATCCCATTAGGTGCAGTGATAAGATCTTAGACCTAATTGAGGTCTATAGACTCAATCTCAGTATTCATAGCTAGTTGCTATTTATCTGCATTAGCATCAATAATGGCCTCTTTGTATCTAGTGAGATCTTATTCCTGATTATTAGAGACTAGATCATAGATTTCTCCAATCTATCTTTCTGTAACTCTTGTGATTCTCCCACTACGACGAGGCTCGGTTTGTATAGGAATATCCGGTAGTGTTTTTCTTAGTTCCTCGATCAGGGTGTTAAAAGTACCTAAAGTTGTATCAGTGACCAACTTCTCTTCTAACTCTATTCTACTTGAACCTGTGGCGGATGTAACTTGTTCATTCTCTATGTATCTAGTATTAGTACTAACAAGTACCTTATGCTCTTGAGGATGATAGAAATATCCACCTCTCATTCCTTTTGGATACCCAATAAAGTAACATAAATCTGATCTTAGTTCTAGCTTACTTCTTTTTGTCAGCATATAAGCTGGACAACCCCATATTTTGAGATGGTTCAAATTGGGCTTTCGTCCAGTGCACATCTCATAAGGTGTCCTAGGTACTAATTTGGAAAACACCAAATTCAAAATATATATCATTGTTTCTAAGGCATATCCCTAAAAAGAAATAGGAAGAAACGCATGACTTATCATGCTTCTGACCATTTCCATCAAAGTTCTATTTCTTCTCTCAACTACGCCGTTCTGCTGGAGAGTCCCAAGCATAGTTAACTAAGATACTATGCCATGATGTACTAAGTAATCCTTAAACTCACCAAGGATGTACTCTCTACCATGATCCGATCTCAAACCTTTAATTAATTTACCTGTTTAATGCTCCACTTTAGCTTTAAACTCTTTAAATTTATCAAAAGAGTTAGACTTGCGCCTTATCAGATAAATATAACCAAAATGAGTGTGATCATCTGTGAAAGTAATAAAATACTCGTAGTCTCCCTTAGCTAGTGTAGTCATCAGACTACAAACATCCATATGAACTAATGCTAGTATTTTCGTGGCTCTATCCTCCTTTTTGGTAAAGGACCTTTTGGTTATTTTACCTTTAAGGCAAGATTCACACTAAGGTCACTCTTCAAATCTCAATGAACCTAAAGGCCCATCATGGATTAGTCTCTGAATCTGATTGGGATTTATATATTCCAATCTTAGATGCTACAACTATGAGTCATTTGATATGGTCTTTCTCTTTTTGTTATAAGGTTCAGTTTGAATATTATTTATTTGATTTCTAATAGGATGTATATAAAAAGATTTCCATACATGTTTCCTGAACAAATTAAATTACTATTTCTACTAATAGAGACACCAAAATGGAAAAAAAATAAAATATCCATGATTCATCAATTTAGAAATTGAAATCAAATTTTGTTTAAAATAGGAAACATATAACATATCTTTTAAAATTAACTTCCTATTACAATAAAAAAATTAGCTCAAGATCTCTTACTGCTTCAGCCCATATTCTTGCTCCATTCCCTACTTGAAGTCTATGCTCACCATTATTGAGTCTCCTTGTCCTTTTGAACCCCTGCAAGGAGTTATAGACATGGTCAGTGGCTCGAGAATCAACTATCCAGGAAGATGTTGACCCAACCATCAAACTAGACTCTAGGTTTAGAGCAATACCTAATATAGACTTGGCTAAGAAGTCCGGACAATATTTCTTCCAATGCCCCTTCTTGCCACACTTGAAACATTAACTTTTGGGCTACCCGTTCGGCTTGGCATAACCTGATGCTTTGGGTTGGGCTCCTATATTTTTCTAGACCTTCTTCTTCTTGAATTCCTTAGGCTTTGCCTTCATTCTAGAAGAAGCAGAATGAGAGACCAAAACCTTTGACATGGGCTTCATGATCTTCTCTACCGCCTGGAGCTCTTTCATAAGCTCCGTGAGATTCATATCCAATTTGTTCACTGTGTAGTTCAACTTGAACTGTAAATATGAATCTGGTAGAGTTTCAAGAACCATGTTAATTTGCCTCTCAAGATCTATTGTTGCACCTAGGACCTCGGCTTCCTCAAAGTAGGCAATCATCTTGAGTAAATGCTCTCGAACCGATACCCCCCTCAGCCATCTTAGTGTTCATAATTGCCCTAAGAGCTTCCTGCCTTGCAGGTTGACTCTTGTCAGCAAACATAGTACGCAATGATAAATCTATATCATATGCAGTGGCCATGTGCTCATGCTTAGATTAGAGCACACTAGATATGGAAGCCAACATATAGTACTTTGCCATCTCATAAGCTTTCTTTTATGCCTTCTTAGCTTCTCGCTTTTGATCAGTGGAATCTTTCCCAATCATACGACAAGGATCCGTAAGAACATACTTGTACTCCTCGGCAGTGAGTACTGTGTTCAGGTTCCTCTTCCAGTCCACATAATTTGGACCTGTTAACTTATTCTCCTTGAGGATGATTGACAATCGACGGATACCAGTCATTTCTGAAATATTGTGAAAAACATTCATTTAGTTTCTAAAAAAATGCACATTTCTTTATATTATTTCTTTGATAATAGATAACTCTTAAAAATATTATCAATAATATAAATACTTTGGCTCTTAGAAAAACTAACAAAGATTCGTATGAAGATTAATAGCATTCTAAGTTAAATGTATAACTATCACAAATCAAAACTTCCTTAATAGATAATAATCTAGAAAAAGTTCTACCGATATGATGGCCACTGATTCATACCACCTACAGGCAATCTAGTGCCTAAAACCTTCAACGTAAGTTGGTCGATCCTAACACATACCCTAGGCTTTTAATTTTACTCTTTCATTAGTTCTAGATACTTGTGAAAATCCATCCTATTGGAGTTCATGCTCAGAATGACACGAGGAATTCACTAGCTCTAATAAGAGTTGTGATGGAAGCTATAGGGTCGTTGGAACCCCTTTCCTATTTAATCTTTTATTGAAAATAGGGTTGTAGGACCAAAACGTTTTCTACAATCTTATGGCTTAATTAACTTTAGTAAAAATACTAAATTTCAATATTATTCTCTATGTCAATGATTAAATTCTTTGAGAGAATAAACTATGAATTTATTTTACCCTTCTAAGTTAACGGTCAAGTAAAACTTTATTAAATAACCTCAAGTTCAGCATTATTCTCTATTGCAATGATTGAACCCTTTAAGAGAATAAGCCATGAACTCTTTTATTTTAAAGTTTCTTAGATTGAAAGTTTTTTATCAACAACCGTTCTATCTAGTGAGACTTTGGTCTCACAAAAACATGCGCATTTGATCACAAAAATGAAATAAGAATGATAACAAAAGTAAACTTTTTCATGCTCAAAGTATTCATTTATTCCTAAGTGACCAAATAATGGATTACACATCATGAATTTAAAATTTAATAATCTAGTTTAATCCTAAAGTGGTTCTATCATTTACTACTCATTTTCATGCAAATTATTCATCCATAGATGAATAAAACTATTGTAGAAAATTAACCTCATACAATGGTTTCAAAATATGATTACATCAAGGAAAAATTGAGTTACAGAACTTCAACAGTGCTCTCCCTTTTCTTGGACAAAATTGCGCACATCTGCCTTCCGGGTCTACCCCCTTTTTCTTTTTGGATAGTATGGACCCGGCGCCAGTTCCATTGGACCCACCTAGCGCCGAGTCCATTCTGTTCTCCATTTGATTGAGCAGAATGGACCAGGCACCAGGTCTATTGGGTACCTGGCACCAGGTCTGTTCTGGAGTTTGCCGATTTCTGAAAAAATCCTGCTTTTCAACCATTTTTCCACCCCTTAACCATGTACTTCAATACACAATATTTACAAGTTAAGGGAAATGCAAAAGTGGGCTTAAATCCATGCCTTTACAAGTACCTATGCCTCTAAACACAAGGTGTACATCGCATCTACTCAAAACCAGAAAAATAACGGGAAAACCATTAGAATACAAGATCCTATACCTCTAACTACGAGGAATACTTGAGATCTAGAAACTAATGTATGAAAGATCACATGAAATCACAAAAGATTCATTGTTTATAGTAAAGGAACCACCTTTTCTAGTTTTTAACCCTAGTACATGCTCCAGAATGAAAACCCTAGCTCTGATACCAATTGAAGGATTAAAAATGGAAAACATCAAAGAAAATGCAGCAAAAAATTTTTAGTTTTCTGATCCACATCTAGGAGAGAGTACTTACTTGTCTTGTTTGGTCACGGATTAACCAACAAGGTGCCGAGTTGCACTGGATCTTGTGATTGAAAGGGAAAAGGAGGCCTCGGTAGTTCGACCGGTATTCTTGCCAATCTTCTACTCCTACGCATCAAACTTCTCCAAGATTCTTCTCTTAGTCTTCCAGAGTATGACTCTACCTTGATTTTGGGTTAGCTTGGTGAATGATCCTTTAGATAACCAAGATCCACTCCTAAAGAAAAAGGAGAGAAGAAAGAGAAAACATAAGAGGAAGGGTGGGTGCACACACAAGAAGGAGAGAGCTAGGGTTAGGAAACATTTCCATCTCTTCCCAATATATTTTGGTCACCATAGAGCTTAATAAAACCCTAGTGGGCTAAAACACACTGAGCCCTAATGGGCTTGGTGTTGGCCTCATAAACCAATCCTCTTTATTATTTTTTTTAGCTTTATCAAATACCGAAGATAATTTCCAATTGAACTCTAATATATGTCAACATATATCAGTCCAATGAAATAATTTATTCCAGCCCAATTTTTTGAATTCATTGAATATCTTTTCTGGGTTTTATGAAAAATCCAAGACTAATTAATAAATTCTGATTGGACTCTTAGAAAAAAATTTATTTCTCTTCCAGATAATTATCCATGAAGCCCAAATTAAGTCTAGACAATACCAAGGTAACTTGAGCTACTCTAGGGACCAAGAGACATTATTTATGACTACTAAAATGATCAAAATGCCCTTACTATCAAATAGCTCCATTTTACCATTTTAAATGTTCTTATTTATCACCATATAGAAATATTGACTCCAAGAATAAAATTGCTAAAACAATGTTCCGACCTACGAGTGAAATTACAGAAATACCTCTCTATGTAACACCCATCAATGAGATAGGATAAATGTACTCACACCCATCTTAAAGACATCTACCATCCTTAGATTTCTAGTTCAATGATCCGTGACTCACTCTATAATACCTCGCATTTTACCTTTGATTGGCTACAACTTATAATAGAATGAGAATTTATATCCATGGCCAGAACAAAAGTTGATCAGTGTAATGAGACGAATATTTTGGTATGATAATATTTGGTTGGGACCTGGATGTAATTATTGGATTTGTTCTACCCGTACCCTAAATCTTTGGAAGGCTACTATTATTAATAAAATAAGAATTTTAGGGTACCCTGAGAATAAAAATTGATCAGTGCGATGAAACGCACGTTTTGGTGTGAGTTATGCTATCTAGGTCACCAGGGGCATTTTCATCTCTTTAACCGTGCTCGTGACTTTGACAGCAAATTTTACCAAACAAAGAAGGAATTGAAGAATTTAAGAATTATCAATGGATTCAATAGAATTTTTGGAATTGAATGGTGAAATAAAATATTTTTTCGTTTCAGACCTGATTTTGGTCATTTCTGAAGAAAATAGGAAATTGCGATTAAAAATTGTGTGTGTGGAATTTTGTAAGTGGTAGCCAATGGACATGTGTCAATTTAAGAGAGGTTGCATGAAGAGTTCATGCAAGACACATGGAATTAAAGGATTGCAAAATATATGAAGAATGATGTGTAATTTTGTGATAGGAACACATCACTCGTGGGCCCATTTGGTTAAGGTCTTGAGCAATATAATTGGCTAATATTTGGACCAAGAGAAGATGAATGAATGGCTGGAGATTGGCCAAGAATTTTGGCAGCCATGCAAGAAGAAATAAGGGAATTTTAGTGGAGGAAATAAAAGAGGTTGGTGTGTAAATTTTTCATTGAAACACACCTATACATTAGCCACCATACAATTAATTGATTTAAAATTTTCTTGGCCAAATTTTTTATGAGAATGGCGATGGGAAGGTTGTTATAACAGCCAGAATTTTGGCCAGCCTTGAAGAAGGAAAAAACAAGAGAAAACAAGGAAAGAAAAGCTAGAGAAAAATAGGGAGAAAAAGAAAAATGAGAGAGAAAGAGAGAAGAGAGTGTGTGTGTGTGTGTGTGTTTTCTTGGTGTATTCTTGGAACAAAATCACTTCAAGTAGCCTTAAACACAAGGTTTATCAGTGAATGGCCAACGGTTCATTGAAAATGGTAGAAACGGTAGTCGAACAGTCGTGAACGGAAAAGTTTCGTCAGGACACAAGGTGAGTCCCTTTGATTTCTAAAACCCTTTGAAAGCTAGTGTGCTTCACTTTTCCATGAAATGCTATGTTTTATACCATTTTGGAAATCCCTGAACATGTTTAAGGTTTATCTAAGCAAGAATTATTTTATGCCATTTTGGGCTCGATTGAACATCATAATTGGCTTGAAAACCTTACTGGATGATTAAAGCATGAGTTTTGTGAATTTAGTCCTTTTGGATTAAATATTTGGGATTTGTAGAAAATAGTAAATTTTGGAATCGGGTATCCATAAATTGACTGGAAACTTATTGGAACATTTTATGGAAATATATTTGGAAACTTTGAATTTAATCATCTTTTAGGATTAGAATTCCAAATTTCTTGAAATGAGTTTCTTTTAGAATCGGGTATTTTTGAAAATGAACCAAATGTTCTTATTGGAATGTTGATGAAAATTTTTGGAATTGGGTATACAGTAAATGACCAAAATACCCTTATTGGAACTTTTGTGAATACTTTTCAAATCGGGTAAGGGTAAAATGACCCGAATACTCTCGGAAAGTCTTTTGGAATCGAATATGGGTAAAATGACCTGAGTATCCTTGGAAATGACTTTTTTGATCGAGTACAAGAAAAACGACCTGAATACTCTTTGAAACATATTTTGATGTGTGAACAGAACTCTTTATCCTGTTTCAACATGATTTTGGAAAATGATCTCTCGTGATGAGATTAACTTTTGAAAAATGACCTTTTGATCCCTAAAATTATTTTATTGGCCTGATGTGACATGAAATGAATTGTTTGGCTCTGCGGAGCCTATGTGAATGATGGTCTGACTTGCGAGTCAGTGGGATCAAATTTTGAAAAATTATATTTTGCCCCAAAAATGGTTTTCTTGATATGAAAAATGGTTTCCTGGTATGCTCAAGCACTAGCCTTTTTCTTGAATACTTGGTGTATGCACTAACTTGAATTCTTGGCATATACACTAACTTGAATATCTGGCATAAGCACTAACTTAAATACCTGGCGTATGCACTAACTTGAATTCCTGGCGTATGCACTAACTTGAATACCTGACGTAAGCACTAACTTGAATACCTGGCATAAGCACTAACTTGAATACCTGACGTAAGCACTAACTTAAATTCTTAGCCTATACACTAACTTAAATACCTGGCATAAGCACTAACTTGAATTCCTGGCGTAAGCACTAACTTGAATGCTTGGCGTATGCACTAACTTGAATACTTGGCATAAGCACTAACTTAATTCTCGGTAGTACACTGCGTTGTACTTACTTATCTGGCGATGCACGGTTGAGTATTGTAGGCTGCGGTCTAAGAACAATGATATGTGACACCGAAGGCGAAGCCTTAAGAGCTTTGCATATAAGCCGACCTTCAGTTGAAGGAATGCTTGTGATGTGGAAATTGGGGCAATGATTTGGAATTGAAACACAATTTTTTTAAAATGATTAAGTTCTGAATAAACTCTTTTTTTTTAGAGTTTTGGAATTGTTTCCATTGAACAAATGAAACATTTTCCCCCACAAGGGTTTTATGTACTTTGTCCTCTTACTAAAGCACTAGCACACACAAGAGTCACTGAGTGATTTTCACTCACAAGCATGTTATTTTCCTTGAAAAAATCAGGATCAGAGATGCAGTGGAAGCGCGGTGGACTCCTAGAGGCTCATAATACATCTTGAACTTGTTATACCTGTGAGTGTATGTATCAGAAGCCAAATTCTTGTACTTTTTCTATGTTGGAAAAAAATTTTCGCTGCCCTTTTTAGTAAAGTTTGTTATAAAGACCCCTTGTCTGAGCAATCAGACGGGGCGACATCCCATAAAGTTATAGCCTACTCCGTCATGGAAATATGGGGTGTTTCACACTCGAATGTACTTGTTTATCATTGAAGCTACCCAAAAGCACATATTATAGAGCCATATTCCTAGGGCCCTGGATTATTAGATTATCCTGAACAATCACAAGGGGGTGATTTAACTTCAAGAAACGAAGCATAGAAACTCTATTGCATGAGTACATCTTAACTAACAAGAGTAATATACCCAACGTACAAGGTTATTGATCTAACAAAAGAAATCTCACCCAACATACATCGAAGTACATGACCCTAGCTTCTCCAGACCACCAACTCATACTCAAGTATGAAGGTATCCGTCCATGCTATAGCAGTAATAGTCCGGTCTCTATAATTATATTTCTTTAAGAGAGACCACTAATACAAGTCCAGTTCTGCATATTCATAATACGCTTATGCCAATTATGTGAGTGAACTACTCACTGATTCAAGGTAAACTATTCCTCATTGGAAATAATATTTTTATCTTGATGAAATGCTCAATTCCATCAAATGACTAAGAACTTAATTTTACTTGTATGACAAGTACCCATGGTCTATACCTTATTGTGAAGAACGCCCAATACATCAACCATTACTTGTCACACTTAGACCTTAAATGTGCAATAATATAAGAAACAAACCAAATTAAATGAATTTAGTGGACCTAGCACCGAGTCCATTCAACCAACCTGGCACCAGGTCTGCTCTATATTTCAAGAACTCCGGCTGGGCAGAGTTGACCTGGCCCCAGGTCCAATGGACCCACCTGGCGCTTGGTCTATTTGCAATATATTTACACAGAATACATAATCTTTGAGAGCCTACTTTCCAGTACTATATGTGTGTGTGTGTGTGTGTGTGTGTGTATGTATATATGTGTGTATATGTTTGTGTGTGTGTGTCTATCTGTCTATCTGTGTCTGTATGTACTTAGGATTATGAATGTTTGTGTGCGTGTGGGTTATATTGTGTATGAATTTATGTGTGTGTGTGTGTGTGTGTGTGTGTGTGTGTGTGTGTGTGTATGTATGTGTGTGTGTGTGTGTGTGTACAAATCATTTAATAAAAAAGATAATATAATTGACACTATATAAAATTCTAAAATTATATAAACATAAAAAATACTTTTTTTATATTGAATAATATGGTTTTATTTTGAATTTAATATGATTATTATATTTTGTTATAATACTTTTATTTTTTTTAAAAGTACACAAAGATTGTTCAGAATAGTTTAAATAAATAAAAATAAAGGATAGCATCAACAATTGTCATAGCCCAATGGCTAAACACAACCTCCGCATTTCGGAGATCATGGGTTCCAATCTTCCGCTTTTCAATTCTCAAACAATTTAGGGGCTACAATCCGGTGCAGCCGGTCCATGGAGATGGTTGCGCACCGAATAGTCTGTGATCCAGTGTGGCTAGTGCATGAGGAAGGCTGCACACCAAGTAGTCCGTGAATCAGTGTGGCTGGTCCATGAAGCGGGTTTGGTCCACAGTTAAAAAAAATTTAATTTTTAATAATCCATGGCAATTTGCCACGAAAAAAAATACAAAAATAACGTTTTCGTGGCAAGTTGTCACAGATTTGCCACGGAACAAATTTTTAAATGAAGTATCCGTGGAAAATTATCATGGATTTGCCACAGAACAAATTTTTAAATGAAGTATCTATGGCAAATCCGTGGCAATTTGCCACAGACAGCTTATTTTCATATTGCTTCTGTGGTAGATTGTGATGGATTTGCCACAGTTCCCTCGCAATATTTCTCCCTGAAAGGTGCTACCATGTTAAACAATTGCTAGCAAATCCATTGCAAATTGCCACAAAAAAGAGTTCCCTCGCAAAAAATGCTTAGCCAAGAAGGTATTTTCCACAGACCAATTCCGTCCGAAATTCGTGGCAAATTCTAGTTTAGCCACAGATTTTCCACGAATTTATTTGTGGCAACTTGGCAGATTTCTTGTACTACGCCTTACCCAAGCCGATGTAGCCCAAGCCCCCGAGCCACCTGAGCCAGTGTCATTTTCTTCTTTGGTGAGCCACGGCTAGACAAGCTGTGGCTTGTCTTGTTGCATCCTCCCAAGGATGTAACATATCCTCCCATGGCTGCCTTCTTGTCTTTTTTTACTTTTGTTTGTTTGTTCCCTTGTTCAATGACCATGAACCGCTAAGCCTTTTTCTTTTTTCTGTCTTCTTGTTAAGCTGCGGCTCTTTTCTCGTTGAATCCTCCCAAGGCTCCTTTCATATTTTGCACTCAATTAGGCCAATTTTAGTCTTCTCTGTTTCCTAACCAAATTTTCCTCTGTTTGGTGTAATTTTTCCAGACTTGGCCTAACATTAGGTCAATCTTCTTAGCCTGATGCCGGGTCTTCTCTGGAACTTCTCTAATTTTACTCCAAATTCACCTATTTTTACATAAAGTCGCAGAAAAAAGATTTTTATAAGTGAAATATCAAATAGGAAGGAATATGACTAGTTATTATATCAAAAGTATTACAAAATATCTTCAAATGACTAGAAAAATATACGTAAATTTAGGCCCTATCACTACCACATTATTTCCTTTATCTTTAATCGACCGTGTTCAACTATATTCAACCACTGATTTTTACCCCTTTTCGTTGATTTCTTGAGATAGAAACCTTTGGGAACAAACTTTCCATGGCTTTAAAGTAGCTCATTGAAGAAACTTGAAGCCCAATTCATCTTCCAGTCCACCTCCAGCTACAATTTTCGACAAAGAATAGACTAAACAACTGGAGATTTTGTTGCTTCATTTGGGTGACTTCTAAAATTTAAGGGAGCTTTAAGTTTTGTTTTGAATTCACAATGTTTGAAGAATTTATTATATTGAGTTATTTTGTTCTATTTGTAACTTGAGGAATTAATTGTTAAATGCATGCTATATTGCTTGTTGAATTGTGTTGTGGTTAGGTTGACTGGACTAGTTTTGTTTCATTGGTTGAAGTGGTTGATTTAATTGATTGGTGGAGTTTGGGTTGTTGGCTTGTTTTATCTTTGTTAAGCTACCTTGAGCTATTGTTGATATACATTTTAAGAAGTCCGATAAATGTGTTGTTGTTTGTTGTGATTGAGCCTTTGATTGATCTACTCACTACAAAAAAAAATACCCTTCCATGACAAAATATATTCCTAGCTCAAGGCCTTTTTTCCTTGCTGAAGCCCTTCCATAAGGAAAAATAATTTGTCACCGGTTCGTCTCTAAAGCACTGTCACCAAAGCACTCAGGCAACAACACACAATGTTTTGGTCGCCAGTGTGAGCCTTTTATTGAGGAAATTTGTTTCCTTGCTAAAGCTCCAACTTTTCTCTTGGAAAAGTTTTATCACCAAAAGCGTCATTTTGTCACTGATGATTATATTTTTGCGACAAAAAAATTTGTCACTAAAAGGCCAATTTTATTTTACAAATTAAATACGTTTGTAAAAATATATATCATCAATTTTATTAAATAATGATATACCAATAGATCAATTAGAAAAAAAGACTCATACATTATATTTTCTAAAAATATTTCTACAAATATATGTACAGACAAATACACACACATTGTTGGATTTCGATAATGTAATAACAGTTTATGTGCAGTAGAAATTAAAATGAAATTCAATCAAAGAAGTCACTCGTATGCAATTAAATGAGATAACAAGGAAAAGAAATTTTCCATTACCTAAAAAACACAGCTTTTAAAAATTCCTTCGCAGGTGGAAACCATCTGGAAATTGTCCAAGTCATAAACCACCAAAATTCCAAGTGTAGAAATTTCTCTAATCACATCCACATGAAGAACAATACCCAAACAAGGTGCAAATAAAACTATGCTACTAGGTTCTTATGTTTTGTGGTTGTGTGAGTTAATTTGCAAGAAGAAAGAATAGGAAAACTGTTTTTCCCAAAAAAGAAAAAGGCTTCAGCGGTTTTTCTTTTCCAACACCAAATCCTACACATCATAGAAGTGCACACGGATCTCTAGATGTCCAATCCACAGAGATTATTTCCTAAACTCTTTAGGAAACAAAATGCTTTTTTTTTTCCTTAGCCACATGAAACCATTTCTCTTGTTTTCTTAAACCTTTTAGGAAACAAGGTGACTTTTCTTTTTTTTTTTTTTTTTTTTTTGTTCTTTGGGCTTTGGATCCAACATTCACAATTAGGCCCACAAGCCTTTTAATAATTGAAATTTAATCTAACTAATTATAACTCTTTATAATTAGCCCATATTTATTCCTTCTCACAAATTAACCCCATAATATTATCAAAGAATATTTTTGAGTTCCAATTCCTCTGTTGTGTGTGACTTATTAGGTTTTCTAGTCTATTGGTAGCTAACATGAATTAATTCTATCACAACAGAATCAATAATCCTTTTATAATTAGAACTAATTTATTAATTCTCTAATTAATAAATTCATATTTAGTAGATCATGAGCGGCATCTAGCAATGCATCATGGCCACCCAAAAATCTAGAAATTCAAGTGGCTTGACGTGAACCTTTCAATAGCAAAATATCAGTGCAATAAATTCTTTTCATCATACTATATCTCATTCTGTTTAGAATATGGAATTAGTGCCAACTCCACCTAAAATATAATTAATTCCAATCTAAATTTATTAGTACTTGATCCAGAATCTATTACTCAATATGTGTATCAATTTGGAACTATCTTCAACATATAGTCGCGTTGGCCAAGGACTTCTCGAGTAATGATTCCATATAAGTGGCTGTGAGATATACGCCTCTACTATTAGGAGTGATGAATCCTTTATTGATCCTCCACTACAAAAAAAAAAAGGAAAAAAAATGGCTTTTGGCAACTCTTTTATTTGCAACATAGCAAAATATGTGGTGAAAACTTGGTTTGTACTACACTTTTGAATTCTATGGCATATAAACCTTTTTCGTAACATTTTATTTTGTCACGACTATGTTTCTATAGGTAAAAGTTCTTTTTTACCATAGATTTAAAATTTGTGTGGTTAAAATAACTTTTTGCCACAGTAATTTGAAATCGTGGGTAAAGAAATCTAATTACCCACAGTTTTACTAAACTGTGGAAATTTTTTATTTTTTTCTTATTTTATCAAATATTAAAAAATGTCAACATAAAATGAAAGCTATCATTAGGCACCATGGTTGAGGTAATCATTTATATTCAAGTGGTTGTGTGCTCAAATCTTTATATTTACTATTTTATTCATTTATATATAATATTTTAGACCAATCTATGTACACTCTTTTCCTTACTTTATTTAGCTAGAACAAAATATACTTTCTATAATCAAACAAAGAGAAATAAAAATAGAAAATGGGAGTACATAAACTTTAGTATACTCCATTTTGTGGTTGTGGTCTAGCAACTATGGTAGGAGGAGGGATATTTTTGTAACATTTTAAATTTTCTAAATAAGTTATGCATTTTTTTTATAGGACGGTGGGTTTAGATGGATAAAAAAAAATATTATTTTATCAACAACAACAACAACAATAAACTAAGCCTTAATCCCAAATAACTTAGGGTCGACTACATGAACTAATGTCAGGCAATGTGTAGTTATCCACATGAATCCTCTCTCGCTACTTCCTTCTATCGAACGTCATACTCTTATCCAAATCTAACAAAAACATATCTCTCCTAATCACCTCTATCCACATCATTTTAGGTCTGCCTCTACCTCTGTCTAACCTATCCTGCCTCCCTCTCTCAATCGTCCTAACAGGAGCATCTCTCGGTCTTCTTTGAACGTGTCCAAACCACCGTAGGCGACTTTCTCTCATCTTTTCCTCAATAGATACCACACTGACCTCTTCCCTAATGGTCTTAATTTCGACTTAATCATTTCTAATATATCCACACAACTACCGTAATATATGCATCTCAACTACTTTTACTTTTTGAATATGACAACTTTTAGCTGCCCAACATTCCGTGCCATATAACAAAGCAGGTCTTACGGCTGTCCTGTAGAACTTTTCCTTTAGATTCAATGGTACATTACGATCATATAGAATACTAGTTGCACTCTTTCATTTCAACCAACCCGCCTTAACTCGGTGTGCAACGTCACCATTGAGCTCTCTGTCTTTCTGAATAATAGATCCTAGATATCGGAAGCAATCAGCTATCGGTATATCTCTACCTTCCAAAGTGACACTCTATGCTATATTTCTGCTACCACTGAACTTGCATTCCATATACTCTGTTTTACTCTTACTAATTTTGAATCCCTTGGATTCCAATGTCTGTCGCCACAACTTTAATTTAGCATTTACACCGACTCTAATCTCATCAATCAACACAATATCATCTACAAATACCATGGCACATCCTCCTGTATAGTGCAAGTCAACTCATCCATAATGGCTACAAAGAGAAAAGGACTCAGTGCTAATCCTTGATGCACCCTGATAGTAATAGGGAACTTTGCAGTCACTCCGGTGCAAGTCCTTACACTTGTACATACTCCCTCATACATATCTTTAATGAGAGTAATATACTTTAGCGATACACCTTTCTTGGCTAGCACCCACAAACTACTTTTCTAGGCATCTTGTCATAGGTCAATAAATACCATATTTAAATCTTTCTTTCTTTCCCTATAATATTCAATCACTGCCGTAATAAATGAATTGCCTCCGTAGTAAAACGCCCAAGCATAAAACTAAACTGATTATCTAAAATTTGTATAATGCCCCCGTAACCTCTATTCACTCATTCTCTCCCAAAGATTCATAGTATAACTTATGAGTTTAATCCTACGGTAATTGGCACAATCTTGAACATCCCCTTTATTCTTGTACAAAGGAATTAGAGTACTCTTCCTCCACTCTGTAAGTATCTTATTAACTCTATATATCTTGTTGAACAGACTTGTCAGCCACGTAATACCTATCTCTCCTAAACACTTCCAAACCTCAATGGGTATACCATCCAGTCCTACTGCTTTTTTGGTCTCATCCTTTTCAGGGCATCTCGAACTTCATGCTTCTGAATACGACAAATACACGTACGGTTAACCTCTGTGTTTGAAATCACCAAGCTACCTACACTTAGAACTTAGACTTGACTCCCGTTAAATAACTTATCAAAATACGACCTCCATCTCTCCTTTATTTCTTCGTCCTTAACCAAAACTCTGTGGTTGTCGTCCTTTACACATTTCACCACACCAATATCTCTCATCTTCTTCTACCTGAAACGCGTCAGTCTATATATATTCTTCTCCCCATCTTTGGTATCCAACTTTTCATAGAAAGCTTGTAAACTATGGATCTTGCTTTTTTAACAGCTTCTTTAGATTTTCTTTACGCGGCCTTGTATTTCTCAAAATTCTCATTACTCCCACACTTATCTAAGTTTCTATAGCACTCCCTTTTACTCCTTACGGTTTCTTTCACTTCGTTGTTCCACCATGACACGTCCTTGTTTAGAGGTACTTTTCCTTTAGATTCCCTTAGTACATCCTTAGCTACTGTCCGAATACAATGAGCCAACTTTCTCCACATAGTATCTAGATCCGAATCCATATCAGAAGACCGGTCATCCGCCTCAGCTACCTTATTGACAAAGGCTATTCTTTCATCCCCCTGAAGCTTCCACCACTTGATCCTAAGGTCAACCCGTAGATTCCGCTGCTTACTCTTTTTCCTAAAATTAAAATCGAGGACCAACAACTTATATTGCTTAATTACACTCTCACCTGGAATAACATTACAATCCGTACAACCATTACGAAACCTATGCCTCATAATAAAGAAGTCTATCTAACTGGCATTTAACCTACTTCTAAAGGTCACTAAGTAAGAATCTCTCTTCTTAAACCATGTTTTTGCTATGGTTAAATCATAGGCCAAGGCAAAGTTAGGAATAGCAGTTCCTGCTTCATTTCAAACTCCGAAACCCTGACCTCCATGAATACTCTTAAACCCGTTTTGATCAGTACCCACATGCCTGTTTAGATCACCACCAATGAAAAGCTTTTCTTCATACGGTACACTCTAAACAATCACATCTAAATCATCCCAAAACTGTTGCCAAACCAAATTATTAAGTCCCACTTGTAGCGTATACTCACTAATAACAGTAGTAATCTCACTGTCAATCATGATCTTGATGCTCAAAATCCTATCACTCTTCCTCTATACTTTAACCACATCATCAATAAACTTACGGTCAATAATAATCCCGACTCCATTTCTATTCCTAACTCTACCTACATACCAAACCTTATAACCCCATGGAGCTACTACTCTCACCTTCTCACCTGCCTATTTAGTTTTCTAAAGTCACAAAAAAATTTAACTAAGAAAGGAGGAATATATAAACAAGACTTGTGTGTGTGTGTGTGTGTGTGTGTGTGTGTGTGTGTGTGTGCGTGTGTACGCGCGCGCGCGTGTGCGTGTGTGTGTGTTGTATACATATACAACAAAATCCTTCAATAATAATTCAAATTATATCTGATTACCTTTAAATTTGGCCATAGTATTTTTCTTAGTAATTTTTACTAATTTAACGATTAGATCATTAATTTGATATGATTATATTTATAAATACGTTAAGTTTTGGGCTCTTATATAGAGATTATGCAAGATAATGTAGCAAAATATATTCAATTACATTCAAATTTGATCATAATAATTTTTTTTTTTTAGCAATTTCAACAAATCTAATGGTTGGATCGTTAATATGATATGCTTCTGTTTATAAATATGTTAGGTTACGAGCTTTTATATAGAGACATTAGATTATATGGACAAATATATTTGATTACTTTCAAATTTGTTCATCAAACTTTTTTAAACAATTTTAACAAATTTAATGGTTGGATCGTTAATTTGATGCACTAATATTTGTAGATGCGCTTGGTTATGGGCTTTTATATAGAGATTATGCTATGTGATGTAGCAAAATCTATTTGATGATCTTCAAATTTGATCATAATACTTTTTTTTTTAGTAATTTTAACAAATCAGATGGTTGGATCATTAATTTAATGTGCTTATCTTTGTAAATGAATTAGGTTATGGGCTTTCATATAGATATTATTCTAGATTATATGGAAAACTATATTCGTTTATCTACCAATTTGGTCATAAATACTTTTTTTAGTGATTTTTAGAAATCTATCGGTTGGATCGTTAATTTGATATGTTTATGTTTAAAAATGCGTTAGGTTATGAGCTTTTATATAAAGATTATGCTAAATTATATGAAAACATATATCTGATTAACTTCAAAATCGATAATAATAATTTTTTTTTTTTTGTAATTTTAACAAATCTAACTCTTGGATTGTTAATTTGATATTCTTATTTTTATAAATGCATTAGGTTTTGGACTCTTATATAGAGATTATGCTAGATGATGTGGTAAAATATATCCGATTACCTTCAAATTTAGTCATAATATTTTTTTAATAATGTTAACAAATCTAATAGTTGGATTGTTAATATGATATGCTTATGCTTATAAATTTATTAGGTTATGGGCGTTTATATAGAGATATTATGTTAGATTATGTGGAAAAGTATATCCGATTAACGTCAGATTTTTTCATAACACTTTTTTTAGTAATTCTAACAAATTTAATAGTTGGATAATTAATTTGATATTCTAATATTTAAAAATATGTTAAGTTTTATGTTTTTATATAGAGATTATACTAGATTATGTGGCAAAGTATATCTGATTGTCTTCAAATTTGGTCATAATACTTTTTAAAACTATTTTAACAAATCTAATGTTTGGATTGTTAATTTGATGTGCGTAACTTTGTAAATGCGTTAGGTTATGGGCTTTTATATAGAGACTATGAATATAGCTAAATGTTGTAGTTCTGAAATAATCTAAAGTTTAATGTAACAAAAAATACATTTAATAACATTTATTATATGTTATAATATATTCATAATTTAAGTATAATTTCATTAAAAACACTTAAATATAATTATATTTAGAAGAAGAAAATAAAAGAAAAATAAAAAATTTAAATCTAATTTTATTAATTAAAAAAATAAAAAGCCAAAGGAGCCAAAATAGATGCCAGAAGGAGGCCAGGATTTTTCCCCAAAATATCACTCCCCACTTTCGTTTCCTTCTCTTCTTCCCCTCTAATTTTTTCCTAATTTCGTCGGCCCTCTCCTTTTAACTCGAGAGTTCCACCATTCTTTTTCAAGAAATTATGACTTTTTATGGTCTGGGATTTTTTATATGCATAGCTTTTTTGGATCCATGTAATTTAGAGAGGGATTTTGCAAGCGAGGTGCAATAGCGAGCTACTCTTTGTTGTGGCTATTAATGTGGGTGACTATAAGGGATTTATTGATCCAGTTGTTACTAATGAGGGTTAAGGTGGTAACAGTCATGCACTTGGCGGAGCTTTACCGGGAAGAGTATCCCTACTGGACTGATCTTTTATTGTGGTTCATGGCCGAGGTGACTTTAATTGGGGCTGATATTCAGGGGTGATTGGGAGTGCTATAGCTATGCAGATTCTGAGTGGCAATGTGCTGTCTATATGGGCTGGTGTTCTAATTACTGCATTAGAGTTGTAATTTTTTCATCTTTGAAATAAGTTGGTAACTACATGGTTAGTTTTATCTTCTTTTTGTTCGATTTATTGTGGGTCTAATTTTCAGAGCTTAAGTTTTGTAGGATAGGGACTTTTTGCTAGATGATTCTTATCACTTTTGGTATTACTTTAACTTTTGCAGGATATTCACGTTGGGATAAGGCTTAAGTTGTCATATTACAACATCATTTGTCTTTAGTGCTAATTGTCTTCAAATTAAGGTACCCCATCCAAGCCATCTATCTACCCGTGTTTCCATTCAGGTGCCAAGCCTTGGCATCCATTTTTCACCTACCAGATACTACAAATTAATGGAAATGTTAAATACATGTTATGGATCAATGCCAACCTCTAAGCCTTCTAAAAGTTCACTTGCAGATTTTGCCCCATGGAATCCTCTAGATCTTGCAACTGAGGCTCGAATACTTGTTTGGAATGTATTTTCCTTATTTATATATCAAGTGGAATCAAACAAAATCAATGCATTTGCAACATTCACTAACTAAGTTCTCATTCAGAGATTTTGATAAACATTTAAAATGGAATTGATCGATGCAAATTTTTCTCTTCTTAAAGGTATACATGTTAATGCGCTTGCAAAATTCAGTAATTTATGAGTTAGTTCTCATTTTGTGGCTATGAACTATGATCCTACTTTTGGCTTCTGGCACACCAAGTGTTGTTGCTACAACAGACGTTGCTGAAGCTTACGAAGGTGTTAACATTGCTGTTCTGGTTAGTGGATTCCCATGTAAGGAAAGAATAGAGAGAAAGGATGTGATGTCCAAAAATGTATCAATTTACAAAGTTCAAGCTTCAGCCCTGGAGCAGTATGCTGCTCTAAACTACAAGGTAACTTTCAGCTATTGATCAATCTTCTACTGTGTTCATTAAAATTGCTAGAAATGTCACTTAATTATGCACCCAACATCCCATGAATGATAATCTTAACTCCTTACCCTGATGTTTTTCATAGTTACAACAAGTTCTGGTGGTTGCAAATCTAGCTAATACTATTGGACTTATCTTGGAAGAATTTGGCCAATCAATCCCACAGAAAAATGTCACCTGCCTCATAAGACTTGATCACAACAGAGCTCTAGGTCAGATTTTGGAGAGGCTAAATGTATGTGTCAGTGATGTAAAGAATGTGATCATATGGGGAAATTATTCTTCAACTCAGTATCCTAATGTCAATCATGTAACTGTAAACACTAGGAATGGATGGATGGCTGTCAGGGAACTTGTTGTTGATAACCAATGGTAGCTTATAATGCCTTCTACTTTCTTACTTAAATTCTTTCCACTTCCAAATATGAAACTTGTATTGCTATATCCATTCCAATTCTTTCAATTTAGGTGAGGTGACAATAGCTCTATTACCATGTATTAGGTTAAATACAAAGTTCATAACCATTATGCAACAACATGGTGCAGCTATCATCAAAGCTCGAAAGTTGTCTAGTGCATTATCAGCTGCAGGCTCTGCTTGCAATCATATACATGACTAGGTTCTTTGCACTCCAAAGGTTAGCTTTGAAGGATCATGGAAAACATCAAAGAAAATGCAGCGAAAAATTTTTCAGTTTTTCGAGCCACATCTAGAAGAAAATACTTACTTTTTCTTGCTGGTCGTGGATTAACCAACATGGGGACGGGTTGCATTGGAACTTCTTGCATTAGTAGGGGAGAATGAGGTGTTAGTGTTGTGCCCTAGAGGCAATCACTTGTACTTTGTATATGACACATTTGTTTTATAATACAAGGCATTATTTATCTTTCAGTTTGATTTCTTTATTTTTCATATAAAATAACTGTTAGATAAAGTCCCTAGTACAACATTGTGTTAAGAAAATCAAGATAAATATCATTATGTGAGATTCCTACTACACTGTATAGTGTTACTATTAAATAAACCCTAGTCATAGTATTAATGAGATAGGACATCATTAATGCGTTAAGACTAGCACGTGTTAAACTTCCTGATATAATCAGACGGTAGTTCTCATATCCATGAGTATTGAGATACTTAAAATTAACACGTGGATGCTAGTTAATAGAACAAGTACGTTAGATGACTTAACTATGAGATAATCACATAGATAACTATGCAGTGCCAGTGATAGAATCTTGCTATAGCAAACGTGTAAGTATCCTTAGACTTGAGATCTCCAATGTACTTTGTTTACTATGCATTGTACTTTGATTCCAATCTCTGGAGCCAGATCGAGGGCCGCCTATGAGATGGATATTAGGCACAATGTGAGGTAAACAAATGTAGTTCAGAGGGTCAATAAAGGATTCACCACTCCTAATACTAGGGGCGAAAATCTCATGTCTACTTGTTAGAATTACTACTCATGAAATTCTTGGCTAAGGTTATTGTGTATTGGAAACAGTTCCAATTGATACACATATAATATAATGGATTCCTAGTATAAGTACTAATATATTTGAGTCAGAATTAAGATATATTCTGGAGGGAGTTAGCACTGATTTCGTACTCTAAACTGAATGAGATATTATATGATGAAAGGAATTTATTGCACTGTAGTTTGTTATTGAAGAGTTCATGTCAAGCCATTTAACTTCTTGGACTCTTGGATGGTCTAATGTATTGCTATACCACTCAAGATCTGATGAATATGAGTTTATTAATTGATAAATTAATAAAATAATCCTAATAAGAATTAATATGCTAGTTCTAAATTATTAAGAACTATTAATCTCAAACACGTTTAGATTAATTCATATTTGCTACCAATAGACCGAAAACCTAATAGGTCACACACTACTGAGGATTAAGCACTCGAGATGTTATTTGATAATATTATGGGGTTAATTGTAAGAAGGTAAAGTTATTATGGTCAAATTATAATTAGTTATAATTTTGGACTAAATTGTGATTGTTAAAAAATTATGGTTTCCAATTACAATTAGTAAATTCTAATTGGATTAGAATTTTACAGAAATGTGTTTTATGTGATTTTTCTTTGATATCACCAAACTTAAATGCTGGATATATTTTGATATATTCAGAGATTGGTTCTCTTGGTTTTTAACTAGAAAACCATAGAACACACGGCTATCTCTTTCTTCTTCTCCTCTCTGCCATTTTTTACCCTAGCTGCCACTCACTTTCTGCTAGCATGGAGACGGTGTTCGGGCTTCTTGAGTATCCTCTGTGTGGATATCATTAGAAAAAGTCTTACACTTGACTCCAACGGCGATGACGAGGAGCTCTGGTATTGCTGGATCGTGCCTCAGTAGTCGTAAGTTTTTGAACATCAGAGATATCACTGAAAGGTATCTTCTTTGTCTTTTCATCCATTTATTACACATATATGTAGTCCTCTTGTCTAGAATCTTTTATTTTTGTTGCGTAATGCATGTTTGATGCATCTAAGGATTCTAAAAAGAGGTGCCTATAGTTCAATAGGAATTCCTACCAATCTTCTACTCCTACGCATTATACGTCTCCAAGCTACTTCTTTTCATCTTCCAGAGAATGGCACTACCTTGCTCTTGGCGTTAGCTGCATGAAAGCACCTTCTTAGATAATCAAAACACTCTCTAAGAGAGAAGGAAGAGAATGATGAAAACCAGAGAGAAAGAAAGAGAGGTGACAACACACACTAGAGAGAAAAAAACTTTAAAAACTTCGTGGGTCTTTTCTTTATTTTCTACATATTTTTCGGCCAACTTAGGGCTTCCTCAAGACCTAATGGCCAAAAATCATCAAGCCCTAATGGGCTAGGTGCTGTGCTTAAAAATCAATCCAAGACTGGCTCAATCCTCTTAATTAATTAATTATCTTTTTTGGGTCTCATTAAATACCCAAGACTAATTAATTAATTCTAATTGGATTCTTAATATATGGCAACAAATATCAGCCCAATTAATTAATTTATTTTAGCCCAATTCTATCAATTAATTAATTTTCTTTTATGGGCCTTATCAAAACCCAAGACTAATTAATTAATTCTAATTGGACTCTTAGAATAAATTTCATTTCTCTTCCAAATAATTATCCATCAAATCCAAATTGTGTCTAAACAATACCAAAGTAACTTGAGCTACTCCGGGGACCAAAAGACTTATTATTCTTGACTACTAAAATGATCAAAATACCCTTACTATTAAATAGCCACATTTTATCATTTTAAATATTTCCAATTATCACTATATGGAAATATTAACCCCAAGAATAATATTGCTTAAGGCAATGTCTCCAACCTACTGGTGAAATGAATGAAATTCCCCTCCATGTAACACCCATCAATTAGACAGGATAAATATACTAACACCCTGTAACACCCCGCTACCTAGGCCTGCCAGGGCCAAGGATGTCGCCCCGTCCAAAGGACAAGGGGTCTTTATAACTAGGTCACACAATTAAAATAGTGAAATGAAAATAATAATTTAATTTAAAATTTATTACAACCCAAGAATAAATCCACGAATAAAACCATGAATTCCCAAAAGAAAAACAAATCCATAAATAAAATCATCCACTCTCAACTCCCCAACGCAATACATAAAAATAAAAGACTACATTCTCTTCCAAGGCAGATAACACTAGCTACTCATCCCCACAGCAGGATCGGCCTGAAATCATGGTAAAAAGGTTATGAGACAGAAATCTCAGTAAGTCCGTGTGTGCTTTGGGTGTTCAGTGGAAATAGTTCATGGATGCAGAGTATAAAAACTTTATAAGAGAAATATTGGCAAGCAATAAACATTAGTCAAAAGCAAGAGTGGCGTTTTGGCTTTTCTAGCCATACATAATTTATAAGATTAACCACTCGAAAGAAAGGATTATGGGTTACCACACGTTGGGCCCCATAACCGGATGGTCAGCATGCCGACACTTTATGCATACTACCGGTCAGAATGCCGACACTTTGTGCAGACTGACTAAAGGTAGGTGATCGGCCTACCAGGCAAGATACTCCTCCTTCTCTATACCCAAACTGTAACACCCCGATACCTAGGCCCGCCAGGGCCGGGGATGTCTCCCCGTCCAAAGGACAAGGGGTCTTTATAACTAGGTCACACAAATAAAATTGCTGAAATAAAATAATACTTAACTTAAAAATTTATTACAACCCAAAATACTCCAAGAGTAAATCCATGAAATTCCAAAACAAAAACCATAAATAAAATTATCCACTCTCGTCTCCCCAAAGTAATACATAAAATTAAAAGACACATTCTCTTCCAAAGCAGATATTACTAGCCACTCAACTCCACAGCAAGATCATCCTGAAATCATAATAAAAAGGTGATGAGACAGAAATCTCAGTAAGTTCGTGTGTGCGTTGGATGTTTAGTGAAACCAGTTCGTGGATGCAAAGTGTGAAACCTTTACAAGAGAAACATTGGCAAGCAATAAACATTAGTCAAAAGCAAGAGTGGCGTTTTAGCTTTTCCAGCCCTGCTTAATTAATAAAATCAACCACTCGAAAGAAAGGGATATGGGTTAACACATGTTGGGCCCCATAACCGGTTAGAATGCCGACACTTTGTGCAGACTGACAAAAGTAGGTGATCGGCCTACAGGGCAAGATACTCCTCCTTCTCTATACCCAAACAACAATCGGGTGTCCATTCTGGCAAAATACAGTCACTTGACTGAAAATAAACTGCTAGCTCGGACCGGTACGACTCACTGGACTAACATCTTATCCGGGAAGGACTCACCCGTCAGAGGTGGCCACCTGCTGAGAGACTTACCCTAACCCTTCAAAGACTAGTCCTAGTAGTCCACCCTTATTGAGTACTCAACGACGTTTCCCACTTGGGATAAAATGAACAAAGCATTGCTCTTCATGAAAATAGTAATTTGAGGGTTTCCAAAGTTTTGGGAGAAATCAGTTTTAGAAAGAGTTTTAAGTTTGGAAAATCTGCTCAGTAACTTTTAAATAATTTAAGTGTTGGAAATAAGAACAAATTCAACCCTCAATTGCCTTCAAATAAACGAGTGTCCATACACTCCATATTTAGCTTGCCATAAGGAAAACATTTCACATCGATAGGTTTTATGCAGGAGCTTACCTGATTCTTGCTCACAACAACAAGGTCTCGAACAGCTGGCCTAACCCCACATGGGCGAATACAAATCTTAATCAGATTCAAGCTACAATCCACTTCCTCAATTTTAAATCAACTCAATTCACTACTACCATTATCCTAGTGTCCCAAGCTTTAGGGCAAGACATTAATTAAATGGGTTTATAAGCTAAGTTTGATTTGTTATTTAAAATAATTAATGGTTTGGTAAATAAATTCTAATAAGTTGAAAGTTTTCATCTTGTTAAGAAAAATCTAGAGTTTATTTGATCAAGAGTCATAGGTGGTACTAGGTAAAATAGTGATTTAATGATAGTTTAGTTGTTAGAAAATAATTGATAGCTAAAACTAGTTGAGATTAAATTGAATAAGCCTTTCTTGGAAAATAATAAGTAAATCCTTAAGGGTTTTGTTTTAGTAAATATTTTACTAAGTATAAATCTTTTTCATAAAGGCTTTAATTGATTTCTTTATTTTAAATAATATTTATTTATTTTACTTTCTAGCAAAATTATTATTTATTTGGCTAAAATATCCTTTATGAATATAAGAATCCAAAGCTACCCTTCCTAGGGTTTTCGAAAATACTAGGAAATTATTTTATTGAGTATTTTATTCATGGAGTGAAAATTACTTTTAGGGACAACTAGATCATGGTCAATTTCTACAGCCAACCTCAATCAAGAACATGCACAATCCTTCAATTCATCAAATCAACCAAATCTTGCATCTAGGTATAGATCTAAATTTATTAAGACATGCTTTAACCTCTACTAGCATAAATATGAACATGGTTTAAACAATCCTATATGAATAAAAATTCTATTCACCAACGGTGGCATAATCTCTAGCATACTTTATCACAAATACTACCTATGACATGCATCAAACCTTAAATCAACATACAATCAACCAAGATAAACCTTTCATGCATAAATCCCATCTTCTTTACAATCATACAATTGCTCATGCTTCAATCCCAACAATAAATATATACTCAAATCCTACCACCATCCACCTTTTAACAACATCATCATAGAGACATGATTCTAGAGTTTAAAAGAAGGATTGAAGGTACTTACTTGGTTGATGAATGCTTTGAAAGAGTTTAGAGTAAATCTCAACTCCTAGATGGCTAATCTTGTCCAAGAGAGGTGGCGAAAGCATGGTCATGGAAAAAGAGACCATTCGGCCAAGAGAGGGAATTTCGGGCCATGAGAGAGAGAGAGAGAAGAAGAAGAAGAAGAAGAGATCATTAGTATGTTAATTCACATAAGTTCTCATTGGAGATCAAGTTTGAAGAAGATGAAGTTGATAGAGTAAATTTACCTTGAAGATGTTCTTGACCTTCACAAAAATTTCTGGTTTTGATCCAAAGTAGCAAGATGATTTGTGGAGTTTGATGTTAATAATGGTGTTGATGGATTCACAGCAAAGAGTAGATCAAATCTGGAGATTTTCGTGATGGTTTGAAGTGGTTTGAAGGTGTATTAGGTGAAAGAAGGTAGTAGGTGTTCTTGATGTAGTGTGTGTGTTCTTGGTGGCTAAAGAAAATCGTGAGAGGGAGGTTGGGAGCAGCTGCCGAATTTCTGTGGAATTAGGGCTGCCAAAATTCTGTAGGGTTTAGAGAGTTGTTTCTCTGATTTGGAAGGGAAAGGAAAGGTTAGTTGTTACAATCCTTGAAGAATATTTTTAGGAAGAGAATTTGGAAACTAAATATTCTAAGAATACCTTGATTATTTGGACAGCTTTGAAGTCTCCTATGGCCGACTGAATGTGTAGCTTTTCTGAGGAATTAAAGCTGGTTCAATGAGGCTTATGATGGCCGAAACTAAGGTGCACAATGGTGAAGAAGATGTCTGGTCAACGGTGTAAGATTTTATGGAAAGTTACTAAACAAGATGGCTGAATTTTGGAAACCAATCAAGCTAAATTGCAGGGATTTGATGAAGAGATTTTCGGACAGCCATTGCTGCCTTTCGTCCAGAAGCTTGAGGGAAACAATGGAGCTCTACTAATGGAGGTTTAAGGGAGGTTTTGAAAGAAGTAGGTTGGTGTTTTCGGCTGGAGGAGAAATAGGGAACAAGCTGGAAAATTTTCCTGCACAAAAATTTCGCTGCACAGGAATTTCTGGGCAGATTTTCGGCTGCCACTTCCAGCCAATTTGTAGGGGGGTTTTAGGGGTATGCAAGGCTAGTTTCCAGCCTTCTTCATGGAGGAAAAGCATGGCTAAGGTGCTGCACAAAATCTGGAAGAAAACAGCTTGATTTTGGACTCTCAAAGTAGCGATCTTGCCTAGAATTTTCACTGGTTTTGTACAGCCCTTGAGCAGTCCGAAAATGGCAGAAATAATTCATGTTTCAAGCTAATCATAAGGCCATTTTTCTGGCAGAATTTGGAAGGGAATGTTAGCTAAGAATTTCAACATTTTGAAGGTACACAAGCTGGAAAATTTCAGCTCATTCCAAGAAGGAAGTTGAACTAGCTATAGAGTGAAATTTCAGCAAGCTTACTAGAGGGATTTTCCTCTTGGAATTTTCCACAATTCATCCATATTTTCCAGACCATGAGAAGCCTTTTACTAGGACATTTTGATCCTAAAAGACCTCACAACTTTACTGAATTTTCTGGAAAGAAAAAGGATAGAACACCTTGATCAAACTAAGGAGTTGAAAATTAAAAAAAACTAAAGATCAAGGGAAAATGAATTCCCTTTAAGAATTTCGAGTAGAGCAAATGAGTGAAATGAGAATTCTCCTAACATGTCTCTCCTAGGTCATTATCACCACCTTGCTCTAGGCCCTTAAGGCCGAAACTAATCCTCCCTAAGCAAAAATAAAATTTTAATCAAACTAAAGCTTCTATGATGGAATTCGAACCCAAGACCTCAAGAATTAATTCCAAGGCTTTAACCACTAAACCACAACAACTTTTGTTTCTATTTTTACTAGAAAATTAATTCCTATTCCTTTCACAAGCTATCTCCCTATTTTCACCTCGAGAAAAATTTACCATTTTGCCCCTCTCACACAATACTCACCAACAAGACTTCAAAACAATAAAACTCAAATCCAAAGCACATAAAATCATATGAAAATGTATTTAATCATGAAATAAAGCATGATACGCATCCCAATCCCCTTACTCTAAGGTTGGTTTTGACTGGGGTTTCACATCCTCCCCTCCTTAGAAGAATTTCGTCCCATCCTCTCCTCCTTAGAAGAATTTCGTCCCGAAATTCAAGCATACCTCTATTTCAGCTCGGGATACTTCCGCTTCACCCATTCTTCCGATTCCCATGTAGCATCCTGCATGCCATGGTGCTCCCACTGAATCTTAACCATCAGTATCTGCTTGTTCCGGAGAGTTTTGACACTGCGGTCCAATATCCGCACAAGCTTTTTTTCATAGCTCAAGTCTGGCTGCAACACTAACGGTTCCTCATTCAACACATGACCGGGATCCGCATTATACTTCTTCAACTGCGAAACATGGAACACATCTTGGATACCCGTCAATCCATCTGGCAGGTCTAATCGGTAAGCTACTGGTCCGATTCTTTCCTTAATAAAAAACGGCCCCAAATATCTCGGATTCAACTTTCCGCCCTTCGGATGCTTCACAATCCCCCTATTGGGTGTTAGCTTCAGAAATACACGGTCGCCGACTTGAAATTCCAATTCTCTTCTCCGGTTGTCCGCATAGCTCTTCTGCCGGCTCTGAACCGCTTTTAACCTCTCCCGAATCAGTTTCACTTTATCCAACATTTCTTGGACATAGACCTCTCCAGTTTTGCTCACATGTCCGTTTTCCGTCCAACTCCAATACAATAGTACCTGACACTTGCGCCCATACAAAGCCTCGTACGGTGCCATCCCAATCGAGGCCTGATAGCTGTTGTTATAAGATAGCTCGGCATACGGTACACACTCGATCCACTTATCCCCGAAATCCAGGACACAGGCTCTCAACATATCTTCCAATATCTGGATTACCCTTTCTGACTACCCATCAGTCTACGGATGCGCTGTCGTACTAAATTTCAAATTCGATCCCATTGCTTCCTCGAGCTTTCCCTAAAAATGAGAATTAAACCTTAGGTCTCGGTCTAACACTATGCTCAAAGGTATTCCATGAAGTCGGACTACTTCTCGAACATATATCTGAGCCAGCTTCTCCATGGAGTCCCTTACATTTACCGGGATGAAGTGGGCCGACTTAGTCTGTCGATCCACTACCACCCATATAGCGTCCTTCTGAGTCTTCGACATGGGAAGTCCGGTGACAAAGTCCATAATCACCTCCTCCCACTTCCATTCCGGCACTGGCAATGGCTGCAATAGTCCTGCTGACTTCTTATGCTCCGCTTTAACTTTCTGACAGGTAAGACAAGTCGAGATGTACTTGACCACATCTCACTTCATTTCGGGCCACCAGTATGCTCTCTTCAAATCCTGATACATCTTGACCTCCCCCAGATGAATGGCGTACTTGCTCTTGTGTGCCTCCTCCAAAATTCTGTCCTTTAGTTGCTGCTCTCCGAGTACACACAATCGATCTCTGAAATGGAAAATTCCCGCCTCATCTTGACGGAATTCACTGCCCAGTCGCTTAAGCTCCTTATCCCTGAAAATTTGAAACTCGGCGTTGCTTCGTTGAACTTCCACTATTTCTTGCTTCAAATCCTACACCAACTTCAAATTGCTGATGACGATTCTTTTGTCTTGTACTTCCACCCTTCTGTCCAACACATCTTGCACTGCTTGCATTTCTTGCACCTTCAGTCTGGCCATTCCAAATTTTCTGCTCAGGGCGTCCGCCACAACGTTAGCCTTCCCGGGATGGTAGTTGATCGGGCAACGGTACTCCTCCAGGAATTCCATCCACCTTCGTTGCCTCAAGTTCAAATCCTTCTGAGTGAAGATATACTTCAGACTCTTATAGTCGGTGAACACCTCATACTCGGCTCCATACAGGTAGTGTCGCCATTTCTTTAGGGCGAACACTATAGCTGCCAGCTCCAAATCGTGAGCAAAGTAGTTCACTTCATGCAGTCGTAACTTCCGGGATGTATAAGCAATCACTTTCCTGTCTTGCATCAATACCGCTCTTAGACCTTCTTTTGAAGCGTCGGTGTGCAGCGCGTAAGATTTGCCCTCCTCCGGTAGACTCAACACCGGTGCCGTCATTAGTCTCTCCTTCAGTTCTTGGAAGCTTTTCTCACATTTTTCGTTCCACACAAACGGAACATCCTTCCTCAACAAATGGGTTATTGGCGATGCGAGCGTCGAGAATCCCATGATAAACCTTCGGTAGTACCCAGCCAATCCCAAGAAACTCCGGATCTCAGTAATATTCCCTGGCTGCTTCCAATCTGATGCCGCTTCAACCTTTGCCGGATCTACCTTAATACCCTCCTTGGTCACCACGTGGCTAAGGAATGCCACACTGTCTAACCAGAATTCGCACTTGCTGAACTTCGCGTACAGCTTATGCTCCCGCAGTTTCTCCAGTACGAGCCTCAGATGCTCCGCATGCTACTCCGGACTCTTGGAGTAAATCAAAATGTCATCGATGAAGACCACCACAAACTTGTCCAGATAAGGTCAGAATACTCGGTGCAACAGGTCCATGAATACTGCTGGAGCGTTAGTCACCCCAAACGGCATCACCACGAACTTGAAATGTCTATAGCGGGTGTTGAAGGCTGTCTTGGGGATATCTTCCTCTCTTATCCGCACTTGGTAGTAACCTTGCCTCAGATATAACTTGGAATAGCAACTGGATCCTTGCAGCTAATCAAATAGCTCGTCAATCAGTGGAAGAGGGTACTTGTTCTTAATCGTCAAATTGTTCAGCCCTCAGTAGTAGAAGCATAGCCTCAAGGTTCCGTCCTTCTTCTTTACAAATAGCATAGGCACTCCCCAGGGCGACGTGCTCGGTCTGATATAGCTTTGTCCTACTAACTCCTCCAACTGCCCTTTCAACTCTTTCAACTCTGTCGGTGCCATCCGGTATGGAGTCCGCGATACTGGTTCTGCTTCGGGAACTAAGTCTATTGTGAATTCCACTTCTCGGCTAGGAGGTAGAGAATCAAGCTCCGCTGGGAATACATTGGGAAAATCCTTCACCACTTCCGTGTCCTCCAGAGTACACTGGTCCTTAGGTTCGTTCATCACGTAAGCCAAATAACCCTGACATCCTTGCCTTAACAATTTCCGAGCCTTAGCCCCCACAATCAAGTACTTCAGCTCTTTCACTCTCTTGCCATTAAATTCTAACACATCATAACCCAGCCTGACGAACTGAACTGACTTATTTTTACAGTCTACCCTAGCCCCATGCTTGGCTAACCAGTCCATCCCCAAAATCAAGTCATAGCCCTCAATGTCTAGCACAATCAAATCTCCCTCCAGATTTTCTCTCCCCACCTTAATCTTACAATCCCTCACATACCGATCCGCTTGTACCATTTTCCCTAAAGGTGTGCTTACTTCTAAAGTGAAAGGTAACTCTACTCCATCCCGACCCAAACGATATGCACACAACTTTTTTATATAGGAATGAGTAGAGCCAGGATCAATCAAAGCATTAACGGAACGTCCTTGAATAGTGAACGTACCTTCTACCACCGCTGCATCAGCCCCAACTTCCTCTCTATTGAGAGCGAATACCTTGGCCTTCACTTGCGGCTTCGGTGCTCCACTCCCGGATGCTCCCGTGGCGTTAGCTCAGTTGGGCCCCGAGTTCTGAGCCGGGTTTCCTTGCCCGACCCGGTGCAACTTAGGGCAGGTATTCCTCAGATGGTTCAAGTCACCACAATGGTAGCACTTTCTATCTCCACCCTTGGACCAACAATTCCTCTCGGTGTGGCCTTTCTTCCCACACTGCCTGCATGTCGGGAGGTTCGGTGTAGGTCCAGTTGGTGCTGTCCGGGCTTGCTTTCCCCGGTTCTGTCATTGATGATTAGCAGGGTGCTTGTGAAGTTGTGGCCTCGAGAAATGTCCCTGCTGCTGCCTTGCTTGGCCGCCATCCTGCTACGGTCCTTATTCTCCGTGCGAGTAGCTGCGTCCACCGCCCCCGAGTAAGATGTCGGTGGAGTAGGTGCCAATGCTCTCCTCAGCTCCGGTCTTAGCCCTTTGATGAACTGCCTCATCCTATTCTGCTCGGTGTCTACCAATCTTCGGCAGTATTTCGACAATTGCGTAAATCACACCGCATATTGAGCCACTGACATGCTCCCCTGCTTCAGATTCTAAAATTTGTCCTCCCACTTCTCCACATTCCACTGAGGGATGTACTCAGCCCTGAAGGCTTCAACGAAGTTGGACCATGACCACTCTTGCTCATCCATCACCCAATCCTCTTAGACCCGCTACCACCATGCCCGAGCTGGCTCTCTCAATCGAAAAATTGCAAACTTAACCATCTGCTCCTCCGAATACTGGAGCGTTGCGAAAATGTCTTCCATTTGTTCGACCCATTGCTCGGCCTTCTGGTCTTGCTCAGCTTCACCCATAAAGATGGGCGGTTAGAACTTTAAGAATTTCTCCAATGCCTCGTCTTCCCCTTTAGGGTGCCTTCGCTCGGTTAGCATCTAAAGAATCTCGGCCACTTTGTTGAGTGCCTGGCCCATTGACACATCTACTGGGGAATCAGACCCCATGCCCATCTCGGGATCACTTTGTCCATTACCCTGATAGGGTGATTGCATCTGTTCGGTTTCAACTTCCAGTGCTACTGGTCAACTTCCGGAATCCTTCTGGCTGAAGAAGCTGCACGTCTATTGGGTGCCATTCTATACCTTACCCCAGATGTTAAATATATGCACTCAAGTATCAAATCATTTTACTGGTGCAAGCATACATAACCAAGTATGAGTAGAAAGAAGTCAGATGCAACTTATTTAAAGGATTGCTCATAAATTTTGATTTCAAAAATTGACTTGCATAAATCCAAAGTTGAGAATAGAGCATAAAATTGAAAATCTTTGACATACTAGTTCTTGAAAGACAACAAATAAATAATCATCTAAAACAAAATAACTCTCAGTTCTCTAATCCTCATCCGAACCCCCATCATCAGCCTCATACAACTAACCCCCAGTGTTCTTAGAAAAATCTACTCCGTCCCCACTAGCAAATCCCTCCATTGGCTCCTTCCCAGGGTGCCTAGAGCTCTCTCCGGTCTCAACTCGGCTGAACGAAAGAATGAAAGAAGGCCTGGGTGGAGACTCATAGTATGTTCATTCACATAAGTTCTCATTGGAGATCAAGTTTGAAGAAGATGAAGTTGATAGAGTAAATTTACCTTGAAGATGTTCTTGACCTTCACCAAAATTTCTGGTTTTGATCCAAAGTAGCAAGATGATTTGTGGAGTTTGATGTTAATAATGGTGTTGATGGATTCACAGCAAAGAGTAGATCAAATCTGGAGATTTTCGTGAGGGTTTGAAGTGCTTTGAAGGTGTATTAGGTGAAAGAAGGTAGTAGGTGTTCTTGGTGTAGTGTGTGTGTTCTTGGTGGCTAAAGAAAATCGTGAGAGGGAGGTTGGGAGCAGCTGCAGAATTTTTGTGGAATTAGGGCTGCCAAAATTCTGTAGGGTTTAGAGAGTGTTTCTCTGATTTGGAAGGGAAAGAAAAGGTTAGTTGTTACAATCCTTGAAGAATATTTTTAGGAAGAGAATTCGAAAACTAAATTTTCTAAGAATATCTTGATTATTTGGACAGCTTTGAAGTCTCCTATGGCCGACTGAATGTGTCGCTTTTTTGAGGAATTAAAGCTGGTTCAATGAGGCTTATGATGGCCGAAACTAAGGTGCACAATGCTGAAGAAGATGTCTGGTCAATGGTGTAAGATTTTATGGAAAGTTGCTAACCAAGATGGCTGAAATTTTGGAAACCAATCAAGTTAAATTGCAGGGATTTGATGGAGAGATTTTCGGACAGCCATTGCTGCCTTTCGTCCAGAAGCTTGAGGGAAACAATGGAGCTCTGCTAATGGAGGTTTAAGGGAGGTTTGGACAGAACTAAGTTGGTGTTTTCGGCTGGAGGAGAAATAGGAAACAAGCTGGAAAATTTTCCTGCACAAAAATTTCGCTGCACAAGAATTTCTGGGCAGATTTTCGGCTGCCACTTCCAGCCAATTTGCAGCGAGCTAGAAGGGGGGTTTTAGGGTTATTCAAGGCTGGTTTCTAGCCTTCTTCATGGAGGAAAAGCATGGCTAAGGTGCTACACAAAATCTGGAAGAAAACAGCTTGATTTTGGACTCTCAAAGTAGCGATCTTGCCCAGAATTTTCACTGGTTTTGTACAGCTCTTGAGTAGTCCAAAAATGGTAGAAATAATTCATGTTTCAAGCTGATCATAAGGCCATTTTTCTGGCAGCATTTGGAAGGGAATGTTAGCTAAGAAGTTCGACATTTTGAGGTACACAAGCTGGAAAATTTCAGCTCATTCCAAGAAGGAAGGTGAACTAGCTATAGGGTGAAATTTCAGCAAGCTTACTAGAGGGATTTTCCTCTTGGAATTTCCCACAATTCATCCACATTTTCCAGACCATGAGAAGCATTTTACTAGAACATTTTGATCCTAAAAGACCTCGGCACTTTACTGAATTTTCTGGAAAGAAAAAGAATAGAACACCTTGATCAAACTAAGGAGTTGAAAATTAAGAAAAAACTAAAGATCAAGGGAGAATGAATTCCCTTTAAGAATTTCGAGTAGAGTAAAGGAGTGAAATGAGAATTATCCTAACATGTTTCTCCTAGGTCATTATCACCACCTTGCTCTAGGCCCTTAAGGCCGAAACTAATCCTCCCTAAGCAAAAATAAAATTTTAATCAAACTAAAGCTTCTATGATGGAATTCGAACCCAAGACCTCAAGAATTAATTCCAAGGCTTTAACCACTAAACCACAACAACTCTTGTTGCTATTCTTACTAAAAAATTAATTCCTATTCCTTCCACAAGTTATCTCCCTATTTTCACCTCGGGCAAAATTTAGCATTTTGTCCCTCTCACACAATACTCACCAACAAGACTTCAAAATAATAAAACTCAAATCCAAAGCACATAAAATCATATGAAAATGTATTTAATCATGAAATAAAGCATGATATGCATCCCAACCCCCTTACTCTAAGGTTGGTTTTGGCTGGGGTTTCACACAAACAACAACCGGCTGTCCATTCCGGTAAAACACAGTCACTTGACAGAAATAAAAACTGCTAGCTCGGACCGGCATGACTAAGTAGTACTGACGTTTCTCTAAGTTGAGTTCATCTTCTGGAGGAGGCCTCCTGCCAGAAGACTCACTCTTGCTCTTCAAAACTAGTACTACCAGTCTACCCCCATTGAGTACTCAATGTAACATATCCCACTTGGGAAGAAAATGAACAAAACACAGTTCCACATGAAAAATGGCAATTAAGGATTTCCAAAGTCTTTGTCAAAATCAGTTTTAGAAAGAATTGAAGTTTTGAGTTTTGAGTAAATCTGCTTATTGATTTGCAAATAATTTGTTTGTCTGAAATGAGAACGGAAATAATCCTCAATTGCCTTTACAAAAATGAGTGACCATGCACTCTACATTTGGCTTGCCATAAAAAAAATCATTTTTCATCAAACAGGTTTTATGCAGGAGCTTACCTGATCCTTGCCCACAACAAAGGTCTCCAACAGCTGACCTAACCCCGCATAGGGTAAATACAAACCACAATCAAACTCAAGCCAAAGACTCACTTTCTCAAATAAAACTAACTCAACTTACTACAATTGTATCCCTAATGTCCCAAGCTTTAAGGCTCAATAATAAATAAAAAGGGTTTATAAAATAAATCTAGTTTGATATTAAAATAACTAGAGTTTGGGAAATAGGTACAAAAAGTTGAAGGTTTAAATCTTGCTAAAAATAAATTATGGTTTATTTGAAAAAGGGTCCAAGGTGGTATTAGGTAAAATAATGATTTACTAATAATTTAGTTGTTAGAAAATAATTGATAGCTAAAATTTGTTGAAAATAAATTTAAAGAGTCTTGCTTGAAAAATAATAAGTAAATCCTTAATGGGTTTTGATTAAAAGATAATAATTAAATTTTTAGTAATAAATATTTTATTAATTATAATTATTTCCATAAAAAGGCTTTAATTGATTTTATTATTTTAAATAATATATATATTTTTTTTTTATTTTTCTTGCAAAAACTATTATTTGTTTGACTAAAATATCACTATTTTATATAAAAGACCAAATCCACATTTTCCCATGGTTTTCAAAATTTTAATAGAGAAATCATATTATTAAATATTTTATTAATGAAATAAAATTTAGCTTAGGGACAACTAGATCATGATCATATTCCTATTGCTAACCACAATCATGAACATATACAACCCTTCAATTCATCAAATCATCCAAATCATGCATACAAGTATAGATCTCAATTTATCAAAACATGATCTAACCCCTACTAGCATAAATATGATCATGGCTTCAATAATCCAACATGAATATAAATCCCATTCACCAAAGATGACATAATCTCTAGCATACTTCATCACAAATACTACTTATGACATGCATCAAACCTCAAATCAACATGCAATCAACCAAGATAATCCTTCCATGCATAAATCTCATCTCCTTCACAAACATACATATATTCATACTTCAATCTCAACAATATATATATATACTCCAATCCTATCACCATCCACCTATTATCAATATCACCCTAGAGACATGCTTCTAGAGTTTAAAAGAAGGGTTGATGGTACTTACTTGGTTGATGAATGCTTTGAAGGAGTTTAGAGTAGATCTCAACTCCTAGATGTCTAATTTTGTCCATGGGAGATGGCGAGAGCATGATTTATGGAGAAGAAGTCACCCGGCCAAGGGAGAGGAGTTTCGACCGTGAGAGAGAGAGAGAGAAGAAGAGATCATTAGTATGTTTATTCACATAGGTTCTCACTAGAGATCATGATTGGAGAAGATGAAGTTGATAGAGTAAATTTACCTTGAAGATGTTCTTGTCCTTCACAGAAATTTCTGCTTTTGATCCGAAGTAGTAAGATGCTTTGAGGAGTTTGATGTTAATAATGGTATTAATGGACTCACAGCAGTGAGTAGATCAAATCTGGAAGTTTTTGAGAAGATTTGAGATGGTTTGGAGGGGTATTAAGTGAAAGGAAGGAGTAGGTGTTCTTGGTGTACTATGTGTTCTTGAAGGTTGAAGAGAATAGAGAGTTCTTGGATGGAGGCTGCCGAAATTCTGAAGAGATTAGGGCTGCCAAACTGTTTGTAGGGTTTAGGAAGATGGTTTTTATGGTTTGGAAGGAAAAAGGAAAGGCTAGTTGTTAAAATCCTTGAACAATATTTTTGGGAAGCAAATTTGGAAACTAGATATCACAAGAATATCTTTGATTATTGGAGAGCTTTTGGAGATCTGCCATGGACGAATTTCTGGGTAGTGTTTTGGTTGAATGAAAGCTGGTTGAAGGAGGCTTAGGGTGGCCAAAATTATGGAGTATAATGGTGGAGAGAAGGTCTGGTTGTTTGAGGTATATTTTATAGAAAGTTGTTAAATCATGATAGCTGGAATTTTGGTATCCAAATCAAGGAATGATTGCAGAATTTTTTTTTTTTTGAAAATCTTTTAGGCATCCATGGCTGGATTTTCGTGCAGAACTTAGGGAGAACAATGGAGTTCAGTTAATGGAGGTTTAGGGAAGGTTTTTGCAGAATAAGGTTGGTGTTTCGGCTAGAAGAAAATAGGAACCAAAGTTGGAAAATTTTCCTGCACAGTTTTTCGCTGAACAGCAATTTTCTGGGCAGATTTTTGCCTGCCATTTCCAGTCAACTTGCAGAGCGTTTGAAGGGGAATTTTGGGGGTATTCAAGGCTGGTTTCCAGCCTTCTTTATGGAGGAAAAACATGGCTAGGGTACTGAACAAAATCTGGAAGAAATCAGCTTGGTTTTGGATCTCTAAAGTAGCGATTTTGCCCAGAATTTTCACTGGTTTTGCACAGCCTTTGTGCAGCCCGAAAATGGCAGAAATAATTCATGTTTCAAACTGATCTTAAGGCTATTTTTATGGCAGCATTTGGGAGGGAAAGTCATCTAAGAAGCTCGACAATTTGAAGGTACAACAAGCTAAAAAATTTCAGCTCATTCTAAGAAGTAAGATGAACTAGTCTAGAGTAAAATTTCAGCAAGCTTACTAGAGGGATTTTTCCCCTTAGAATTTCCTACCATTCTTCCACATTTTTCAGAACATGAGAAGCCTTTTACAAGGACATTTTGATCTCACAAGATCACAGCATTTTACTGAAATTTCTGGAAAGAAAATGGATAGAACATCTTGATCAAACCAGGGAGTTGAAAATTGAAGAAAATTAAGGATCAAGGGAAAATGAATTCCCTTTAAGAAATTCGAGTAGGGTAAGGGAGTAGAATGAGGATACTCCTAACATGTCTCTCTTAGGACATCATCACTACCCCACTCTAAGCTCATAAGGCCGAAACTATTTCTCTCAAGCAAAAATAAAATTTAATCAAGCTAAAGCTCCTATGATGGAATTTGAACCCAAGACCTCAAGAATTAATTCCAAAGCTCTAACCACTACACCACAACAACTCTTGTTCTTATTTTCTCTCCAAAAATATTTTTCTATTCAATCCTCAAGCTATCTCCCTTTTTCCACCTTAGGTAAAAATTACCATTTTGCCCTTCCCACTCAATAATCATAATCAAGCCCTCTAGACTATAAAACACAAATTTAATGCACATAAAACTAGATAAAAATATATTTAAACATGAAATAAAATATGATATGCATCCCAACCCCCCTTACTCTAAGGTTGGTTTCGATTGGGGTTTCACACACCCATCTCAAAAACATCTACCATCCCTAGATCTCTAGTCCAACAATCCATAACTCACTTGAATGTACTTGCTTATTATTGGAAGCTACCCAAATGCACATATTCTAGAGTCATGTTCCTAGGGCCCTACACCATTAAGATTATCCTAGACAATCACAAGGGGGGTGATTTAACCTCACTTAGTGAAGCATAAAAACTCTTTTGCATGAGTCCGTCTTAACTAACTAGTGTAATACACCCAACATGCAAGGATATTGAACTCACAAAAAGAAATCTCACCCAGCATATATCAAAGTATAAAACCCTAACTTCACCAGACTACCAACTCACACTCAAGTATGAAGGTATCCATCCATGCTGTAACAGTAATAGTCTTGTCTCTATAATTATAGTACTTTAAGAGAAACCACTACTACTAGTCCAGTTCTACATATTCAAAATACGTTTATACCTATGATGTGAGTGAACTACTCACTGATTCAATGTAAACCATTCCTCATCAAAAATTATAGCACAATACTCTTACCTTGATGAAATGCCCAATTTCATCAAACACTAATAACTCAATTTTATTTGTATGACAAATACACATGGTATATACTTTACCATGAAGAACAACCCAATACATAGACCATTACTTGTCATACTTGGACCTTTAAATGGGTAATAATATAAGAAACAAACCAAATTGAATGAATAAGTATTTTATTCCAATATGTTCGGACAGAATACATAGTCTTTGAGCGCATACTTTCCAACAATCTTCGACTTACACTACAAAGACTAAGAAAGTCCGTAAGTGTCTACCCCAATGACATCTAAGTGTTTGCTAAACACCTTTTCTGTCAAAGGCTTGGTAAAAGGATTCGCCAGAATGTTGACAGAGAAAATCTGATCAACTACTATCTCCCGTTTTTGGATGAACTCTCGAATGAGGTAATGCTTCCTCTCTATGTGCTTGCCCTTCCTAAGGTTTCAAGGTTCTTTGCATTGTGACCCCACTCCAGAGTCATCACAATAAATAGTGACAGGCCTATCCATGTGTGGTACAACTCCAAGTTCTATGAGGAACTTCTGGAGCCACATAGTTTCTTTAGAAGCTTCTAAAGCAACAACGTACTCAGCTTCCATGGTAGAATTAGCAATGCAAGATTGCTTAATACTTCTCCATGAAATAGCTCCTCCAGACAAAGTGAAGACATATCCACTAGTGAATTTTCTTTCATCTTTATCTGGCTGAAAGTCTAAGTTTGTGTAACTGGTAGCCACCAAATCATCAGCACGATATACAAGCATATAATCTCTTATTTTCCTAAGATATTTAAGTATATGTTTTATGGCTTGCCAGTGGGCTTCCCTTGGATTTAACTGATATCTACTAACCATGCCTACTGCAAAGCAGATATCTGGCCTAGTACAAAGCATAGCATACATGAGACTTCCCACAACCAAAGCATAAGGAATCCTACTCATTTTCTGCTTGTCTTCCTGTGTTTGAGGACACTGCTTGGAAGATAAGGATAATCCATTTCTAAAGGGTATGGTAGCCCCTCTAAATTGATCCATGTTGTACTTGACCAATATCCTATCAATATAAGTATACTAGGACAAACCTAACAATCATTGCTTCCTATCTCTCAAAAGCTTAATACTTAGAATGTAGTTCGCTTCTCCCAAGTCTTTCATGCTAAACTCACTAAATAGCAAAACCTTAACGGATGATAATATCCCTGCATCATTTCTAATGAGTAGAATGTCATCCATATAAACTACCAAGAAAATCACTTTGCCACTATCTGATTTCCTATACGCACATGGTTCATCCACATTTTGAATGAAACTACAAACTTTCATAGTTTCTTCAAAACGTATTTTCCATGCTCGTGACACTTGCTAAGCTTACAGACCATTTGTTCTTGACTTCTAGCAACAAAAACCTTCTGGTTGGGACATATAGATGTCTTTGCTAAGATAGCCACTTAAGAGAGCCGTTATCTTGACATCTATCTGCCTTATCTCATAGTTATAATGACATACGATGGCTTAAAGAATTCGAATAGACTTAAGCATGGCTACTGGCAAAAATATTTCCTCATAATTCATCCATTCTTTCTGAATATAACATTTAACAACCAACCTTGCTCTATGGGTTTCAATATTTCCATCCGCACCTTTTCTTCTCTTTTATACCGCCTTACACCCAATGGATTTTATCCCTTTAGGTGTAGTGACAAGATCTCAAACCTGATTGAGATACATTGACTCAATCTTGACATTCATAGCTAGCTACAATTTGTCTACATCAGCATCAACAATGGTCTCCCCGTATCTAGTGGGATCTTATTCCTGATGATCAGAGACTAGATCATAGATCTCTCTGGTCCATTTTTCTGAAACTCTTGTGATCCTCCCACTACAACGAGGCTTAGTATGTATAGGAACATGTGATTGTCTTTCTTTTGGTTCCTCAATCAGGGTGTTAGAAGTACCTAAAGATGAATCAGTGACCAACTTCTTTTCTAACTCTATTCTACTTGAACCCATGGTGGAAGTAACTTGTTCATCCTCTAAGTATCTAGCATTAGTACTAACAAGTAGATTATGCTCTTAAGGATGATAGAAATATCCACATCTCGCTCCTTTTGGATACCCAATGAAGTAGCATAACTCTGATCTTGGTTCTAGCTTACTTCCTTTTCTCAACACATAAGATGGACAATCCCATATCTTGAGATAGTTCAGACCAGGTTTTCGTTCAGTCCACATCTCATAGGGTGTCCTAGGTACTAATTTGGAAGGTACCAATTCAAAATATAAGCCACTGATTTTAAGGCATATCCCCAAAAAGAAATAGGAAGAGATGCATGACTCATCATGCATCTGACCATTTCCATCAAAGTTCTATTTCTTCTCTCAGCTACTTGATAGGGGCTAAATTAGTTACACTTTTCCTAGCTATTTAAGGTTCTTTTGTAATATATTTTGTTCAATAACTAGTCATATTCTTTCATATTTGAGATTTTACCCATGGAAAGATATTTTGTTCATAATTGTAGATTTTTAGGATGAAACAAAGCAAAAACGTCGCAAACCAGATGAGAGGTGGTGCCGGCTGTAAAACTAGAACTGGTATTGGCTGCATTCTGGACATGTTGTGCAAAATTCGGAGAAAAATTGGCAAACGAGTAGAGAAGCAAAACACAACCAGCGCTAGCTCCAAGAGTCAAGGCGGCGCCAGCTTGCCCTGAAGCTAAGGCGGTACTGTGATTTTTCTATGTGGTTTTTGGTAATCTGAGGAATTTTAGTATCTTCCAACTTCTACTCGGCCAAGAACTTTGTACCTACGAGTTTAGGCACTTTCTAAGCCTATATATAGATGAAAAACACAAGGGAAAAAGGGGGAAATCATTGATTATCATAGAAAATCACTCAATCAAAGGAGGAATTCTTCAATTCAAGAAGGGTTGTACGAGAATATCTTCAAAAGAAGAAGGAGGAGGCTTGTCTATGAGTGCTTTCTTTTACTTTGTTTTCTTTTTCTTGACAATGATGTGTTGATTATTTTTTTGTAACTAGACATTGTTTTAAATATTCACGATATTTAGAGTTATTTGATCTTTTAATTAATTGATTGTTATTCTTAGTATTTAATTACTCGTGCTTATTACAAGATTAATTGATTGTGGCTTTCCGTTAACTTGCTTGAGAATAGGGTTGATGGTAGTTTAATTGATTGATTTCATATTTGTTATCTTTTAACTTGCCTGAAAATGGGGTTAATTGCTAATAACAGAGTAATTAAAGGTTAATTGATGTCTGTCAGAGCATGGATTCAATTAGTTAATTTCATGGGTTGAGTTTACCTAAGAATGGGACTTAATCAGAGAATTATGTCTAATGCATCTTTTCGGTAAGACTAGTTGTGACAGAGTATGTGATACTAAGTTACCTAGAAGATATGGATTCATGGATTGAGAAAGAAGTGAGTCTACTTTAATTCTCCATGATGCCAAGAGAATAATTAGTTATGATAAATGTTAGGTTTTTTAAGATCATGGTTGTCTAACCAATGGCTCGAGTTACATAAATCTACATCCTTGACATGTATATATTTTTATTTTGATTTTCTTTTATTTTTTTATTTATTTTTCAATTTATTGAATCAGTTAAATAATGAAAGAAATATAATTAATGTCTACTTGTTCCTTGAGGATCGACACTCGTTTAAATCCTATGCTTGATTAATGATGAGTACACTTACTCATATTTGTGATTTGGGTTGAACATTTTAATTTAAACTTAATTGGGAATGTGCTTAGTTTTTGTAAGATTTTTACACCCAAGTCCAAACACATCACTACTCCATTCTGCTGCGGAGTCCCAGGTGCAGTTAACTGATATACTATACAGTGATGTACTAAGTAATCCTTAAATTCACCGAGGAGGTACTCTCCACCATGATCCAAACGCAAAGTTTTAATTAGTTTACCTGTTCGACGCTCCACTTCATCCTTGAACTCCTTGAATTTATCAAAAGAGTCAAACTTGCGCCTCATCAGATAAATGTAACCAAAATGAGTCTGATCATCTATGAAAGTGATGAAGTATTGGTAGCCTCCTCTAGGTGGTGTAGTCATCAGACCAAAAACATTCGAATGAACTAATGCGAGTATCTCTATGGCTCTATCCGCAGATTCACAATGAGGCCATTCTTGCAATCTTAATGAACCTAAGAGTCCATCATGGATTAGCCTCTGAATCCGATTGGGATTTATAGGTCCTAATCTAAGATGCCACAAATACGAGTCATTTGATATGGCCTTTCTCTTTTTATTATTAGGTTCAATTTGAATTTTGTTTCTTAATTTTGAATATGATATATATAAAAAATATTCCCATACATGTTTCCTGAACAAATTAAATTACAATCTTTACTGATGGAAATACCAGAATGGAAAGAAACAGAATATCCTTAATTCAACAATTTGAAAATTGAAATTAAATTCTGTTTAAAACAAGAAACATATAAAATATCTTTTAATACTAACTTCCTATTACAATAAAAAAAAAAAAAAGCTCAAGATCTCCTACTATTTCATCCTATATTCTTGATTCATTGCCTACTTGAAGTCTATACTTGCCCTTACTGAGTCTCCTTGTCCTTCTGAACTCCTGCAAAGAGTTACAGACATGGTTAGTGGCTCCAACATCAATTGTCCAGGAGGATGTTGATCCAACCATTAAAATAAACCCTAGGTATAGAGCAATACCTAAAGTAGACTTGGCTAAAAAGTCCAGACAATCTTTCTTCCAATGCCCCTTTCTTGCCACACTTGAAACATTTGCCTCTGGGCTTCCTGTTGGGCTCGGCCTGACCAGATACTTTGGGTTGAGCCCCTACATTGTTCTGGACCTTCTCCTTCTTGAATTTCTTAGGCTTTGCCTTAATTCTAAAAGAAGAAGTAGAACGAGAGACCAAAACCTTTTATATGGGCTTCATGATCTTCTCTGCCACCAAAAGTGTAACACCCCCTACTACGTACCCTAAAAAGGGTGGGGATGTCGCCCCGTCCCGAGGACAAGAGGTCTTTAAAACAAGGTACATCAAATAAAGTCGAACTCAAAATGTCAAACTTAGATAAATAAAGGGAACTCTTATTACATCAGAATCAACCTTGCGAAAGTTTAAACATATGCATACATCGGAAAAAGAACATAAATGAACATCTGTCTCTCAAAACATGAATAAAGCAACAAAACTCCAACTACTAGACCTCCCGCTAGCTCAGCAGTATCAATCTCCTGAAAATATGATATAAAATAGTGTGAGATTAACATCTCAGTAAGTCCTGTGTATGTACATGGTACTTTAAATAGTTCATGTATGTATAACTAAAAACATTTACAGAAATATTTGGCAAGTCATAAATAATTTCTCTTTGCAAGGAGTGGAGTTTTCTCATTGTCACACTTTGTACAAAATAAATCATCCACTCGACAACAACAGTCATGGCGCCACACTTTGGGCTCCCATGATAAGAGAACGGTCAAGACACCACACTTTGTGCACCATGACAGGATTAGATTACCACACTTTGGGCGTTCTGATCAAGGGTGGGTGTACGGCCCACTGGGTGAGATACTCCTCCATCTCTTCACCCAATAAAACTATTTGGGTGTCCATGCCAGGAAAATAATACCTTACCAGGTAAAAATGCTAGCTCGGACCGGCCTGACCAATCAATACTATCGCCTTTTCAAGCAGAGCTTACCTTCTGGAGGTGGCTTCCTGCCAAAAGACTCACTCAAGCCCTCCAAGACTAGTATTGTTAGCCTACCCTTATTGAGTACTCAACAAACATATCCGTCAATTCCTGATTCACAATAATTCCATACCTTGGCTTTGTAAAACGTTATTTTCCTTAAAAAGAGTTTTCTAAAATGTTTAAGAGAAAGAATAGTTCTTGATAAAGGTGTTAGTTTGACAAAATCATTTAGAGAATACACATCCATTCCAAATAATCATAGATCAACATTAGCTTTACAAAGCTTTACAACATTCGACTTACCACCACAAGCATTTAACAACAGAATTTTATGCAAGGACTTACATGGTTCACCTCTGATAAACAAGATAAAATCAACTGCTTGCTTTCTTCAAATAACCTCCTGATCTAGAATCACATAATATCATGATCAAGATCTCACTCATCTCAAGCATGAATATAAACTCACTTATTCCCATAAACAAATCATGACTTAACAACTATCTTCAATAAATCACCCATTCCATGAAATGAATATATCATGAACATATATCCATCAATGACATGAGCTATATATCAAAAAGATCTTGACTTAACCATCACAATTCACATCCATCATTATCACATCAACCATAGCATCACTATCTATTGAACATACTTAATACATTACTCGCCTCACGATATTCATCTATCCCAACTAAGCCCATTCATCATGCTATTATACTACCATAGACATCATCAATCACATTAAACCTTAATTTCGTTCATCAAGGGTAAGAATTCCTTTACCTTACAACTACCGGATTAACAAGATCGAGATGCTCCTATGGTGATCATCCTAAGTTCACTTGAGAAGAAGAGAAAAGCTGCCTTCTTTATTCCTCTCGACCGAAAGATAAGAAAGAAAGGTGAGATTAGCCCTTATATGGTGAGGTTCAAGGGAAGAAAAATAGAAGAATCAATGGAAGAAAAGAATCGTGAGGTTGAGAGGATTTTTGCTTACCTTAAGGTGTGTTTGATTTTTGCTTAGTGATTGCTCTTGTGTTTTTTTTTGACAATTGCAGGGGAGAGTTTGTTGGAATTTTCGTGCAGCAAGGAAGGAATAGCCGGCTATTTTGGTTTAGGGTTAGGAGAGTTTGGTTTAGGGTTAGAAGATGATGCTATGAAGGTCTCCTAATAGCTCTAAACTTTCTTGGCAGCAAGGCCGAAAAACAGGCAGCTTGTTGTACCTGATTGCTGGCCGAAATTAAGAGAGGTTAAGAGGAGAAAAATAATCTGGAATTGTTCTCCTAGGCTGGCAAAACTAGTGCACAAGGGAAGGGCTGTGCGTGTTCAGGTTTTTTACCAAAACTAGAAGGAGTTTGTGTGGGTTTTGACAACCAAAAATTCTGGGCATGGAGGATGTGTTTGCTGTGCGAAAACTGTAAGCAAAAGAGAGAAAATTCTGGGCTATTTTGGTTGTTGTTCTGCTGCAAATCAGAGGGGAAAAGTGTAACACCCCGCTACCTAGGCCCTCCAGGGCCAGGGATGTCGCCCCATCCAAAGGACAATGGGCCTTTATAACTAGGACAAACAAATATAATAGCGAAAATAAAATGATACCTCAACTTAAAATTTATTACAACCCAAAAGAAATAATAATAAATTCAAGAATACTCAAAATAAATCCATAATAAAAATTCATCCGCTCTCAGCTCTCCTAACATTACACAAAATAAATCCTCAGAAAATTCTTCCAAAGCAGAAAATATATAGCTACTCATGCCCACAGCAGGATGGACCTGAAATCATGATAAAATGGTGGTGAAACAGAAATCTCAGTAAGTCCGTGTATGCTTTGGGTGTTTAGTGAAAACAGTTCGTGGATGCAAAGTGTGAAACCTTTATAAGAGAAATACTGGCAAGCAATAACATTAGTCAAAAGCAAAAGTGGCATTTTAGCTTTTCCAGCCATACATAAGTAATAAAATCAACCACTCGAAAGAAAGGGATATGGGTTACCACACGTTGGGCCCCATAACCGGTCTAAATGCCGACACTTTGTACAGGCTAACAAAAATAGGTGATCAGCCTACTGAGCAGGATACTCCTCCTTCTCTATACCCAAACAACAACCGGGTGTCCATTCCGGCAAACCACAGTCACTTGACTGAAAACAAACTGTTAGCTCGGACCGGCACGACTCACTTGACTGACATCTTATCCGGGAAGGACTCACCCCTCAGAGGTGGCCACCTACTGAGAGACTTACCCTAACCCTTCAAAGACTAGTCCTAGTAGTCCACCCTTATTGAGTGCTCAACGACGTTTCCCACTTGGGATAAAATGAACAAAACACTATTCCACATGAAAATGGCAATTTATGGGTTTTCCAAAGTCTTTAACAAAATCAGTTTTAGAAAGAGTTTGAGTTTGAGTAAATCTGCTCATTGGCTTTTAAATAATTCCAATGTTTGAAATAAGAAAGGATTTAACCCTCAATTGCCTTTACATAAATGAGTATCCACGCACTCTACACTTGGCTTGCCATAATAAACATTTTGCATCAAACAGATTTTATGCAGGGGCTTACCTGATTCTTGCTCACAATAACAAGGTCTCCAACGGCAGACCTAACCCCACATGGGTAAATACAAATCACAATCAATTTCAAGCCACAAACTACTTCCTTAATTTTAAATGGACTCAACGTACTACTACCATGATCCTAGTGTCCCAAGCTTTAAGGTTAAGAGTTGAGCCTAGCATAATTATTTAAAATTATTTAAAATAATTAATGGTTTGGGAAATAAATTTAATAAGTTGAAATCTTAAATCTTGTTAGGGAAAATTTATAGTTTATTTGATCAAGAGTTCTAGGTATTATTAAATAAAATATTGATTTATTAATAATTTAGTTGTTAGAAAATAATTGGTAGCTAAAATTAGTAGAAAATAAATTTAATGAATCTCACTTGAACAATATTAAATAAATTCTTAAGGAGTTTTGATTAGAAGATAATAGTTAAATTTTTAGTAATATATATTCTACTAATTGTAATTATTTTCATAAAGGCTTTAATTGATCTCATTATATTAAGTAATATATACATATATTTTTTTTTTTATTTTTCTATCAAAAATCATTTTTTGTTTGACTAAAATATCCTATATATATATGACAATCCAAATCTACCCTTCCTAGGGTTTTTTTTTTTTCTTTCAAAAATACTAAGAGAAATTATTTTATTGAATATTTTATTCTTGAAGTAAAAATTTATTTGGGGACAACTAGATCATGATCAAATTCCCATGGCTAACCACAATCAATACATACACAATCCTTTAATTCATCAAATCATCCAAATCATGCATACAAGAATAGATCTTAATTTATCAACACAAGATCTAACCCCTACTAGCATAAACATGATCATGGCTTCAATATTAATCCATCATGAATATAAACCCTATTCACCAAAGGTGACATAATCTCTAGCATACTTCATCACATATACTACTTATGACATGCATCAACCTCAAATTATAATCATCCAAGACAATCCTTCCATGCATAAATCCCATCTCCTTCACAATCATACATATATTCATACTCCAATCTCAACAATATATATATATATATATATATATATATATATATATATATACTCAAATCCTATCACCATCCACCTATTATCATTATCACCCTAGAGACATAATTCTAGAATTTAAAAAGAAGGATTGATGGTACTTACTTGATTAATGAATGTCTCGAAGGAGTTTAGAGTGGATCTCAACTCCTAGATGTCTAACTTTGTCCAAAAGAGATGGCGAGAGCATGATTATGGAGAAGCAGTCATCCGGCCAAGGGAGAGGAGTTTCGGCCATGAGAGAGAGAGAGGGGGAGAGAGAGAGAGAGAGAGAGAGAGAGAGAGAGAGAAGAATAGATCATTAGCATGTTTACTCACATAGGTTCCCACTAGTGATCAAGTTTGGAGAGGATGAAGTTGATAGAGTAAATTTACTTTGAAGATGTTCTTGTCCTTCACAGAAATTTCTGCTTTTGATCCGAAGTAGCAAGATGTTTTGAGGAGTTTGATGTTAATAATGGTGTTGATGGCCTCACAATAGTGAGTAGATCAAATCTGGAAGTTTTTTAGAGGATTTGAGATGGTTTGAAGGGGTATTAAGTGTAGGGAAGAGGTAGGTGTTCTTGGTGTAGTGTGTGTGTTCTTGGAGCTTGAGAGATTTCGAGAGATTGTAGTGTGTAGCTGCCAAATTTCTGTGAGAGATAGGGCTGGCCGAATTTCTGTAGGGTTTAGGGAGTTGTTTCTCTGATTTGGAAGGGAAAAGAAAAGGTTAGTTGTTACAATCTTTGAAGAATATTTTTAGGAAGTGAATTTGGAAACTAAATATTCCAAGAATATCTTGATTGTTGGACAGCTTTGGAAGTCTGCCATGGCTGACTGTTTGAGCAGAATTTCGGTGGGATTAATGCTGGTTTATGGAAGCTTATGGTGGCCGAAAATAGGGTGCTTAATGGTGAAGAAGATGTCTGGTCAATTGAGTAAGATTTTATGGAAGGTTGCTAAACAAGGATGGTTGGAATTTTGGAAACCAATCAAGCTAAATTGCAGGGATTTGTTGGAGAGATTTTCGGACAGCCATTGCTGCCTTTCGTCCAGAAGCTTGAGGGAAACAATGGAGCTCTGTTAATGGAGGTTTAAGGAAGGTTTTGACAGATTAGGGCTGGTGTTTCGGTTGGAAGAAAAATAGGAAACAAAGCTGGAAGTTTGGACTGCCCAGAATTTCATTGAACAGAAATTTCTGGGCAGATTTTCGGCTGCCACTTCCAGCAAATTTGCTGAGAGCTTGAAGGGGGATTTCTGCGGTATTCAAGGCTGGTTTCTAGCCTTCTTTATGGAGGAAAAACATGGCTAAGGTACTGAACAAAATCTAGAAGAAATCAGCTTGGTTTTGGACCTCCAAAATAGCGATTTTGCCCAGAATTTTCACTGGTTTTGCTCAGCCTTTGTGCAGCCCGAAAATGGCAGAAATAATTCATGTTTCAAATTGATCTTAAGGCCATTTTTCTGGAAGCATTTGGGAGGGAAAGTCAGCTAAGAAGCTTGACAATTTGAAGGTACAACAAGCTGAAAAATTTCAGCTCATTCTAAGAAGTAAGATGAACTAGTCTAGAGTGAAATTTCAGCAAGCTTACTAGAGGGATTTTTCCCCTTGGAATTTCCTACCATTCTTCCACATTTTTCAGACCATGAGAAGCCTTTTACTAGGACATTTTGATCTCACAAGATCACAGCATTTTACTGAAATTTCTGGAAAGGAAATGGATAGAACATCTTGATCAAACCAAGGAGTTGAAAATTGAAGAAAAATAAGGATCAAGGGAAAATGAATTCCCTTTAAGAAATTCGAGTAGGGTAAGGGAGTAGAATGAGGATACTCCTAACATGTCTCTCTTAGGACCATCATCCCTACCTTACTCTAAGCTCATAAGACCGAAATTCCCTCCACTAAGCAAAAATAAAATTTAATCTAGCTAAAGCTTCTATGATGGATTTTGAACCCAAGACCTCAAGAATTAATTCCAAAGCTCTAACCACTACACCACAACAACTCTTATTGATATTTTCACTAGAAAATTATTCTCCATTCAATCCACAGGCTATCTCCCTATTTTCACCTCGGGCAAAAATTACTATCTTGCCCCTCTCATACAATACTCACCAACAAGACTTCAAGACAATAAAACCCGAATCCAAAACACATAAAAATCATATGAAAATATATTTAACCATGAAATAAAATATGATATGCATCCCAACCCCCTTACTCTAAGGTTGGTTTTGACCGGGGTTTCACAAAAAGTGAGAGTTTTAGGAGCTGTAATTTGGCTAAATAAACAAAGAGTTTTGGTATGTTTTGCAGTGCAAATTTTCGTGTGATATAGTGTGTGCAAGCTGACTGAAATTCTATGCACAAAGCTGGCCAAAATTCTCGAAAAAGAAGGGAATAAAAATCTGATTTGTATAGCTAAAATAATCTGAGTTGATGAGAGGTGTTCTAGATAACTTGAGCTTGGTTTAGAAGAGTTTGGATCCTCTTAGGAGTGTAGGATTTTCGTGCAGCGTGTGCATGCACAAGGCTGATCGAAAATCCGCAAGATAAGAGGAACAAAACCTGATTTGTTTAGTATTAGAATAAAATCTGATTTGCAAGAGAATTTAGGATAAGACTCCCTAGTCTTGGAAGAGTTTGAGTTGAGCTAGGATTGCTCCAAAGGTGGTGGCGCAAGGCTGGAAAATTTCCAAATTTTTAGATAGGGTTCTATTTTCACAATCAACACAATATTTTGCTAGGAAAATAATAAATTAATTCAAGCTATCTAATCATAAAATCTGATTATTTAATTTCAAGCTGGAATTTAATTGCTCTGGCTAAGATTTTCGAAAATTAAAGAGGATAAAATTTGGAATAAAATTAGTCCTTATCCTTATCAAAAATCCTTGAGTTTGGAAGATAAATATGGAGTTTTATCTCCTAAGAAAATGGCGGTTGAAATTCAAAAGAGTAGCTAGGGTTTTAGCTAAAATATTTCCCTATAAATAATTAAATAAATAAAAAGGCTAAATCCGAAATTCTTTGAGAAATAAAAATAGGATTTTTACCTAATAGATTTTCTAGCTCTAATATTTATCTAGGAGAGTCTTATACCACTTAAACTCTCCAAGGTGACGGCTAGCTAGGATTTTCGGCCAAGGCATGAAGAAATCTAGAAAAAGAATTCAAAAAGGAAGCTAAGATTCGCAAAAGATAAGATTCGAACTCAAGTCACCAAAGGATAATCACCAAACCTAACCGTTAATCCAAATCAACTCCGATGTTAATATATCTCTAAGAAATTCCTTTCACCCTACTCCTTCATCCCTCTATCTCCTCTACTAAATTTCACCTAAACGATTCTCAAATAATGCAAACAACACAACTATTTTTCATTAAATAAATTAATGCAAGAGAAACCTTGAAAACCACATGCACCCATGCAAAAAATAATAATAATTTTAAGATATCACATGAAATACAAAATGCAATGCAATGCATGACTTTTCCCCCATAGGTCAAAGGTAATTTTGGGCAGGGTATTACATAGAGCTCTTCCATAAGCTCCATGAGATTCATATCCAACTTGTTCATGTGGTAGTTCAACTTAGACTGAGAATATGAATCAAGCAAAGTTTCAAGAACTATGTCAATTTCGCTCTCAGGATCTATCATTGTGCCTGGGACCTCGGTCCCCTCAAAGTAGGCAATCATATTGAGTAGATGCTCTAGAACCGATATCCCATCAACCATCCTAGTGTTCATGATTGCCCTAAGAGCTTCCTACCTTGTAGGCCAGATCTTGTTAGCAAACATGATACGCAATGACAAATCCATGTCGTACGCAGTGGCCATGTGCTTATGCTTAGATTGGAGCACACTAGACATGGAAGCCAATATATAGCACTTAGTCATCTTATCGACTTTCTTCCGTACCTTCTCGGCCTCCCGCTCCTGATCAGTGAATTCCTCCCTAATCTCAAGATAGGGATTCGTAAGAATATACTTGTATTCCTCGGCAATGAGTACTATGTTCAGGTTCCGCTTCCAGTCCACATAATTTGGGCATGTCAACTTATTCTCTTTGAGAATGATTGACAATGGACTGAAACCAAATATTTCTGAAATATTGCAAAAAACATTCATTTGGTTTGCCAGAAATAAAAATGCACATTCTTTATATTATTTCTTTGATAATAGATAACTCTTAAAACCATTATTGATAATATAAATAGTTTGGCCCTTGGAAAAGCTAACAGAGCTTCGTAGGAAGATTAATAGCATCCTAAGTTTAATGTATAACCATCACAAATCAAAACTTCCTAAAATGAGTAATGGTCTAGAAAAAGTTCTATCGATAGGATGGCCACTAATTCACACCACCTACGGGTAATCTAATGCTAAAACCTCCAACATGGGTTAGTTGATCCAAGAAAATACCTTATGATTTTTGTTTTACTCTTCCATTAGTTCTAGATACTTGTTAAAATCCATCCGATAGAGGGTTATAGTTAGAATGACACGAGGAAATTCACTATCTCTAATGAGAGTTGTGATGGAAGCCATATGGTCGTTGAAACCCCTCTCCCACTTAATCTTTTTTTGAAAATAGAGTTTTATACCCAACGAACGTTTTCTATAATCTTATAGTATCATTAACTTTAGTAAAAATCTAAAATTCATTTTTATTCTCTATGTTAAGGATTATACCGTTTTAGAGAATAAACTATGAATTTATTTTACTATTCTAAGTTAATAACCAAGTAAAACTTTATTAAATAACCTTAAGTTCAATATTATTCTCTAAAATTCCATTTAGAGGAGACTAAAGGGAGATTTATGGTTCGGTGGTACATTTCAAGGGTTAGGGGTAAGAACCTTAAGTTTGATCATCGCCTATTGAACAGAATATGCGGAGTTAGAGATGGCGGGATTCAATTTTTTGAACTAAACAAGTTCTTGGAAGGAACTGATCTGTTTGATTTGGGAAAGTTTGAAAGAATATTTACTAGTGGGAATAGTTTTAAGAACTTAAGTGATAGGAACACCAAGTGGTTGAATGGACCGGGTAGGATTTTGCACTACATAGTTTCAAACATGGTGGTTCTAAGTTTTGGTCACAAAACCTCTATAAATATTATGCAAATGGTGATAATGTTGGCGCTCTTCAAAAATAGGCCAATAAGTTTTGGGTATCTTGCTGCGAAATTAATGATGCAAACAAGAAATACCTCTAACAAAGCCCTGCCTTATGGAAACTTATTAACTAAAGTGTTCAGACACTTTAGTGTTGATCTGAGTTCTGTCACCCCTGCTTCTTCAAAAATGAATGTGTACAGCTTTAAGTCGTTTGAAAGGATGGGATATGTGATAATGAAAAATGAGTGGAAGCTGCTCAGAGATGTAGCTGATGATGAAAAGGAAAGGTTGTTAAAGGTTAAGGCTGAAGGCAAGATTGCCCAACCCATAGGAGTAAAACGAAAAGCTGAGTTAGAAACTTAAGAAGAATCATCTAGCAAGGGAAAACAAATAAATTAGGACATAGGCATTAGTCAGAGCATTTTGGAAGCAATCAATTTGTAGGCTGCTAAGGTAGACAGCCTTAACTCAGAAATCCAGACATTTGGGTACAAACTAACTGCTGTTGAAAAGAAGGATCATAAGGCTACCCAAAAGGAAGAACATGCCAAAGGAACCACCTTTCTATATGCTGCAGAAAGAGCTAGTCAACAAACTGAACAAGCAACACAGCCAAGCCCGTGAAAGGAATCTGGGAAAACCATAGCTAGTCCAAAAGATAAGGAACCGAAGGTTGATGCTCCTGTCTCAGTTGCTCCTACTGAAGTCCCTGACTCATCTAGAAAAAGGCATAAGCATGTGGTGGTCAAGAGAAAGTCCAATCGTATTGCTGGATAGCATTCCAAAAAGGGTATCGGGTCCAAGACAGAGACCGTCCATATTTCATAAGTGACCATCTCTTCGGACTGCTTCCAAGACATCTTCTGCTTACACACTTTTTACTGCTTTTCTATTGACCATTACTTTTATAATTTCTGCACCAGTCTTTGAACAATTTACATTCTGCATTTCTCTTGCTCTATCTGTTAATTATATATCTCCTCTATCTACATTTTTATCCATTTCTTTGATATCTTTATTCTCCTTACTCTCTAATTCTGCTTTTTGATTGATGACAAAGAGGGATAAAACTACAGATTGTGAGATTAATATGGATATATAGCGTGTCATTTGTTGTTAATGATTGATTGATGATTTGTTGTTGATGATTGTTGATGACTACTGATGATGGTTGTTAATATATAGATTGTTGATAATGATTGTGGAATTGTGAGTGATTGTGTGATCATGTGAATTTTGAATATATACTGGTTGTATATAATGAAAATTAGTTATGGATTGTATCTATGTCCATTTATGATCATAGTCTGAAAATACGGACTGTGAAGATATGGGCATTTTAATAGAGTCTATATTAAGATATCGTTGTTGTTAAGGACAAAAGAGATTGAAATATGTGTATAAGTCTACTGTACATTCTAACAATCTAATTTTTTGCCAACCGAATAATCTGTTTTGAAAATGATTATGATATGCTCTATGTTAAAAATCTGGGATGATGAGGATATTTATACCTATATCTTTGATTGCTCAGAGAATTTCCTTGAAGTCTAAAATAGCTTGAGAAAACTAGGCTGGATCAAAATCTCTGAAATTTTGTTTTTACCCTGCACATACACAGGGGGAGTTTTGGACTCACATTTCTTCAATCCAAAAGTCCAATCCAAAAATGGATTCTAAAAAGGCTAGTTTCTGTCTAATTTTACTCTATTTTGGACACATGCTTTGGACATCCAAAACCATAAGTCCAAAAGTTCCTTATTCTCACTCCTCCTAGTTTGGATGTGCTTTTTGGAAGTCCAAAATTTTAAATCCAGTCTTACTCACAAATCGCACTTTATGGCTTCATATCCTATGTTTATATATGCACATATTAAGGGGAAGCATTTCATCTTATGAGTTATATTCTATACCTCCTTGTGTACATATTTATACATTTTTTTTAATTGTTGCTATTCTCTTAAGGAATAGTCATGAGATGGAAGGGAGGAGGATATGGAGGTAGGTTGGGCCATAGGCTCACTAAACCATGTTTGTGAGTATATGCCTAAATATTTTTATCTTAATCTCATAAGCACTCATTGAGTCCTACAATGAGATATTGGTGTTCAATGAAAAATATTCTTACTTCTCTTGGTCTAACATGTGCGTACTGTTCATATCATTATTTTTATAGCATAATCCCATCAAGTTTGCCATCACTCAAAAAGGGGGAGATTGTTAGCTCTAAAGGCATTCTCCTGTGTTTTGACTTATAACAAATGTTGATGAGGATAACTTGTGTAACTTACATGTGATAGGACATGTTTGACTCAATTCTTTCAAGGCATGCATATAAGTTTACTGAACAGCTCTTGAAGAAATAGAATCAAAAGTGGTGATTGATCAAGAATAACCTCAACCTAAAAGCTCACAAGATCATGAAGTCCTTGAGAAAAAACTTTAGACTAGGAATCTTTTTATTAAGGTATTTTGTGTAAATTCCTATGTCTTCTTTACCTTATGATTCAGTTTATTTCTACCTTGAAGCACATAAGTAAAAATATTTCAAAGTATTAAATCTTTAGAATTTTGGATTGAGTAGTTTGGATGACTCTGCATCCAAAAGCGTTGTCCAAAACTCTGTGAACAGTGTCAAAATGTTTCTACCTAGAAAAGTACCTTTTTGGACTCACCTTTTGGATATACCCTCGTCCGATGCTTGAGTCCAAAACTCTAGAAAATCTAACAACGTGAAACTAGCCGTTAGAGCTTTATTTGTTACTTCTATAAAAGGTTTCAAAACTCAATTTTAAAGCAGATTTTTGTCCTATCTTTCTAAGAAACACTCTTACTGTCTAGAATACAAAAATCTCCCTTTTCATTAGTGCTTCAAAGTGAAATCAAATTACTTGAAAAAGGTAAAGTTTGTTGGTGCTCATTTGTTGTACATTTACTCAAAAGTGTGAGCTATTTCTAATTCATTTCTATAATCCTTTTTGTACATCAAGGTTATGGTGTAAAACCCATTTGGGGTGAGCCTTGATTAGTTGTTGATTGAGAGGTTTTAGAAAAACCAAGTGTGGTGATCCTCTTATGTAATTGGTGTAGTTAGACACCATTGAGTTGGCTGAGTTTAAAGAAATCTAATTTAAAATCCTTAAGTGTGAGCTTAAGGTAGTGAATGTAGATCTTAGTAGATCGAACCACTATAAATCTCGTGTTCATTCTCTTTGCATTTAATTTTGACAGGCTGCGACTTCCTTGCTTAAAAGTTTTCAAATCATTCAAAAGAAATCTTTCTAATTCTCACCTACCCATCTTTATTCTTGTATTAATTGTACATCTCTTGTCTTATCTTATTCAGATCGTAGTTGGTCTTTCAGATGGTTTAAAAGCTCTTCATTGTATCTCTAGCAAACTTCTCGATCTGAAATAAAAAAGGAAGATTTCAAAATATATATATATATATAGATTTTTGAAAAGTGTTTTAAATTTTCCAAAAACCTTATTCACCCCTCCTCCCTCCCTAAGGTTTTTCAATATCAAGTGGTATCAAAGCTTGCATTGTGTTGATTCTAATCAACCAAATTTCTTTGGGCTAAGGTACAATCTTTTTCAAAATCTATTGATTTTTAAATTTTTGTTACTTTTTCTCTTGCTATTTTTAGATGTCAAAAACTTGAAATTGTGTCATGAAAATCTTGTTAATTTAACCTATATGGTATATTGATGTTTGAGGAGTCATTTGGTGTAAAAATTTATTGATTTGGGGCCAAAACCAAGCTGAAATTTGCTATACTAAATTGAGCTACGAGAATGCACATAATGTGTTTAATATATTGTCTCAATGACTTGTGATTGCTTAAACTTAACTACCAAAGCTTCCATTCATGAAGTATTTGTTAGTGTTGTGCCCTAGAGAAAATCACTTGTACATTGTATATAACACATTTTATTTTAATAAAAGACATTAATTATCTTACAGTTTCTTTTGTTTACTTTTAAATAATATAATTGTTTGATAAAGTCCCTAGTACAACACTGTGTTAAGAAAATCATGACAGAGATCATGATATGAGATTCCTACTACACTATATAGTGTTACTATTAAATAATCCCTAGTCATAGTATTAATGAGACAGGACATCATTAATGCATTAAGACTAGCATGTGTTAGACTTCCTGATTTGATTAGGCGGTGGTTCTCATATCCGTGAGTATTGAGATACTCAAAGTTAACACATGGATTCTTGTTAATGGAACAAGTTCATTGGATGACCTAGCTTTGAGATAATCACATGGATAACTATTTAGTGCTAGTGATATAATCTCAATATAGCAAACGTGCAAGTATCATTAGACTTGAGATCTCCAAAGTACTTTGTTTGCTGCGCTTTGCACTTTGATTCCAATCTCCAAAGCTTGATCGAGGGCCACCTATGGAATGGATATTGGGTACATTGTGAGATAAATGAAAGTAGTTGAGAGGGTCAATAAAGGATTCACCACTCTTAATAGTAGGGGCGAATATCTCATGCCACTTGTAGGAATTACTACTCGAAAAGTCCTTGGCCAAGGCGATTGTGTATTGAAAACAGTTCTAATTTCTACACATCTAGAATAGTGGGTTCCTAGTATAAGTACTATTGTATTCGGGCCAGAATTAATTTTGGAGGGAGTTGGCATTAATTCTGTACTCCAAACCGAATGAGATATTGTATGGTGAAAGGAGTTAATTGTGCTGAAGTTTGTTATTGAAGGGTTCATGTCAAGCCACTTGACTTCCTGAACTCTTGGGTGGTCATGATGTATTGCTAGATACCGCTCATAATATGGGAATATGGGTTTATTAATTGATGAATTAATAAACCAATCCTGATAAGAATTAATAGGATTAATTCTAATTAATTATGGATTATTAATCTCAAAGACGTTTGGATTAATTCATGTTCGCTACCAATTAACTGGAAAACTTAATAGGTCACACACAATAGAGGATTATATACTCAAGATGTTATCTGATAACATAGTGGGGTTGATTGAGAGAAAGAGAAGTTGTTGTGGACAAATTATAATTAGTTATAATTTGTGGTCCAAATTGTAATTGTGAGAACTTAATGTTTCCAATTACAATTAGGAAATTCTAATAAGATTAGAATTCTCAGTTTTGGTAAAGGATTTGTCATGTAACATATAGATGGGATTCACGAAAAACCCTAGAGAGTTGTGTGACACCAAAACCAATGCTTGAAACCTTAATCCAATGGTGATTTACACGAAAATAGGAGACACAAAACCTCTTCTCTCCTTTCTCTTTCTCGTTTTTCTGAAAACAAAAACAGCTCTAGCCACCATCTTTTTCTGCTAGCATAGGAAATTTTGGTGCTTGAGTATTCCTCTGTGTGAATTACTATTAGAGATAATCACACACTATGATTATAGTAGTTAGACATTCCACTCTCGTGAAGTTGGATCTAGAGGATTGCTGGATCGCATCTCGACTTGAAGAAGAATTTTTGTTCTTCGGACGATCACCCAAAGGTAAAAAGCTGTTACCTTTATTATCTTTATGCCTTGTTTTCCACACATAGGTGGGTCCTGAAATGGTATCTCATTTTATTTTCCGCTCCGCCATATAGGATACGAGCCTGAGATACCCAACAGTGGTATTAGAGCTATACTATGTGTGGTCTGCAAACATTGTTTTGGCATGAAAAACTGTTTTCATGTATTCGTGCTTGTCATTGTTCGCTGTGAAAATTGTTTTCACTCGAGTCGAAATCGTTTCGAGCTTTGTGGGTTGTGTCTGTAGCACAATATGATTTTGTAAAAGTTATAGCATATTTCGAAAGGTGCTTTCTTTATGTGCTGAAAATTTCCTACAGAAAAACGTTTTCTTAAACATGGTAGTTGCCTTCCGTTTCATTTTGTGAATATGATTTTCTGTTTTGTTTTGTCTAAACTAACAAATTGGTTGTTGTTTTGAGCTTCAAAATAGAAAATTCTGTTGAGAATTGTTCTCACTAAAATTCTGCAGAAGATTAGGGCACCAGAAACTGTTTCTGGAAAATTTTTCTGAAAAAATGCCGCCACTTCCCGACTATAGCCGGTGCCGGGTCTGGCCTCCAAACCGGCGCCAGTTCCGTTCTGTTCATAATGTCTAAAAATTATTTTTGGAAGATAAAAATTTTTGGAAACCAAAACAAAGCCGGTGCCGGCTCTGGCTTCCAAACCGGCGCCGGTTATGCTCTGTTTTACATGATCCAGCTGTTTAAAAAAAAAAATGGAATAGAATTTTGAAAAGGGAAAAATCTCATTTGATAAGAGGCGGCAAAATAAAAATTTTTCCACGGGGACACTGCCCCCTAACCCCCGCCCATTGACCGGTCAGCAGGACCGCCATTATCGTTGCGAAACAGAACCCAAAAGCATTTTGTCAAAATTAGTTTTAAGACAAACAATTTTATTTTTCAAAATAGTGATTTTGAAATTTTAAAATTAATGTATTTTTCTAAAATATTGATTTTAGAATTTGTTTTATTTTTCTAAAATAGTGATTTTGGAATAATAAAAAGTATATGTTTTTTTTGTTTAAGCATAGTCAATGGCATGGTGGATGGTTATGTACTAAAACCAATTATATTTGTTCATGCATTTTACAATTTTGATTTTTATGAAATAGGGCCTGTGTGTCTTGCCTTCTCTAGAATTCTTGTGTAATTCTCTTCTTATCTATCTCCCCTCGAATGTAACTCGAGGTTTTCTCTCTTTAAGAAATTATGTAATTAGTTACATAGGTTAGATAGGAGTAGAATTATTCTATTTTGGAGATGGCAACCAAAACAAGGCGAGGAGGTAGGACCTTCTACTTAAATCATGCATGAATACATAGGGTTAACTATATTAATTTCTTTTATGGCTTAAAGAAATTAATTTAGGAAAAGTCCATAACCATACCACATAATCACTTTATTAACATGATTATCAATTATACAATTTATTGATTTTTATGCATGTCATTCAATGAAATCACTAAAAGGAACAAATTCCTCAATTAATATTAAACCTAATTCCTTCCGTTAATATAGTAAGAACAAGAGTCCTTTTTCGAGACCAGGTTGTTGGGCAAACCCAAGCCTACTTGACATCGGGCATGTTCAAGCTATGGAATTAAATTCCTTTAGAATTAAATTCCTGATTAATGGGTCGGGTTTAACTAAATTCTTTATCCTAGTTGGGCAAACTCAAGTATAAAGAAATTTAGAGGAAAAGTTGGGGTAGCCCAAAAGGCTTTAAGATTAAAAGCTGTTAATTACCTAATGATCCGGTAGTTACAGACGATGTAATTGGTATTGGATACCTACCAATGAACTCAAGGGTGGCTTGTTAGGCAAACCCAAGGTTATTCTTAAGGAATTTGGATACCGGTCCACTATGAAAGCTTCCAATGGGCTTTCCCGAATCAGTAGTGGGGACTATTGGTTTGAGTAAAATAGTGGAGTAAAAATGCGTTTAATTAAAATCCTAATTATTTGCATATCATGTGCATATACAAGTAGCAAATGCTCTCTATTTTTACATCTAGGTCACTTGCATCATGTCAACAAACTTGAACTTACGTAGCATTTTGGAAACCAATAAGTTAACCGAATCAAACTATCTCGACTGGTATAGAAATTTGAGAATCGTTCTCAAATCGGAAAAGTTGCTCTACATGCTGATGCTCCTATTCCATGACCACCAGCCTAAGATGCTCATGTTGATGAGCATGCTGTCCACATGAGGTACAAGGAGGATAGTGATACAACATCATGTATTATACTGGCATCCATGACTCCCGAGTTGCAAAAATAGCACGAGCATATGGATGCTCAATCGATCATTCTACATCTTCGAGAGCTGTTTGATGCCCAAGCCAGAACTGAGAGGTATGAGATCTCGAAGCAACTATTCTGTTGCTAAATGGCAGAGGATTCTTCTATGGCCACTTATGGGTTGAAGATGCTGGGCTTGATAGAGAAGCTTGGATCTCTCGGGTTTGCAATAGATCATGACTTAAGTGTTGACTTAATTCTACAATCTTTGCCTAATAGTTTCTCACAATTTGTGATTAACTATTAGATGAACAAGATTGAGTCCACCATTCCTGAGTTGATCAATCTTCTCAAAACTGCGGAGTCCTCCATGAAGAATGATTCCAATGCAGTTTTAATGGTAGAATCTTCCTCTTCTAAGAAGAAAGTTTAAAAGAAGAATAAGAAGGCTCCCGTGAAGCACAAAGGTGGTGTAAACAAGAAGGACGCAGCTACCATGGGCCCATGCCATCATTGTGGTAAGATAGGCCACTGGAGGCGCAACTGCAAAGCCTACTAGGAGACCATTAAGGACAAGAAGCAGAAGGAGAAGCTTACAAGCACTTCTACTTCTTCTCCATGTATGTTTATGATTGAGATAAATAATGTCTTTAGAAATGAGATATGGGTATTAGATACCGAATGTGGATCTCATTTGTTCAATAACTTGCAGGGACTAAAGAGCGATAGAAAGCTAGAGAAAGGTGATGTGGACCTACGTACTGCAAATGGGGCAAAGGTTGTTGCACTTGCTATGGGGACATACGAGTTGAACCTGCCTTTAGGATTAATTCTAGAACTACAAAACTACTATTTTGTACCAGTTTTAATAAAAAACATTATCTTAGTTGCGTGTTTAGACTTATGTAGATTTCATTTAATATTTAAGAATAAATATTGTTCTTTTTCATTGAATGATATTCATTATGGTTCAGCAACTTTGGTTGGTTTATATGTTCTAGACTTGGATAATCTAGTTCTCAATATAAACAATAAGAAACCTAAAATGGATAACTCTAACACCTCTTACTTATGGCATTGTCGTTTGGGCCATGTAAACGAAAATCATGTTTCTAAGTTACACAAGCTTGGTGACTTATGGTCATTTGATTATGAATCATATGGCACATATGAGTCTTGTTGACTAGGTAAAATGACTAAAACTCCTTTTCCAGGAAAAGGAGAATGGGCTAAGAAGTTATTAGAACTCATACATTCTGATGTATATGGCCCAATGTCAATACAAGTAATAGGAGGTTACAACTATTTCATAACCTTTATCGATGACTTCTCACGATATGGGTATTTGTATTTAATGAAATACGAATCTGAAGCCCTTGAAAGGTTCAAAGACTTCAAGAATGAAATAGAGAAACAACTTGGTAAAAGTATTAAGACTCTAAGATTTGATCAAGGAGGAGAATACTTGAGCCAAGAGTTCCTGAGTTATCTTAGAGATAATGGAATATTATCTCAATGGACTCCACCACATACACTTCAACATAACGGTGTATCTGAGAGAAGGAATCGAACCCTTCTAGACATGGTACGGACCATGATAGCTTCTACAGACCTGCCAAAATCATTTTGGGGGTATGCACTAGAGACTTCTGTTTATATACTAAACAGAGTTCCGACAAAATTGGTTAATACTACCCCATTTGAGATGTTCTTTAGTAAGAAACCAAAATTATCTCACTTGTGAGTATGGGGTTGTCCTGCCTTTGTTAAAAGGTCACAGTCAGACAAAGTTGAGAGTAAGTCTGACAAGTGTCTGTTTGTGGGATATCCAAAAGAATCTTTCAGATATTACTTTTACCTCCCCTCCGAAAACAAATTGTTTGTTTCGAAGCATGTCGTCTTCTTAGAGAAAGAGAACATGGTCAAAGGGGATAATAGGAGTAAGATTGAACTTAATGAAGTTCATGAAGATCAAACAAACAAGGATCAACCGCCTAACCCCACATCTATTGAGAGAATAGATAAACCTTCTAATACACAAGAACCTCGTAGATCTAGTAGGATACGTGTGGCACTTAAGAGATATGGATTTCTCATTAGTGACCACAATGACGTATTGCTCATAGATGAAGATGAGCCTATTACCTACAAGAATGTTCTGAATAGTTCAAAATCTGGCAAATGGCTTGAGGCCATGAAGTCAGAGATGGATTCCACGTACGACAACCAAGTATGAACTTTAGTTGATCCACCCAAAGGAATTAAACCTATAGGGTGCAAGTGTGTTTTCAAGAAGAAAATAGACATGGATGGTAACTTAGTTACCTATAAAGCACTTCTAGTGGCGAAAGGTTATCGTCAACAACATGGTTGACTATGATGAAACCTTCTCGCCAGTAGCTATGTTGAAATCTATCAGGATACTCCTAGCCATTGCTGCTCATTATTATTATGAAATTTAGCAAATGGATGTGAAAATAGCTTTTCTAAACGAAAATCTGACTGAGGAAGTGTATATGACACAACTTGAGGATTTCACATCCAATTATAGCACAAAGGTGTGTAAGCTGCAAAGGTCCATTTATGGACTTAAGCAAGCTTCTAGGAGTTGGAACATCCAATTTGATGAAATAATCAACGAGTTTGGTTTCATTTAAAACATGGATGAGCCTTGTGCATACAAAAAGGTTAGTGGGAATGCAATCGTTTTCTTATCACTTTATGTAGATGACATATTGCTAATAGGAAACAATATACCTGTCTTGCAAACGGTTAAAATTTGGTTGTCCAAACAATTTTCCATGAAAGACCTTGGAGAAGCAACCTATTCTTGGAATAAGGATCTATATAAATAGATCCAAAAGGTTACTTGGTCTTTCACAGTCTACATACATAGATAAAGTGCTAAAGAGGTTTAGGATGGATCAATTCAAAAAGGGATTCTTACCTATGTCACATGGTGTAAGCCTTTCTAAGTCGATGTCTCCTAAGACACAAGTTTAAAGGGATCACATGAGTAAGATTCCATATGCCTCAGCAATTGGTTCTATCATGTACGCTATGATGTGTACTAGGCCCAATGTATCTTGTGCTATCAGTTTGACGAGCAGATACCAATCTGACCCTGGTGAAGGTCATTGGGCGGCTGTAAAGAACATTTTGAAGTACTTATGAAGGACTAAGGATATGTTCTTGGTATATGGAGAAGGTGATTTGAAAATAAACGGGTATACTGATGCTAGTTTTCAATCTGACAAAGATGATTTCAAATCACAATCTGGCTATGTGTTTACATTGTGCGGAAGGACAATAAGTAGGAAAGGTTCCAACAAGAGACTATTGCCAACTCTACGACAGAAGCTAAGTACATAGCCACTTCTGAAGCAGCTAAGGAAATAAAGATAGAGAAAGTTCCCACGGATGAGAACATAGCTGACCCACTTATAAAAGCACTATCCCAAAAGAAACATGATTGTCATGTTGAGTTATTCGGTATTAGATACATGAATGATTAGCTCTAGTGCAAGTGGGAGTTTGTTAGTGTTGTGCCCTAGAGGCAATCACTTGTACATTGTATATAACATATTTTATTTTAATAAAAGGTATTATTTATCTTACAGTTTTTTTTGTTTACTTTTAAGTAATATAAATGTTCGATAAAGTCCCTAGTACAACACTATGTTAAGGAAATCATGATAGAAATTATGATATGAGATTCCTACTACACTGTATAGTGTTAGTACTTAAATAATCCCATATCATAGTATTAATGAGACAGGACATCACTAATACATTAAGACTAGCATGTGTTAGACTTCCTGATTTGATCAGCCGGTGGTTCTCATATTTGTGAGTATTGAGATACTCAAAGTTAACACATGGATACTTGTTATGGAACAAGTTCATTGGATGACCTAGCTTTGAGATAATCACATGGATAACTATTTAGTGCTAGTGATATAATCTCAATATAGCAAACGTGCAAGTATCCTTAGACTTGAGATCTCCAAAGTACTTTGTTTGCTGCGCTTTGTACTTTGATTCCAATCTCCAGAGCTCAATCGAGGGCCACCTATGGGATGGATATTGGGTACATTGTGAGATAAACGAAAGTAATTGAGAGGGTCAATAAAGGATTCACCACTCCTAATAGTAGGGGCGAATATCTCACGGCCATTTATAGGAATTACTACTCGAAAAGTCCTTGTCCAATGCGATTGTGTATTGGAAATAGTTCCAATTGATACAAATCTAGAGTAGTGGATTCCTAGTACAAGTACTATTGTATTCGGGTCAGAATTAATTATGAAGGAAGTTGGCACTAATTTCGTACTCCAAACCGAATAAGATATTATATGGTGAAATGAGTTAATTGCACTGTAGTTTGTTATTGAAGGGTTCATGTCAAGCCACTTGACTTCCTGGACTCTTGGGTGGTCATGATGTGTTGCTAGATACCGCTCATAATATGGGAATATGAATTTATTAATTGATGAATTAATAAACCAATCATGATTAGAATTAATATGATTAATTATAATTAACTATGGATTATTAATCTCAAAGACGTTTGGATTAATTCATGTTCTCTGCTAATTGACTGGGATACCTAATAGGTCACACACATTAGAGGATTTTATACTCAAGATGTTATTTGATAATATAGTGGGGTTGATTGAGAGAAAGAGAAATTGTTGTGGACAAATTATAATTAGTTATAATTTGTGATCTAAATTGTAATTGTAAGAACTTGATAATTTCAATTACAATTAGGAAATTCTAATAAGATTAGAATTCTCAATTTTGGTAAGGGATTTTTCGTGTTATGTATAGATGGGATTCACGAAAAACCGTAAAGAGTTGCATGACACCAAAACTAATGCTCGAAACCCTAATCCAAGTTGATTCACACGAAAACAGGAGACACAAAACCTCTTCTCTCCTATCTTTTTCTCGTTTTGCTGAAAACAAAAACAGCCCTAGCCGCCATATTTTTCTGCTAGCACAGGAACTTTTGGTGCTTAAGTATTTCTCTGTGTGGATTACTATTAGAGATTATCACACACTGTGATTATAGTGGTTAGACGTTCTACTCTCGTGAAGTTGGATCTAGAGGATGGCTGGATCACACCTCGACTTGAAGAAGAATTTTTGTTCTTCGAACGATCACCCAAAGGTAAAAATATGTTACCTTTATTATCTTTATGTCATGTTTTTCACACATAGGTGGGTACTGGGATGGTATCTCGTTTTAGTTTTCGCTGCGCCGTATAGGATACAAGCCTAAGATACCCAACAGTATGATGACTAATTTGACTTGTAGAATGCATTTGTGACGTTAATTGGTGTTGTAGTTGGGTAAATCTTCTTGTTGATGCTAGAAGATATTGCTTTCAACATTACATTTGTCTCAAGCTTGGAAACATTTGCACATCTTAAACTTCTACTTCTATTTCTTGAATTTTCTTGTGTCATCATTTCCTTAAGTGCTTGTTAATTGCTAAAATGTGTTCTTGAGGTTGTGATAGGCATCACTAAGTTTAAAACTCTTTGAAATCCATACATTTTCCTTGTTGCATACCAACTATTTGATAAAATGCCTAAATGACTTCACATTCATTGTATGAGTTCTTAGCTTGCATCTTACACTTGAAAATCATTGCTAGAATTGTGCCCTCTAGTGTCACCTACCAAGTGTTTGATAAATTGCCTCTAAGACACCTTTCTTTCTTATCCTTTGGAATTTAGTTGACTTGATTAGTAGAACTAAATCTTTTGAAGTGGGAAAGAGTTGGGAAGAACTTGAGTGAGGAACTGAGAGTTTGAAAAGGCAAGAGGGTGAGTTCATTGTGATAAAAGCCAAGAAGAGTGCAAACATGAGTGAAAAGTGACCACTAAAAATAGAGTATAAACACGTGAGGGAGTGAAGTGAGGAATTTTTCATGTGTTTTCTACTTCAATTTTGTGGGTACTTCTCTTGAAAGAAAATTCACAATGGCTAGTTGGAGTGAAAGTGAAGGGTATGACAATTATGAGGAGTCTTGTTATGGTGAGAGTAGTTATGGGGAATACAATAAACATGAGCAAAAATATGAAGAGGATGACTATGAGAGCATGGGATATTTGGATGAACATGATAAGAGGCCAAATACAAGTGGAAGGGAGTATGATAGCTATAAAGGAGACCTAGAGGAAAGCGATCAAGAATGTGAGAACTTAAGTCATATGGAAGATTGGAATAGGAGGAGGGAAAACAATAGAGAATCTTATTCGAGTGGGGAAGGATATGGTAGTTTTGAGGAATAAAATTGGGAATATGAAGAAGAAGGACATGGGATTGAGGAATATTGGAAAGAGGAAGTTTATGTTGGAGAAGCACAAAAAATAATAAAGCATGAGGTGCAAAAGAACTTGAGGGAGCGTGAATGCAAAATGTGTGGGAGTTTTGAACACACTTCCTATGATTGTCCAAAAGGAGGAAGAATGTAGTGCATAAGACACCTGAAGAAGAGGTGCATGAGAGGAAAAGCTATAATTGTTACAATAGTAAGAGTGATGGCCATTATTACTACAAGTGCCCAAGTTTGCTGCAACAACTAAAGGAGAAGGAAAAGTTGCAAGAAAAAATGGGAGAATTTCAAGCCTCTACAAGCATGGTGCAACAAAAGAGTAGAAGATAATTGATTTGTGAGATTTGTTGTAGTAGAAGGCACACAAAGGTTGATTGTCCAAATAAATTGGAATATGAAAGATTTTATGAGGTGCAAAAAAATGAAGAAAAAGTTGAGCAGGTTGAACAAAAGGTGATGATGAGAGTAAAAGAAGATGAATTACAAGGCTTTGAGAAATAGGGGAAGCTAGAAAATGAGGCCAAGTGCCAAGGAATGCTCGATCAAAATGATGAAGTAGTGCACGAAGAAGTTGAGAAAAATGTTAATGAGATTGATGAGGAACTTAGTGATAATGAAGAAGAAGAAGTGGATCCATTAAGCTTAACAAATTGGGTGATTAAAGAATATTACAACATTCTATTCTTTCTAGATGCTGAGTCAAACCCATTGGGAGTGTTAGAGGAGAATGACCAAGAAGGAGTTGAGCAAAATGGAGTATAATTTGTTGAAGAGCAAATGCATTTAAGGAAAGAGGTAGAAGGGAAGCAAATGCGTGCTATGGATGAAGGTTCCCAAAGTGCTTCAAGTACTCATGAAGTGAGAGAAATGTCACATCTACAAGAGGAGAAAAAGAGGAGTTAGTTAGAGGTGATGCAAAAGTAAATGAGAATGAGTGAAATTAGTGAGAATGAAGCATCTAATTCAACTTCACAAAATAACACCAAATCTAGTCGAGGAGATAGAATGGGTGGAAGAGATAGGGATACACTTGAGAAATCATGTGTATTAATTGGTGTTATGAGGGAAATTGTTGAAGCTTGTGTGGTTGAAAGAAAAGAATATCTACAAAGAGAAAATATTTTCTATTCAAGGTGTTAAATAAAAGAAAAACCATGTAGCTTGATTATTGATGGAGGGAGTTGTAAAAATGTGATTAGTGATACATTGGTGGAAGAATTAGGAATGGAGACTTTGAAACATCCTAAACCTTATAAGCTTCAATGGTTGAACAATTATGATAAAGTAAAGATGAACAAACAAGTCAAGATTACAATTGTCATAGGGGGATATAAAGATGAAGTGGTGTGTGATGTGTTTCCCATGCATGTTGGTCATATATTGTTGGAAAGGCCTTGGCTATATGATAGGGACGTAGTTCACCATGGAAAGAAACACACTTACTCTTTGTGCAAGGAAGGAAGGAAATTCATACTTTACCCTATGTCCCCAAGTGATATTGTAAAAGATCAAAACATTTTGAGGGAGGAAGATAAAAAGAGAAGAGAACAAAAAGAGAGGGAAAAATAAGAGCAAGAGAGGAGAGAAAATGAGAGAAGAACAAAAGAAGAAAAAAAGAGGTTAGAGCTCCAAATGCAAGCAAAAACAAGGGAGGAGAGAGAACACATGAGAGAGCAAGGAGGTAGAACAAGAGTGACAACTTGGGTTTGGAGAGGTGAAAACAACAAGAGGGAAGAAAAAGTGTGAAGTAAGGTGAGAGTGAAAATTTGGGTTGAGAAGAGAGGAAACAAGGCAGGAGTTGTGGAGCAAAAGCCTGAAATTTTACTTTCACACACAAACTCTTGTTTGAATTCTTATGCAAGGAAATCTGTACAAGCAACAAGGCATATCGATTCGAGGACGAATCATCCCAAAAAAGGGGAAAATGATAAGAATCTGTCCACGCAACAAGGCACATCTAAAGAAGGGGAATGGAAAGTCAAGACTTGCTTCAGGTCTCCTTAGTTTTGGGAGGATTTTCAAGCCATCCAAGAAAACAAGCCAAGAGTTAAAAACATTGTCAAGAGATGGGTAGTGAAGAGAGCTATAAATGGGACACAAAAGGAACAACAATCTTTGTGGAGAATTAAGCCAACATTGAAACAAAGATTGAAGACCAAAGAACTAACAAGGAGAGCTCGAGACGATCAACATTTTATTTGGAAGATCAAGGGAACACATGGGAAAAGTAATGAACATCAAATGAGCAGGGGTTGGAGTGCATTAAAGTAAGAGAGGTAGCCCAGACTAACCTGGCACCGACCCAAAACAACCCGGTGTCAGCTTAGTTCTGGCTCGGTTCTGTTGTGTTTATCCTGGACAAAACCTAGTCGGTGCTGGCCCTATTCGGGCCAGTTCTGAACTTTTGCAAATTTTCTTATTTTCAACCTTTTCAGTTGTAATTTTAGTTCCATGACTTTTATTATGTTTTAACCTATTTTAAGGCATGTAATATGGCCTCAAAACTTGTATTAATGCCATTTAATAGTTAGGATTAGTTGCTAAGTAGTTTAGGTCAAGGCAACTATAAATATGCTCTTATAGCTTTGTAAAAACAACCTTAGAAGATATATGAAATATTTGAGAATTCAAGAACTCTTTAAGAGCTTTCGAGAGGGTGATCCTCTTGGGTGATTCCCATAAACATCAAGACTAAATTAAAGGATTTAGTCCCACTTTTGATCTTGTCTCTAAACCTAAAGGGGTAATCTAAACTTCATTTCTATTATATGTGCTAGGTTGCCTAGAATGTTTGATAGGATTGAGTTAGGTGCCTTCAAATTCCTATCCTTGGTGTTCTAATCTCTAGTTAGATTAAGGTGTTTTTGAAGTATGATAGATTCACATTATCACAAGAGTGTTAATTTCTTTGCATTTTGGTGTTCTTGTGTGTGAGTTTGTTAGGGTTCTTGTTCTTGAGCTTAATCCACATTTTTGGAGCTTCCTAAGATCATATCACCACGGCACCATGCATTATCAGAGTTTAGAAATATCCAGACTTCTGGGAGTTAACGGTGCCATGCACCTAAACTTCGATGTCACCGTGGAAGATTACAGTACACAAACAAATCAAGTTCCATGATGTAGTTTCAAGGCTGATATAGTTCTTGAAAAGCATGCATGACACCGTGCATAACACCTTCCACGGCGCCATGCAATATCGCATATTAACTCCTATTTTGCAATTTTTATGGCTTTTCAAGAAGAACCTATAAATACATCCTATCTTGGTCATTTCCAAAAAAGAGCCATACAAGAAACACATCTGAAAATCTCTTGAAAACATTAAGGAGAGCTAAAAGAAAATATCAAGACTAGATTAGAGGAGCATTCCAAGGCAAATCCAAAGAAAAAGAAAGGCACTTGTCTCTGAGCCTTTCTTTTCTTTCACTTTGTAATTTGGATTTGTGATGTCTATTTTGCTTTGATTTAATTGTAATTAAAGGGTTGTACCCTAATTTAGTTTTGTATTAGATTATTATTGGATTTATTGAGTTCTATTTGAGTAATCTATTACTTAGGTTTATTGATTGATTGGGTTATTCTCTTGTACTGAAATTGAGGAATGGATTTATGGGATAAGCACCCATTTATATTGGTTCAATAGATTTATTTTCCCTTAATGAACTTGAGAAAGGATTTGAGGGATGAGAATTTTGTGATAGATGGGATTGTTGGGTCAACTAGGGATAGGGGCTTGGGACCTTTTGGCATGATAGTTATGAATTTTTTATTTATATGCATATTTGGGTTTGATTTGTATGATAGAGATATCTATAAGTTTAACTCAAGAATAGAGAACTCATTACTTAACAAAAAATGAGTTTTATAATATTAGAGGAATTCACTTTGATTACATGGTTAATCTCCTTTTTCTTACTTCCATCTTGCTATTATGATTTTTTAAACTCTACCTTGTAATTAGGTTGATGTATTCTTGTTGTGCTTATTAGTAGTTACTGGTAATTGATAGTACTTAGTGTCTTATTTCTCTATTTTTAGTTGATTGTACAATGAAGCAACGGTGATAGTAGGGATAGTTGAAGCAATTCCTAGGGATTTTTCGATACTTACCAACTAAACTCTATGCTACATGATAGGTATACTTGCCCAAATGTGTGTGTATATGAGTTAAATTGGTATTTTAAATTAAAATTTGATTGAGCCTTGGACATATTTTTATAGCTTATTAGCATATACACAAACGCACACCGTCAATCATCCAACTAATATTCAATTCTATAACTCAAATAAGCAAATAACAACAATGCAACTTGCCTTTGATAGGAGAAAACACAACTTGTCCAAGTATATCAAACCAGCAAAAAACTACAAAAATCCAATGAACATTACAAATTATCTCCCTACCTTGTAAGAATACGTTTAGAATTTGAACAATAATCACTGAAAGTAGGTAAATGAAAGTAAACAAGCAACCAACAACAACACTAAGAATTTTTTACGTGAAAAATCTCTTTAATCGAAGAGGAAAAACCACTGGACTTGAGTCTACCTGCAAACCCTCTCAACAACAAATAAGTGAAATACAACCCAAAAATGAGGTAACAACTTCATCAGATTCATGAAGAAGACGAGAAATGGAGAGTTTCACCCAAAAATAAGGCTAATGTCCAGCACGAATATCTCAGAAATTGGCCTACACCATTCAAATTGAAAAGCTATGTCTCCTCTAACGCGAGTCCAAAAATTAGGCAACTTAGGTCACAAACGATCATCCAATCAAAGGCTAATCATAACTGCATAATTGGAATTTGTCCAGAATTTTCTCTCCCTTTTCTTCTCTCCCTTCTTCTCTTTCTCACTGCTATCTTCCTCCTCGCCCTTGATCAAACAACCTGTTGAATCAAGAATTTTAACAAACCAAAAATGGGCCTCAAAGACTTGGGTTTTTGTGACATAGGAGGGAAAGCCTAATCAAACACTTCTTTCCCATCATCTACAAGATATGCCATTTCTATCTCATTCTAAAAACCTTAATTCACTATAGAACGAAATTGCGGCATACACATATCATTCTTGGGTCGTAATTATGATAGTTAAGGCTTCAAGTATGGATTGTTCACCACAATTAAAGTCTGTGAGAGAATTAAATATGGGAAAAAAAATATTAGGCTTCTTTTTGCTAGGAAGAGGAGAAGCTCATAGAGTAGAACGGTAATAAGGGTGCGAGGAGGAGATGGAGGGGAAGGCAACTATAGTGCACAAGGTTAAAGGTCGTTACCGGAAAGAAAGGAAATGGTGGTATTGCGAGGATGGGGAAAAGGCAACACGGGGTGTCGAGGGGAAAAAGGCAATGAAGTTGGGGTTGCAATGCTGCAAGAGGGAATGGCAATAAGGGTGCAAGCAAAATGTGTGGGGGTGGAGGAAGAGGCAAGGAAGTGAGAGTGAGGGAAAGTGCAGGCATTAGGGCAAAGAACAGGGGACGCAAAGGTAGGGGAGGAAGCCGATGAGGGTGGTGCTCTGGTGCTGCAAGAGTGGGGGGAAGAACAGCAAGAGGGCAAGTAAATTTGGGGAGGGTTGTGGTGTTAGGGGAGGAAGGCAGATCCAGTTCACCGAGGGCAAGGAAGGATTCAACATTTTTCCTTTTATTTTAACTATTTTGCCCCTCAACACTGTCACATACCTAATGCATAACTTCTTCCGCCGGATTCCACCATCTAGGGCTAAACCCAATTGATAAGAAATTATGAAATGAAACAATAAGACAGAAAAAACATTTTTTGGTATCTTTCCATCATAGTATATCTAGTTAATGCAGTTGATTTTCTACATGAGCTTCAATCCTCTCATTTTGACAAATTAGACCAGCAAGTTATAATAGCAAGGGAAGAATTAATATTATACATACTCATATTCATTAAACCATATTTCCTATTGGCCACACATTTATTGTCTTACAAAAAACACAAATGCTTGCATTACAGCTTGAAGAGCAATAAAAAGATTATGTAATGAACAAATAAATAAATAAATTGTACTATGCTAGAAATCATCAAAATCATAACTGTCATCATAGTTGTTATTTTCTTCTTCATTGTCGTAATCTATGCCTTGATCATATACACCTCGAGTGGCACCATCTTCCTCGTAGTCGTCCTGCAACTGAGGACTCTTTTTGCTGTCATGTGGAGGCTTATCATCAGCAGGAGTCACCGATCGACTTCTCTTGGAATTGTGGGGAATTGCCTGTTAAAGCAAAAAATAAATACTTTAGTGGTGAAACAAAACAAAGATGAATTTACTCAACTTTTCTTTCATGGCTCCGAATGTCCATCATATTTGATGTTATTCGACATGTGTAAGCAATGAAAGTAAAACTTTGCAGGGAAGATCGTGCATGATTATGAAAGCCACCCTCGTAACTCAAACCTACTACCATAGTCCAGAATAAGTGGGAAAACCAATTCAGCGCTTATATTTTCAAGTAGCATATAGGCTCATTACACAAACTCCCATCCTATCTACGACGTAGATTGTTTGGTTGACCTCATTAGAATTATTTTTCCAAACTTGATGCCTAAGCAGAGCATCTTCGATATTCTTTTGAATCTAGTGCTAATCTAAACCACCTTGTATACAAATCTTAGCTGAATAGCGTGTGTTTGGAGTAGGAATTTTGCCTGCTATATTTTTCGGTTGCAAGATCTTAAAGAAAAATGGAGGAATAGAGACTGAGCTGTTGGAAAAAAAAAGGGTGGGGGGTTGGGTGAGTATTTACGATATGATGAAAGACATGGAAATCAAGAGAGATGACAAAAGTAATTGAGGAACCGGATTGGAACACGAGATGGAATTTTTCTAGTCAAAATATGTAACAATATCGTAGAATGAATTTCTTTTTTCAATTTGACAGCAAGAGTACCATGCACAAGACTATTTGTGCAACTACGTAGAATAGCTTTTCAGGAAAAAGAGCAATCGAGGTTTGTTACTGAACTGCAGCATAAATAAAGATATCATCATAATATATGCCAAAGTTTGACAATGAACTAGAAAGGGTTTCAGTCAGTATTAGATAAAATCTTCAGAAGCTCCCTGCTCCATGACTGATTCAGTTAATATTTCAACAAAGGGGAGTGATATTCACACTCCCTTTTCAGCTTCTTGCACTCCACTCCCTCCCCCCTCCCACCCACCCCCGATTCCTCTTTCTTAAATTTTGTGATTCAAAAGACTACAATATCCCCGTAGAAATTACTTTTGTTGAACCCCTAAATTTGGTAAGACTATTTTGCCCACAACTTGAATTAATCTAAAAAATCTACCAAACGAAAGGAAAAGATGCAAAAGAAAATACAAATGAAACTCAACATGCCTCACTTTAACTAATTATAAACCAAACGAAACCCTCAGAATAACTTTCACTGTTTTTTATTTTACTAAGAAACACAATCTAAATGGCTAGAGAGGCAACTACAGTGGATTCACAAGGTGGAAAACTGGAAGTCCCACTGCCATGAATTGGGTCAAATTACTCCAATTATTCAATAAAATTCCTTACTTTTGAACTCAATTGACTTCTCCCATTATGGATTTTGGTTAACCTATATTTGGAATTTGGAACCAGAGAGGATGAGTTGGCTGCTTGTACTTAAGAAAGGGGGAAGAATCAGATCGCGAGGAAGATCGGAGGAGGCAGGTTGGATGAACTGGGTTGTGTGGGGCATAAGACACTAAGGCTTTTGTCTTCTTCATTCTTTCCCTTCTTAACAAGACAAGTATCAAATAATAATGGCATGGTGGCAGTAAGTTTGAACAGGACTTAGCCTTCCTCCTCTTTTATCCACCCCCACCTCCCCCCCCCCTGAACACACCACAACAAATACATTAGGGATGTGAATTGAACATAAGACCTATCGCTTGATAAAACATATTTCTAACCAATTAAATTATCACCTTGGTACTAGCATTTTTGTTTACTATTTAGTAATGTGATCAATTACGTTAATCAGATCAGATTACAAAGATTCATTCAAGCTAACAGCAAATTGGTCCATAGAATTTAGTGGGCCAACAAGAGTTATTACTATGGGGGTATTATAGACTTTTGAATCGTAAAATACAAAATTAGGGGTGCACAAAGCAGAAAGGAGAGTATTTTTGGAAGTACGAAAATCTTATCTCTTCAACAAAATAGTACGAATGAATGTGAAAAATGAACAAAGCTAGAGTTATGACAGCAGCAGAGCAAGAATGAAATATCTGAAACGAAGGAATTAAGAAGCAACACATACAGATTCATTGAATAGCTTGTCCAGAACATCATAGTTGATTTTAGAACTCAACCTCTGCAAGAAACAAAATAAATGTGCATTAGTTACACGATAGGACATAGTAGATAACATGCAAGGAGACAGGAAAACTTGAAGGGACAAACAATTATATGCAATGGAGAAAAACTATAAACATGAGGACCAGAAAGGCAGTCAGAGGGAAAAGACAGATTTCCCACTAGAAACCCATCCCGACTAGCAGATTAAAAATCTGTCCTCTTTACATTTCCTCCGAGTATCAACGCTGATATTCACCTTAAATAACAAAGACAAACTTTCAAATGGTAACTCAATCAAAACCATATGGTTTAATTTGTAGTAGTACAGAGAAAAGATCCATAGCCATGCCACAAAAGAATCTTGAGTTACAAACATGGATCAAGTTTCTATTTTACTCCTGAATTTATACCCTCATCATAATTATAACTTAACCAGAAACTACATTGGCTTGCTTATTAATTAGCATAAATTCTATGACAGTTCTATACCCTACAATTGAAAAACAGCAAAAGTAAACATTGTTCAGATTTCACAAAGCTGCTACCAAGTATCTTAACCTCAGCCTTCATTTTCCCCCCTTTTATGCAACTGACTAATCAAGTATCAAATTCAAAAACACTATATTCTAAAAACACATTGTTGCCATTACCCACCGGCTCATTGTGAAATATCTGATTCTTTGCTACTCTAATCTGTATAAAACTGCTGTCAGATCCATCCCCAACACCACCCCCCCCCCCACCCCCAAAAAAACAAGGAAGCAAGTCTCAAACTTTATCTTTCCCATCTTTGTCAGGAAAAGCTAATCCCTAAGAAACACTAATGAAAGCCTTCAAGAAAGGCCCCAGTTAATTATCCAATTGTAAAAAAGCCGATATTTATACAGTGACTCCTGCTAGACAGTAGTAGCAAAAGAAATGTTCAATCCAGATGAAAACATTTTTATTTACCACTGCAGCCATATGGGCAACACTGAGCAATTTCAAGGTTATTCCACGTTTCATATGAAGAATTCCTGGTAAAACATAAGCAAAGCAAAAGGAATTATGATACTATTCTAGTGCAGTGCCATGATTACCTTTCTACTTAACATTTGCCGCGTTGCTTCTGCAGCAGTTTGAGCTGGAGTCGAAGTTCTTAGCTCTGCTGCTCGCTTCTGTTGTTTTTCCTGAAATGACAACAGAGCGAATATATATGTATCTAAGTCAGAACTTGTAATCACCAAACAATGTTCGCCATATTATCAATAACATTGAAAAATTGTTGGCAAAAACAGGTAGAATGGGGCTGAAAAAGCACACCAATTTCATTTGACATGATGCCATATTTATACAAGAAAAAGGATCAGTTGAATTGCTCAAAATCCTATCCAGAAAATTCTGGAAACTGAAAAACCAACTAGCTTAAAATCAGCAAATAACAGAAAATCCAAAGTTGACTTATTCTTAAACACTCCTCCTTGCTTCTTTTGCTGCAAATCCCTAAACTCTTCCTCAGATCTTAGAACTTGGCTTTGGATAAAGCCTTTGTAAGAATATCAGCCAATTGATCCTCACTCCTGCAATGTACCAAAAAAACTTCTTTGTTTCTCTGAACTTCTCTAAGAAAATAGTACTTAATCTTAAAATGCTTTGTCTTGCCATGAAAAACTGGTTCTTTAGAGATAGATATAGCAGCTACATTATCAACAAATATTGTTGTGGGCTCCTTCTGGTCATGATTTAAATCTGTCATTAGCTTTCTTAGCCATAAAGCTTGATTAACAGCTCCAGCAGCAGCAACATATTCTGCTTCAGCAGTTGATTGAGCTATGACATCTTGTTTCTTCGAACTCCAGGAAAAAAAACCTGGACCAAGACTGAAAAAATACTCCTCATATCACTAGATCCACCCCAATCACTATCACAAAAACCATGCAAATTTAACTTATCAGATCTTCCAAACCAAACTCCAAAATCTGCTGTGCCTTTAACATATCTAAGCACTCTTTTAATAGTTCGAAAATGTACTTCACTTGCACAATGCATGAATCTGGACAAGACTTAAGAATATAAAATATCTGGCCTTGTTGCTGTTAAATACATTAAACAACCTATGAGACTTCTGTTTAGGCCTTCATCCACCTTTGCTGTCCCATCATCTTTACTCAACTTCTCATTTTGCATCAGAGGCGTACTTACAGACTTGCACTTTTCCATGTTGAACTTTTTAAGTACTTCCCTTGCATACTTAAACTGTCCAACAAATATCCCTTTCTCCTGTTGCTGAATTTCCATGCCAAGGAAAAAAGACATCTCTCCAAGGTCAGTCATCTCAAAAACTTGCATCATTTGATCTTTAAATTGTTGCACCAGTCCTATATTGCTACCAGTTACAAGCAGATCATCAACATACAAAGAAATTGCAATAAGATCATCATTAGAAATTTTAACATACAGAGTTGATTCACTCAAACTCTTTTGAAAACCAATCTTGAGTAGATGTTTATCAATTCTATTGTACCAGGCTCTTGGAGCCTGTTTTAGACCATACAAGGCCTTTTTAAGTAGATAAACCTTGTCCTCTTTTCCTTGTACTACAAAACCATCTGGCTGCTCAATAAAGATTTCCTCCTCCAAATAACCATTTAGAAAAGCTGATTTGACATCAAGTTGATATACTTTCCAAGTCTTTTGAGCTGCCAATGCCAAAAGCATTCTAATAGTGTCAAGCCTTGCAACTGGTGCAAAAGTTTCTGAAAATTCCACCCCAAACTGTTGAGCATATCCTTTTACTACAAGCCTTGCCTTGTATTTATTGACAGATCCGTCTGAGTTGAGCTTAGTCCTGTACACCCACTTTACCCCAATGGGTTTCTTGTGACTAGGTTTGTCCACCAAGATCCATGTTTGGTTTTTCTCTATCATCCTCAACTCCTCCTTCATTGCATCAATCCACTTTGGATCCCTTGCAGCATCTTCATATCCTGCAGGCTCCAAAACAGCTAGGTTACATCTAGCATAAATATCAACAATTGACCTTGTACCTCTAACAGGTGTATGATCATATGTTTCATCATCAAGTATGTTATCCTCCTGCTGATCAACTGTGTCATCATCGTTTTGCTGCTCTTGTATTATGAGTATTGGCCTTGAAGTTGGCTGACCAGAACTTGAAGTTGGCTGGCTAGGATCCTTTTCTGTTTTTTCCCAATTCCAAGCTGAATATTCATTGAACTTGATGTCTCTACTGACTATTACCTTCTGCTTTGAAGGTTGATAAACTCTGTAACCTTTGGTGGTGGTGCTATAGCCAACAAAAATTCCAACCTCTGACTTGTAATCTAGTTTCTCTCTTTTCACATCTAGAATATGTGTGTAGCACAAACTGCCAAACACCTTCAGATTTTGCAGAGAAGGTGCGTAACCATGCCAAGCCTTAAATGGTGTCTTCCCCTTTAGAGTTTTTGTTGGAAGTCTATTCAGTAAATATACTGAAGTATTGACAGCTTCAGCCCAGAACTCCTTAGGCATTTTCTTCTCAAACAACAAACACCTTGACATCTCCATAATTGTCCTATTCTTCCTTTCACTTACTCCATTTTGCTGAGGAGTATAAGTTGCTGAAAATTGGTGTTCAATGCCTGCATCTTCACAGAATTTGTTAAACTTTCCAGATGTGTATTCAGTCCCATTGTCTGATCTAACCATTTTCACTTTCAGACCAAATTGATTCTCAATCCAGTTCTTAAATTTCCAAAAAATATAAGCAACTTCAAATTTTGATTTCATGAAATAAACCCAACACATTCTGCTAAAATCATTTATGAAAGCAGTATAATACCTGCTACCATTAAAAGAGAGGGTCTTCATTGGACCACAAACATCCGTATGGACAAGCTGAAGCTTTTCACTGGCCCTCCAAGCTTTGTTGGCTGGAAATGGCAATCTGAATTGCTTTCCAAATTGGCAAACTTCACAAACTTCAGATTTAGGAGACATTATTGGCATGTCCTGCACAAGCTGCTTTCTCTACAAAAACTGCAATGCAGAATAATGGAAATGCCCCAACCTTTTATGCCAAAGTTCTAATTCATCAACTGAACCAGAATACGCACAAACAGCATGTTTCCAATCTAACGAGAAGCACTTAAGACAATAACTCACAACCAGTAGAATCACATATCATGCATGTGTTATCTTTGAAAAAAAAAAAAGAATAATTCTTTTCCAGTAGCTGTCCCACACTTAAAAGATTTTGATCAATGTCAGGTATATATAACACGTCTGAAATGAATTTGGTACCTTTTGGAGTCTCAACTGCTACAACTCCTCTTCCTTTGACTTCTAAAGAATCTCCATTACCGATTCTAACTTTTGAGATGTATGTCTTATCTACCTGCCTGAACATACTCTCATCGGAAGTCATGTGGTGACTGCAACCACTGTCAATGAGCCATGCATCACTGCTTTTGTTAGTTGCAAAATAGGTTGCAACAAACAACTGCTCCTCTTGGTCTTGCTGGTTTTCTATAGCTTGGACTTGATGACCTTGGTGCTTGTTCTTGCATACCTTCTCCACATGCCCCATTTGTTTACATGACCTGCATTGAATATCAGGTCTGTACCAACAATATTTCTGAGAATGCGAAGTCCTTTTGCAGTGTGGACATGGGGAAAATTTCCCTTTGTTTCCTCCATTTTTATTGTTTGAAACTCCTTTCTTACTTCTCCAATCTCCATTCTCTTTTTTGCCAAAACTACTAGATTTTGCACTTTCTTTTGCTTTAGCTTGAAATGCACCTTCAACCACTGCTTCTTTTCGAATGGCCCTTCTTTGTTCCTGTGCTTCCAAGGCATTGATCAACTCCGTAAGGCTGATTTGCGAAAGATCTCTTGAGTCCTCAAGGGAAGATATTTTTGACTCAAATCTTTCCGGCAAACTGACAAGAACTTTCTCCACGATCCTCCTATCAATCAACTCCTCCCCAAGCGATCTGATCTTGTTGACTATAACTTTAAGTTTGTCTGCATAGTCCTTGATATTATCAAATTCCTTCATCCTTTGAATCTCAAACTCCCTTTTGAGATTCAATATTTGCATTCTCCTGGTCTGATCATTACCTTGGTATTCCTGCCTAAGTGTATCCCAGATTTGCTTCGGAGTTTCACAAGACAGTATTTTTGTGAAAACTTCCTCTGAAAGAGCTGAGAAAATACAGGTTTTTTCTTTGAATTTTTTGGACTTCTCATTATGATGTTTGATTTGAGCTAAGGTTGGATTGGCGGGTAATGGTAGTGGTTCCAAGTCATTTTCCACCACTTCCCATAGGTTAAAGGCTTGTAAATAAGCCTTCATTTTTATGGCCCAAGTGTTATAATTCTCTCCAGAAAACTGAGGAGGTGAAGAACTGAAATTTGAGGCCATTTTAACTGCTAATGAGGTATGGATAAGTCTTTCACAGGCCCTTAAGAACAAGAGTGGCTCTAATACCAATTTGTTGGCAAAAACAGGTAGAATGGGGCTGAAAAAGCATACCAATTTCATTCGACATGATGCCATATTTATACAAGAAAAAAGGATCAGTTGAATTGCTCAAAATCCTATCTAGAAAATTCTGGGAACTAAAAAACTAACTAGCTTAAAATCAGCAAATAACAAAAAATCCAAAGTTGACTTATTCTTAAACTAATTTTCAGCAAAAGATGCATTCTTCAACAAAAATAAAGCACATTCAGGCAAATCAATATTAGAATAAAGAAGAGGAAGAGCAATCCTCCCAAAAGAAGGAATATTCTTAGAAGCTTGCATCCTGAATTCTTCAAAATTGCAGGACATAACATAAATTGCTTGTTATGATTCTGGAAATATGTTAGGAATCTGTAATTAACTAGCTGTATATTTCCGTTATTAGCCAACTGTAGATATCCAAATCTTAGGTAGAATATTAAGGGCTTAATATTAGGAATAGCTAGTGCAATCTTTCCTAGTTTAGGATCTTTGTACAACTATTTATACTCTATCTTTTCATCAATAATATACACACAATCGTTTTCTACAACATGGTATCAGAGAATTAGGTGTTCTTTTGCTACTCTGTTTCGTTAGTTTGTTCTGCCTAGACAAAATTAGTTCTATCTCTAGGTCACGTTGTTCCAGCGACCATTTGGTCTCACCTCTAGCACAATCAAAAGTGCCCCCGTCCGTTCGGCTAGAATCCAGAATCCGGACAGATTCTAGGCACGTTGGTTGGTGGTTTCCTGGTATTTCCCGAATCTGTAATTTTATTTCTCCAGAATCATAATGGCAGACAAGTTTTAGTTGTTTCAGATGTTATTCCAGTAATGTCTAAAATCACGGAACACAAGTTAAATGGGACTAACTATTTTGAATGGAATAAGACAGTTCGATTGTATTTGCAAAGTATTGAGAAGTGGGACCACTTGACCAATGATCCTCCTAGAGATGAAAAATCCAAGCAGTCGTGGTTAAAAGACGATGCTCGATTATTCTTGCAAACAACAAACTCTATCGAAAGTGAGGTAATGAGTTTGATTAATCACTGTGAATTTGTTAAAGAATTAAAGGAGTATCTAGACTTCTTATATTCTGGTAAAGGCAATATTTCTCGAATCTATGAGGTGTGTAAAGTTTTTTATCGTGCAGAAAAACAAGATAAGTATCTTATGGCTTATTTCATGGATTTAGGAGCATTAAAATATTTTTTGGGAGTTGAAGTTGTGAGAAGTAAGCGAGGTATCTTCTTGTCTCAAAGAAAGTATGTGCTTGATTTACTAGTTGAAACAGGGAAGATGGGAGCCAAACCAAGCACTACTCCAATGGCTCCAAATTTACAGCTTTCTAAGGAAGTAGAGTTGTTTGAAGATCCTAAGAGATATAGAAGATTGGTTGGGAAATTGAATTATCTCACAGTAACACGTCCAGATATTGCATACTCTATTAGTGTTGTGAGTCAGTTTATGTCTTCTCCAACAGTTGAACATTGGGCAGCCTTAGAGCAAATTCTATGTTACTTGAAAGGAGAACCTGGACGTAGAATTGTATACAAGAACCATGGACAAACTCATATTGAGTGTTATTTAGATGCAGATTGGGCAGGATCTAAGATTGATAGAAGATCAACTTCAGGATATTGTGTCTTTGTTGGTGGGAATCTGGTCTCATAGAGGAGTAAGAAGCAGAATGTGGTTTCAAGATCAAGTGCAGAACTAGAATATAGAGCTATGGCACAATCTACCTGTGAAATTATGTGGTTAAGTCAACTTTTAACTGAGGTTGGTCTTAAACCTTGTGTGTCGGCAAAGGTATGGTGTGATAATCAGGCCGCCCTCCATATTGCTTCTAATCCTGTTTTTCATGAACGGACTGAACACATAGAGATTGACTGTCACTTTGTTCAAAAAAAGATGCAACAAGGATTGATCTCCACAAAGTATGTGAAGACAAGAGAGCAATTAGGAGATATCTTTACAAAAGCTCTAAATAGGAATCGAGTTGATTATCTTTGCAACAAGCTAGGCATGATTAATATCTATGCTTCACCTTGAGGGGAAGTGTTATGATTCTGTAAATATGTTAGCACTCTATTATGATTATGTAAAAATGTTAGGAATCTGTAATTAACCAGGAATCTGTAATGAGCTAGCTGTAGATATCCTAATCTCAAGCAGAATATTAGGGGCTTAATCTTAGCAATAACTAGTGCAATCTTTCCTAGTTTAGGATCTTTTTACGACTATTTGTACTCTATCTTTTCATCAATAATATAAACAGAATTACAGAGCTTTTCTGTAACATTGCTGAAGGCCAAGACCCATAAAGAGAAGCAAACAATTTTAACCAAATGTATATGCACAAACATAAATTGATCTTGAAGAACTCGTCAAGTCCCCTTGTTCAGAGTACCGAAATGTTACACAAAAAGCATCTGCAACATCATCATTTTTCATGTGCTCAACACAATTTGCATTATACTCTAAGAAAGTCACGACTAGTTAAGATACTAGAGTCTTGATCATCTAAGCATGCAATCAGCCAACGCATCTTAAAGTTTAGCCAACCAAAGAGAGGAGCATATGGACTCAAAACCTTCCTAGGCCTCTTTACCTCTAACAGCACCACCACATCACTTCAGAACCATTATCATCCACGCGAGAGATAACTTCAATCAGATGCATATTTAGCACAGCTTTATCAAGAATAAGCAAGTTGGGTTAAAAGCAGCAGCTTAAAATATATGATAACTGAAAGACATAGAAGAAGGTGTTAAAAGGATGGTCATCGAAAAAGATGTGAATCAGTTGGTTCCTTTCCTGTAAGATATGAATAGAAATGGAGATCCTGGTGCAAAATAATTTCCATCAGGCAAAAGGAAAAGATTAGGCATCAACAAGGAGAAGAGGCAAAGAATCCTAGTGTAACCAACTAGTATTATGGCCTCAATGACAAAGTCATGACTTCAATAAGAGGAAAGCTTGGCAATTGTTCCACAGTGCCATTAGTACATAGTATTAATACGATAAGCTAGCTTGTCCAGCCTCCTCGGATGGTATATGCTTGAATAGGTGTACTACCACAGCAAGTTGAAGTATTTTAGTCCAGAATTTTAAGTTCAAAAGTTCTAAAGAGTCTGGTATACCACTCAGGCTGCCAAACTTGGTATCAGCACAGAACCTAGGAAACCCACCACTCTGAAGATTGGAGGAGTTTCAAATCAGATAAAATCTAGTACTCCTGGACTATGGCCTATTTGGGTCTGCGAGGAACTTCGCACTTTCAGAGGGCAGCTGATGTCATTCTGATCTTTTTGACATAGATGTCAAATCAACATATACCCTACCATTTTCAGACAGATATAGGATTTGGTATGAGTTTGAGGTCTCAATTCAGTCACTAAGGTTGTGAAGAAACTTTAGGTTTTCTAAAGTTGCTAAGTTAGTTCAGCGTTTGAGTCTCACACAATAAGGTAAGGAGAATTTTAAGACAATACTAATAACTACTTATCAATTAACAATAACCCATTATCAACACCTTGATGCAGGACAACCTTTAGGCAGTCCAAGTAATTTCTGAAAACTAGAACAGCTAGGACTAGTTGCTGAAATTTCAGAATTCTAGTAAAGAAATTGTTTACCAACGCATAGGAGCACACTAAGAGAAGAAGGAGAAACCCTAGGCGTCACACCTAGGACCTTAAGGCGTCACGCCATAGGGCTTGGTTGCATCACACAACCAGAAATTACAAAATTCGATGTGACTCTTATTAATTTGAATAAAGAAAGCATACATAGGTAATAGAAAACCTCTCTATTTATAGACCCAAAAAATTCTAAACTAACTAGGACTAGTTTCCTTAGGAAACCAGCCAATTTAGGAATCCTACTAAATAGAATTTGAACTTCAGGAAATCCTACTAAACAGAAATTTAAACTTTAGGAAACTTCTCCAAACCCACTAGTTACCAAAATACTCTTAATTCTAAAACTCATAAAACAACAATCTAAAGGAAAGACTTATTACTAAAAAGAAAGACTCATTACTCCCATATGAGTTGTCCATCATCTAAGGTGTGCCAAATTAAGGTTTGGCCTTTAGAATCACATTTTCCCCTCCTCTTATAAACTTTAACTGGATGCTGCCACTTGTCTCTATCAATTCTCCCCGGCTTGAAAGAACTTGTCCCCGGCGAGTTAAAAGCATGATACCTTTCATAGAGGTCACAAGCAATGCGCGGAAAATCGTGATCAGTTACCCAAGTACAATCACTCATTGGACGCCCTTTCCATTTGACAAGATATTTCCAATATCCTCCATTTCTAGTAGACACCAGCTGTTCATCAAGCACCTCTTCAATTTCCTCTGTTGCAGTAGTTGTGGCAGATTTGCTGTGGATTTTCCTGCAACTGAATCGTCATCATGTCCAGCATATGCAGTCAAATCTTCAATGTTGAAGATATTACTGATACCTATGTCAGATGGCAGCTCAAGAACATAAGTGTGGGAAAATACGGCTAAAGGGTGTATTTTAGGAAAGTAAGGCTGTAAATATTGTAACACTAGAATTAGGGAAGTTTGACCCTTAAATTAGGGGATTTTGTAATCAGTGATTAGGAGATTTTGTGAGCAGTAATTAGGGGATTGATTAGGAGATTTTATGAATCAATTTATTAGAGTGGTTGCTATATTTGTGTCTTAGACAACTTGTATATAATTAGCTCATTGTAATCTTTGAGAAATAGATTAAAAGAAATTATTCTCTCTCAATTTCTTACATGGTATCAGAGCTGTTCATCCTGGTCTGCTTCTGATTTTTCTGCTTGTGCCTATTCTTTGCTTCTTCTTCTTCTTCTGCCGACCGGCCTTAATTGCTGGTGGTGTTTCGTTCATTCTAATTCCTACGACCAGCCAGCCTTAATTGCTGGTATTTCTCCTCTATTTTTCTTCCTCGTAGGTGTTGTATAGTCGGCCTTTATTGTTGGTGTTGTTTCCAATTGTTTTGATACTGATTTGTACCCAACAGCCTTCATTGCTGTTATTCTCTCTTCGCTTTCAAGCAGTCTTCATTACTGCAGTCTTCTCTTTTGAGCAGCCTTCATTGCTATATTTTCTCTTTATTTTTCCTATTCAGGCAGCCTTAATTGCTGCAAAATATTTTTTTATCATGCTAACCTCCCAAACACGAGTTGTAAGTGCAAAATGGTGGACACTTCATGGGAAACCACCCAACCGAGAATGGGAACAAAACGGGGGACAACCCAAAAGTGGACAAGCCAATATAGCAACTGGCCCAATTGCTGAGCCACCAAAGTCAGAAATTGCTAATCTCAACCAAGATGAATTGGACAAGGTGAGCGCACTCATCAGCAGTTTAGAAAAGCCCCCAGGTACTTGTTCTGTGGCATATTCAGGTAAGTTTTCACTTTCCATTGGATTAAATGTTTCGGCTACAACCTTTTCCACCTCTTGGATCATGGATTCAAGAGCTACCAACCATATGACCCCTTCATCAAATATCTTCACCACCTATTCCCCGTGCCCGAGTAGCAGAGGAAAATAGCCACTGCAGATGGTTCTTTGACCACTGTGGCAGGAATCGAAAGTGTCTAAATTAACCCATTGTTAACCTTGAAAAATGTTCTCCATGTCCCTAAGCTAGCTACCAATCTGATATCCATCCAAAAACTTGCCCATGACTTACAATGTATGGTGATTTTTCATCATAATGGTTGTGTATCTCAAGACAAGAGTTCGAGGACGATGATTGGACATGCTAGAGAACAAGGTGGCCTCTACTTCTTTGAAGCAAGTCAACCAACCATCCCTAAGGGTAACCAGTTAGTGTTATTTGTTTCCGAGTCTTTGTCATCCAATATGGAGAAATTTTGGCTCCATCAGCGTCGACTTGGACATCCATCATTTCGAGTTATAAAACTCTTGTTTCCATCTTTGTTTCAACATTTAGATATTGAGTCTTTTCATTGTGAAAAATGTGAACTTGTCAAACACAAACGTGTACCCTTTCCAATGAGCAATAGCAGAAGTTCTATTCCCTTTCATTTAATCCATAGTGATGTCTGAGGTCCATCAACTATTGCTAATATTTCTGTGGCACGATGGTTTGTATCCTTTAATGATGACCACACTCGTGTTTGCTGGGTCTTTCTTCTTAAACAAAAATATGATGTCAGTATTGTTTTTCTAAATTTCTGCTCCATGATTAAAAATCAATTTGGAGTGACCATCAAGAGAGTTAGGTCTGCCAATGCACGAGACTATTTCAATCAAACTCTAAGTCAATATTTTCAAAAGGAACGGATAATCCATGAGTCATCTTGTGTGAATACCTCGCAACAAAATGGAGTTGTAGAGAGGAAAAATGGTGACCTCCTTGAAAAAACTTAAGCATTGTTATTTGAACATCATGTACCTAAAACCTTTTGGAGGAAGGCTGTTCTTACAACAACACATCTCATAAACCGATTTCCATCTAGAGTCCTAGGATTTCAGAGTTCAATGGATGTATTGTCCACTTTCTATCCTAACTTCCACACCACAAATAATCTTGTTCCTAGAGTATTTGGATGTACATCCTTTGTACATATTCACAGTCACAACTGAGAAAAATTGGATCCTAAGGCTCTAAAATGTGTATTTGTGGGATATTCCTCAACCCAAAAAGGATACAAGTGCAATCATCCACCCACTCGAAAATTCTTTGTTTCTATGGATATTACTTTCAATGAACATGAAACTCACTTTCCAAACTCTTATCTTCAGGGAGAAAAGTTTGTGAGAGAAGATGAGAGTTTGGGTTTTGACTTATTATTGGATCTTTCAACTTCAAATCATCTTAATTCCTCATCCACTAGTGATCCTATCTCAGTTCACTCTGAACTATCTGAGTCTGCCACAGTCTCCTCTAAACCTGTATTTGCTCAATCTGACACCACTGAGTCTGTTTCCAAGGATGTTAGATATGGCAAAGGAAAGATGTATACAAGGAAGAAAACGGCTACCCCCAACACTACGCAAGTCCAAGAGTCTGATCAGGTAATAATTTCTGAACCCACATTATAGATTGAAACAGAACCAGAGGTAGAGAGTGAGATCCGTAGGGGTAGTAGTGACATAAACTTGCCCATTGCATTGAGAAAAAGTGCGAGAGAGTGCACTAAAAGACCTTTATACCCCCTTGCACACTTCCTGTCCTTTCAGCATTTTTCTCCGTCACACAGAGTCTTCCTCAGTAACCTAGAAACCATTGTCATTCCTTCCAATCTATCTGAAGCTTTGTCTAATGAAAAATGGAAACAAGCTATGCATGTAGAAATAGAGGCACTAGAAAATAACAAAACATGGGAGCTTGTGGAGTTATCAGCAGGGAAGAAACCAATGGGGTGTAAATGGGTGTACACAGTGAAATATAGAGCTGATGGTTCAATAGAAAGATACAAGGCAAGGCTGGTTGCCAAGGGTTATACTCAGACGTATGGAGTGGACTATCAAGAAACTTTTGCCCCAGTTGCAAAATTGAATACTGTTAGGGTCCTATTATCTTTGGTAGCCAACTTTGGATGGATTTACAGCAGTTTGATGTTAAAAATGCTTTCTTGCATAGAAATCTCTAGGAGGAGATATATATGGAGATACCTTCAGGTTATGGGAAAAGAGTTACTGATCATACAGTCTGTAGGTTAAGGAAGGCATTGTATGGGCTTAAACATTCTCCTCGAGCATGGTTCGGCAGGTTTGCCAAGGTTATGGTAATGTTAGAATACAAGCAAAGTCAAGGAGATCATACTTTGTTCATCAAGCATTCGCCTTCAGGAGGAGTCACGATCCTCTTAGTTTATGTAGATGACATAATTGTTACAGGAAGAGATGATGAGGAGAGATGTTCTTTGAGTGAGTGCTTCGCAAAAAAATTCGAGATTAAGACACTTGGGAAGCTAAAATATTTTCTCGGAATTGAAGTGGCACATTCAAAGAATGGTATTTTTCTCTCTCAACAAAAGTATGTAACTGATCTACTCAAGGAGACAGGAAAAACAGCATGCAAACTAGTGAGTACTTCGATAGATCCAAATATAAAGCTTGGACTAGCGAAGGAAGATGCTATGGTGGACAAAGGGGTATATCAACGTTTGGTAGAAAAGGTCATTTATTTGTCCCACACACGACCGGATATAGCTTATGCTATGAGTGTGATTAGTCAATTTATGCACAGTTCAAAAGAAATTCATCTTCGAGTAGCACACAAGGTGTTGCAATATTTTAAAGGTACACCAGAAAGAAGACTTCTTTTTAGGAGAAGTGGAGGTCTAATGCTTGAAGCCTATACAGATGCTGGTTATGCTGGGTCATTGATTGATAGAAGATCGACTATTAGATATTGTACGTTCCTTGGTGGAAATCTTGTGACATGGAGGAGTAAAAAAAAATGTAGTAGCACAGTCTAGTGCAGAGGCTGAGTTTCGAGCGATGGTTCAAGGAGTATGTGAGTTACTTTGGTTAAAGATCATTCTACAAGACATAAGGATCAAGTTGGAAGGCCTAATGAGACTTTACTGCGATAATAAGTCTACAATTAGCATAGCTCACAATCCTGTACAGCATGATCAGACAACGCATATCAAAATTGACAGACATTTTATCAAGGAGAAATTGGAGAGTGGATTGATCTGCACACCTTATGTGTCTACAAATGATCAGCTTGCTGATGTTTTAACCAAAGGGTTAAGTGGTTCAGTGTTTGAAAATATTGTATCCAAACTGGGAATGGAGAATATTTATTCACCAGCTTGAGGGGGAGTGTGGGAAAATAAAGCTAAAGGGTGTATTTTAGGAAAGTAAGGCTGTAAATATTGTAACACTAGAATTAGGGAAGTTTGACCCTTAAATTAAGGGATTTTGTAATCAGTGATTAGGGGATTTTGTGGTCAGTAATTAGGGATTGATTAGGAGATTTTGTGAATCAGTTTATTAGGGTAGTTGCTATATTTGTGCCTTAGGCAGCTTGTATATAATTAGCTCATTGTAATCTTTGAGAAATAGATGAAAAGAAATTATTCTTTCTCAATTTCTTACAATAAGCATCAGAACTGATTTCCTTCAAAATCTTGCACAGTCCTGCACTTTTAGCATGAAGTTTCTTGTAAACTCCCTTTAGGATAACGTTCTGGTCTAATTCTTATAAGGACCAAGTCTCCTTCTTGAAATTCAGCAAATCTTCTCCTTCAAATCAGCATGTGCCTCATACATTTCATTACTCATAGCAATTCGACGTTGCACATCATCATGAATCTCTAGAATATGCTTAGAGAAAGCTTCAGCTTCAACACTAGGTCGAACATGCACAGGTAGAGGTACTAAATCTATCGGTTTCTGAGGATTCATTCCTATCACAACCTCAAAAGGACTAGGTCCAATAGTCTTATTAAGGGAACTGTTGTAAGCAAATTCTGCCATGGGTAGCACACGATCCCAATTAGAGAGATGCTCACCAACCAAACAACGTAGCAGATTTCCAAGACTATGGTTAACAACTTCAGTTTGGCCATCTGTTTGTGGATGCATACTAGATGAAAATTTCAGGCTTGTATTCAGCAAACCCTACAAAGTTTGCCAAAAGTAACTCACAAACTTCGCATCCCTATCAGAAACAATAGTTTATGGCAGTCCATGTAGTCTCACCACTTCTTTAAAGAATATCCTTGCAATATGAACTGCATTATTGGTCTTAGAACAAGCTAAGAAGTGAGCCATCTTAGAAAACCTATCAACCCCCACAAAAATTGAATCATGCCCTCGAAATGTCTTTGGCAGTCCTAGGACAAAGTCCATACTTAGATCTTGCCATGGTGCATGTGGGATGGGTAAAGGTGTGTAGAGACCAATGTTTTGCTTTCTTCCTTTACCTAGTTGGCAAACTCGACATTGGGAAACCGTCTTTGCAACATCCCTCTTTATACTAAGGCCAATAGAAATGATCTTCCATCATAGCAATTGTCTTATCACGCCCAACGTGACCAGCAGCACCTCCACTATGCAATTCCCATATCATTTGCTGCCTTAGGGAAGTGTTAGGCAAACAAAGTTGTGTTCCCTTGAAGAGATATCCGTCAATCACTGTGAAACCTGGATAATCAGCTTGCTGTTCAGCCATTATGTCAGCGTAAATGACCTGGAAATCTTTACAATCTGCATAGTCTTGCTTAATTAAGTCAAAACCTGGAACCTGAACAGCCATTGAAGTAAGAACATGCTCCACACGACTTAAGGCATTTGCTACCTTATCTTCCATGCCAGCTTTATGCCTTAGGACAAAAGTGTACTGCTGCAAAAACGAGACCCATTTCCCATGCCTGAAACTTTACTTTTGCATTTGCTACCTTACCCATTTCTGGGAATTTATGTACTTGAGAGCTTCATGGTCAGAATACAGCACAAACTCCTTAAAAACCAAGTAATTGTGCCAATGACGAATGAATTGAACCACTGCATAAAACTCTATCGTAGGTGGAATATTTCTGTTTAGCTTCATTCAGTTTTTCTCTGAAGTAGCAATAGGGTGACCCTCTTGAGTAAGTACTCCTCCAAGTCCAACGTTTGAAGCATCACAAGCCACCTCAAATAACTTGGAAACATCTGGTAAGTGTAAAACAGGGGTCTCAGTCATAAGCTTCTTGATTAATTCAAAAGCTTTAGTTGCTGCCCTGGTCCAAGAAAACTGTCCAGCCTTCAAACAGTCAGTTATTGGAGCCACTATAGTGCTGAAATTCCTAATAAATCTCCTATAGAAGGTTGCAAGTCCATGAGAACTTCGCACTTCATGTAATGTCTTGGGTAATGGCCAATCTCGGATTGCCTTTACTTGGATCAACTTCAACCCCTCTAGCAGAAACAACAAAGCCCAAGAATATCACACTAGAACACATAAAACTGCACTTCTTCAAATTGATGTACAGCTTTTCCCGATGAAGTACTCACATAACTTGTTCAAGGTGAGCTATGTGTTCTCCCTTAGACTTGCTGTAAAGGTGAGCTACTCACTTTGAAGCTTTGTTCAGAATCCTGAGATACCTAAAAGGGACACCTGGGAAAGGGCTTCTTTTCAAAAACAACGGCTATTTAGAGATAGAAGCATTCACCGGTGCAGACTGGCCAGGAAGTGTAAATGACAGAAGGTCTACCTCTGGGTATTGCACCTATGTTGGAGGAAATCTAGTCACTTGGAGAAGTAAGAAGCAGAGTGTGGTAGCAAGAAGTAGTGCAGAGGCTGAATTCCATTCAGTGGCACAAGATTTTTGTGATGTGTTATGGATTAAAAGACTTCTGATGGAGTTAAAAGTCCCCGTGTCATCACCTATCAAAGTCTATTGTGATAATAAAGCAGCAATTTCAATTGCTCATGATCCAGTTCTACATGACAGAAAAAAGCATGTAGAAGTGGACAAACACTTCATCAAAGAGAAGCTGGATAGCGGGGTGATATGTATGTCGTACATACCAACAACTAATCAAGTTGCGGACTTCTTAACTAAGGGCCTTTCTAAGACAAAGTTCGACCATATGGTTAGCAAGCTAGCAATGGAAGACATCTTCTTGCCAGCTTGAGGGGGAGTGTTGGAAGTTTCCAATTATTTAGTGATTCTCTTGTGTAAGTATTATGATTCTCTTGTAAATAATAGCTGTCAACATCTGTCATTAGCTGTAAATTAGGAGAGCAACACAAAAAGATAAGAGAGTGTGTACTTCAAAAACCATCTCTTCTTTTGAGTATATCATCAAAATAAACCACAAGAAAACACCCAATAAATAGTTGGAAGTACTTGTGTCATAAATCTCATGAAAGTGCTAAGGGCATTAGTAAGACCGAATGGCATTACTAACTACTCATAGAGGCCATCCTCTGTCTTAAATGTTGTTTCCACTCATCTCCAGGCCAAATTCTGAGTTGGTAGTATCCCGTTGTGAGCTCAATCTTAGTGTAGATTGTTGATCCTCCCATCATGTCCAACATCTCTTCAAGTCGTGGTATTGGAAATCTATATTTGACAGTTATCTTGTTGATTGCTCAACAATCACAACACATCCTCCACGTTCCATCCTTTTTAGGTGTAAGTAAAGTCGGAACAGCACATGGACTCAAACTATCACGAATCAACCCCTTATCTAACAACTCCTCAACTTGTCTCTTGAGTTCTGCATGTTCTGCTGGACTCATACAATAGGCTGGTAAGTTAGGAAATTGTGAACCAGGCACAAAATCTATAGCATGCTGAATATTTCGCATTGGTGGAAGTCCTTTAGGCAAATCCTCGAGTGCCACATCTACAAAATCAGCAAGAAGCTTAGACAATTCAGGAGAGTTCGTTGCATGATTTGGGGGAGCAGGGTTCTTCAACTCCTTTATCGCCACCATAAAGATAACCTCGGTTTCCTTAGCTTCTTTTTCAAATGGCTTCCTGCTAAGGATTTGTAGTGGCTTCCTCTTGGTTCCAACCTTTACCTTGGAATGCTCTTCTTCACTTTGCAATTCTTTCATCTTGGTTACAGCCTTTCCCTTGGGAGGCTCTTCTCCATGTTTACTAGGCCGTTTTACTTGATGCTCCCTCATAGCTTCAGCACTCAAAGGTTTTAAAACAATTCGTTTTCCATTAAAGCCAAAGAAATAAGTGTTTTCCTTCCCATTATGCATCACTTCCCAATCATATAGCCATGGGCGACCCAATAAAATATGAGTAATAGTCATTGGAATGATGTCACACCAGATAGAATCACAGTAAGGGCCATAAGTTAAAGTCACCAAACCACTTGGTCACTGGAATAGAGCTGCTATTTGTCCATGCTACCTTATAAGGGTCAGGATGTGGTTCCACCGGTAGCTTAAGCTTTTCAACCGTAGCTTCGGATACCACATTCATGCTACTACCTCCATTAGTAATGAGCTTTCGAGTCACATCTCCACAACTAAGGTCTGAAACATCACAGTTCTTCTCCAATCCTCCTTTTGCTGCTTAGGTGCACTAAGAATGCGCCTAACAACTGAAAGGAATGATGTGTCCTCCTCATCTTCTTCCAGATCATCAATTTCAAGGCCCGCTATTCCATCGAGGTAATCAGATTCCTTTTCTTCTTTATCCTCAGCTTCTTCATCCCCAGTGGATTCTACCCCTATGTGCAGATTTTTCTTCTTGGTGCATTCCCATGCATAATGCCCCCTTTGTCCACAACTGAAACATTCATGACTGGCATCTTGCCTCCCAGTTTCTGCCATAGGAACCTTACTCCTAGCATTATTAAGCTTGTTATAGGCTGATGTAGCTGCTGATTTAGCGTCTCGTGCATTAGAAGGGAATTTTCTGGTTGTAACAGTCTCCCCGGCTTGAAAAGGGAACCTCCTAGCTGTCTGTTTTGAGCTTCTTTCAATCCTTTGTGCAAACTGGAATGCTTCATCTACTGTGTTCCCAGGATAGGTCATCATTTGGTTACAAATTTCTGGTCTCAATCTTTGTTTAAATCGAGAGAAAGTGTGCCAAGGATCCTCCCTACCCTTGCAACGAATCTTCAGCTCTTCAAACTTATTCATGTATTCAACTACGGTCATGGTTCCTTGTCTCAAATTAGTGAGTTCATCAAAGAGGTCTTGTTGGTAGTATCAAGGCAGGTACTTTCATTTGAGTTCCAACTTCAGCTCTTCCCATGTTACCATTACCATCAAGTTGTAAATCATACTCCTTACCTGTCCACCAAATTTGAGCTTGCCCGATAAGTTTCATTATGGCATATCTAACTTTCCTCTCATCAGACATATCATACCAATCAAAGAACCATTCTAGTGTAGCAAGCCAATCACAAAAGGCCTGAGGGTCAATCCTTCCATCAAAATCTGGAACATCAATCCGCACTTTTTTGGTAATGTCCCCTGCTGTATCATAGACATCAATTTTACTATATCTTCCACCCTCAGGAATGTCATGAGCCATACATACCTAGAAGAGTACCGTGTGGCTTGGCCATGTGTTGAGCAGCCCTATGTTCAATAATTTTAGGCTGTAAAGGAACTGAATTTGGAGAATCTACAACATCCGCAACATCTTTTCCATTGCTCTAAGCCCCACTGCTGGCTGCTTCTGAGCTTATGGCTGCAGTACCCTTGGTTCCAACATGATAAGCCATTATTCTTTGATTTGGGCTTCCAAGGCATCAACTCTCTCCATGGTTAAATAGATTAACTCCTCACATTCCTTGTCTGTGTACCTTGGCTGGTAGTTTTTCCCAATCCTAGTCGCCATAGGATAAGGATTCTTGGGACAGCAGAAGGAAATTTTGGATCTTTGATGAAGAAACTGATTTTTTTTTTTTTTTTTTCCGCTCTTAACCACTAAGGATGAAAACTTCTACGAAGGAAAGAAAGTCGAGAACCTAAAAGACAACCGTGCTACAGAAAGGCTACCTAAAAGACAAAGAATATCTCTCCTGATGCACGTAAGTTCAAAAAATTCTACACATAGACCAGCTAATATAACCAAGTCACACATCAATGTCTTCACAAATTTGTCCACGTTACTTATATTACATACATGTAAACATACTGAAGAAATAAAGTCAAAGCAATAAGTGGTCAATAAGCCAAACTACTAGTTGAACATTAGGAAGAGAAATGTAATTCGACTTCCAGAAAGTATACATGTAAGTGTCTATTTTCATTTGGTGCATGATTTTACAGCTGCTAGAAAAAGAACATGTCACATACCATCAAAGAATTCACAAGGGCAGTGTTGGACTCAGTTTATACAAGGAAATGATTGTATCTTTTTATTTCAATGTCAACACTAACAAGTTATGAACTTCACATTTAATTTTATGGGTGGCAATTTGGATTTGTATTAAAGGGATATTCAAATCCATCCATTACTACATGGATTTGGATTATTAAAATTAAGCTACTGGGTATAAACGGATGTCCATGTAAATCCAACAAATTTAATGGATTTAAACAAGTATCCATTGGATTCCAAAATATCCACTTCAAAATAAAAAAGTCAACTAACATCCATCATTTAAGGCATATGCTCCACTAACACATGGGTCCCACTACTAATCACTCTAATTAACAAGGGTAAGATTGTTAAAAAATTGTTCATGTATTTGATTTAAGTGATCATTTCCACTAACATATGGGCCCATCATTAATAACCTTAATTAACAAAGGTAAAATAGTGAAAGAAAATATTTGTTTTACAACAACAAACTAAGCATTAATCCCAAAAAACTTGGAGCCGGCTACATGAACCAATGTCAGGCAACATGTGGTCATCTACATGAATCATCTCTCTCCACTTCCTTCTATCGACAGTCATACTCTCATCCAAATCTAACAAAGCCATATCTCTCCTAATCACTTCTATCCATGTCGTTTTAGGCCTACCTCTACCTTTGTCTAATCTATCGTACCTCCCTCCCTCCCTCCCTCCCTCACTCAATCCTCCTCCATTTCAACCAACCCGCCGTAACTCAGTGTGCAACATCGCCATCGAACTCTCCGTCTTTCTGAATAATAGATCTTAGATATAGGAACCAATCACCTACCAGTATATCTCTACCATCCAAAGTTACACACTGAGTTATATTACTGAACTTGCATTCCATATATTCTATTTTACTCCTACTAATTCTAAAGCTCTTGGATTCTAATGTCTGTCGCCACAATTCCAATTTAGCATTTACACCGACTCTAGTCTTATCAATCAACACAACATCATCAGCAAACAATATACACCATGGCACAGCCTCCTGTATAGTGCAGGTCAACTCGTCCATAACGGCTACAAAGAGGAAAGGGCTAATCGTTGATCCTTGATACACCCGATAGTAATAGGAAACTCTGTAGTCACTCCGACGCAACTCCTTACACTTGTACATGCTCCCTCATACATATCTTTAATGAGAGTAATATACTTTAGCGATACACCTTTCTTAGCCAGCAAGCACCCACCAAACTACTTCTCTAGGCACCTTGTCGTAGACTTTCTCCAGGTTAATAAATACTATATGTAAATCATTCATTCTTTCCCTATAATATTCAATCATCTGCCGTAATATGAATTGCCTCTGTAATGGAATGCCCAGGCATAAAACCAAATTGATTATCTGAAATTTGTATAATGCCCCTTAACCTCTGTTCAATCACTCTCTCCCAAAGCTTCATAGTATGACTCATGAGTTTAATCCCACGGTAATTGGCACAATCTTGAACATCCCCTTTATTCTTGTACAGAGGAATCAAAGTACTCCTCCTCTACGCTGTAGGCATCTTATTAGCTATATATATATATATCTTGTTGAACAAACTTGTCAACCACGTAATACCTATCTCTCCTAAACACTTCCAAACCTCAATCGGTATACCATCCGGTCCCACTGTTTTTTTTTTTTTTGTCTCATTCTTTTAAGGAAATCTCAGACTTCATGCTTCTGAATACGACGAATACACACACGGTTAACCTCTTCATTCGAAATCACAAGGCTACCCACACTAGGAAGTTGGACTTGACTCCCGTTAAATACCTTATCAAAATAGGACCTCCATCTCTCCTTTATTTCTTTATCTTTAACCAAAACTTTGTGGTTGTCGTCCTTCACACATTTCACCACACTGATATCTCTCGTCTTCTTCTCCTTGAAACGCGCCAATCTATATATATTCTTCTCCCCGTCTTTAGTATCTAACTTTTCAAATAAATCCTTGTAAACTATGGATCTTGCTTTTCTAACAGCTTCTTTAGCTTTTCTTAGCTCGACCTTGTATTTCTCAAAATTCTCATCACTCCTGCACTTCCCTAAGTTTCTATAGCACTCTCTTTTACTCCTTACGGCTTCTTTCACTTCGTTGTTCCACCACGACACGTCCTTGTTTAGAGGTATTCTTCCTTTAGATTCACCAAGCACTTCCTTAGCTACTGTCCTAGTACATTCAGCCATCTTTCTCCACATAATATCTGGATCCGAACCTATATCAAAAGACCAATCATCCGCCCCAACTACCTTATCGGCAAAGGCTATTCTTTCATCCCCCTGTAGCTTCCACCACTTGATCCTAGGGTCAACCCGATGATTCTACTACTTACACTTTTTCCTAAAATTAAAATCGAGAACCAACAGTCTGTATTGCGTAACTACACTCTCGTCTAGAATAACTTTACAATCCGTACAACCACTATGAAACCTACGCCTCATAATAAAGAAGTCTATCTGACTAGCATTTAACCCGCTTCTAAAAGTCACTAAGTGAGAATCTCTCTTCTTAAACCAAGTGTTTGCTATGGTCAAATCATAGGCTAAGGCAAAGTCAAGAATAGCAGTTCCTAGTTCATTTCTAACTCCGAAACCCTGACCTCCATGAACATTCTCAAACCCACTCTGATCAGTACCCACATGTCCGTTTAGATCACCACCAATGAAAAGCTTCTCTGCACATAGTACACTCTGTACAATCTCATCTAAATCATCCCAAAACTGTTGCCTAACCGAATCATCAAGTCCCACTTGTGGCGCATACGCACTAATAACAACAATAATCTCGCCGCCAATCATGATCTTGATGCTCAAAATCCTATCATTCTTCCTCTATACTTCAACCACATCATCAATAAACTTACGGTCAATAATAATCCTAACTCTATTACTATTCCTAACTCTACCTGAATACCAAAGAAAATATTTGTTTTATTCGATAAAAACATATAAATGGATAAATGGATATCATCTTCTTAAATCCATCTAATAAATGGATGTAATTGAATTAGACTCCATTTAATTGTGTCCATAAATACTAATGGATATCCATATTGCCACCACTAGTTAACTAAAAGCTTGGAACATCCTAATCCTAATCATATAGCTTATGCAAGTAAGATTATATGTCATCCTGTAAACAAAACAAAAAACCACCTTTCTAGATTTAGCCACAGCTACTGCAGCAGCAGCAGCAAGCTTCTGTGCAGCTTGCATATCCTCAGAGCAGTTGTCAAAGTTGGCTTCATAAGCTTTCTTGGTTGCTGCTGCAACCGCTTCCTTAGCTGCTTGTTCCTGTGTAGTAGATCAGGTTATGATTCACATAGGCTGATCAGGCACAGCAATGTCAATGAACAAACATAATGCATATCCCAACACTTACAGAAGTTTCAAATTCTAAGGAAAGACCCTCCAAAGAGAGATTAAAAGGCAAAAGAATTAGAGAACAATCTTAGGTAACAAATGCTCCTCAAATACATTGCCTGTAAATTAAGGAATTCATATCATAGTACCTCAAGATATTCTTTATTCATTTGCTCCCAAATGATCTTCTTGAAATGTTTCTCCTCCTCGTTGTGAAGGTAACCAGAAACCTGCCAACATGTTTATTTTGTGATGGAAAGCAAATAAATTATCCATGATACGGAATTCAAGTATGGTGTCAAGTAATTTGAGCACAATCTTATCGGAGATGATAAAAAAATTGGGTAGTAGACGCAATAGCAGAGACTCAATGGAGAAAACGAAAGAAGAAATTAGTTTAAAAACTAATAATAAGGGAGAATCAAATCTCATACATGGGCTCCTTTTTCTGAAAAAAAGATGACAATAAAATTACAATGCCAGCATCAAGTTTAAGCAAAAAATGATGAGTCATGCTGCTCATATTCTGAGAATTGAATAAGCAGATCTTCAAATTTTCCACATATCAAGAAGTTAATTATAACTTGTAGCCGGATGTGCTCACTGCATGATTGAGGAGCAAGTTACATGCCACATAATATACAAAATGTAAATTACTTCAGGAACTAGCATGGATAAATGCAAATAACATTGCTTTAGAACAGCACACATAAAGCCACAAAATGTAAACCCGCAAGATCACTAGTACGCAGTAGTTTTACGAGACTAGATTCAAATACCACACTACAAAGTAGCAGCAATATATATTTAATGAAACTTTATAGTACAATATGTCAAAAGGAACATTTACAATGTCCACCCATAAAAACTCCACCCCCAACCCACATCCCCTTTCAGGGAAGACGGGGACATAGATTTAGGAGAAGCCAGCCTTCTGAAGTCTGGATTTGGCTCTGAATTATAGGACTACATAAATTTGTCTTATGTTGCTTATGTCAAGACTAACTTCTCAATAGAATGATGCTAGGAAGGACTATATAAATTTATTGAAAACTTCATTCCTAGACTAACTTTTCAAGAAACATGTGTTGAATTTAGTCTTGTAGAGTTAATCTTGAAAAGTTAGTCTAGAAGTTTTCAAGAAACATGTTTGTCATCAGTGTTTTGAATAGTAAGGAATTATTTAAATAAATAAAATAAAATAAAGAAAACTTTTATAGGCAAAAATAGAAAAAACTTTTGTAGGCAAAAAATTAGCAATTACTTATACTCTCTAGCCAGTCTAATTATGGGTCTTGCTGCCTATTTGGATGTTTCGTAATATACAACTGCTTCGAAGGCCAGTGTAGAACACTGTAAAATCCCATCATAGCCATCCAAAAAGTCTCTCAATCTGATCATACCCAACCTATCCTCTTTGAGAAAGCCCAACATGATGAATATTTACTCTCTCCATTCTTTCATAACTATCTCTCCAACTGTTTTAATAAATTTTGTAAGAGCTTATCCTAGACTAACCTAGACAAACACTGTCAAAAGAAAAAACAAACCAAAAAGTACCAGTCCATAAAAGAAATGAAAATGCTACCATGAACTTGCCTCAAATTTCCATATTATATATTAGAACCATTTTATGACAAAGGACAAAAAAGATTTTAGGATTAGTTAAAAGCCAGGTTTTACATTAAATCGATTATGCATAATAAGAAGAAATGACATGTTTGCCTATGATATTGCATCAGTTGCACAAGATTCAACAACACAAAGGACTTAGAATCCAGCATTGACCATATCCTGATTGTCAGAGTAGTGAAGGCTGTATGCATTCCTCATTTATGCCAAATTCTTCAGCAACAGAGTTTTGACACAACAAGGTTATAACCACAATAAAATTTGTTTCATTATAAAGCCACAAGCTTTATTTTCTGGCAGGAGGGGAACAAGAGGATTCACAATGTCTTAAATAACATATTAAAAGTGAAACCCAACAGGAATCACTAGTCTTCTGAATCTGTTACCTTTTCTTCATGACTTTTGAAACAAAACCTAAGAAATAGATTAAAAAAATTACTAATAAGCAGTACAATTAAACAAATAACAAGAGATCGCACCTCAACATCATCAATATCAGAAAAGTTGCCCGACTCATCAGATGCATCAGAGGCAAGAGAACAAACTTTTACAGATTTATTGTGTTCAGTGTCTTTGGTGGATGGAGGTACAGAAGTAGCCCCTGAAATTGTTATATGAATACTTTCAGAGTATCAAAAGAAGCCAATATGATGTCGTTGCTAAAGAATCAAATGCTATGTACCTATTGATTCAGTCTCATTCAACTGCAAACTTTCGAGTACACTTGAATTCTGGTGAAAAAATATAGTAAAAATCCATGGCGAAAAGAAAGAATCACAGCAAATAAATAAAGCAACAAAGCTCTCAAAGAAACACACTACTGCAAAAAGGTGGGATTTCTAATTGCAAGAAAGCTAGCACATCTGAAAATCTGGGAATTATCTGTGTCACAAAGAGAATTTTCATCCATGTAGGGCTAAGTCAAGACACCAGCTAATGTTATAGCATCAGCTTGATGACTCCAACAGACGCAATGAAACAATTACACATCAGAATTTTTTTATTTTTTAAGAAAAAAATGTTCATTTGACTCATCCATTTCATATACATGTTCTTATATTGTATAAATCATTCATCATTCTACCCCCAGTATTTCTCTTTGCTTCAGCTGTAGGTGAGCAAGTAGTTGTATATGCACATGTGAATTTATGGTACATAACCTAAAGCCCACACCACTTTGATTAAGAATTACTACTGCATAAAATGTTCACTCTCATCTTACATGAATTGTATCCTTCTGAAAGTATATTCTTGAATTTCAATAATTGATTTTGATAAATTTTGAAAATTTCTCAGTCGCTGGCACTTTCCAAGAAGATTGCATTTCACATTTATTTAAATATAAAAGGAAGGGAGCAAAGTGAAGTGCATATTTCTAAAAGTTGCTTTACGATTACTACTGCATGACTAATCAGACAGAATAAAGGTTAGTGAAGAACTCCCCTCTGTTGGCCCTCATATCACATCCTCAAAAGAGAGAAACTGAATGAGACAAATATCTTGCAACCCATTGATTCGTTGACAAGACTTCCCAAGACATAGTTTTATTGAATGATAATCAAATACAAAGCACTGACGTAGCTTTACCGAATGATAATCAAATACAAAGCACTGTGCTTTAAAATCCACAGAGAGAGGACAACGTCAATATGATATTTATATAGTCAATTCAGCAAAATATGATATTATTAGTTCTGCCAGAAGATGAATTTAAACTGAACATCAAAATGAAACTGATATATGTGCTATATAAAATAAAAATGTACCTACAAACAGGCATTTTAAAAAAAAACAAAATGAAGGCAATACGTACCAATATGAAAGACTCCTAACATGAAAGTTATTAGATTGCAATCAGCTTTTCTTACGATTGATCCCCAATATGTAGTGTCCCAAGCACCATATCTAATCTCAACCTCATTATTGAAACTTATTTTTCCTTTTTTAATTATCAACATGAATTTCAATGTGTCATGGGGTTTGATGTAGCCAATGATAGTCAAATATCCAAACCTACACATTAGAAAGTGGGATGATTTTTACTAAGTCATCCCAGGCTAATTTAGCAAAAGCAGGAGCAAAATGAATTCATTGAATTGATACTCATCAACGAAAGTTCCATAGATTACAGAATCAAACTGTCTGTCAAGTCACCAAACTATGGTCCCATAAAAGAAAAGGCTAATCAACTCCAACAAGGCATCAACTTAAGAATATATTGCCTTTCCCTTTTTCTTACATCTTTGGGTGGGGGAACTACATAGTAAATTGGAGCCACTCCAATTAGCACTTGACATTTTCCTCTTTCGAATATATTGAAGAAATATTATAGGTTTATTGCTTCCAAAAGGTACTAAAAGAGAAAATACAAATAAGAACTCAACAAGCGAGTACATTCATACATTTACTGCTGTCTCCATCTTGACAAGACACAGAGAACTTGAATCTCTTACATTTTCACATGCAGCTTGGTTTGCAAATGTTCTTCCCCACTCAGCACGTTGGAAAGCTGGAGGCTCTGATCCGCCATCAAGCCCCCCTGAGAGTTGCATGAACTAAAAAAAGCAATAAATCAATAAAATATAGAAGTATAAGCATTTGTATGGATTTTCAGATCTATTACACCAAAATATCAGAGGTCAACGAAGGAAGTAATTACATCACTGTAGCAGCTTTCACAAAGTCCATGGGCAAAAGCAGACCTGCCAATACCCTTATGCTCACATAGCAGTTCACTTTTCCCATGTACTTGTGATGCAGTGAATAATAATTGTTTGTCTAATCTCTCTTCTTTCTCAAACTCCTCTGCCTTCGTATTGAACTCCTCAATCTGGATAAAACACATAGAATGCATAATGTTGAGATTTGTATCTTTGTTAGGGTCTCATTGAGAAATGAAGAGTATAGATAATTCTAGGGACTTTTGGCAAAATTGTAAAGGCTGTATATAAGCCTAAATCGTTATCAAATAAAATAAGTTTTACACGATTAATCAATTTGGTATCAGAGCCAAGCCCTAGCCGTAACCCGCTACAGTACCCGCTCCGCCGCTACAGTACCGTACTGCCCGCTACAGTAAATCGCTCCAGTAACAGTAACCCTCCTTTCTCTCTAGGCCCCTCGCCACTTCCAGTTTGTTTTCTATCTCCGTGCCTGTGTGGGGAGGGTGATACCCCAAGGGTCCCGAGATAGCATGAAGATGTAGAAGTTCTAGACAGATCTTGATGTGTAGAAGATCGAGATAAGGTCAAGGAGAAGAAGAAGGGTAAGTGTGTGATAGACTCGTGTAATAGGTGTGAGGAACCCGAATACGAGTCGATGATAGAGGCTAGCAAGAATACGATGGAGGAGGTGGTTAAGAAATTGGATCCTGCAGATCTTGCGACATTGATGCGGTTTATGAGGATGTCGGGGGGTGAAAATTTTGCGAGGCCACCTGCTGTTAAGGTGGAGCTTCCACCTGTTGATCTGAAACTCGATGGGCCAGCAATGTATCTGAGCTGGTCACGTCGGGTGAGGTATACTTTGGAAAGGAGGAATCTAGGGGAGTACTTGACAGCTGAGAAAGCAGAGCCAGCTAAGGGCACTGCAAGGAGAGATGAGTGGAAGTCAACTCACATGTTGGTGTACATGTGGCTTCTCAACTCAATGGTCCCGTCTATTGCTGTGACAATGGATGGTATCGAGAAGGTCAATGATGTCTGGGAGAAGTTGAGGAGAACCTATGATAGTGTAGGGAACAATTTGAGAGTGTTCCAGATTAAGAGGGACATCTATGCTACAGTCCAAGGAGATAGGACAGTGCAGGAGTATGCCACAGAGTTGGAGCGCTTGTGGCTAGATCATGATCATTTCTCGCCTCGAGCAAGCTGTAAAGATCCTGAGTGTAAGGAAAGAGAGGCCTTGATTCAGGAGAGGACTATGTTATTTCTCCAGGGGTTAGCCCCAGCATTTGAGCAAAGGACAGCGATGCTGCTAGCTCAGATGAGGATCCCTTCACTTGAGGAGGCAGTCTCGGCCATGATACAGGAGGAGAGTCGTATTAAGCTACAGGTTGGGACAGGCGAACATCCCAAGATGAAGTCAGCACTAGTAGTCTCCAACTCAGGTAACACAGGGTTCAAACGGGAGACTAGGCAGTGCTACAATTGTGGTGAAGTAGGTCATCTGAAACAGGCTTGTCCTAAGCCACCCAAGGAGAGAGACTCAGGTGGACGTGGACAGTCTGCAAGTTGTGGTCGCGGCCGTGGGGGCAGAAGAGGTGGAAGAGGCTATCGGGCCAATCTGATAGTAGCGGAGGAAGAGGAAGAGGCAGGTGTGGTCTTTACTGAGGAAGACCAGGCGCTATTAGAAATACTGAGAAGGAAGCAGAGAGCAGCAGGTGATGGAGACAAGAAGAGTGCGATTGAGGATGCATCCACCTCCTCTTTGCCCATGGGTAACACTGCTACCTATGCTCAATTGACCAAAGGTACTGCTAACACACATGCTCTTGCCTCTATCTCCACCACTAGATCACCAGAATGGATCGTAGATTCTGGTGCATCTTGACATGTGACAGGTAATGCTAGTGAGTTCTCTTCCTATACTCACTTAACGATGCCAGAGAGCATCCAGACCACTGATGGGACAGCACAGCCTGTAGTTGGTAAGGGTACAATGAATTGTACGGGTTCAGTAACTTTGTCCAATGATTTGCATGCTCCTTCTTTCCCAGTAAATCTTTTATCTATTAGTGCCATTATACTCCAACTAAAATGTGTGGTTTCTTTTGATATTCCAAAGGTGATCTTCCAGGAGAAGGAGACGGGCCGGAGACTTGGGACTTGCACGTGGCGTAATGGACTGTGGTACCTGGATCGTGAGGGGATGGACTCGGCATTGATATCTATGGTGGAGAAGTAGGAGTAGGAGGATCTGAGATGAGTGCTGAGGATGTGTTGATGCTCCATCATCAACGCATGGGACACATTTTGTTTAGTGTGTTAAGTCGGTTGTATCCAGTTTTATTTGAAAATGCTAATAAACAGAAAATTGTGTGTGATACATGTGAATTTGGAAAACTTACTAGAAGTTCTTATGTTAGTTCTGGTCATAGAAGCTCTTGTGCTTTTAATTTGATACATTCTGATGTTTGGGGACCTTGTCGCACGAGTTCTATAAATGGTTTTAGATATTTTGTGACTTTTATCGATTCCTTATTCTATTGAGAGGAGAGAATTAGTTGAAAAGCACGAGAACAAAGAAGAGGAGAAACCCGTAGGTGTTGGGACTCAGGCATAGGGGGAGTTGAGAGTGTATACCAGGAGGAGGCAAAATGAGGTGCCAGAGCCAACATCTGCAGTACCACCGGTGCCATCAAGTCCCTTGTCCCGGCCTACTCCAACTTCTGAGACACCCACACCACCCTCAAACTCAGAAGACACAGGTGATATAATTCCTTCTTCTCATCCCACTCCCATAATAGTAAGGAGGACCACTCGCAATAATGCGGGAGTTCCCCCCGACCGTTATGGTTTCCCACATGATATTGCTCAGTTTGTCTCATACTCTAACTTATCACCTACGTATGGAGCATTCATTACATCTTTGGACCCTGTTATTTTACCTAAGTGTTGGCAGGATGCTAAAGAGGATCCAGAGTGGAAAGCAACTATGTAAGAAGAACTTGGAGCTCTAGATAAGAACAGAACTTGGGAGATAGTATCACTACCACCAGGCAAGAAGGCAGTGGGGTGCAAGTGGGTGTTCACAGTGAAGCAGACCCCGGAAGGAAAAATTGATCGCTACAAGGCATAGTTGGTGGCAAAGGGGTATAGTCAGACATATGGCATCGACTATGATGAGACCTTTCCTCCCGTGGCCAAGATGGGAATAGTAAGGACACTTGTCTCCATTGCAGTGAATGGGGGTTGGAAACTGCATCAGTTGGATGTTAAAAACGCATTTCTTCACGGAGATCTGCTAGAAGAGGTGTATATGGAGGTTCCCCAGGCTTTGGTACAAAACAGACAGTGGACAAGGTTTGTAAATTAAGGAAGTCACTGTATGGGTTGAAACAATCTCCTAGAGCTTGGTTTAACAGGTTCAGAAGAGCTATGGTAAGCATGGGCTATCAGCAAATCAATGCCGATCACACAGTGTTCTTTCGATAATAGGGTGGTCACATTACTATGTTAACAGTGTATGTGGATGATATGATTATCACCGGTGCTGACGAGGGTGAGATTGCTCAGCTAAAGGCAAAACTGGGCAAAGAGTTTGAGGTGAAGGACCTCGGGCAGCTATAATACTTCCTGGGGATTGAGGTGGCTCGTGGAGAAGTGGGGATTGTTCTATCTCAGAGGAAGCATGCGTTAGACTTACTCACAGAGACGGGCATGTTGGGTTACAAGCCTGCGGTTTCACCAATTGATCAGAGGTTCAAGTTGAGCGCAGAGGCAGGAGAGTCGGTTGATCGTGAGCGGTACCAGAGGTTGGCAGGACGTCTCATCTATCTGAGTCACACTCGTCCTGGCATATCATTTGCTGTGAGTATGGTGAGCCGCTATGTAACACCCCACACCCTAGGTACCTAGATAGGGCAGGATGTCGCCCTGTCCAAAGGACCACCAAAGGACCAGGGGTCTTTATAACAAGGTACAAAATAAAACGAAAACTGCTAAATAAAATTAAAAGGATAATTCCATTACATCTGAAAGCAAAACTTATACAAGTCTGGAAAATCAAAACTAACAAGCGTCTCTTGAAATAAATTCAACCACAACTAAATAAATAAATTGGAGCTCAACCCTAGCTTCGCCCCGCTCACTGAAAGCAATCTCCTGAAATCATGATATAAAAGGTGTGAGATTGACCTCTCAGTAAGTCCCGTGTGTGCAAATATCAGTTAAAACCATTTCATGTATGCAGATTTATCAAAACCACAAAATCGTGTTTGCAAGCCAATCTCATCAATAACCGTCATAAAAAGGAGCCTTGCTCAATCAATCCAAAACAGTTCACAATAAATTATTGTTTCATCACAATCATTATTCATTAAATAGGGATTAGCAAATGATTCAACAATATAGCAACATAATCCATATCATGGTTACCACCATGATAGCTTCCCAATGTATTCTTTCAACAATGGGCAGTGAGGAATTCACCCACCAGGTGAGATACTCCTCCATCTCTTTACCTAATACTCCGGTTGTCCAATCCGGGTCATCAGTGTCCACCTGGACTAATATGCTAGCTCGGACCGGCCTGGCTAAGTAGTACTGTCGCCTTTCCAAGTTGAATTTATCTTCTGGAGGTGGCCACCTACCATAAGACTCACTCCTGCTCTTTGAAACTAGTACTACTAGCCTACCCCTGCTGAGTACTCAACGCTCCCCATTCAGGGGCAGAATCATTTTCCCTTTTCCGAAAGTCTTTAATTAATTTGATTGCAAAACATGGTTTTTCGTAATAGCGTTTTCAAATCGTTTGACAATGGTTTAAGAAATCATTTTCAAAGTTTGAACAATTAAAATTTAGCAAATTCGTTTTTGAAAATAGAACATCCACGTTTCCAATCCAAATCTCACAACAATCCAACATAACTCATCATTTTTAGTCAAGGCTCAATCCTTGTGTCAAAGCATTATATTGATACCAATTTCAAATAATATTGTAAAAATTGCTTGCAAACAAGTAACATTTATCAAAACAGTTATGCAGGGACTTACCTGGATATATCACAGCCAAATCCAACTCAATCGATTGCTCTAATTTCCTCTCCTTTCTTATCTAGAGCAAATAACCCCGCAATTAGGATTTAATCATTCCACCCATTATTTCATACAACATGACTCTTCAGGATTTTATTATTTACCTATTGCATCCATAGTATTTGATTCACTAAATCACATATATAACTTTCCTTTACGATTCTATTGATCATGACTGTGGATTGATCTAGATCAATTCTTCACATGACCTCTTCCATATTAAACTAACATAAAATCATTATAAATAGCCCCATAAACATTAAAAGATCTCATATTTTGCCTATTTAGCATGAATCTAGGTTCATCATGGCAAGATACATCAATGTCCTATCTCATACATGCTTTGTCTATGGCTTTCATCAACATGTTCATCAATCTAATATATTCATGCGTTCATACTAGACTCCATAAGCATCCTAAAGTCAATATTTTGAAGTTTAAGACCTTGTAAATCAATAAAAATAGGATCTTGATTACCTCTTATCGATTTAGACTTAAATCACGGCAACTCCTTGTTGACTAGCTTGAGTTTGATCACTAGTTGAAGAGTTTGGATCGCTTAGATGTCCTTGATCAAGACTCCCCAAAGAATGGGTAAAATCAGTCCCTTATGATCGAGATTTAGGAGAAGAAGACAAGAGGAATTGAAGAGGAGTTGATGAAGAGTTGAGGAGTTGCTTTCCTTAGAGTTGGTTTTCAGCTTTGATGGAGTTTTGGGTGCTATTTTGGTCCAGATGTGGAGGAGGGTTGGCGGCTGGAATTTCTGAGCACTGGAGGGTTTTTAGGGTTTGTTTGAGGCTGATTGATGAAGGAGATAGGTTAGGCTGAGGTGCTTTAGGGTTTAGGTGTTTGAAGAAGTTTTGGCCTTACTAGGGTTTCTTGATCAAAACAGAAAATTGTTCAGCTTTGGTGTTCTCTAGGGCTGCCGAGATTTTGGAGGGGAATTAGGGTTGGTGGCTGCAGTGTTTGTGTAGCTGAGGGTGCTGAGATTCTGGACAGAAAGAGAGGAAAAATCTGATGGGTTTTGAGTCCCTATAATAGCGAAAATAGGAGAGGAAGAATGGGCCTTTGTGCTCTGCTTGATAGCTAGGGCACTTTTGTGCAGATTTTGTGCTGGAAATTTTAGGCAGAATAGGTGTGAACAGTGACGAAAATTCTGAGGGTCTAGGGCTGAAATTCTGGTTTCCTTTTGGCTGAAGACAAGTCCTAGTTGGTTAGAGTTTTCTTGGCCAATCCTAGCTAGGGTTTGGGAGTGTTTTAAGTAAGTTGTCTTTACCATAAGTGGCGGCTGCTAGAAGGGAGTTTTCCAGAAAACCCTAGAGAGGAATTAGGTCATCTAATTAGGAAATAGCTATTAAATAGTTATTAGGAAATAAAATTCTGGTTTCCTATTCATGCCTACTGAAATTTCCCCTAAGGCTTCGAAAATTCCTAGATTTATCCAAGAGATAAATACTCCATTTAATTTCACCTCCAAGTCTTTTATTTCCATTAAGAAAATATTATTTGAAAGAAGATAAAATATGGGAATTTATTTCCTTGAAAATAATACCTATATGCTTTCTTATATATGCTTTTCTTTACTAATATATTATTAAAATTCTCTAAAAGGTTATGATAAGATATTAGAACCAACAATTTAATTTGTTCTCAAATATTTTATAAAATTTTCAAATAAATCACTCTCCTAATTTATTTTTCTCTTCTTAGGAAATTAATTTCCTAGTGGCTAGTCTCCTAGAGATTTCGGCCCAGCTAGGGAAAAGTTAGGGAAGGAGGAAGAAAAATAAGAGAATGAAAAGGATTTGAAATTGCTAGGATTCAAACTCAAGCCCGTCAAGGTTTAAATGCTCTCCCCACTTGCTTTGCCCTTTTTTTCCAATAAACTCTCCTCAATAAATGAAAGCTCAAGCAATCAAACTATTTCAAGAACAAATTAATGCATGCAATCCACAACCAATATTTTCATGAAAAATAATTCAAATCGTCAAATGTGGTATAACTTAATATGACATGCATGACTTTTCTCTCACTTACCCAAGACGGTCTAACATGGGGTATTACACGCTACATGCATGACCCAAGGAAGGGCCACATGGACGCAATGTACCAAATTCTGAGGTACCTGAAGAGTGCACCAAGGAAGGGGTTGATCTTCAAGAAAAATGGACAACTAAACATTGAGGGCTATTGTAACTCTGACTGGACAAGTTGTGCTGATGATAGAAAGTCTACAGCTGGATATTGCATGTTTGTAGGAGGCAATTTGGTATCCTGGAAGAGTAAGAAGCAATCAGTGGTTGCAAGGTCGACAGCAGAGGCTGAGTATAAGGCTATGGTTTTAGGAGTTGCAGAGATGGTGTGGTTGAGAGCTTTGTTAGTAGAGTTCAAGGTGGATCAAAGAGTCAAAATGAAGCTGTGGTGCGATAGCAGGTCCGCAATTAGCATTGCCAACAACCCCGTGCAACATGACAGAACCAAACATGTGGAGATTGATAGGTTCTTCATCAAAGAAAAGCTGGATAGTGGACTATTGGAGCTGGGACATGTAGCTACTAGAGAGCAAGTGGCTGACTATCTCACTAAAGGACTTAGTTCATTAGATCTCTCAAGATTGTGTGACAAGATGGGCTTAATGGATATCTTCTGCCCATCTTGAGGGGGAGTGTTGAGATTTGTATCTTTGTTAGGGTCTCATTGAGAAATGAAGAGTATAGATAATTCTAGGGACTTGTGTGCAAAATTGTAAAGGCTGTATATAAGCCTAAATCGTTATCGAATAAAATAAGTTTTACTCGATTAATCAATTCATAAAAGGTATGAAAGAGACAGAGAGACCCAGAGAACAAACTAATACAAGAGATTGTGCAATATAGAACTTATGAGGACAAGCAAAAGAATGAATTATTTAAAGCAGAGAATAATGACATCATTGTCACCATACTGAAGAAAGTAATGACTGGATTTTATGGCCTATCTACATATTACTGAACAAAGGTGCATCTGAAGATATTTCCTAATTTGCAGTAGACAGGAACAGTGGAGCATTGCGATGCCCTTCCATCTTTCCATGCAGTAAGGCCTGAATATACAGGATACTGTTTCATGTAATGAGCTGTTCCTGCTGAAAATGTCAAAGATTCCGGAAATCAAGGGAGTTGATTCCGTGTGTATTAGTTGTCAATTATGTCATAGTTGTCAATCATGCAAATTAAGAATTAGCAATTATTCTCCTATAATGTAGTCATTCTTTCCTAGTTTAGACACTTTGTAACATGTATACAACTCTCAGCAATGTAACAAATGTATTATCCCTGCATTTAACTTACAGAGCACTTTCAGTCCTAAACAGAAGTAACTCTAGCCATCTCCCATCATGTCTAACGCTGTTTCTGAGACCACAAGTTTTCCTATGAACCAGCCCAAAACTTAAATTAAAGCTTCCGAAACCCATAGGAGTGTAATGCTCAGGAAAAATACCGTCTCAGCCAGCCCAATTGAAAGCTCTATATTCAGCAAGCGGAATAGTCCAAACCCGTAGAAGAGTGAAGAAAAATTCCAAGTGTGATGTGAGCATTGCAACAAACCACGCCACACTAGGGAAACCTGCTGACATCTCCACGGTAAACCTGTGGGCTGGAAGCCGAGGAACAAATGCCAACAGCCCTCTGCATATACCCCTGCTGCAAATGCCCCTACTAAACAACCTAACCTATTTACCGCGAAGCGGATTGATCAACTCCTGAAACTGCTAAATTCCAATATAACTACTGGTACTCCTAATTGTTCTATGGTTCATGCAAGTAGAAAATCAAACCCTTGGATCATTGACTCTGGAGCTTCTGATCATATGACAAATTTATCTCCTCTATTTCATTCATATAACCCTTGTTCTGGCCATGAAAAAGTTCATATTGCTGATGGTAGTTTCTCTTCCATTGCTGGAGAAGGAAATATTAATCTGTCTAAGAGTATAGGTCTTAAATCTGTACTCCATGTTCCAAAACTCAAATGTAACCTTCTACCCATCAGCAAACTTTCAAAAGATTCTATCTGTCATGTTATCCTTTATGATTCTCCATGTGTTTTCCTAGACTAGAGCTCGGGGATGATGATTGAGAGCTAAAGAAATAGGCGGGACTTTACTACTTTGATGAGACCACTCCTAGTAATAAAAAGGCTCGGGCCTACAACAATATGAGTTCGAACCCTACTTTAGACAAAATAATGAAATGGCATCTTAGACTTAGCCATCCTAGTTTTTCTTATTTGAGACATTTATTTCCTAATATGTTTAAGGTGCTGATTGCCCTTACTTCAATGTGAAACTTGTTTATCAAAAAGCCATCAAACAAATTTTGCACCTAAACCACACCATCCCTCAAAACCATTTTTTATGATTCACATTAATAATTAGGGGCCTTCCAAAATAAAAACTTTATCTAGGACAAGGGTTTTGTAACCTTCATCGATGATCACACTAGAATACATTGGGTTTATCTCATAAGAAGGAAATCAGAGGTTAAACATTTTTAGAGATTTTTACAACATGATTGAAACTTAATTTGAAACAAAAATTTGCATTCTTAGATCAAACAATCGAACCAAATATTTTAATGAATGTTTAGGGGAATTTCTAAAGAACAAGGGCATAATTCATCAATCTACTTGTCGCGATACTCCATAACAAAATGGGATTGCTAAAAGAAAAAATAGACATTCACTTGAAGTTGCTAAGGCAATCATGCTTTCGATGAATGATCCCAAATATTTGTCTGTGTGTGTGTGGGTGGGGGCCGTTGTTTTAATAGCATCATATTTGATAAATAGAATGCCTACTCGAGTTTTAAAATTCATGACCCCTCTAAAAAAGTTAAAAGAAAACTTTCCAATTTTTCGAATGTCATGAGACATTCCTTTAAAGGTCTTTGGATACATATGTTCTGTTCACATTCTAACTAAGTTTCGGTCAAACTTGGATCCCAAATCTGAAAAAAAAATTATTGGATATGCTTCGAATAAAAAAGGTTACAACTATTTTAATCATGTCTCAAAGAAAGCCTACATTAGAATAGATGTGATCTTCATGGAAAAAATACCCTTTTTCAACAAAAATCAACTTCAGGGGGAGTATGGCTTAGATGAAGATGATTTTTGGCAAGTATCTCAACCATTACCTAAAATGATTCTCACACTAAATGTTTTTGAACAAGAAATAATTGGTGAAAATAATAAAAATGGGGAGGATCATAGTCGTCAGATACAATAAGTGATTTTACCTAATATAGGGGGAGAAATACTGTAAAAACCAGGACAAAGCCTCTGGTTTATTCTAGGAAAAGGTTTCATAAAAGGAAGCTGTTCAAATTGATCCTTTAGAATTAACAATTGGCTGAAAAACACTCTTATGTTTATTCCATATATCTCAAGGTATTTATACAAGATACCTAAACCTATTTAAAGTAAGTCAACTATACATTTAAATTATAGAAACAATTACAGGAAATAATTACAGGAATATTACAGCTATAATTCCTAAATATGTGCAGCGATATATGCTTAGTCTCCCCCTCAAGTTGGTGCATAGATATCACACATACCCAACTTGGACAATGATGCATGAAATGAGCCACTAGTAACAGCATGAGTCATTATGTCAGCCAGCTGATCTGCACTTTTAATGTACGGAACCTCTATCATACCAAAATCCAAACTCTCCTTGATATAATTCCTGTCAAGTTCAATGTGTTTAGTTATATCATGTTGAACCGGATTGTTAGCGATCTCAATAGCTGCAGTGTTATCACAATACAGTACCATAGGTTTCTTTGGACAAAACCCGAGTTCTGTGATTGCATGATGAAAAGCCCGGTATTCAGCTTCTGCACTAGACAATGATACCACATTCTGTTTCTTACTCCTCCAAGTCACCAAATTACCTCCAACAAATGACACATAGCCTGAAGTAGACTTTCTATCTAACTTAGAGCCAGCAACGTCAGAGTCTGTGTAACCAACAATATCCAAGTGCCCATGTTTGGAGAACATAATACCTTTACCTAGAGAGAACTTCAGATAAGCCAAAATACGATTCACTGCATTCATGTGTCTATCACTTAGATTGTACATAAACTGACTGACAACACTAACTACATATGATAAATCAGGCCTAGTGTGAGTCAGATAAATCAACTTCCCCACTAGTCTCGGATATCTCTCCTTGTTAATTGGAACCTAATTAGGATAGATAGCTAGACCATGATTCATCTCAATGGGAGTATTTACAGGTTCACAAGCAGAATTACCAGTTTCAGCTAAGAGATCTAAAATATACTTCCGTTGAGAGAGAAAAAGTCCTTGCTTGGACCAAGATACTTCAACACCCAAGAAGTATTTCAAAACCCCCAAGTCCTTCATCTTAAATTCGTTGGCCAAATAGCGTCGAAGCTTCTCTATCTCACTAGCATTACTGCCTGTAACAATCATGTCATCAGCATAAACAATAAGCAAGGTAATATCATCATGCTCCCTCTTATAAAACAAAGTATGATCCGCCAAAGCTTGCTTAAAACCATACTCCTTCATCGAGTAGCTTAACTTGCCGAACCATGCCCTTGGCGATTGTTTCAACCCATATAATGTCTTTTCAGCTTACACACCTTACCTTCCCCTAGTGTAAATCCTGGAGGAGGATCCATATACACCTCCTCGATCAAATCACCATGGAGAAAAGCATTTTTTATATCAAATTGGCATAATAGCCAGTCTAAATTGACTGCAAGAGATAGAATGACTCGAACGGTGTTCATCTTAGCCACAGGAGCAAAAGTCTCATGATAGTCAATCCCAAGGGTTTGAGTGTAACCCTTGGCCACCAGTCTCGCCTTATACCTTTCAACTGTCCCATCTGACTTGTATTTCACTGTAAACACCCACTTGCATCCTACTGTCTTCTTCTCCTGTGGCAACTCAACCATCTCCCAAGTAGAATTCTTTTGAAGGGCCTTCATCTCCTCTTCTATAGCAACCTTCCACTTAGGATCTCCAAGGGCTTCCTGAAAATGACTAGGAATAGACACAGAAGACAACTGAAGAGCAAAAGCTAGATGAGCCTTAGACAAGCGATGATAAGAGATAAAATCAGAAATGGGATAAGTGACATTAAAAGACGACTTGGAGAAACCCAACCTATCAGGTTCTCTACGTTCAAGAAGGGGATATCTCCAACCATGATCGTGATCCATAACTGGTGGATTCAAAATAGTAGAATCTATCTGTAAAGTTGAAGTTGGAGGAGAAGGAACACATACCTCAGGGTTAACAGTAGAAGAGTCATCCGATGGCATGGTAGTATCATCAAGAGGGGCAATAGAATCAGGAGGAGGAGGCATAATAGGAGTATTCTGTTTTCTTCTCGTATAGCCTTTTTGAAATAACCTAGCTGGTCTTTCATCCTTTGCCTCCTTAAATTCAGACTCAACCTCAGCTAAACAAGTATCATCTAAAGAGTCCGTAGTCTCCACAATAGCTGAGTTCTCCCCCTTACTCGACATCCACAACTTCTTCTCTTCTAACCATAATCGTTCCTCTTCCTTACTACTAATCTCCCCCTGAAAAGGAATCATAGAGACATCCCCAGAAAAATAAGACTCGTGTTCACAAAACTGAACATCCATGGAAACATAATATTTACCTGTAGGAGGATGAAAACATTTATAGCCTTTTTGAGAATTAGAGTAACCAAGAAAAACACATTTAAGAGCACGTGGATCAAGCTTATCCCTATATATAGAGTGGACATGAACATAGCATATACAACCAAAAACCTTGGGACAAAGATTTAGAGCGGAAGGGATAGAGTGAAACTGTGACAACATCCTTAAAGGGGTTTGAAAATTAAGGATACGAGCGGGCATGCGATTAATAAGAAAGACAGCAGTCATGACAGCCTCAGCCCAAAAACGTTTAGGAACATGCATAGTAAAGCTCAAAGCCCGAGCAACGTCAAGGATATGACGATTCTTGCGCTCGACTACACCATTTTGTTGTGGTGTGTAGGCACAAGTTGTTTAGTGGAGAATGCCATGTTCTAGGAAGAACTGGGTAAGAGATTGATTTACAAACTCACGGCCATTGTCAGAATGAAAAACTTGGACCTGAGTATGAAACTGTGTCACAATCATTTTGTAAAATTGAGGAATCATCTGTATAACATCACTTTTAGATTTCATCAAATATACCCAGCTTACTCTATTGCAGTCATCAATAAAAGACACAAAGTATTTATGGCCTAAAGCAGATGGAGTGGAAAAAGGACCCCATACATCAGTGTAAACACACGAAAAAGGAATAGAATATTATTGAAACTGGTTTTGAAAGGAACGCGATGGTTTTTAGCATAAATGCATTGTTCACATCTTAAACTAGAGATAGCAACATTGCGAAATAATTTTGGAAATAAATGCTCTAAATAAGGAAAAGATGGATGCCCCAGACAACAATGCCATAAAAGAATCTTCTCTCTATCAACCGATTGGCTCTCTACTCGAAGGCCATGGCTAGGTTCAGAGTGAAACTGCGTAGCCCCCTCTAAGTAACAAAGACCTCCTTTTTCCTTACCAATGCTAATCGTCCTCTTCGTACGTTTGTCCTGAAAGATACAATGAGTGGAATCAAATATTGCAAAACAATTAAGACTTTTGGTAATCTTACTAATGGAAAGAAGACTATTAGAAAGAGTAGGTGCAAGTAAGACAGATGACATGGAGAATGTAGGAGAAATTGAGACACTCCCGACTCCTGTAATTCGCATAGAGGTCCCATTAGCAACCTGTACAGACTAGACAGGTGAAGACATTAGAGAGGTAAGTATGGAAGAATTACTAGTCATATGGTCAGTGGCCCCCTGAATCAATAACCCAAGTGTTAGAATTACCTTGGTGAGGAGACACTTGAGAGACATGAGAAGCAGAAGGTGGAGAAGTATCAATAACAGCAATCTGAGCAGATTTCTTATTTTTCTTCTCAGCTTGTTTGAGTTTATACCACTCCGGATATCCATGCTTCTTCCAACAAACATCTATTGTATGCCTGGGACTATTGCAATGAGTGCAGAAGCGAGAATTTGAAGCGGCAGAATTACAGGAACAGAATGAGTCAACTGAGAGGTGCTCTTTTGGATCGTTAGAGCTGAAGCTTCAGAATGATTTTCTGTTCCCATGGTAACCTGTCTCTGCATTTCATGACGAACTAAAGAGCAGACTTCTTCCAAGCTTGGTAGAAGGGAAGTAGCCAAAACACGACTACTAACTTGATCCAAACTGTGATCAAGACATGCAAGAAACATGTAGATGCGATCCTCTGCAATACGCTTCCTTTGTTTCTCATGTCATTGGGCCTACGATAATCAAGCTCCATGAAAATTGAATTCAACTCGTTGTAATATTCCGGGAGAGGACGACCACCCTGGCGCAATTGGAATGACCTCTTCATCAGTTCATAGACTTGGGAAGAGTCAGAAACATCAAGATAGCTCCTCTTAACCGCATCCCAAACTTCTTTAGATGTCCCACACTGAAAAAAGTGTGACATCAGATTGTCAGTCATGGAATTAATAAGCCAAGACTTGACAAGAGCATTTTCATCCTCCCATTCATTATAGCCTGGATCATCTTCTGTAGGTGTAACCTTTCTTCTAGTAATATAACCCTTCTTCTTCTTGCCCGCAATATGCATCTCTAAAATCTTTGACCAAACATGATAATTAGTATCATCCAATTTAATGTGGATTGGAGAAGAGGTTTCATGAATGGTCACCGTCGAGAGTTTCTTGCTATCAGGAATCTCTTCGTTATCAGTTTTAGCAGCCATGATTGATGATAACCAGCGTAAAGGCTGCTGGAGTTGGAGATGGCGGCTGTCAAAGAAGGTGACGGCTGCTAAAGAAGGTGGCGGCGCCTGACAAAGAAGGTGGAGGCTGAAATTAGGGTTAGGCTGGCGGCTAAAATTAGGGTTAGGCTGGAAGAAGGTGACGGCTGGAAGGAGGTGACGGCTAGGGTTTGAAAAAGAGGTAGCGGAAGTCTTTCGTAGTCTCTGATACCAAATTAACAATTGGCTGAAAAACACTCTTAGGTTTATTCCATATATCTCAAGGTATTTATACAAGATACCTAAACCTATTTAAGGTAACTCAACTATACATTTAAATTATAGAAACAATTACAGGAATATGTGCAGCTATATATGCTAAGTTTTAGCTTCTTCCCAAACTCAAGAACCAAGTAATGGTTACCAAGAAACACAAGTAATTCCTAACCTTGACCCCATTTTTGCATCTACAAAAGCTCAAGATCTGGATGTTGCAGATCTGGATCTTCCTATAGCCATCAGAAAAGGCAGTCCGTTCCTATACAACAAAACATTCCATTGAAAAATATTTGACTTATCAAAAATTCTCACACAAACACAACTTTTTCGTCAAAAATCTCTAACCTATCTGAGCCTAGACAATACAGAAAGCACTCAGTAGTCCGGTTTGAAGGTTAGCAGTAAAGGAGGAGATGGATGCTCTGTTGAAAAATGGGACTTGGAAAGCTGTTAATTTGCCAAAGGATAAGACCACTGTTAGATGTAAGTGGGTTTTTACTGTAAAATGCAAGGCTGATGGAAGCGTTAAAAGATACAAAGCACAACTTGTGGCAAAGGGGTTCACTCAAACTTACGGAATTGACTATTAAGAGACCTTTGCCCTAGTAGCCAAGATAAATTCGATTTGTGACCTTCTGTCCATAGCAGCAAACCATAACTGGCCTTTGCATCAACTTGATGTGAAAAATGCCTTTCTGAATGATGAATTGAAAGAAGAAGTGTTTATGGATCTCCCACCAGGCTTTCAGAAGAGGTTTGGCAAAAACAAGGTTTGCAGATTGAAGAAATCCTTGTATGGACTTAAGCAATCTCCTTGGACTTGGTTTGAAAGGTTTGGGAAGGAAATAAAAGGATATGGACATTCTTAAAGTCAAGCTGATCGTACAATGTTCTATAAACATTCAGGGACAGGTAAATTAGCTATACTTCTTGTCTATGTCTATGATGTTATCCTTACAGATGATGATGATAAGGAAATTGAGGCATTAAAAGGAAGAATTGCCACAGAATTCGACATTAAAGGCTTGGGACCAGTGTAATACTTCCTTGGTATTGAGTTTGTTAGATCAAAGGAGGGAATCTTTATCAATCAACAAAAGTATCAAAGTAGGGAATCTTTATCAATCAACAAAAGTATGTGCTTGACCTATTCAGTGAAACTGGGATGCTTGGATGCAAGGCAGCTAAATCCCCAATTGAACCCAATAAGAAACTACAACTAATACAGCTAATGGTGTTGATAGAGAACAATATCAGAGACTTGTGGGAAGATTAATCTACGTCTCACACACTTGCCCTAATATCACCTTTACTATTAGTGTAGTAAGCCAGCAATTTACGCACTCTCTAAACTCTGACCACTTAAATGTTGTCTATCGAATACTTAGCCATCTAAAGGGGACTCCTAGAAGAGGACTACTGTTTTTAAAAATAATAGGCACTTACAGTTAGAGGCATTTACAGATGCTGATTGGGCTGGGAGTGTTACAGACAGATGGTCTACTCCAAGATACTACACCTTCATAGGAGGAAACTTGGTGACTTGGAGTAGTAAGTAACAAAATGTTGTGGCTAGAAGCAGTGTTGAAGCTGGGTTTAGATCTATGGCTCATGGAATTTGTGAAGTTTTATGGATTAGGAGAATTCTTGAAGAATAGAAAATTTCTACTCCACCACCGATTAAAGTGTACTGCAATAATAAATCAGCAATTGCCATTGCTCACAATCCAGTTCTTCATGAGCAGACCAAGCAAGTGGCGATATATAAGCACTTCAGGAAAAAATTGGTAAAGGAATTATCTGTGTGGTGTATGTTCCTTTCACTAGCCAAGCAACAGATACCCTGACTAAAGGTCTTCACAAGACACAATTCGACATTTTGATTTCCAAGCTGGCATTAAAGGATATTTTCATGCCAACTTAAGGAGGAGTGTTGAAAAAGTAAAAAGATTCCAGAAATCAAGGGAGTTGATTCGGGGTGTATTAGTTGTCAATTGTGTCATAGTTGTCCATTATGTAAATTAGGAATTAGCAATTATTCTCCTATAATGTAGTGATTCTTTCCTAGTTTAGACCCCTTGTAATATATATAAAACTCTCAGCAATGTAACAAATGTACTATCCTGGCGTTTAACTCTCGTTTGTTAATTCCATTCATGCGAAGTTCAATAGATCTTGCAACCAGCTGATCAAAATGCTAAAAGTCATACCGTTAAGCTCCCAGAATCGGTGTTCTCAAATTCAATCAGCCGCTTTGTCAATGTTGCTTCACAAACATGCACTACCTTTATCTGATAAAAATTAGATACTTTCAGCACATAAGGACACCATGTAGAGTGGAAAAATAAACAGATAGCACAAACTAAATATTGGAGTTATCCAGCACAACGGTGCAGAGACTTCCTCACAAATTAAGGTAATTTTGAGACACACACATGCAGAGAATTAAAACAGACTAACTGCCTCCACAACGTGATTGATGAGGATAAGCCGAAAAATCCAACATAGTTATCCATTAGATAATTGATGGCTTCAGCTCTAAATTCAGACCTCAACCATATCAGCAAGAGGTCTTGTCAAACCTTTAAATTCAACTTAAAACAAATCTCTCTTTTTCTCTCCCTTTAACTTGCTTGGTAACCTCATTACCTAACTTTCCAAGCATAAACATGTTACTGACACAATGATTCAGTATAATAATTTCACCACGTCCCGAAATTACTTAATGTGAGGAATCAATTCATGACTTTCCAGAAATGTGCTGGAGTTAGCAACCCATTGAGGATAACTACTTAAATACCAGCATGCATTTCAATGAACTCCTGATGAAAGATGTATATTACAGCATTTTCTATTGGGAAGAGCTAGCAGCAAGCAAAAATCATAAAAGGGAGCAAATACATTTCACCCATCAATACTTAAATCCCTTTCTGGCATGCACTTTGAATAAGAAAGGACAACAATTCTCCAGCTGAAATCTAATCAAGCAATAATCTTGAAAGAAAGCAGAGACAACTTTATAAAAGTCCTCAGAGAGGATATCTCCAGATATTATGAATTGTTAGACGTATCACCAATCAGAAGAAATTTAGCAGACTAATTGTGACAGAAAACAATGGGATCATCTCAAATCAATAACAATGGGAATAACCTGAACCACTATCAGCTACACCATATTCTTCAAAACAGAAGTGATTGAAAGCTTGACTTACAATGTCTGACTTTGAAACCTTCAGCCCATGTGAAAGAGCAGAAATGTAAAGTGCAGCTCCACATAGCCCGCTTGGTTTTCTTCCTGTCTGCAAGCAATTTATGCATTGATATGAAAATGGTAATAGTTGACTTGCATCTTTACCAGATAAGTTTAGACAGTACGGAAATCCAAGAGGAGGATCAAGAAAGAAGAGATTTGGAGAGGAGAAGAAACAAGAAGTTATTTAAATAAATAAATAAATAAAAGAGAGAGAAAGAGGATGAGAATAATGTATTCTCTCTTCTAAGCCCCTAAAATATTCATAGAAATAAGAGTAAATCAAAATAAGACCCTTGAGACTAATTTTATTCTCTTATCCCAATAACTATATTGCTAAACAGGACCCTTGAAAAATGAGCTTTACTCAACCCTTATTCTATCCATGGATGCGGACTATGTTGGTTCTCTTGTAGATAGAAATTCAGAATCCTTTTTCCCATCTTACATTTCATATCAATATAGAGAACATCGGCTAATTTTGTCACCCTACTTTTAATCACAAGGCATTATCCACGATTCATCATGTCTTAATACAACTCAACAAAATGGGATAGCCAAGCGGGCAAAACAAGCATTTACTCAACACTACCCAAGCTTTACTCTTTCAAGGGAATGATCCTAAGTAGGCAAAACAAGTCTGCTATCAATATTGCTCACAATACTATTCAATACGATAGGACAAAGCATATTGAAATTGATAGACATTTCATTAAAGAAAAACTGGAGGAAGGGTTAGTATTTATGCCCTATATTCCTTCAAGACATCAATTAGTTAATGTTCTAACAAAGGGGCTGAACAGTTCGAGTTTCCATGATCTTGTTTTCAAGCTGGGAATGGAAGACATCTATTCTTCAGCTTGAGGGGGAGTGCCCAGGTGTAAATGAGTTGTAATCGAAGCATAAATGAGCTGTAAATTGATTTGGACAATCAGCTATATATAGATTAGGAAGATCAATTTGAAATCCCTTAAATGGAGAGGTTTGATTAGATAGTTTTCCAGATTTTGAGTGATTTAGTTTCCTTTTCCTCTCTTGTAATATATTATATACTACTTTGTAAAGTCAAATAATAGAAGTAAGAAATTCAAAATCCTTTTTCCCATCTTACATTTCGTGTTAGAAACTGAATAATTACAGTTAAAATTTTCTTAATTCCAGCTCCAGTTACCAGAAACTTATTTACCAGAGTTGATAGCATTCCTCCTCTTGCATGTATGACCATGGATTATGTTAGGCAGCAATGGACCATTCAGCTTGGAAATTTTGAGAGCTCCCAGCTTACAGAAAATAAATTGTGCCCAGTATCATGTGAACTCAGATATTCACCTTGTTCCAACAGTAGGACCCTCTTGAAAAATCTTAAGCAGGTCACGAGGGCCAACTCAATGAATTCAAATAACATCAGCATCAAGTTTTGCAATACTCTCACAAATAGAAATTTTGAGTGACTACTTCTTAGAATGTCTGTAACAACTCCAAATGGTTCTGATAAATCTGGAAAGGAGAGGGGGAAAAAAGGGACTAGAAATCTTTTAAAATGAGCACCAAGAGTCATTACTCTTTTGGCAGATTGCATTGTCAAATTATCCAAGTTAAGTAGTTTATCTGTCTCTGCTTTCAAGAACATGGTAAGAGGAATCAAATAAGGAAAAAAACTAGTATATGAGTAGTGTAGTATTCCAAACTAATGTCAAACAATTCAGAGTCACAAAAGAAAAAGGAATATTCAGAAGCATTTTTTTTGTGCTTCGAGTTTCTACAAGTCCCCTATGCCCAGGATCATGTTAGCCCAGATACTCACCTTGTGCCTACAGGAAGCTTTAAGAGCTTCCTATATTGACTGATGCAAAATCATCCAAAATTTCACTCATGGGTTGACCTACTTCCATCCTTCAAAACTTGATGAGGTTAAGTTTCTCCAAATGATGGGGAATATGGCAACAATACTAGAAGGTTTATTGTGCTGAGGTACTATAACCCTTAAGGCCCAAATCCGAAGTTAGCATTTTTAGAGTTCCACAAAAAGTCCCAACCAACAAGAAACAGAGCTGAGGAACAAAACATTGAGATAATAATGTGAAACTCCAATTTTATCACAAGATCACATGAGAACACATTTAGGACTTAGAACACCCTACCAGGCCTTGTGACCATCGAGATACAACCACCAATAAGAGCAACATATTTCAGGCATCAAAATTGAAGCTTTTCCCAGAAATCTTTGAAATTAGAAAAAATCCAATGAAAACAATCCCCAAAATCATCCCAAAAACAACCACAATTCTTAGAATTCGAAGGTAAATTAAACCGCAGACATTTAACAGTGAGGTATTGCTATAGTCCATAGAGTTCCATACAAACTAAGCATGTTAACATCAACATTCATACAGTGCAGATCCCAGCAGAAACAACTGCAGATTTTGCAACCCTTTATCTTTATTTACACTTTGTAACAAAGGTAAATGAGCCCCTTAGACTACTTGACATTAGAAAATAAACCAAAAATTCAAATTTTGGGTCAGGAAGGTTCAATCAAATATGGATAATTTAACAACTTACACATGTAAAATACATATTTATCAGACCTGCATCCAGTCTCGCTTCATGCTGGCAACAATGTGAAGTGCAGTTTTGGAAACACTTGGCTTTCTTTCGCCAAATAGACCTAGAAAGGAGACTGTCAATGACTTTTTGTTCTTTGGTAAGTAAAGCATCTTGTGAAAAGATCCTTGTTATTCAAAATTTACAGCACAGATAGATAAATTCGGTTAACAAAAAGGTGCTGATTTTCCACCCAAGAGTTACGTCTGCCCTATTAAAGTGCTTCTAAACTCTCTCTCTATATATATATCAAGGAAAACGAACATTTCAATCAGCAGGTTACACTAATATGGGTTCTCTTGTAAAATCCATTTTCTAATATGTTATGAAACCTGATCAGCAGGGTACACTAACATGGATTCTCTTGCAAAATCTTCTTGCATACACTAAGGCCTGTCCTGATTTGCTTGTACTCCCAGTAAGTTGTTTACAAATACCACAAATAGATGCTCTTGGGAAGCTGTTTCACAAATTAATATGTTATCTTCATTTTTCACAGCATTGATAAACCAAAGAAATTTTGAGCAACACTTCCATTTTGCTTTTCAAAACAAGTTTTTAGCTTTTTAAAGCGAAATTTAAAAGCAAAAAAGCTACTAAGAAGAGCTTAAAATCTGAGTTTAGCTTAAAAAGATGAAAGAAACTTATTTAAAACAATTGAGAACAGGCTCTTGAACTACATTAAGTATTAGCAGATTGATAAAACCAAACTCAGAAATTGTTGTCAAAAGGTCTGCCTCTAGCCCATTAAAAGAAAAGGTTGACTCCAATAAAGCCAGAAATCACTTGGTGGTGTTCTTATCTACCTTTTCCTATGCTATTACCTTAAAAACATTACTTATGTTAGAAAAGCACCACTACAGATTGTGGGAAAATATGGCTAATAGGGGAATTTAGGAAAGTAATGTTGTAACTATTGTAATACTAAAATTATACAAAATTAGGGAAGTCTGACCCTTAAATTAGGGGATTTTGTAATCAGTGATTAGGAAATCTTGTGAGCAGTAATTAGGGGACTGATTAGGAGCTTTTGTAATCAATTTATTAGGGTAGTTGCCAAATTTGTTCCTTAGACAGCTTGTATATAAACAACTCATTGTAAACTTTAAAGGTATAATGAAAAGAGATTATTCTCTCCCAACTTCTTAAATGGTATCAAAGCCCTAGGCTTTCTAGGATTCTTCTTCCTCTTCAAGCAGCCTGCATTGCTGCAGTCTTCTCTTTCGAGCAGCCCTTCATTGCTGTCAATTTCTCTTCACTTTCAAGCAGCCGTCATTGCTGCAATCTTCTCTATTGTACGGCCTTCATTGCTGTCATTTTCTCTTTATTTTTCCTTCTCCACGTCCTATTCAGGCAGCCTTAATTGCTGCAAATATCTTTCCTTCATCATGTCAACCTCCCAAACACAAGTTGTAAGAGCAAAATGTTGGAAGCTTCATGGGAAGCCACCCAGTCTAGAATGGGAACAGAATGGGGGACAATTCAATGTAGTTGCTGGCCAAATTGATGTGCCACCAAAATCGAAAACAGTTAGTCTTAACCAAGATGAATTAGATAGGGTGAAAGTTCTCATCAGCAATCTAGAAAAACCCTCAGGTACTTGTTCTGTGGCATGTTCAAGTGAGTTTCGGCTTTCCATTGGATAAAATGTTTCAGATGTAACTTTTGCCACTTCTTGAATCATGGATTCAGGAGCTACCAACCATATAACCCACCCACCAAATGTCTTTACCACCGATTCTCCATGCCCAAGCAGTAGAAAAATAGCCACTTCAGAAGGTTCTTTGACCACTGTGGCAGGAATTGAAAGTGTCCAAATTAACACATTGTTAACTTTACAGAACATACTCCATGTCCCTAAGCTAGCTACCAATCTGATATCCATCCAAAAACTTGTCGATGACTTATAATGCACGGTGGTTTTTCAACATAATGGATGTGTATTTCAGAAAAAGAGTTCGGGGAAGATGATCGGACAAGCTAGAGAACGGGGTGGCAGCTACTTACTTGAAGCAAGTCAACCAACCATCACCAAAGGTAAACAGCCAGTGTCATTTGTCTCCAAGTCTTTGTCCTCTAATAAAGAGAGAATTAGGCTCCATCACCGCCAACTTGGACATCTATCATTTCAAGTCATAAAACTCTTGTTTCCAACTTTGTTTAAACATTTAGATGTTATGTCTTTTCATTGTAAAAAATGTAAACTTGCCAAACACAAACGTGTACCATTTCCAGTAAGCAATAAAAGAAGTTCCATTTCTTTTCATTTAATCCATAGTGATGTCTGGGTCCATCTCCGTTTGCTAATATCTCTGGGGCACGCTGGTTTGTTTCCTTTATTGATGAATGTACTTAAGTTTGCTTGGTCTTTTTTCTTAAACAAAAATCTGAAGTCAATATTGTTTTACCAAATTTCTGCTCCATGATTAAAAATCAGTTTGGAGTGACCATCAAAACAGCTAGGTCTGACAATGCACAAGACTATTTCAATCAATTTTTAAATCTATATTTTCAAAAGGAATAGATAATACATGAGTCATCTTATGTGAATACTCCGTAGCAAAATGAAGTTGAAGAGAGGAAAAATAGTGATCTCCTTGAAAAAACCCAAGCGTTGTTATTTGAACATCACGTTCCAAAAACCTTTTGCGAGGAGGCTGTTCTTACAACAACACATCTTATAAACCAATTTCCATCTAGAGTCCTAGGGTTTCAGAGTCCAATGGACGTGTTGTCCACCTTATATCCTAACTTCCATACCACAAATAATCTTGTTCCTAGAGTATTTAGATGTACATCCTTTGTACATGTTCACAGTCACAACCAAGGGAAACTGGTTCCAAGAGCTATAAAATGTGTATTTGTAGGACACTCATCAACCCAGAAAGGATACAAGTATTATCATCCACCCACCAAAAAATTCTTTGTTTCTATGGATGTTACCTTTAAAGAACGTGAATCTTACTTTCCAAACCCTTATCTTCAGGGCGAGAAGTTAGTGAGAGAAGATGAGAGTTTGGATTTTGACTTGCTGTTGTATCTTTCAGCATCAAATCATCCTACATCCTTATCCACTAGTGATCATGCCCCAATTCACTCTGAGCTATCTGAGTCTATCACAATCTCCTCTGAAACTGTATTTGCTCAATCTAACACTGAGTCTGTTCCCAAGGATGTTAGATATGGCAAAGGCAAAATGTATGAAAGGAAGAAGCTGGCAACCCCCCAACCCTACGCAAGTCCAAGAGTCTGATCAGGTAATAACTTCTAAACCCACGTTACAAATTGAAACAGAACCAGAAGTAGAGAGTGAGAACCATGGGGGTAGTAGCGACATAGACTTGCTCATTGCTTTGAGAAAAATAGCGAAAGAGTACACTAAAACACCTTTATATCCCCTTGTACATTTCTTCAGTGTTTTTCTCCGTCACACAGATCCTTCCTCAGCAACCTAGAAACCATTGTCATTCCTTCCAATCTATCCGAAGCTTTTTCTAAAGAAAATGGAAACAAGATATGAATGTAGAAATGGAGACACTAGAAAAAAACAAAACATGGGAGCTTGAGGAGTTACCCATAGGGAAGAAACCAGTGGGGTGTAAATCGGGGTATACAGTGAAATATAGAGCTGATGGATCAGTGGAAAGATTCAAGGCGAGGCTACTTGCCAACGATTATACTCAGACGTATGGAGTGGACTATCTAGAGACTTTTGCCCCAATTGCAAAGTTGAATACTGTTAGTCTTCTTGTCTTTGGCAACCAACTTTGGATGGGATTTACAACAGTTTGATGTCAAAAATACTTTCTTGCATGGAGATCTTCAAGAAGAGATATATATGGAGATACCACCTGGTTATGAAAAAGGAGTTACTGATCATGGAGTCTATAGATTAAAGAAGGTATTGTATCGGCTTAAACAATCTCCTCGAGCATGGTTCGACAAGTTTGCCAAGGTTATAGCGATGTTAGGATACAAGTAAAGTCAAGGAGATCATAGCACTCGTCTTCAGGCAGAGTCATGATTCTCTTAGTCATGTGGATGACTAAATTATTAGAGGAAGTGATGATGAGGAGAGATGTTCTTTGAGTGAGTGCTTGGCAAAAGAATTCAAGATTAAGACACTTGGGAAGCTAAAGTATTTTCTCGGAATTGAAATGGCACATTCAAAGAAAGGTATTTTTCTTTCTTAACAAAAGTATGTAACTGATCTACTCAAAAAGGCCAGAAAAATAACATGCAAACCGATGAGTAGTCCAATAGATCTGAATATAAAGTTTGGAATAGCATAGGAAGTGCTATGGTGGACAAGGGGATGTATCAACGTTTTGTAGGAAAGCTCATTTACTTATCCCACACACGATCAGATATAGCTTATGTTGTGAGTGTAATTAATCAATTCATGCACAGTCCAAAAGAAGTTCATCTTCAAGTAATTGCAATATCTTAAAGGTACACCAAGAAGAGGAATTCTCTTTAGGAGAAGTGGGGGCCTAATGCTTGAAGCCTGTATTGATACTGATTATGCTAGGTCATTGATTAATAGAAGATCGACTACTAGATATTGTACATTCCTTGGTGGAAATCTTGTAACATGGAGGAGTAAAAAACAAAATGTGGTAGCACGGTCTTGTACAAAGGCTGAGTTTCGAGCTATGGCTTAAGGAGTATGTGAGTTACTTTGGTTAAAGATCATTCTAAAAGATATAAGGATCAAGTTGGAGGGTCCGATGAAGCTTTACTGCGATAATAAGTCTGCAATTAGCATAGCTCACAATCTTGTACAGCATGATCGAACAAAGTATATCGAAATTAACAGATATTTTATCAAGGAAAAATTAGAGAGTGAATTGATCTGCACACCTTATGTGTCTACAAATGATCAGCTTGCTGATGTGTTAACCAAAAGGTTAAGTGGTCCAGTGTTTGAAAGTATTGTATCCAAGCTAGGAATGGAGAATATCTATTCACCAACTTAAGGGGGAGTGTGGAAAAATATGGCTAATAGGTGTATTTTAGGAAAGTAATGTTGTAAATATTTTAACACTAGAATTAGACTAAATTAAGGAAGTTTGACCCTTAAATTAGGAGATTTTGTAATTAGTGATTAGGAATCTTGTGAGCAGTAATTAAAAGATTGATTAGGAGATTTTGTAATCAATTTATCAAGGTAGTTGCCATATTTATTTCTTAAACAGCTTGTATATAAGTAGCTCATTATAAACTTTAAGGAATAATGAAAAGAAATTATTCTCTCCCAGTTTCTTACATAGATACTTCTTCAACTTCTGCTTATAAAAATTTTTTAGGAGAACATTCTCTAGCAACAAAAACTTCTTAGGAGACCATCTCTCTAGAAACTTTCAATAAACTACTTTCAGAAATCACTTTTCCCAAAAGCTTCTAAAAATCTAAAGGAACAGAAAATTAACAATTTTTTTTTTTTTAACAGAGTAAATAAACAAGCCTTTCCTCGATTACTGCATTCCCATCCGAACATTGAAATCATCAAATAATTCCATATAACTGAACAATGATCATCTAACCTCTGCTAAGAATCAGAAAATCAAAGACAAGAAGTGAAAAAGAAAAAACAAAGCGAAAGTTACTTACGGTCAGTGAACCTATGAATGAAAAGGCTAGGATCTACAGGTTTTTGGACAATTGGGTGTTCTTCCAGGCTTAGTAGTTTGCAAAGCTGTAAGAACACAGCACCTAGAACATAACTGCAACCAATAAAAAGAAATATTAATATCAAAGCGTACATCCAAGGTGAAAGTGAAAAACTAGAAAACAACCAAAATAACACCGACCCTCTTTCATCCGTTGGCATCAACGTATTTAAGATGATAAAAAGAGCAAGTCCAAAATAGTCCAAATGGAAAAAGAAATTTTCTTATCAAACGTTATTCTGAAGCTGATAAAAATCCTTTTTGAGAATAATATGTCACAGTAACCAATTTAAAGTCGATGAAAACAAAAAATCACAACAGATTTGTTCAGAAGAAATAACCTAGTTAAATAGGCTCTGCCCCAAATCTCTTGGAGTTCAGATATCTGGATGCAATGATAATCATATTAGAGATAAGCACCATAGGACTTGCAATTTCAAAATTTTTTTCTCTTTCAGAGTTTCTATAAGATCCCAACTTCTATTATTACAAGCAGAGCTATTCTTCCTAATCCCAGGCCATATCTGACTGCAGTAACATATCTACCACCAGAACAAGACATGCATGTTATGCTTAAAAAGAAAAGGGATCTGTACTTTGCTCTCCCCAAAGCCTGACTCCTAACTCCCTTCTATTTTAGCCAGCTAAAACAGAATTCTAACTCTAAAACATGGTTTTGGAAAACCAGGCGGACCACCCATTCAAACCGGTGGCTACTATCTGGTTGCATAAAGTTAGTCAAAATCAAAATTTTATTTTACATCAACAAAATTTTAGTTTAGTTTGAAATTAAACCACTAATTCATTAGCCAAATAACAATAGTTCTCAATTTTTGGATTTTTGGTTTAAAAAAAAAAAAATCTTATGCTCATTGTTCATTGATTATAATTCCCATCAAAATATACTTGCTCCATCCAGAATTGAATGCCCTATTTTGACTTGGCACAAAGATTTAGCAGAGCACTTGATCATAGGCAAATTAGCACCTTATCCTATTAATTCTAGAGGTTAATGGCAGGACCTATAAGTTAGCAAAAGTTTGCAACATTACTTCAGGAGGTTAATTGTGAAAGTTAAGAAAAAAATATGATTATTTTTCGACAAAAATATGATTATTTTAGGAAAGTAGACAGTTATTTTGAGACATCTCAAAATAAAAATTGTGGACATTCAATTCTAGACGGAGAGAGTACTAATGCAACTTATCATCTATATTCCAAGTTACCAGAACAACTTTTTACTCTCTTCTACTCAAGTTCTTGTCCTGTTCTATTATTGAAATTACTGATGAAAAATGTTATCAACTTAAGTATTAATTACCGTAATCAAGTAAAAACAAAACCTGCTTCTTACAAGACTTTCTAATATACTCATCTAACTCTTATTTTGTAACTAGAACTCAGATCTTTGGATCATGAGACGTTAATTTGTTCATTTAATTTTATTGCATAATGGACGGTATTTTTTAAACTATTACCAAAGTTAATACTAATAAAAATTCAAAGTGCAATTCTATCTGTACTAGCATGCATTGAGTTTCCATATCAATATCAAGTTATGAACTGTAAATTGAATTTCCTTTGCTCCGATTTAGTTGTTATATGCTTTAAAATGCTACACTAGGATTACTGTGTTAAGCTGGAATTCTGTAGATATGTTGTTTTTTATATTAGAGATCCAGGATTAATAAAATTTTTAGATCATTTAATTTTCTATTTTATAAAATATATTTTATTCAAGGGTTAATAATAATTTTTAGATTATTTAATTTTTCTATTTTATGAATATATTTTACTATAGTTATCAGTAAAGCATTGTTAATAAGAAATATTGTTTGAATATTCATGATTTCAAGCTTCCACAAAGTCATACTACTGATCGGACCATGACATGTGACCATGTAACTTCTCTAGTTTGATGAACTGTCACCTTGCTTTCACGACAAGAGACAGAGAAATGAGGAGGCCAAATAACATGTCATTATGAAATCAAATCGGCAATTGAATTTTCACCTAGACAAATTAGGAATAATAACACCAGCCTGATGGCAAGAGAGACATATATAGGCACACCTACCTACAAACAAATATACCTAAATGTGCGCGCACGCACACACACACACATAGGTATATTTGTGTATAGGTTTGTAGAAATATAATAGTAGGAAAGCTGACATACACATTTATCCTCAAGTACTCTGAGAAGTCAATGAGAAGATATGGCTTTTTATTTTCCCTGCAAAACAATCACCAGATACAAATAAAATTTTGCAAAACCCATATTATATTAGTTGCTCAATGAAGAATGACATAGAACTAAATGATGACCGATATATTTTTCTTCTTACATATATACTGGTGAAAGAGTTATGAATTCCACTGAAATTTACTCCCGCCAACCCACTTCAATTGACTTGCTATTTTATGACACCCCAAAATGCTTAATACTTTCCTTTAAAAGAAATATTTTATTATATTATACCCATAAAAAAGTTAATTTCTTCACCATATATTATTCCTATATGTTTAAATTTAACATAAAGTATTCACTAGCCATATATTTCCTATATTTTAGTATACCGTATTAGTATTACATTACAATTTCCACTTCTGTAGGATATCCCGTGCAGAGACAAACACTACCAATTGAAATTGGACTGAAGTACTATGAAAGAATACAAACACTGACATCAAACTTATGCTTTTTTTTTTATAATTATTATTACCTTTCTCTCAAAGGAACTTCCCTAATAATAACATCATTAACCCACAGTTAACATATTTTCTTTCTCTGGTTATCATTCCCTTTTTAATTCTCACCTGCACTTTTATGAGATTTCACTAGTACGACAGTGACTAAACTGCATTTCACATTTGTAATTTTCCAAGATAAAGAAATTTATTAGTGAAACTTAGCATTTATAGCTGCACATATTTAGGAATTATAGCTGTAATTATTTCCTGTAATTGTTTCTATATTTGTAATATATAGTTGGCTTACCTTAAATAGGTCTAGGTATCTTGTATAAATACCTTGAGATATATGGAATAAACATAAAAGTGTTTTTCAGCCAATTATTAATTTGGTATCAGAGACAAAGAAAAGACTTCCGCTGCCTCCTTTTCCCAAACCCTAGCCGTCATTGTCTCTTCCAAAACCAGCACAGAACTGTGGCGACACTGTAGCGAGGCACTGTAGCAACACCGTAGCGGCGGCGATACTGTAGCGCGTGGGTACTGTAGCGAATCGCACTGGTTATCATCTATCATGACTACCAAAACTGACAATGAAGCGATCCCCGATAGCAAGAAACTCTCGACGGTGACCATTCATGAAACCTCTTCTCCAATCCATATTAAATTGGATGGTACTAATTATCGTGTTTGGTCAAAGATTTTAGAGATGCATATTGCTGGCAGAAAGAAGAAGGGTTATATTACTAGACGAAAGGCTGCACCTGCAGAAGATGATCCGGGTTATGATGAATGGGAAGCTGAAAATGCTCTTGTCAAGTCTTGGCTTATTAATTCCATGACTGATAATCTAATGTCACACTTTGTTCGATGTGGGACATCTAAAGAAGTTTGGGATGCAGTTAAGAGAAGCTATCTTGATGTGTCTGACTCTTCCCAAGTCTATGAACTGATGAAGAGGTCATTCCAATTGCGCCAAGGTGGTCGACCTCTGCCGGAATATTACAACGAGTTGAATTCAATTTTCATAGAACTTGATTATCGTAGGCCCAATGACATGACATGTGCTGTTGATATCGAGAAACAAAGGAAGCATATTGCAGAGGATCGCATCTATATGTTTCTTGCAGGTCTTGATCACCATTTGGATTAAGTTAGTAGTCGTGTTTTGGCTACTTCCCCTCTACCAAGCTTGGAAGAAGCCTACTCTTTAGTTCGTCGTGAAGTGCAGAGACAGGTCACTATGGGAACAGAAAATCATTCTGAAGCTTCAGCTCTAACGATTCAAAAGAGCACCTCTCAGTTGACTCCTTCCGTTCCTGTGAATTATGTCGCTTCCAATTCTCGCTTCTGCACTCATTGCAATAGTCCCAGGCATACCATAGAGGTTTGTTGGAAGAAGCATGGATATCCGGAGTGGTATAAACTTAAACAAGCTGAGAGGAAAAATAAGAAATCTACTCAGATTGCTGTTATTGATACTTCTCCACCTTCTGCTTCTCATGTCTCTCAAGTGTCTGCTCACCAAGGTAATTCTAACACTTGGGTTATTGATTCAGGGGCCACTGACCATATGACTAGTAATTCTTCTATCCTTGCATCTCTAATGTCTTCACCTGTCAAGTCTGTACAGGTTGATAATGGGACCTCTATGCCCATTACAGGAGTTGGGAGTGTCTCAATTTCTCCTACATTCTCCATGTCATCTGTCTTACTTGCACCTGCTCTTTCTAATAGTCTTCTTTCCATTAGTAAGATTACCAAAAGTCTTAATTGTTCTGCAATATTTGATTCCACTCATTGTATCTTTCAAGACAAACGTACGAAGAAGACGATTGGCATTAGTAGGGAAAGAGGCGGTCTTTATTACTTAGAGGGGGCTACGCAGTTTCAATCTGAACCTAGCCATGGCCTTCAAGTAGAGAGTAAGTCATTTGATAGAGACAAGATTCTTTTATGGCATTGTCGTCTAGGGCATCCATCTTTTCCTTATTTAGAGCATTTATTTCCAAAATTGTTTCGCAATGTTGCTATCTCTAGTTTAAGATGTGAACAATGCATTTATGCTAAAAACCATCGTGTTCCTTTCAAAACTAGTTTCAATAAGAGTTCTATTCCTTTTTCGTGTGTTTACACTGATGTATGGGGTCCTTTTTCTACTCCATCTGCTTCTGGCCATAAATACTTTGTGTCTTTTATTGATGACTGCACTAGAGTGAGCTGGGTATATTTGATGAAATCTAAAAGTGATGTTATACAAGTGATTCCTCAATTTTACAAAATGATTGTGACACAGTGTCATACTCAGGTCCAAGTTTTTCATTCTGATAATGGTCGTGAGTTTGTAAATCAATCTCTTACCCAGTTCTTCCTAGAACATGGCATCCTCCACCAAACAACTTGTGCCTACACACCACAACAAAATGGGGTAGCAAAGCGTAAGAATCGTCATATCCTTGACGTTGCTCGGGCTTTGAGCTTTACTATGCATGTTCCTAAACGTTTTGGGCTGAGGCCGTCATGATCGTCTGTCTTTCTTATTAATCGCATGCCCGCTCGTATCCTTAATTTTCAAACCCTTTTACGGATGTTGTCACAATTTCACTCTATCCCTTCTGCTCTAAATATTTGTCCTAAGGTCTTTGGTTGTGTATGCTATGTTCATATCCACTCTATATATCGGGATAAGCTTGATCCACGTGCTCTCAAATGTGTTTTTCTTGGTTACTCTAATTCTCAAAAAGGCTATAAATGTTTTCATCCTCCTACGGGTAAATATTATGTTTCCATGGATGTTCGCTTTGTGAACAAGAGTCGTATTTTTCTCGGAGATGTCTCTAGGATTCCTCTTCGTGGGGAGATTAGTAGTAAGGAAGAGGAACGGTTATGGTTAGAAGAGAAGAAGTTGTGGATGTCGAGTAAGGGGGAGAACTCAGCTATTGTGGAGAATAAGGAATCTTTAGATGATACTTGTTCAGACTGAGGTTGAGTCCGAATTTAAAGAAGGAAAGGATGAAAGACCAGCTAGGTTATTTCAAAAAGGCTATACAAGAAGAAAACAGAATACCACCGTTATGCCTCCTCTTGATTCTAGTGCCCCTCTTGATGATGCTACCATGCCATCTGGATGACTCTTCTACTATTAACCCCGAGGTATGTGTTCCTTCTCTTCCCACGTCAACTTCGTAAATAGATTCTACTACTTTGACTCTACCAGCTATGGATCACGATCATGGTAGAAGATATCCCCTTCGTGAACGTAGAGAACCCGATAGGTCGGGTTTTTCCAAGTCATCTTTTAATGTCACTTATCCTATTTCCGATTTTATCTCTTATCACCGTTTGTCTAAGGCTCATCTAGCTTTTGCTCTTCAGCTTGTCTTCTCGTGTCTATTCCTAGTCATTTTCGTGAAGCCCTTGGAGACCCTAAGTGGAAGATTGCTATGGAAGAGGAGATGAAGGCCCTTCAAAAAAATTGTACTTGGGAGATGGTTGAGTTGCCACGGGAGAAGAGGACAAGAGGATGCAAGTGGGTGTTTACAAGTGAAATACAAGTCGGATGGGACAGCTTGAAAGGTATAAGGCTAGACCGGTGGCCAAGGGTTACACTCAAACCCATGGAATTGACTATCATGAGACTTTTGCTCCTGTGGCTAAGATGAACACCGTTCGAGTCATTCTATCTCTTGCAGTCAATCTAGACTGGCCATTACGCCAATATGATGTAAAAAATGCTTTTCTCCATGGTGATTTGACCAAGGAGGTGTATATGGATCCTCCTCCAGGATTTACACTAGGGAAAGGTAAGGTGTGTAAGCTGAGAAAGGCATTGTATGGGTTGAAACAATCGCCAAGGGCATGGTTTGGCAAGTTGAGCTACTCGATGAAGGCGTATGGTTTTAAGCAAGCTTTAGCGGATCATACTTTCTTTTTTAAGTGGAAGCATGATGATATTACCTTGCTTATTGTTTATGTTGATGATATGATTGTTACAGGTAGTAATGCTGGTGAGATAAAGAAACTTCGAAGCTATTTGGCCAAGGAATTTGAGATGAAGGACTTGGGGGTTCTAAAATACTTCTTGGGTGTTGAAGTATCTCGGTCCAAGCAAGGACTTTTCCTCTCTCAACGGAAGTATATTTTAGATCTCTTAGCTGAAACTGGTAATTCTGCCTCTGAACCTGTAAATACTCCTATTGAGATGAATCATGGCCTGACTATCTATCCTGATCAAGTTCCAACTAACAAGGAGAGATATCAGAGACTAGTGGGGAAGTTGATTTATCTGACGCATACTAGGCCTGATCTATCATATGCAGTTAGTGTTGTCAGTCAGTTTATGCACAATCCAAGTGATAGACACATGAATGCAGTGAATCGTATTTTGGCTTATCTGAAGTCCTCTCCAGGTAAAGGTATTATGTTCTCCAAACATGGGCACTTGGATATTGTTGGTTACACAGACTCTGACTTTTTTACTTCAGATATCAAATTTATAGTTTCTTATAAATTTTCTTAATGAAAAGAAGGTCAATTCATGAACAGCAAACGAGCTTAACACCATTTGAACCGATCAAGCTTGACTTCTCAAATTAGACAAATGAAGCTTAGAACGAATCTGAGCTTCAAAATTGTTGGAAATATTGCGGAAATCAAGGGAATTGATCCCGAAAATCAAGGGAGTTGATTTCAGGTGTATTAATTGTTAATTATGTCATAGTTGTCAATCATGTAAATTAGGAATTAGCATTAGTTGTCAATTATGTTGTCAATATGTAAATTAGGAATTAGCAATTATTCTCCTATAATGTAGTGATTCTTTCTTAGTTTAGATCCCTTGTAACATGTATAAAACTCAATGTAACAAATGAATTATCCCTGCATTTTATCTCTTTCAATTTGGTATAAGAGCACTAGGCTTTCCGGGATTCTTCTTGTTCTCTGTTGAGCAGTCTTCGTTACTGCATTGTTTACTCTTTCAAGCAGTCTGCATTGTTCAGCCTCTATTGCTGGTCAATATCACCAACAACATTGTGATTTCAACAGCCTCTACTGCTGGTCTATATCACCAACAGCCTCTATTGCTGGCTGTTTAGTGATCAGCCTTAATTGCCCAAGATCGTTTGTTAAAGCAAAGTTGAACCAGCCTTCATTGCCGGTGATTTAGTGACGGGCTTTAATTGCCCAAAGATCACATCTTTAATTAGAGAAAATGTTGAAGATTATAAAGACAACCACTACAGCCCAATCAGTCCAATTCGGCGTCTTCTGGTACCTCTAGTGTGTTCGTGGCACAAGCTGGTAAGGAAATAAGTGCTCTATCTTACTATCCAAATTCCCCTGCTCCATGGATAATAGATTCAGGAGCGTCTGATCATATGACTAATTCTTCAAAATTATTTGAATCCTATTTTCCTTGACTTGGAGATGAAAAGGCTAGAATAGCAGATGGAACTTTTTCTCCAATTACAGGCAAAGGTTCAATTAAAATTTCAGAAAGAATAGGTCTTAAATCTATTCTTCATGTTCCCAAACTCGCTTGTAATCTCCTATCTGTGAGTAAACTTCCAAGGATTCAAACTGTTGTGTAATCTTCTTTGAATCACACTATGTTTTTTGGATCAGAATTAGGGGAAGACGATTAGCAGTGCTAGAATGAAAGATGGACTTTACTATTTTGAGGATAATCTATCTAGAAATAAAATAGTTCAAGTCTTTAGTAGTGTAAGTTCCATTCCTGTTTATGAACAAATAATGGTTTGGCATTACAGATTGGGCCATCCAAGCTTTGTTTATTTGAAAGTTTGGTTTCCATCCTTATTTAAGAATATTAATCTTAAATCTTTGCAATGTGAAAGCTGTTTTTTTGGCAAAAAGTCATCAAAACTCTTATATTCCTAAATCTTAACAACCTTCTAGACTGTTTTATCTGTTCCAGAGTGCTGTTTGGAGACCTTCCAAGGTTACCACTATAACAGGTATGAAATGGTTTGTAACTTTTATAGATGATCACACACGGATTTGTTGGATTTATCTATTGCATGAAAAATCTGAAGTAGAAAATATTTTTAAAACCTCTTACAATATGATTGAAACCCATTCCAAGCAAAAACTAGCATTTTAAGAACTAATAATGGGACTAAATATTTCAATAAGGTTTTAAATTATTTTCTCCAAGAAAAAGGGATTGTTCATCAGTCCACTTGCTGTGATACCCTTGAACAAAATGGCATAGCTAAGCGGAAAAATAAACATCTCCTTGAAATTGTTGGAGCTATAATGTTTTCAATGAATGTGCCAAAATATTTATAGGGTGATGCTCTTTTACCTGCATCCTACTTGATTAATCAAATGCCAACAAGGATTTTGAACTATAATACCCCTTTGAAATATTTAAAATCCAAGTTTCTAGAATCAAGGTTGAATTTTGATTTACCTCTAAAAATTTTTGGTTGCACAACCTATACTCACCTCCCCAACGATCTCGCTCTAAATTAGATCCAAGGGCTGAAAAATGTGTTTTTGCAGGGTATGCCCCTAATCAAAAAAATTATAAGTGTTTTCATCCAAAAACAAAACAATATTACACTACTATGGATGTTACTTTTTCAAAAAACATTCCATTTTTTGATAAACATTTCCTTCAGAGGGAGAAGTCTAGTGAGGAAGGAAATTTTTGGGAACAAAGTCCCTTACCTAGTGTAATTGTGAGAAAATATGGCTAATGGGTGTATTTTAGGAAAGTAATACTGTAGATATTATAACACTAGAATTAAACTAAATTAGGGAAGTTGACCTTTAAATTAAGGAATTTTATAATCAGTGATTAAGAGATCTTGTGAGCAGTATTTAGGGAATTAATTAGGAGATTTCGTGATTAATTTATTAAGGTAGTTGCCATATTTGTTTCTTAGACAGCTTGTATATAATCAGCTCATTGTAAACTTTAAAGAATAATGAAAAGAGATTATTCTTTCCTAATTTCTTTCATGGTACCAAAGCCCTAAGCTTTCTAGGATTCTTCTTCCTCTTCAAGCAACCTTCAATGCTGCAGTCTTTTCTTTTGAGCAGCCTTCATTGCTGTCATTTTCTCTTCGCTTTCAAGCAGCCATCATTGCTGCAATCTTCTCTTTTGAACAGCCTTCATTGCTGTCATTTTCTCTTTATATTTCCTTCTCCACTACCTATTTGGGCAGCCTTAATTGTTGCAAATAATTTTCCTTCACCCTGTCAACCTCCCAAACACGAGTTGTAAAAGCAAAATGTTTGAAGCTTCGTGGGAAGCCACCCAACCGAGAATGGGAACAGAATGGGGGACAATCCCGAACTGGACAAGATGGCCAAATTCATGAGACACCAAAATCAGAAACAACTGGTCTCAATCAGGATGAATTGGAAAGGATAAAAACTCTCATCAGCAATATAAAAAGCCCTCAGGTACTTGTTATGTAGCATGTTCAATGTGAGTTTCCACTTTCCATTAGATTAAATGATTCGGATGTAACTTTTGCTACTTCGTGGATCATAGATCCAAGAGTTACCGACCATATAACCCACTCACCAAATGTCTTTATCACCTATTCCTCGTGCCCAAGCAATAGAAAAATAGCCAATGCAGATGGTTCTTTGGTCAATGTGGCAGGAATTGGAAGTGTCCAAATTAACCTATTGTTAACCTTGCAGAATGTTCTCCATGTCCCTAAGCTAGTTACCAATATGATATCCATCAAAAACTTACCCATGATTTACAATGTACTGTGGTTTTTCATCATAATGGTTGTGTATTTCAAGAAAAGGGTTCGAGGAAGATGATTAGACATGCTAGAGAATGAGATGACCTCTACTTCCTTAAAGCAAGTCAACCAACCATCACCAAAGGTAAATAGCCAGTGTCATTTGTTTCAGAGTTTTTGTCATCCAATAAAAAGAAAATTTGGCTCCATCATCGCCAACTTGGACATCCATCATTTCGAGTCATAAAACTCTTATTTCCATCTTTGTTTAAGCATTTAGATGTAGAGTCTTTTCATTGTAAAAAATGTGAACTTGTCAAACATAAACGTGCACCCTTTCTAGTGAGCAATAAAAGAAGTTCCATTCCTGTTCATTTAATCCATAGTGATGTCTGAGTCCAACCCCGGTTGCTAATACCTCTCGGACACACTGGTTTGTTTCCTTTATTGATGACTGTACTCGAGTTTGTTGGGTCTTTCTTCTTAAATAGAAATCTGATATCAGTATTGTTTTACCAAATTTCTACTCCATGATTAAAAATCAGTTTGGAGTGACCATCAAGAGAGTTAGGTCTAACAATGCACGAGACTATTTCAATCAATTTCAAAATCCATAATTTCAAAAGAAAGGGATAATACATGTGTCATCTTGTGTGAATACCCCGCAGCAAAATGTTGTTGCAAAGAGGAAAAATGGTGATCTCCTTGAAAAAACCCAAGAGTTGTTATTAGAACATCATGTACCTAAAACTTTTTGGGAGGTGGCTATTCTTACAGCAACACATCTCATAAATTGATTGCCAACTAGAGGCCTAGGGTTTCAGAGTCTAATGGACGTGTTGTCCACCTTCTATCCTAACTTCCCCATCACAAATAATCTCGTTCCTAAAGCGTTTGATTATACATCCTTTGTATATGTTCACAATCACAACCAAAGGAAATTAGATCCAAAAGTTATAAAATGTGTATTTGTAGGATATTCGTCAATCCAAAAAGGATACAAGTGTTATCATCCACCCTCCTGAAAATTCTTTGTTTCTATGGATGTTACCTTCAATGAATGTGAATCTTACTTTCCAAACCCTTATCTTCAGGGGGAGAAGTTAGTGAGAGAAGATGAGAGTTTGGGTTTTAACTCGCTGTTAGATCTTTCAGCTTCAAATCAACCTACTTCCTCATCCACTAGTGATCATGCCCCAGTTCACTCTGAGCTATCTGAGTCTGTCACAGTCTCCTCTGAAACTATGTTTACTCAATCTGACACTGAGTTTGTTCCCAAGGATGTTAGATACAGCAAAGGCAAGATGTATGCAAGGAATGCCAACGGCTGCCCCTACCAACGCAAGTCCAAGAGTCTGATCAGGTAATAACTTCTGAACCCACGTTACAAATTGAAATAGAACCAGAGGTAGAAAGTGAGATCCATGGGAGTAGTAGTGACATAGACTTGTCCATTGCTTTGAGAAAAGGTGCGAGAGAGTGCACTAAAAGACCTTTATATCCCCTTGCACACTTCTTCAGTGTTTTTCTCCGTCACACAAAGCCGTCCTCAGTAACATAGAAACCATTGGCCATTTCTTCCAATCTATCCGAAACTTTGTCTAATGAAAACGGAAACAAGCTATGAATGTAGAAATGGAGGCACTAGAAAAGAACAAAACATGGGAGCTTGTGGAGTCACCAACAAGGAAGAAACCAGTGAGGTGTAAATGGGGGTACACAGTGAAATATAGAGCTGATGGTTCAGTGGAAAGATTCAAAGCAAGGCTAGTTGCCAAGGGTTATACTCAGACGTATGGAGGGGACTATCTAAAGAGTTTTGCCCCAATTGCAAAGTTGAATATTGTTAGTCTTCTTGTCTTTGGCAACCAACTTTGGTTGGGATTTACAACAGTTTGATGTCAAAAATACTTTCTTGCATGGAGATCTGCAAGAAAAGATATATATGGAGATACCACCTAGTTATGGAAAAGGAGTTACTCATCATAGAGTCTATAGGTTAAAGAAGGTATTGTATCGGCTTAAACAATCTCTTCGAGCATGGTTCAGCAGGTTTGCCAAGGTTTTGGTGATGTTAGGATACAAGCAAAGTCAAGGAGATCATACTCTATTCATCAAGCACTCATCTTCAGGTAGAGTCATGATTCTCTTAGTTCATGTGGATGACTAAATTATTAGAGGAAGTGATGATGAGAGATGTTCTTTGAGTGAGTGCTTGGCAAAAGAATTCAAGATTAAGACACTTGGGAAGCTAAAGTATTTTCTCGGAATTGAAGTGACACATTCAAAGAAGGGTATTTTTCTTTCTCAACAAAAGTATGTAACTGATCTACTCAAAAAGACAGGGAAAATAGCATGCAAACCGATGAGTACTCCAATAGATCCGAATATAAAGTTTGGAATAGCATAGGAAGATGCTATGGTGGACAAAGGGATGTATCAACGTTTGGTAGGAAAGCTCATTACTTATCCCACACACTACCAGATATAGCTTATGCTGTAAGTGTAATTAGTCAATTCATGCATAGTCCAAAAGAAGTTCATCTCCAAGTAGCACACAGAGTGTTGCAATATCTTAAAGGTACACCAGGAAGAGGAATTCTCTTTAGAAAAAATGAAGGTCTATTGCTTGAAGCCTATACAGATATTGATTATGCTAGGTCATTAATTGATAGAAGATCGACCACTGGATGTACGTTTCCTTGGTGGAAATCTTGTGACATGGAGAAGTAAAAAACAAAATGTGATAGTACGGTCTAGTGCAAAGGCTGAGTTTCAAGCTATGGCTCAAGGAGTATGTGAGTTAATTTAGTTAAAGATCATTCTAAAAAACATAAGGATCAAGTTAGAGTGTCCGATGAAGCTTTACTACGATAATAAGTCTGCAATTAGCATAACTCACAATCCTGTACAGCATGATCGGACAAAGCATATCGAAATTGACAGATATTTTATCAAGGAGAAATTGGAAAGTAGATTGATCTGCACACCTTATATGTCTACAACTGATTAGCTTGTCGATGTGTTAACCAAAGAGTTAAGTGGTCCAATATTTGAAAGTATTGTATCCAAGCTGGGAATGGAGAATATCTATTCATCAGCTTGAGGGGGACTGCAAGAAAATATAGCTAATGGTGTATTTTAAGAAAGTAATGCAATAAATATTATAACACTAGAATTAAACTAAATTAGGGAAGTTTGACCCTTAAATTAGGGGATTTTGTAATTAGTGATTAGGACATCTTATGAGCAGCAATTAAGGAATTGATTAGGAGATTTTGTGATCAATTTATTAGGGAAGTTGCCATATTTATTTCTTAGACAACTTGCATATAATCAGGTCATTGTAAACTTTATGGAATAATGAAGAGATTATCCTTTCCCAGTTTCATTCATTAATCAATCTCGAGCCTCCGAGCTTCTCATTACTTAAAATCTTGATTTTTTTTCCATCAAAACAGGACAAGCTAAATCTCCTACAGAAAACAGTTTAATTCAGGAAAAGGAAAAAATTGTTCAAGAAAGTAATGTTCGGCCTCAATTTGTTATTGTTAAACCTGATTTTGCTTAAACAAGAAGGGAAACACTCAACAACAACAACAACAAACAACAAACTAAGCCTTAGTCCTAAGAAACTTGGGGTCAGCTACATGAACCAATATCAGGCTACATGTGGTCATCCACATGAATCCTCTCTCTCCACTTCCTTCTATCAACCGTCATACTTTCATCCAAATCTAACAAAGACATATCTCTCCTAATCACCTCTATCCATGTCATTTTAGGCCTGTCTCTACCTCTGTCTGACCTATCCTGCCTCCTTCCCTCAATCGTCCTAACAAGGGCATCCATCGGCCTTCTCTGTATATGTCGAAACCAACGCAAGCAGTTTTCTCTCATCTTCTCCTGAATAGATGCCACCCCCACCTTTTCCCTAATGGTCTCATTCCTAACTCTATCCTTTCTAATATATTCACACATCCACCATAACATACGCATCTCAGCTACTTTCATTTTGTGAATATGACACTTTTTAACTACCTAACATTCCGTGCCATATAGCAAGGCAGGTCTTATGGCTGTTCTATAAAACTTTCCCTTTAGGCTCAATGGTATATTACGATCACATAGAATACCAATCGCGCTCCTCCATTACAACCAACCCGCCATAACTCGGTGTGCAACATCGCCATCAAGCTCTCCGTCTTTCTGAATAATAGATCCTAGATATCGGAACCAATCACCTACCGATATATCTTTACCGTCCAAAGTTATACTCTGAGCCATATTTTTGCAACTACTGAACTTGCATTCCATATACTCTCTAAACCTAATCTGCTTGTTTACTCCAGGAAGAAGATCCACAGAAACACAAGTCCATCTCTTGTTCCAACAACTGATCAATTGCATTCTCTAAATGACGGTCAGGAAGATAACACAGGTGACTTTTCTCACCCTACTCTACCTAAATCCATTCTTTCTAAACCCAACAAAATCTGAGCTCCAATTCCTGTTTCTCAAACTAACAACTTTGATGTTCCTATTGCCCTTAGAAAGGGAAGAAGGAAATGTGCTAGATACCCCATTGCAAATTACATATCCTTTGCTAAACTCTCCAAATCCCATAGAGCTTTTATATCTAATATCTCTAGAACTGTTGTGCCAAGAAACATTCAAGAGGCATTAGAAGACTCCAATTGGAAGTTAGCAGTACTTGAGGAGATGAGAGCCCTGAAGAAAAATAGGACTTGGGAGGTTGTGGATTTGCCGAGGGGTAAAAAGACCATGGGTTGTAAATGGGTTTTTACGATAAAGTGTAGAGCTAACGGAAGTGTAGAGAGATATAAGGTGAGATTGGTAGCAAAAGCTTTACACAAACATAAGGAATTGACTACCAAGAGACATTTGCTCACGTGGCAAAGACAAACTCTATTCAAGTATTATTATCTCTTGCAGTAAATTCAAACCGGCCTTTGCATCAACTAGATGTGAAAAATGCGTTCCTCAACGAGGAGTTAGAGGAAGAAGTTTGCATAAGTCTCCCACTTAGGTTTGAAGGAAAGCATGATGTAATACCCTGCCCAAAACCACCTTTGACTATAGGGAAAAGTCATGCATTGCTTAGCATTTTGCATTTTTCATGGTAGCTTAAAATTATTTTTGCATGGATATATGTGAATTTTAAAGTTGTCCTTGCATTTGAATTGATTGGTGTGAAATAATGGTGTTGTTAAAGATTTGGTTAAGTGAGGTATGGTCGAGGATATGGAAGGATGAGAATAGGGTGGAAAGAATTTCTTAGAGAATTATTAATGTGGAGTAGCTTTGAAATAGCGGGAGGTTGGTGATTTCCTTTGATGATCCGAGTTCGAATCCTACCTTTTGTGAATCTTAGTTTCTCTTCTTGAAAGTTCCTTTCCTTAGACTTTTTCATGTCTTGGCCGAAAAGGATCTAGATATCCTAGAGAAATTTTAGTGCCATTATTCCAAGGAAATAAGTCTCCATATTTATTTCCTAAAATCAAGGGCTTTGATGTGAATAAAGTTCACTTGTATTTTCAGCTTTTATTCCCTTGGATTTTCGAAAACTCTAGCTGAATAATTACAATTTTAGTTTGATTTCAACTTGCTAGAGCTTGCAATAGATAGTTGGAATTAAAGAGTCATTCTTCTAGTAGGAAACCTTGTTGATTTTAAACCTAGAACTTTAGCTAAAAATCTGGAAAATTTTCCAGCTAGTGCCGCCACTCCTTGAAGGAATTTTAGCTCAACTCAAACTCTTCCAAAGCTAAGAAATCTTATCCTAAATCCTTTAGCAAATCAGATTTTATTTCAATCCTAATTTAACTAGGTTTTGCTACCTTTTCTTAGCTGAAATTCGGCAGCCTTGTGCAAGCACAAGCTGTCCGAAAATTCCAGCACTTCTAGGTGCAATCCAACTCTCCAAACCCTAGCTCAAAACATCTAGAACACTCCTCATAAATTCAGATTACCTTAGCTGCACAAAACCAGATTTTTATCTCCAAAAAACTACAGATTTTCGGCCAGCCTTGCACAGGAATTTCGGCCAGCTTGCACTCCTACACAAACCGAAATTCTGCACACCAAAACACACCAAAATCCTCAGTTGATCAAGCCAATTTTCTGCACCTAAAACCCTCATCTTTTCTCTGAAAATTGCGGCAGAGCCACAGCTACAACAGACCAGAATTTCTCCTCTTATTGTTCAGCAATTTCGTACAGCAAAACCACTGCACGCGCACAGAAATTTCAGCTCTTCAAACCTTCTCAAACTCTTCTTTGTTTGGCCCAAAATTCTGAACACATTCAGCCCTTCCCTTGAGCAATATTTCGGCCAGTACAAAGAAGCAAATTACAGAATATTTTCTCCCTTAAACCCTCCCAAAGTCGGCAGCAAGAAGGCACACCATAAGCTGCAATTTTCGCCCTTGCTGTCCAAGAAACCTAAAGACATTAGGAGTCTTTCGAAACACCACCATCTAACCCTAAACCAATCTTCTCTAACCCTAAAGCATAGTAGCCGACTACCCTCTCTATTCTACACGAAAAATTCCAGCAAGAACTCCACAGCAATTTTCGAAAATCTTAAGAGCAATACCTAGCAAAAACCGATCACCCTCTAAGGTAAGCAAAAACCATCTCAACCTCTTAATTCCTTTCTTCCATCAATTCTTCTCCTTTTCTTCCCTTGAATCACGCCACCTAAAGGCTGATTTCATCCCTTCTATTTATTTTCGATCAAAAGGAAGGAAAGAAGGTAGCTTCTCTCTTCCAATCAAGCGAACTCGGGACGATCACCATAGGAGCATTGAGATCTTGCTAACCCGATTGTTGCAAGGTAAGGGAATACTTACCCTTGATGTCAAAATTAAGGTTTAATATAGTGGATGATGGATATGAGTGGTGATGGTCAAGTCGAGACCTTTTTGACATATTAGTCATGTCTTTGATGGATATATGATCATAGTGTATGTACTTTGAGGATTAGATGATTTATTTGAAGTTAGATAATGGATCGTGATTTGTTATGGGAGTAAATGAGTTTAATGCATGTTTGAATCGATTGAGACCTTAATCATGATATTATGTAATTCTAGATCAAGAGGGTATTTGAAGGAAGCAAGCTGTGATTTTGTCTTGTTTATCTGAAACATATCAAGTAAGTCCTTGCATAAACTCTTTTGTTAAATGTTGTTATGGTAAGTCTTGCATAAACTCTTTTGTTAACTGTTGTGATGGCAAGTCTATGTTGTAAAGCTTTGTGAAGCTATTGTGAGCTATGTTTGCTTGGGTTGTAAACGTGGGTATTTATTCTTTAAACGGTTTTGTCAAACTAACGATTTTAACAAGAAAACTATTCTTTTCCTAAATTTTTAGAAAAACTCTTTTAGAGAAAAACCACGTTGTACAAAGCTAAGGTTTGGAAATGTTGTCAATCAGGAATTGACGGATATGTTCGTTGAGTACTCAATAAGGGTAGGCTAACAATACTAGTCTTGGAGAGCTTGAGTAAGTCTTCTGGCAGGAGGCCACCTCCAGAAGATAAGCTCTACTTGAAAAGGCGACAGTATTGGTTGGTCAGGCCAGTCCGAGCTAGCACTTGTACCTGAAAGTTATTGTTTATTTTCCCTGCATGGACACCCGGATGGTTTTGTTGGGTGTAAAGAAGGAGGAGTATCTCACCCGGTGAGCTGTACACTCACCTTGATCAGAACGCCCAACGTGTGATAATCTGATCTGTCTCGATACACAAAGTGTGGTGCCTTGACCTGTCTTGGTGAACAAAGTGTGGCACCTTGACCATTTTGTTCTCATGGAGCCCAACGTGTGGTGACATGACTGTTGACTCGAGTGGATGATTTGTTTTGTATAAAGCGTGATTATGAGAAAACCCACTCCTTGCGAAAAGAGATTATTTATAACTTGCCAAATGTTTCTACAAAGGTTTTACACTATGCATACACGTACTGTTTAAAACACCATGTGTACACACAAGACTTACTGAGATTTAATCTCACACTATTTTATATCATGTTTTCAGTAGATAGATTGTGCTAAGCCAGCGGGCATGTGATAGTTGAAGCTTTTGTTCTTTTTGTTCCATCGTGCTCTAGGAGACAATTGTTGTTTAAGCTTCTGAATGATATTTGTTTTATTTCGTATTGCTCCAATTTGAGCCGGATGTAATAAGAGTTTTTCTTTATTTATCTAAGTTGATTCTTTTGAGGTCGCCTTTATATTTATACCTCGTTTTAAAGACCCCTTGTGGGACGGGGCGACATCCCCGCCCTTTTAGGGTACGTAGTAGTGGGGTGTTACACATGGGGCTGAGGAGGTGTGTAGATTAAAGAAATTTTTGTACAATCTCAAACAATCCCCTAAGGCTTGGTTTGAACGATTTGGCAGAGCAACGAAACGTTTTGGTTTCTATTAAAGTCAAGCAAACCATACCATGTTCTACAAACATTTAAAAGAGGGTAAAATTGCCATTTTGATTGTTTATGCTGATGATATTTCCTAACAAGGGATGATAGCATGGAGTTATCAAGGCTAAAGGAAAAAAGTCTCTACTAAATTCGAGATTAAAGATCTTGAACCGTTAAAATATTTCTTGGGCATGGAGTTTGCTAGGTCAAAGAAAGGAATTTTTTTCAACCAGAGGAAGTATGTGTTGGATCTCCCTAAAGAAACAGGTATGCTCGGTTGTAGGACAGCTAAAACACCAATCAAACCCAACACAAAGCTCGAGGTTGCAAAGATGTCGGGGAGAGAGCATTACCAGACGTTAGAGGGCAGATTAATTTACCTGTCACATACCCGACTAAACATCGCTTATGCAATCAGCATGGTAAGCCAATTCATGCACTCAGCAAGACCTAAACATTTTGAAGCTGTCTACCGAATTTTGAGGTTCCTAAAGGGAACAGGAGGTAAAGGACTACTTTTCAAGAAGCAAGAACATATGCAGATTGAGGCCCATACTGATGCAGATTGGAATGCTGGTGTAACAGATCGCAGGTCAACATCTGGCTACTGCATTTTGGTGGGAGGTAATTTGGTTACATTGAGAAGCAAGAAACAAAACGTGGTCGCCCGGAACAGTGCAGAGGCAAAATTTAGGGTTGTAGCTCATGGCATTTGTGAAGTTATCTTAATAGAAGATTATTAAAAGAACTTAAAGTTCGAATTGCTTTGCTTACAAGATTATACTATGACAACAATTCAGCAATTGCCAAAACTCAAAACCCAATTCTTCATAATCGTACAAAGCATGTGGAGGTAGATAAGCACTTCGTCAAAGAGAAAGTTGACAGTGGACAAGTGTGCCTAGTTTACACCCCGACTATAGAATAAGTCGCTGATATGTTCACTAAAAGGGCTACACAATAAACAATTTGATTGTTTAATGAGCAAGCTGGCCATGGAATATATTTTCAAACCAGCTTGAGGGTGAGTGTTGGAAATATTGCAGAAATCAAGGAAATTGATTCTGAAAATCAAGGGAGTTGATTTCGGGTGTATTAGTTGTCAATTATGTCATAGTTGTCAATAATGTAAATTAGGAATTAGCATTAGTTGTCAATTATGTTGTCAATCATGTAAATTAGGAATTAGCAAGTATACTCCTATGATGTAGTCATTCTTCCCCAGTTTAGACCCCTTGTATCATGTATAAAACTCTTAGCAATGTAACAAATGAATTATCCCTGCATTTTAACTCTTTCAATTAGAATAAATTATATAAATGAGTTCAAACACATAATTAAACTTAGAAATTATTATTTAAGGAATGAGAGCATTGTCCGAATGCTAAACAAGCCAAGTTCGAACAGCCATGACTCGGTTTGGTTCAACTCACTTGACACTCTAGAAGTAAGGCATTTGAATGGATTGACCTTCTGTAGCTGCAAAAATGGCTTAACATTGGCCAAGAAAGTCCAGTTCTTTCCCCTGTCCCTCACTGCCACATCTTCCAGATTATGAAATTAATGCATTAACTCCTAACATTCAACTTCTGCGACCAAAATTTAAGACAATGATTCCTTTTAATTACTAATGCTGTCCCAATATGGCTGCTATCTTTCAAAATCAATTGACTGCATAAATAACTACAACATTTGAACCATTTCCAGTTATAATATCAGCTTTTTCTCACACATGTAAAACCTATAGTAAAATCAAAGGAAAAATGAAAAAGAAAGGGGAAAAAATAAATAAATAACTACCACCAGATACAAACATGAAAGGATAGAAGGGGAAAGTATTACATTGATAAATTGATGAGTAATCAAGGAGTGCATAAAGGGACTTTTCTCATTTGCTTCAAATATGTCGATTTCAACTTTTCGTAAAACCATGGCCATTCTAGAGGTGATATAGCCTTCTTTTTATCTATTATTTTAGCTTAGGAAAGCTGAAGAAAGATGTGTTAGAAAGTGTTTTGGAATATCTTTTGTTCATCAAAGCTTCCAATATGGAACACGCTCTTATAAATTTTAAATCTTGGTAAAAGCCATAAGAAAATATAACAGTTCTAAAAATGCCAAACTAAAATAGGATATCTCTTATCTAATACCTCTTTCAAGTATTTACACAGAGAACTAAAGCATCTATTAACGAAAGGCTGAACGTGAAAGGAGAAAGAAGCACAATTTGGAAGCACATTACTACATTTCAAGCTCCACGAGAGCAACTTCCAGAGAGTGCAGTTGACAATTAAAGCTAAAGGTGAAAATATCCTTGGAATGAAGGTGTGAAAATCTAATTAACATCTAGGCTACATATATTGCCAAGGAAATATTACCAGCCCAACAGTAACTACATCAGATTTGGGCTTTTAGTCCGTAGAGGAAGATCCTAATTTTCTCAGTCAACCTCCAATATCCAAATAATTAACAAATGTCAGCAAACTCAATAAATGTTTGAGTAAAACACTTTAGCTGCAGTAGTTGTTCTTCTTTTATAATGAATTTCTTTTCCCAACTCTCTTTACATATTTCAAAAAATAAGTCAAGAAAGAATATGTTCCAAACCAGTTCCTCACCGGCATGCAATATACAGACAAGCAGCCTCAACTTGCTCTTTTCTCCGGCCCCTGGTGAAATTCCTCTCAATTGCTATCTGAAAATATAAGATCTGATCAGGCTTTGAATCTTTAACAACAAACAGTGGACCAATCCAAGATGATTCTCAACAGAAGTTACGTACTGTATAAAAAGCCAAAGCCGGGCGAGAAATGGAATCACCACCATCAATACCCAAGGCATATATTATACCTTCTATACCATTATATGCTGGAAGAAGAAGAAAAATCCAATATAAATTTTTAAAAAACTAACACTGTTGTGTGATCAGTGACCAACTTCCATGACAATCACTGAGGGATGCATAGAGATTCTCAGAGGTACAAGAATCATATAAGATTAGTTTCTCTCTGCAACCATGATTCTGTGATAAAGAAATATAAAACTATGGAATAGCTAATAGAAGAGCCAATCATCCTACCTTAACTTATTTTACTCTTTTCTATCGAGTTCACACACAAATATAGACCTTGTAGATATACAAATTGAAAACATTAAGTCAAGTTTGTGATTAAGCAATATTTTCAATTGTGTATTTGGAAACAAAACTAGTAAAAAGGGAATCCAATTTACATTTCCATTTTCTGTTGAGGAAAGAAGATGAATGTCTAATGATTGATCATGAGGTCTTCTTTCAGTGGTCAGTTCATTTTTCAACTCATAAAAGGTAGTCTTTTGTTTTGTCAATTCACCAAGTTCTTATCAGCCTTGGACAATGTCAACTAATGTTGGTTTGGCAAACAAAATTTGAGACAGTTTACTGTTAGTACCATCTTGGCAACCTCTCTGGTGTAGAAATGCACCCAAAAACATAACTCTAATCAATGTACACTGCAGGATGGGTAGCCTGTGCATGTGGAATCTTACCAATTTTGTCTCAAATAATGCTATAACACAACCAATATTATACCACTCTTTTTCCACAGCTAATTGTGATTGGTGGATATTTTCTTTGCTTTGTGAATAACTTCCTTGGATTTTGCAATCAATCACTTATCCATCAATGATAATCACTAGTGAAAATACAGCAGCTTGATTCATTATATATAGCACTGCACTTTTGTATCAGGAACAAATGCAACAAGAACGTCTAAAACTCACTTTTTATCAAGTTCAAAACCATTTAAATCGGTTTTTAAGGTCTGTATAAGCCCTTGATAGAATATCCTGAACTATGCTTTGGTGCACTACGTTTCTTAATTAAACCATATTTGTATGTTACGATCTCAATAAAGCCATAGCAGCCCATCAGAAAAAGCAGAAGATCTACAAATTGAAATTCACTACACCTTTTAGCTTCTAAAGACATCACAGCCTCTAACTGATTCAGTGTGGACAACAGCACAGTCACTTTTTGCAGCCAAAAAAGAAAAAGTTTGCACCAAAGTAGGAAGATAATCACAAGAGCTGCTTTTGAGCAATCAAATTTCATCCTCATATTCTGGAAGCAGTTCATTGCCAGATTACATTATGCTTATGAAATAAAACTCTTTTTTTTTTTAAGATTAAAAGGAGAGTTTTCTTCTTTTTACATTAGTGAATACATACATAAAGTGCACCTCCCTAAGTCAATACCACATTGAAGCTTCAGAAGCCACAACCCATACAAAAGATATGTATTAAAGTATGTCTCACCCATCATGAAAGGACCAGAATTATACCTTCAGTTAAAATTCTTTCACGTGATGCTGAATAGTCACTTTGAATAGTCTTCACAAAATTTCCGACTAATTGGCTCTAGAGAAATAGAGGGGGAAAAATGAGTTAGGCTTGGAAGGTTATATGTGGAATTGTGTAATGACAGTTACTGTGGCAGATATTATTGCAGGAGTATTTATTGACATGATTTATTCATCATTGTATTCTCAGCTGTCTTTCTAGCTTTTACATTTCTTTCTTCTAACTTGTCTATCAGAAACATCTAATAGGTATGTGCAGAAACTACAACAAGATTAATGGTAGAGCATTCCCAGCCTCATGTTCCTGACTCATCAGTGCACAGATCACTTTTTTCCCTGATCTTATGCACATCCTCAAAATAGTTATTTGTGCCTAGATTGACTTTGATGCTCAAACAGCCACAGGCCCAAGGAAGTCTTTGAACTTCATTACCAATTAAGTATCTTTACACTCACATTCACAATCACCTCCATGCAAAGAAAAATAAAATAAAAAAGACAACTTTCTAAACACCTCAGTTACTTTTATATTTAGATTTTTCCCCTGTTTGCACTAATATGACTACCAAACAAAATATAAAGAAAGCTGGAAGCTTTTTGATATACTTATCATACAAAATAAGCAGAATGGCATTGATCAGAATATAATAACTTGAATGGAAAAATATAATCTTTCATTATATTTGACTAATGAGGATGATGAAAGGAAAAATTATAACTCAATGTTATTCTCCTAAACTCTCCCTAGATCATATGAGAAGTGGACAATAACTAATAGAAGAGCCCTTAAATTACTATGGGAATCATCACCCGAAGCCCAGGAAAAATTATAAGTCAATGTTATTCTCCTAAACTCTCTCTAGATTATATAAGTGGACGATAACTAATAGAAGAGCCCCTAAATTACTATGGGAATCATCACCCGAAGCCCATTCCAGATTTGAGAGGAAAGTTGAACTAATCCTTTCATATTCTCGTTTTCTAATTCCTTCGCATAAAAGGTTATTCCAGAAATATTATATCATTTGGTTCCAGGGTACAAACTTTGAATTGGAACACAGCGACAGTTCAAATGACCATGGAAACAATTCTTGGAGCATATATGAGTTTATAACTAAAAGGATGACCACTGGGATGAATGCACAATGATCGAGCTAACCGCAGAAGGGAAAAGCAAACCTGTCCAGCTGCATTCTTAACAAACGTGGGTTCACTTGAAAAATTGTCCTCATCAAGAACCCTCCCACACATAGAACAACATCTAACACAACAAAAGAAAATTATTTTTAAAAAAAAAAACAACTACTACTGAAAACACACATAATATGTGCGTTAAAGAATAAAAGCTTTTCACATCCATATTGAAGAAGCAAATAAGACCATTCCAAATTAAACGATACTCACATCTTGCCATCTACATAGTCTGGTCGACCAATATTTTTGGCACAATAACTGCACCAAACCATTCTTCAATTGCCTGAACTCAATTGAAAAAAAAAACAAAAACAAATTACAAACTAATTTTCAACGAAAATTCCAACATCTAAATTTTTTCTCTACGAAATTATCAATCAAAAACTGCGATCCAGAAGAATATATAACGAAGATATATAAGGATTGATTGATTGTAGGCACCTTTGCCGAACAAATATGATCGGCAAATCAAGTCTGAAACTCTGTGTTGGCTTATCTTGGGAGGAAGAATGTTTTAGGGTCTAGAGAAGGGTTTATTGATTTGAATAGCCTACAACTTATATTCTATAAATAGTAATAAGAATGAAACATATACATATACAGAGAGAGGGGGGCATATAAAACTTCTATATACTTCTATTCTTAATTTTATGGAGGAGAAAATGGAGCAATAAACTCTTACAGGAGCAAAGGAATACAAAAGGCAAAAGATAAGAATATAAAACTAGTAAAAGTTAATCTAGAAATTTTAGTAGATAAAGAATAGAATATTAGTAAGTTTTTAGAATTAGATACTCCTTTTGTATTTAGAGATAGTGTAATGTATCAAAATAATAAAAGAGAAATTAGTGATAGATTTTTAAATTATTCAAATACAAATATAAGAACAAAACAAGATGACATGAATAGAAAATGTATATATAGAAATTATGGAAATAGGAAATAGAATAATGTACCACAAAGAATTAGGTTTAGAATTATCATAATAAGATTGAATAAGGTTAGAAACAGAATTATTAAGAAAATGACAATTAAAAGATACTAAATACTTGTATTATGATATTGATAGAAATATAAAAGTAAAAATAGAACAATACATTGAAAATATAAATACTGCTTCTTCCTCTACTGCATCTAGTAATCCTTATCATCCGCCACAACAAGTTGTTAGACATTATGGTCCAGGGAATGTACCTAGATTGACATATAGTGATTATAGAGAAAGACAATCAGAAACAACACCCAAGGAAAAAGACAGTCTCTAGAAACAATAGAAATTAAGAAATTAATAGATAATGGTAAAATATTAAATTTAGCTGCTCATGACTAACAACTGTGGGAATGAGTAATAGACACTTGGAAATATTTAGTCGATGCCAATTGCGAACCCAGGATAAATTGCTGATAAAAACTTCTATTTTATTAAAAACTATTCAAAGTTTACACAACATCTGATTGAAGTACAAGGGTACGAAAACTGAAACAAGTGCTACAGATATCTAAATAGAGAGAGGTTTCACACTCAGAAGGATTCAATGGTGAATGAGTCTGCATGTCTTCAGTCACGAGTTGCCTTATATAGGCAGCGAGGGAATAAGTTTCTCTGATTGAAGCCTGCATTATTGTAGTGAGGTCTACTTGGGTGGAGGATGGAATAATGTTGTCGACCATCATGAAGAATGGCTCCAAAAGTCTCTGAGAGTGGAGGGGTCCACCACATGATGCTATTAATTGAATGATTTTGCAGTATGTTTAAGTAATATCGTGTAATCTTTTCGATTGTTGATAAAGCTGTAAGGTCCTTTTCTCTCTTTTTCTTTTGGAGTGGAGTCGTGTCATTTATGGACTCTAACAAAGGTATGCTTGAGCAATACCAGAAGGGTTGTCCATATCTCCGTTGTCATACAGGCTGTATTCTGGCTGAGACTCTGATTCACTTTCATCGTCATCTGCTTGTTGAAACTGTTGTTGTAAAAGTTGCAACTGGAGTTGTAATTCTGTCTTGCTGATTTTCTTCTTTCCTTTGCTTGAAGAGGATTGTGCATCTGATTCTTTCTGATCTGGCTTAGGGACTGGAGTCCATCCCTTGACTCTTATCTCCTTACAGAGATATTTTACTTTTTCAATCTGATCGAGCTTGTAGCCCCATCTTAATACAAAACATATCTTCTTTTCAACATAAAACTTACAAAGCTGGTTGTTCAGGGTTAATCCCTGAATTTGACTCTCTATTACAAATTGATTAAACTTTTGCAAGTTATGACTGGATAATGTGGATTTGCTTCCACCAAAGGTTTTTCACCAAGTGTAGAACCATCTTGGTATAAGAGTAATGATATCTTTGTCATATTTGACAAACCAGGTGTGAGTGAGATCTCTGAGGTACATGAAATTGTACCAAGCATCTATGTAATCCATGAAATTATATGTAGGAGGCTTGAAAGGTGTTTTGAACTGAATAGGGGTATAGATACCTGAAACTGGCCAAGTGTTGAGATCAAGGATTTTCATAATCCTGCACTTAGAATAGGCTATGCCTTTGTCGGCTCTATTTAAATTCCTTTCATGTTCAAACTCAATTGAACCTGTTGCAAAAAGAATGTGCTCATAATAGAGACGGGATTTCTGGGGTTCTGATTTAAAAATATGGCTGGATTGGCGATAAGCCTCTGGATGAAGTTTGGTAACTTGTTCTATTTCTGGAAGGGTTGTTAGCTCTCTGGGAAGAGCCAATATTGGGATAACTGTTTTTGGGAGAAATTCAAATTTCTCTTTTGTTGCAGAAAGGGTAGGTTTTTCTGGTTTCACTGGTGTTTTCGGAACAACTGCTTCCTTAAAGGAAGTAGGAATAGGTGTTGTATAGAAGGATAGATCTGTTTTCTGTGTCTCGGTGTTTTTTGAAGAAACTGGGTTGAAAAGATCCATTGTGAGCGGTGACTTGCTCACAGAATTAGATGGAAGAGATGGGAAAGAATTGAGAACTGTAAACCGATTACCTTGAGGTGGTCGAAATCGTGGTTGTTGATCCATATCTGATCAAGCTGCTTGAAGTTGCTATTTATAGGCAAATGAATAAGCTCCAAACGTGAGTCGGTACTCATCGCAGTGTTGAATACTGTGTTAAAAAGTTATATCCGTCCTTGCAAGAATTCTCTGATTAAGAAATCTAGTAGAGAATTATTCTCTCATTTGATAAATTCAATGTCAAAATCAAAGCTGGATAACAGTGCTTGCCATCTGGCAAAAATTTGCTTAGCAACTAAGTTTTTAACATCTTTTTGTAAAACATCTTTTGCCGCTTTACAGTCTATTCGAAGTAAAAACTTTTGATTGATTAAATCATCTTGGAATTTAGAAATGCATAAAACTATTGCAAGTATTTCCTTTTTAATAGTACTATAATTCTTTTGACTTGAAAGCCAAATTCTTGAATGATATCTAACTAACTGTTCAGAAGTAGAATTAAGTTTTCTCTGTTTTAGAATACCTCCATAATCTAAGTCTGAGGCATCTGTTTCTACTATCATAAAAGCTGTTGGATCTGGCATACCTAAACAAGGAAGTCTTTTGACAATCTGTTTAATTTTCTTAACTGTTTGAGTTTGCTCATCATTCCAAGGGATTGGGTCTTTTCTAAGACGTTTGTATAAAGGTTCACAGATGATTCTAAGATTAGGGATAAAATCTGATATATAGTTTAAACAACCTAAGAATCTTTGAAGTTGAGTTTTATCCTTAATTTCATCGGGAAATTTGTCTGCAAATTCTATGGCTCTGCAAATGGGTTTATAAGTTCCTTGGGTTAGGTCATGGCCTAAGAAACGAATTTTGGTTTGGCAAAGGCGGAGTTTAGTGCACTCACTACCAGCCCATTTTTCGTGATTATTTCACGAAAAAAGACGTAAATGTTTAAGATGCTGCTCAAAGGATTCATTAAAGATTAAAACATCATCTATGTAAACTATTGTAAATGTTGTATATGGGTTAAAAATGTCATTCATGACCTTTTGAAATTCACTGGGTGCATTCTTTAATCGAAAGGGCATTACATTCCACTCATATTGTCCAAAAGGGACATTGAATGCTGTTTTATATCTATCTTCTTCTTTAATCTGGATTTGCCAGAATCCTGATTTCATATCAAATTTACTATAAAGGACTGCTTTATAGGTTCTTTTTAACAGATCTCGTTTGTTAGGAATTGGATATCTAATCCATTTAAGAGCTTTATTTAAAGGCTTATAATTGATAACTAATCGAGGAACACCTTTTTCCTTTCTGCATTGTTGTTGACATAAAATGCAACACATGACCAGGGTGATCTCGATTCTCTGATTAAGGCTTTTTGCAATAAGTTAGAGATTTCCTATTTACAATATTCAACTAATTCCCGATTCATCTGAATTGGTCTGGCTTTGGTAGGTATCATTGATTCATCGAAATTATCAATATACGGGAGACTGACTATATGCTTTTTCCTTTCCCAAAAGGCTGTGGGGACCTCTGAGCAAATTTTCTGTTTGAAATCTTTTCGGATAGATTCTATCTTATCTTGAACGTCTTTTAGTTGTAGCTAGCTTTGGATTCTAGTGTATTTGATATCTTCTTTAATAGAGGCTATTTGTTGTTCACGACAACGAATCTTTCTTTTCAGAAGGTTGATATCTTTTGTTAAAGGACTTTGCAAAAAGGAGAAGGTGACTGGTATGGATCCAATTTCGGTGTGAATACCGTTCTGATCTACATTGAAGGGATAGATCTGAGTAAGAAATGGGGTTCCTAAAATCAATTCTTGGCTTAAATCTTCAATGATTAAGAAGGAATTTGTGAAACAAAACTGTTTATTACAGATATGAGCATTGGACAATTTATATCTGATTTTTAGCTGTTCACCAGCTGCAGAATATAATTTAGAACGTGTTTTTTCTAAATATTTGGTAGGGATTAATCCTTCACAGATACAATTCTGATCTACTCCGGAATCTAGAAGAGCAACTAACTGAATTGAGAAATCTCCTATTTTGAGAAGAATTGGAATATACCACTTTTGAAAAGTTATCTGGGAAATAGCTGAAATATAATCTGAATTATTTTCATTTTGTTCTATTTCTTCGTCTGATAAAGGAGTAGGATCTATTAAGGGTTTATCTAGTCTTTGTTGAACTAATTCTGTATTTATCTGATTAATATATGTTATTCTTTGATTATTCTGTTCTTTTAACCATTTAACTTCTTGTTTAAGTTCTTTGATTTCTAATTGTAGATCTTGTAAAGAATTAGTAGGTTCTTTTTGTTTTCCTTTAAAATTTTCAAATACTTCTTTTAAATTATAAGGTTCTACTTGAACACTTGGGTTAAGAACTAAATCTTTAACTTTTAATAAATATTCTCTTTTAACTGTTTCATCCTGAATGTGATCTAATAATTCAAAGAAAAGTTCTTTATTTGCTTTAGTGATTACATTAACTTGATTAGATGGATTTTTGATCATACAGAGTTCTCCTATTGCACAAGTACATAAACCAATGCAATCGCAAGAAGACTGTTCACTTGAATCTGATTCAGAAGAATTTTCTTGGATTTCAAATATTTCGTCAGATTTGCTATCACTATCTTCTGTTGAAGAATCGTTTTGATCAAGTATTTGATTAATCTGTTCTAAAGTATCTTTTGATAAAGAAAGCTGGTTTACTCTTTTCTTCTTTTTAGCTTTTATTTTACATTCATCTGCTTTATGTCCTCGTTTTCCACAAAAGTAACACTTAACGGTGTTGTTAAAAGTTTTATCTTTTCATTTAAATAGTTTAGAAATTCTTTCTTTCTTTTCCCTTTTAAATTTTCTCTTCTTTTCTTTCTTTAGTTTTTTAGATGGTGGAGTTATTGGTGAAAATCCGAATATTTCACAAAAGTTTCCTAATTCTTTTTTAGATTTCTTATGGTAGGATTCCATCTGATTTTTTAGCTTTAGATCTGTGCAGAGATCTGCACTTGCTTGATTCACATAACTGATTAATTGACCATATGCTAGATAGTCATAAGGAATTTCATTTCCAAAATCTAATTTTAACTTTTGTCTAACCTTTTCAGCAAATAAGGGAGGTAATCCTGAAATAAATCGTTCTTTCCAGAACGCATGATGACAATCTGTTCTAAGCATGACCTTTTGTAAAAACATATCTTTATACCATCTAAAATCATGAAGTTTAGGGCAGGTTAAGTTAGTTAGGATTTCTGAACTTCTATCTGCTAACTGTTGAGGATTTCCTACAAAATGCTGGGTTAGGGTAAACATGAAGGTGTTAAGATAATCGGAAGTTATCTCAGATACTTGAGTGGGTTGACCGTTAGCATTTGGAACTACTTTTGTTAAGACCTTGGTGGCATTTAGGATTTCTTGGCGTTATGGTTCAGTGAGGTAGTTATTCCATCACCCCTGAAGAACGCCAGTAAAACCAATTGTAAGAATATGAAGGATTGATTGATCAGTTTTGTTGGGATTCTTACATTTGATGGCTGTAATAGCCATGGACATTTCTTGAATAACATTGAGGATACTATATTCAGACATACCATCAATATTCCATTCGGTAATGTCTTCACCAGTAAAAGCTGCTCGAGTATCTAAATGACGTTCTTCAAACTGAACATCTGGAAAGGATGGCCTAGGATAATAATTCCTAGTATAAGGATTGGCAAATCGAGGATATTTGGTTTTTGAAATTCTTTTACTTCCTCCTAATTTATTAAGCTGTTCAGGAGAAGGATCAATGTCTATTAGAGAGACTGGTTGATGTATAGTTTGGAGATGTGTTTTAGAACTTGATTCTGGTTCATCTCTTGTCTTTAGATTTTTTAACTTTTCATTTATCTCTTTAATAAAATCTACTTCTTCTATATTCATGGTTCCTTTATTAAGCTTAATATTTTTAGGCTTGTATATTATGGGTTTAAATACTGGGTTAGGATCAACAGGCTGTTTTGGATTAAACTGTTTAAACTGTGGGGTTTCTTGTACAAAGGATTTACTGTCTAGTTGTTCTACTTTACTAGCCATGGTAACTAGCATTTGATTAGTATAATTATTCTGTTGAATTAATTTATTTAAATCTTTATTAGTTACATCACCATGTTTATCTAAGTTTTCTAACTTAAATGGAGAAGCTGTTATAACCTAATTTTCTATTGGGATTTTGATTTCTTCAGCTGGAGGAAAGACTGACTCTTTAACTTCATTTTTTTATGTATACCATTTTTTGGTAATAACAATTAATACATTCTTTTTCTGATATTTAACTAATTCATACCAATCAAAAAAGTCTAAATGTTGTTTCATTCTTATTTGATTTGAATAATACTTTTGTAAGAGTCTAGCTCTTTCTGGTTCAGGAACTGTTGCAAAATACCATTTACATTTTAATTCATTACATGGTCTTTTCCATAACTTACGAAGATAATCTTTGTTTAAAACAAAGTTTTTTTCAGAAGTTAAAACCATTAGAGTTGAAGGCATATGCATTTCTGATTGAGTAGGGCTTCCTGATTTAACACTAATATTTTCTTCATAATTTACTTTAGGGATTTCTCCACTAAAGTCAACATTGTTTACTTTAGGATTTTCTCCAGAAAATTCTATATTACCAAATCATCTACTGCTAAATGATCTGGGTAAAGAGAAGGATGAAGAAGGAACTGAAAAGGATTTTCTTCTAAATTCTAATTCTATATTACCTGTTGGAGTTTCTGTTATTTTTCCTAATGTTTTAGATTCATAATGTTTTTTAGGATTAATAATGTGATCAAAATTCCAGTTAGGGTTTTGTAGAACATTATCCCACAACCCACTCAAGCATCATAAACAGTTTTAGATTGTCTAAATACCTTCATGTTTACTTTAACTCAACATTTTGTAGGAAACCCTCAACAATTAGCGGATAGAAGTTCTAAAATCCTTACAAATTTAACCTGTCCTAAGTTACATGATTTTAGATGGTACAAAGATATGTTTTTACAAAAGGTTATGCTAAGAACAGATTGCCATCATGTGTTCTGGAAAGAACGATTTATTTCTGGTTTACCTCCTTTATTTGCAAAAAAGGTTAGACAAAAGCTAAAAATAGACTTTGGAAACACAATTCCTTATGACCATCTAGCATATGGCCAGTTAATTAGTTATGTAAACCAAGCAGGCGCAGATTTATGCATAGACCTAAAACTCAAAAATCAGATGGAATCCTATCATAAGAAATCTAAAAAGGAATTAGGTAATTTCTGTGAAATTTTTGGATTTTCCCCAATAACTCCACCATCTAAAAAGCTAAAAAAGGACAAAAAGCGAAGCTTTAAAAAAGAAAGAAAAGAAAGAACTTCTAAGAATTTTAAAAGAAAAGATAAGTCTTCCAAATCTACCATTAAATGTTACTTTTGTGGAAAACGAGGTCATAAAGCAGATGAGTGTAAACTAAAAGCTAAAAAGAAGAAAAAGGTTAATCAGCTTTCTTTACCAAAAGACACTCTAGAACAGATTAATCAAATCCTTGATCAATATGATTCCTCTCCTTCATCAGACACTAGTGATAGTGAAGCAGAAGAAGTGTTTGAAATCCAAGAAAAATCCTCTGAATCAGATTTTAGTGAACAATCTTCTTGTGCTTGTACAGGCTTATGTACCTATGCAATAGGAGAACTTTGTATGATTAGCAGTAAACAGCATAATCAAGTTAACGTAATCACTAAAGCAAATAAAGAACTTTTCTTCGAACTTTTAGATCATATTCAAGATGAAACAGTTAAGAGAGAATATTTGTTAAAAGTCAAAGAATTAGTTCTTAATCCAAAAGTACAAGTAGAACCCTACAATTTAAAAGAAGTATTTGATAAATTTAAAGGAAAACAAAAAGAAGAACCTTTTGATTCCCTGCAGGAATTAAAATTAGAAATAAAAGAACTTAAACAGGAAGTTAAATGGTTAAAAGAACAAAATGATCAAAGAATTTCTGACCTTAATCAAATAAATACGGAATTAGTGAAACAGAAATTAGATAAGCCTTTAATAGATCCCACTTCAGATGAAGAAATAGAACAAAATGAAAATAATCCAGATTATATTTCAGCCATTTCTCAGATAACTTTTCAAAAGTGGTACATCCCAATCCTTCTCAAAATAGGAGATTTTTCAATTCAATTAGTAGCTCTTCTTGATTCCGGAGCAGATCAAAATTGTATCTGTGAAGGCTTAATCCCTACTAAATATTTAGAAAAAACAGGTTCTAAGTTATATACTGCTGCAGGTGAACAGTTAAAAATCAAATATAAATTATCCAATGCTCATATTTGCAATAAACAGTTTTGTTTCATGAATTCCTTTCTAATTATTAAAGATTTAAGCCAAGACTTAATTTTAGGAACCCCATTCCTCACTCAGATCTATCCCTTTAGTGTAGACCAACATGGTGTTCACACCGAAATAGGATCAATACCAGTCACTTTCTCCTTTCTGCAAAGCCCACTCACCAAAGATGTCAATCTCTTAAAAAGAAAGATTCTTTGTCGTGAGCAACAGATAGCCTTTATCAAAGAAGACATAAAGTATACAAGAATCCAAAGCCAGCTACAACTAAAAGACATTCAAGATAAAATAGAATCCATTCCGTAAAGATTTTGAAAAATAAATCGCTCGAGATGTCCCCACCGCTTTTTGGGAAAGGAAAAAGCATATTGTCGACCTACCATACATTGATGATTTTGAAGAATCAATGATACCCACTAAGGCTAGACCAATCCAAATGAATCAGGAACTAGTTGAACATTGTAAATTAGAAATTTCAGACTTATTACAAAAGGCTCTAGTTAGAGAATCCCGATCACCCTGGTCTTGTTCTACTTTTTATGTTAATAACAATGCAGAAAAAGAAAGAGGTGTTCCAAGACTAGTAATCAACTATAAGCCATTAAACAAAGTCTTAAACTGGATAAGATATCCTATTCCCAACAAACGAGATTTGTTGAAACGAACTTATAAAGCAGTTCTTTATAGTAAATTTGATATGAAATCAGGATTTTGGCAAATTCAGATTACAGAAGAAGATAGATATAAAATAGCCTTTAATGTTCCATTTGGTCAATATGAATGGAATGTTATGCCTTTCGGTTTAAACAATGCACCCAGTGAATTCCAAAAAGTAATGAATGATATCTTTAACCCTTATTCCGCTTTTACCATTGTCTATATTGATGATGTTTTAATCTTCAGTGAATCTTTTGAACAACATCTTAAACATTTACGTCTTTTTCATGAAATAATCACGAAAAATGGGCTGGTAGTAAGTGCATCCAAACTCAAACTTTGCCAAACTAAAATCAGATTTTTAGGTCATAATCTAACTCAAGGTACATACCAACCAATTTGTAGAGCAATTGAATTTGCAGATAAATTCCCGGATGAAATTAAAGACAAAACTCAGCTTCAAAGATTTTTAGGATGTTTAAATTACATATCAGACTTTATTCCTAACCTTAGAATCATCTGTGAACCTTTATATAAGCGTTTAAGGAAAGATCAAATCCCTTGGGGTTTAGAACAAACCCAAACTGTTAAGAAAATTAAACAGATAGTCAAAAAACTTCCTTGCCTAGGAATCCCAGATCCAACAGCATTCATGATTGTTAGAAAAACTCAGTTTAGAAAAACTGGGTTTAGAAGCTGAATTGTACCATTAGGATCAAATATTTCGTCAGTTTCGCTCTCACTATTATCTTTTTTCAGGAATTAGTTGAATCTTGTAAACAGGAAATCTTTAACTTATTGCAAAAAGCCTTAATCAGAGAATCTAGATCACCATGGTCTTGTGCTGCATTTTATGTCAATAATAATGCAGAAAAAGAAAGAGGCGTTCCCCGATTAGTTATTAATTACAAGCCTTTAAATAAAACTCTAAAATGGATTAGATATCCAATTCCCAACAAACGAGATTTGTTGAAAAGAACTTATAAAGTAGTCCTTTATAGTAAATTTGATATGAAATCAGGAATTTGGCAAATCCAGATTAAATAAGAAGATAGATATAAAATAGCATTCAATGTCCCTTTCGGACAATATGAATGGAATATTTGAAATCCAAGAAAATTCCTCTGAATCAGATTCAAGTGAACAGTCTTCTTGCGATTGCACCGGTTTATGTACTTGTGCAATAGGAGAACTCTATATGATCAATAATTCATCTAATCAAGTTAATGTAATTACTAGAGCAAATAAAGAACTTTTCTTCAAACTATTAGATCACATTCAGGATGAAACGGTTAAAAGAGAATTTCTATTAAAGGTTAAAGATTTAGTTCTTAATCCAAAAGTTCAAGTAGAACCTTATAATTTAAAAGAAGTATTTGAAAATTTTAAAGGTAAACAAATAGAACCAACTAACTCTTTACAAGATCTACAATTAGAAATCAAAGAACTTAAATACATAATTAGTTCAACAAAAATTAGATAAACCTTTAATAGATCCCACTCCTTTATCAGACGAAGAAATAGAACAAAATGAAAACAATTCAGATTATATATCAAAGAATAGAATGATCAAAGAATAACAGACATTAATCAGATAAATACAGAATTAGTTCAACAAAAATTAGATAAACCATCCCACTCTTTTATCAGACGAAGAAATAGAACAAAATGAAAACAATTCAGATTATATTTCAGCTATTTCCCAGATAACTTTTCAAAAGTGGTATATTCCAATTCTTCTCAAAATATGAGATTTCTCAATTCAGTTAGTAGCCCTTCTGGACTCCGGAGCAGATCAAAATTGTATCTGTGAAGGATTAATCCCTACCAAATATTTAGAAAAAACAGGTTCTAAATTATATTCTGCAGCTGGTGAACAGCTAAAAATTAGATATAAATTGTCCAATGCTCATATCTGCAATAAACAGTTTTGTTTCACAAATTCCTTCTTAATCATTAAAGATTTAAGCCAAGAATTGATTTTAGGAGCCCTATTTCTTAATCAGATCTATCCCTTCAATGTAGATCAGAACGGTGTTCACACCGAAATAGGATCCATACCAGTCACTTTCTCCTTTTTGCAAAGTCCTTTAACAAAAGATATCAACCTTCTGAAAAGAAAGATTCATTGTCGTGAGCAACAAATAGCCTTTATCAAAGAAGATATCAAATACACTAGAATCCAAAGCCAGCTACAGCTAAAAGACATTCAGGATAAGATAGAATCTATCTGAAAAGATTTTGAACAGCAAATTTGCTCAGAGGTCCCCACAGCCTTTTGGGAAAGGAAAAAGCATATAGTCAGTCTCTCGTACATTGATAATTTCGATGAATCAATGATATCTACCAAAGCCAGACCAATTCAGATGAATCAGGAATTAGTTGAATATTGTAAACAGGAAATCTTTAGCTTATTGCAAAAAGCCTTAATCAGAGAATCTAGATCACCTTGGTCTTGTGCTGCATTTTATGTCAATAATAATGCAGAAAAAGAAAGAGGCGTTCCCTGATTAGTTATTAATTACAAGCCTTTAAATAAAGCTCTAAAATGGATTAGATATCCAATTCCTAACAAATAAGATTTGTTGAAAAAAACTTATAAAGCAGTCTTTTACAGTAAATTTGATATGAAATCAGGATTTTGGCAAATCCAGATTAAAGAAGAAGATATATATAAAACAGCATTCAATGTCCCTTTCGGACAATATGAATGGAATGTAATGCCCTTTGGATTAAAGAATGCACCCAGTGAATTTTAAAAGATTATGAACGACATTTTTAACCCCTATATAGCATTTACAATAGTTTATATTGATGATATTTTAATCTTTAGTGAATCCTTTGAACAGCATCTTAAACATTTACGTCTTTTTTGTGAAATAATCACGAAAAATGGGCTGGTAGTAAGTGCATCTAAACTCCACTTTTGCCAAACCAAAATACGTTTCTTAGGCCATGACCTAACCCAAGGTATCTATAAACCCATTTGCAGTGCCATAGAATTTGCAGACAAATTTCCCGATGAAATCAAGGATAAAACTCAGCTCCAAAGATTTTTAGGTTGCTTAAACTATATATCAGATTTTATCCCTAATCTTAGAATCATCTGTGAACCTTTATACAAACGTCTTAGAAAAGACCCAATCCCTTGGAGTGATGAGCAAACTCAAACAATTAAGAAAATTAAACAGATTGTAAAAAAACTTCCTTGTTTAGGTATTCCAGATCCAACAGCTTTTATGATAGTTGAAATAGATGCCTCGGGCTTAGGTTATGGAGGTATCTTAAAATAGAGAAAACCTAATTCTACTTCTGAACAGTTAGTTAGATATCATTCAGGAATTTGGCTTTCAAGTCAAAAGAATTACAACACCATTAAAAAGGAAATACTTGTAATAGTTTTATGCATTTCTAAATTTTAAGATGATTTAATCAATCAAAAGTTTTTACTTCGAATAGACTGTAAAGCAGCAAAAGATGTTTTACAAAAAGATGTTAAAAACTTAGTTGCTAAGCAGATTTTTGCCAGATGGCAAGCACTACTTTCAAGTTTTGATTTTGACATTGAATTCATCAAAGGAGAGAACAATTCTCTACCAGATTTCTTAACCTGGGAGTTCTTGCAAGGACGAATATAGCTTTTTAACACAGTATTCAACACTGTGATGAGTACCGACTCACGTCTGAAGCTCATTCATTCATCTATAAATAGCTATCTATAATGCTGAGTTAGGGTAAACATGAAGGTGTTTAGACAATCAGGAGTTGTCTCAGATACTTGAGTGGGTTGACCGTTAGCATTTGGAACTATTTTTGTTAGGACTTTGGTGGCATTTAAGATTTCTTGGCGTTGTGGTTCAGTGAGGTAGTTGTTCCACCACCCTTGAAGAACGCCAGTAAAACCAGTTGTAAGAATCTGAAGGATTGATTGATCTGTATTGTTGGGATTCTTACATTTAATGGCTATAATGGCCATGGACATTTCTTGAATAACATTGAGAATACTGTGTTCAAATATACCGTTAATATTCCATTCGGTAATGTCTTCACCAGTAAAAGCTGCTCGAGTATCTAAATGACGTTCTTCAAATTGAACATCTGGAAAGGATGGCCTAGGGTAATAATTCCTAGTATAAGAATTAGCAAACCGAGGGTATTTGGTTTTTGAAATTCTTTTACTTCCTCCTAATTTATTAAGCTGTTCAGGAGAAAGGTTAATGTCTATTAGAGAGACTGGTTGATGTATAGTTTGGAGATGTGTTTTAGAACTTGATTCTGGTTCATCTCTTGTCTTTAGTTTTTTTAACTTTTCATTTATCTCTTTAATAAAATCTACTTCTTCTATATTCATGCTTCCTTTATTAAGCTTAATATTTTTAGGTTCGTATATTATAGGTTTAAATACTGGATTAGGGTCAACAGGCTGTTTCGGATTAAACTGTTTGAACTTTAGGGTTTCTCGTACAGAAGATTTACTGTCTAGTTATTTCACTTTACTAGTCATAGTAACTAGCATCTGATTACTTAATATGCAGTAGTAGTTAATATGAATTCTATTATTCCTTAGAATTATATCTTGATCTATGTTTCTTTAATTCTCCCTAGAACACACCTAAACTCTGGACACACCTGAGTCATTTCTATGCTTATGGTTGGCAGCTACGGGACCACCCCCGGGTCCGGGCATATCGCGCTCTCCTGTGCATTCTAGTCTAATCCAACGATTCTGGGCTGACCAACGTACTAGCTGCTCTCACAGTTGACTAACCAACCATCATAGTTTAAGGATATTTTCAAAGAAACATACAGGAAGATATAATGCTTAAGAACAAGAGAAAGCAGATTAAACTACATTATGCAAGACTTAGAGAAAGAAAGTAAAAAGACTTACTCGGTCATGATTTGATTAATCATGGATGTATTAATGTTGAAGTAATTTAAGCACTTGGCTCTGATACCAATTGCAACCCAGGATAAATCGCTGGATAAATCTGATTGATTTATTGACTTGAAAAACTATTACAAGGAGATCCTATTGATCTCGATCTGTTACAAAGGTTTGAAATCTAGAACAAGTACCACAAATGTCTGAGTAGAGAGAGGTTTCAATGTCTTGTCTTTCGAGAGGAAGATAAGACTTGGTTTCTTCAATGAGGTATTGTCTTATATTGGCAGCGAGGGTATAACTTTCTCTGATCGAATCCTGCATTATTGTTGATAGGTCCACTTGAGTGGAAGAGGGAATCAAGTTGTCGGCCATGATGAAGAATGGCTCCAAAAGCTTCTGTGAGTAGCGGGGTCCACCATGTTCTGTTGTCAGCTGAATTATTTTACAGAAGACTAGAGTGATGTCGTGTAGTCTCTTTGATTGCTGATAAAGCTGCATTGTTCGCTTTTCTCTTTTTCTTTTTGAATGGAGTCTTGTCATTTATGGACTCTGACAAAAGTATGCTTGAGTAATACTAGAAGGGCAATCCATATCTCCATTGTCATACTGGCTGAACTCTGGCTGAGACTCTGATTTACTATCTTCATCATCTACTTGTTGAAGCTGCTGCTGTAACAGTTGCAATTGAAGTTGCAACTCTGACTTGCTTATCTTTTTACCTTTGCTGGAGGAAGATTGTGCATTGGACTCTTTCTGTTCTGTTTTGGGGACAGGAGTACATCATTTGACTCTGATTTCTTTGCATAGATATTTTACATTATCAACTGTTTTGAGCTTATAGCCCCATCCTAATACAAAGCATATTTTCTTTTCAATGTAATACTTACAAAGCTGGTTATGAGGGGTTAATCCCTGAATCTGACTTTCTATTATAAATTGATTGAACTTTTGCAAGTTCTAACTGGATAGAGTGGATTTGCTTCCACCAAATGTAGAACCATCTTGGTATAGGGTTGATAGGATCCTTACCGTACTTGATAAACTAAGTGTGGGTGAGGTCTCTGAGATACATGAAATTATACCAAGCATCGATATAATCCATGAAATTGTATGTTGGAGGTTTAAAGGGTGTTTTGAACTGAATAGGAGTGTAAATACCGGTGACTGGCCAAGTGTTTAGGACGAGGATTTTCATAATCCTACATTTGGAATATGCTATACCTTTATCGGCTCTGTTGAGATTTCTTTCATGTTCAAACTCTATTGATCCAGTGGCAAATAGGATGTGCTCATAATACAGACGGGATTTTTGGGGTTCTGATTTAAAAATATGGCTGGATTGTCTGTAGGCTTCTGGGTGAAGTTTACTGACTAACTATCTTTTAGGAAGGGTTGTTAACTCTCTTGGAAGAGCTAATTTTGGGATAACTGTTTTGGGAAGGAATTCAAATTTCTCTTTAGAAGAAGAAAGGGTTGGTTTTTCTGGTTTAGTTGGGGTCTTTGGAACGACTGCTTCTTTGAAAGAAGTCGGAGAAGGAATGGTGTAGAAAGATAAGTCTGTTTTCTGTGTTTTTGTGTTTTTTGAAGAAGCTGGTTCGAGAAGATTCATCGTGAGCGGAGACTTGCTCACTGAACTGGATGGTAAAGAATGGAAAGAACTTAGAACTGTGAATCTATTACCTTGTGGTGGTCTGAACTTCGGAGTTTGATCCATGCTTGCTTTGAGCTGGTGTAGATAGATATTTATAGATGAATGAATGAGCTCCAGACGTGAGTCGGTACTCATCACAGTGTTGATTATTGTGTTAAAAAGCTAAATTCGTCCTTGCAAGAACTCCTTGATTCAGAAATCTGGTAGAGAATTGTTCTCTCATTTGATAAATTTAATGTCAAAATCAAAACTTGAAAGTAGTGCTTGCCATCTAGCAAAAATTTGCATAGCGACTAAGTTTTTAACATCTTTTTGCAAAACATCTTTTGCTGCTTTATAGTCTATTCGAAGTAAAAACTTTTGATTGATTAAATCATTTTGAAATTTAGAAATACATAAAACTATTGCAAGTATTTCCTTTTTAATGGTGCTATAATTTTTTTGACTTAAAAGCCAAATTCCTGAATGATATCTAACTAACTGTTCGGAAGAAGAATTGGATTTTTTCTGTTTTAATATACCTCCATAACCTAAGTTTGAGGCGTCTGTTTCAACTATCATGAAAGCTGTTGGATCTGGAATACCTAGGCAAAGAAGTCTTTTGACAATTTGTTTAATTTTCTTAACTGTTTGAGTTTGCTCATCACTCCAAGGGATTGGGTCTTTTCTAAGGCGTTTATATAAAGGTTCACAGATGATTCTAAGATTAGGGATAAAATCTGATATATAATTTAAGCAACCTAAAAATCTTTGGAGCTGAGTTTTATCCTTGATTTCATCGGGAAATTTATCTGCATATTCTATGACTCTAATGTTTGATTTAGTTCAAAGTTATACAATCAAAACAACTAAAAAAACAGTTTCTATAAATCAGCCTTACGGTACTATCCAGCTTCAAAATCCAGTTACCTTAGAACAGTATAAAAGGAATAAATACCGATATCTTCATATTGGATTAGTTCAAGTAGCAATCAAACCTCTCTATCAATTAGGAATCGATGCCCCAATCTGCCTTCTACTACGTGTTCAGACATACCATCAATATTCCATTTGGTAATGTCTTCACTAGTAAAAGTTGCTCGAGTATCTAAATGACGTTCTTCAAATTGAACATTTGGAAAGGATGGCCTTGGGTAATAATTCCTAGTATAAGGGTTAGCAAACCGAGGGTATTTGGTTTTTGAAATTCTTTTACTTCTTCCTAATTTATTAAGCTGTTCAGGGGAAGGGTCAATGTCTATTAGAGAGACTGTTTGATGTATAGTTTGGAGATGTGTTTTAGAACTTGATTCTGGTTCATCTTTTGTCATTTATGGACTCTGACAAAGGTATGCTTGAGCAATACTAGAAGGGCAGTCCATATCTCCATTGTCGTATTGACTGAACTCTGGCTGAGACTCTGATTCACTATCTTCATCATCTACTTGTTGGAGCTGTTGCTGTAATAATTGTAATTGAAGTTGCAACTCGGATTTGCTTATCTTTTAACCTTTGTTGGAGGAAGATTGTGCATCGGACTCTTTCTGTTCTGTTTTGGGGACAGGAGTCCATCCTTTGACTCTGATTTCTTTGCATAGATGTTTTACATTATCAACTGTTTTGAGCTTATAGCCCCATCCTAATACAAAGTATATTTTCTTTTCAATATAATTCTTACAAAGCTGGTTATTAGGGGTTAATCCCTGAATCTGACTTTCTATTACAAATTGATTGAACTTTTGCAAGTTCTGACTGGATAGAGTGGATTTGCTTCCACCAATTGTTTTCCACCAAGCGTAGAACTATCTTGGTATAGGGTTGATAGGATCCTTACCGTACTTGACAAACCAAGTATGGGTGAGGTCTCTGAGGTACATGAAATTATACCAAGCATCGATATAATCCATGAAGTTGTATGTTAGAGGCTTAAAGGGTGTTTTGAATTGAATAGGAGTGTATATGGGTTAAAGATGTCGTTCATAACCTTTTGAAATTCACTAGGTGCATTCTTTAATCCAATGGGCATTACATTCCATTCATATTGTCCGAAAGGGACATTGAATGCTATTTTATATCTATCTTCTTCTTTAATCTGGATTTTCCAAAATCCTGATTTCATATCAAATTTATTATAAATGACTGCTTTATAAGTTCTTTTCAATAAATCTCGTTTATTGGGAACTGGATATCTAATCCATTTTAAGGGTTTATTTAAAGGCTTATAATTAATAACTAATCGGGGAACACCTCTTTCTTTTTCTGCATTATTATTGACATAAAATGCAGCACAAGACCAGGGTGATCTAGATTCTCTGATTAGGGCTTTTTGCAATAAGCTAAAGATTTCCTATTTACAATATTCAACTAATTTCTGATTCATCTGAATTGGTCTGGCTTTGGTAGATATCATTGATTCATCGAAATTATCAATGTACGAGAGACTAACTATATGCTTTTTCCTTTCCCAAAAGGCTGTGGGGACCTCTGAGCAAATTTACTGTTCGAAATCTTTTCGGATAGATTCTATCTTATCCTGAATGTCTTTTATCTATAGCTGGCTTTGGATTCTAGTGTATTTGATATCTTCTTTGATAAAGGCTATTTGTTGTTCACGACAACGAATCTTTCTTTTCAGAAGGTTGATATCTTTTGTTAAAGGACTTTGCAAAAAGGAGAAAGTGAATGGTATGGATCCTATTTCGGTGTGAACACCGTTCTGATCTACATTGAAGGGATAGATCTGAGTAAGAAATGGGGTTCCTAAAATCAATTCTTGGCTTAAATCTTTAATGATTAAGAAGGAATTTGTGAAACAAAACTGTTTATTGCAGATATGAGCATTGGACAATTTATATATGATTTTTAGCTGTTCACCAGCTGCAGAATATAATTTAGAACCTGTTTTTTCCAAATATTTGGTAGGGATTAATCATTTACAGATACAATTTTGATCTGCTCCGGAGTCCAGAAGGGCAACTAATTGAATTGAGAAATCTCCTATTTTGAGAAGAATTGGAATATACCACTTTTGAAAAGTTATCTGGGAAATAGCTGAAATATAATCTGAATTGTTTTCATTTTGTTCTATTTCTTCGTCTGATAAAGGAGTAGGTGTTGGGGATATGCACTAGAGTCAATTTGTACTTATACAATTGTCATTATGTTTTATATAATAATATGAGGCTTTCCTTTCCATGAATAGTGAGTTTTGTTTTGTTGGTCATCAAGTACGTGACTTGATAGTAAAACCCTACAATGAATACAATGACTATTCTAAAACTGTCCCTGATCGATTATTATTATTGGAATAATAATAAATTAAGATTAGTATGTTTGTGACTTGATGGCTATGTTTTACTGGCCATGGATATTTGTGATATCGAGTCAAGACGTAAATAAATGTTAGAGAACATTGTATTGGACATGACCCACTGTGAGAGTACTTCATGGAATATGTCATTAGTACTTTCTAGCCATAATAATATTGAAAGTCCTTCGACCTAAATTCATCATAGTTTCTTACTTGATAAATTCTATATTTTGACATTGTCTAAAGTTGTCTTTAACCAGATAATAAATTAGACTACTGTTGGATATAGAATAAATCAAGGAGAGGAATATGATTGATTGTGAAGGAATTTGTCCCTCTCAGTTATGGGAGAGATATCCATGGGCCCCTTGATAAGTTAGACTGTTAAAATGCATGGCCGTGCTCAAATATATCAATCTAAGATATTGATATCATTTGTTTGAATAGTCTACTATGAAATCAAGAAATAATTGATTAAGCTTAATAAGGATGACATGCTCCGTGCCTTATGCTTAATCTAGATATCGTGTGACAAAAGGACTAAATATAAAATTATGGTTTGGTTCAAAGAGATCACCGATCTTCATTTAACCTGGATAGTTATAATGTTTTGCTAGAAACCGCTTATAACTTGTGGGCCATTTAAATATGATTTAGGCACGTTGCCAGGTGTTAAATGAACCTATAGGGTCACACAATAAGCGAACTTGTTAGGTTATTTTTACAGTGACCAGGTTCGATGAATCGGATGATATCTAGATTATAAGAATCGACTCGGTAAAATAATTAGTTAAATTACCGAGATAATGGCAGAATCTTATCATATCAGTTTTAATTTAATTTGAATTTAAATTAGAATATGATAAGATATTATTAGGGTTGGACTCTAAGAGGTTCGAGGGTTTTTTTAAGAAAACCCTAGCCGTCTTTCAATAGTCCAACTTTTCGGTTGAGAACATTCGTGCCATTCTCTACCAGAGAAAAAAAAAACCTCTCAAACCCTAGGCGCTAGCACTCCCCGGGTATCGAGTGAGTTCGCGGTGTGTATCCGATAGAGGACGTTCGCATACTTGCAGGCGTCCGGTGATTGTTCGGGTTGAACGTACAACAGCGCAACCAGAATCGAAGGATTTCGATTACAGCAACCAGAGGTAATTCTTAAAGCTTAGATCTTCTTAATCGTTTACTTGGGTCCTCGGGAGGGATTCGTAGATGTTTTCCGCGTTTAGGAGTCCACGAATCTCAACAGTAGGATCTATTAAGGGTTTATCTAGTTTTTGTTGAACTAATTCTGTATTTATCTGATTAATATCTGTTATTCTTTGATCATTCTGTTCTTTTAACCATTTAACTTCTTGTTTAAGTTCTTTGATTTCTAATTGTAAATCTTGTAAAGAGTTAGTAGGTTCTTTTTGTTTACCTTTAAATTTTTCAAATACTTCTTTTAAATTATAAGGTTCTACTTGAACTTTTGGATTAAGAACTAAATCTTTAACCTTTAATATATATTCTCTTTTAACCGTTTCATCCTGAATGTGATCTAATAGTTTGAAGAAAAGTTCTTTATTTTCTCTAGTAATTACATTAACTTGATTAGATGAATTATTGATCATACAGAGTTCTCCTATTGCACAAGTACATAAATCGGTGCAATCGCAAGAAGACTGTTCACTTGAATCTGATTCAGAAGAATTTTCTTGGATTTCAAATATTTCTTCAGTTTCACTATCACTATTATCTGTTGAAGAATCGGTTTGATCTAGAATTTGATTAATCTGTTCTAAAGTATCTTTTGGTAAAGAAAGCTGATTTACTCTTTTCTTCTTTTGAGCTTTTATTTTACATTCGTCTGCTTTATGTCCTCTTTTTCCACAAAAGTAACACTTAATGGTGTTATTAAAAGATTTTTCTTTTCTTTTAAATGGTTTAGAAGTTTTTTCTTTCTTTTCATTTTTAAATCTTCTTTTCTTTTCTTTTTTTAGCTTTTTAGATGGTGGAGTTATTGGTGAAAATCCGAATATTTCACAAAAGTTTCCTAATTCTTTTTTAGATTTCTTATGATAGGATTCCATCTGATTTTTGAGTTTTAGATCTGTGCAGAGATCTGCACCTGCTTGATTCACATAACTGATTAATTGACCATATGCTAGATAGTCATAGGGGATTTCATTTCCATAATCTAATTTTAACTTTTGTCTAACCTTTTCTACAAATAAGGAAGGTAATCCTGAGATAAATCGTTCTTTCCTGAACGCATGATGACAATCTGTTCTAAGCATGACTTTTTGTAAAAACATATTTTTATACCATCTGAAATCATGTAATTTAGGGCAGGTTAAGTTGGTCAGGATTTCTGAACTTCTATCTGCTAGCTGTTGAGGATTTCCTACAAAATGCTGAGTTAGGGTAAATATGAAGGTGTTTAGACAATCTGGAGTTGTCTCAGCTACTTGAGTGGGTTGACCGTTAGCATTTGGAACTATTTTTGTTAGGACTTTGGTGGCATCTAAGATTTCTTGGCGTTGTGGTTCGGTGAGGTAGTTGTTCCACCACCCCTGAAGAATGCCAGTAAAACCTGTTGTAAAAATATGAAGGATTGATTGATCGGTATTGTTGGGATTTTTACATTTAATGGCTGTAATTGCCATGGACATTTTCTTGAATAACATTGAGAATACTGTGTTCAGACATACCGTCAATATTCCATTCGGTAATGTCTTTACCAGTAAAAGCTGCTCGAGTATCTAAATGACATTCTTCAAATTGAACATCTGGAAAGGATGGCCTAGGGTAATAATCCTAGTATAAGGATTGGCAAACCGAGGGTATTTGGTTTTTGAAATTCTTTTACTTCCTCCTAATTTATTAAGCTGTTCAGGAGAAGGGTCAATGTCTATTAAAGAGACTGGTTGATGTATAGTTTGGAGATGTGTTTTAGAACTTGATTCTGGTTCTTCTCTTGTCTTTAGGTTTTTTAACTTTTCATTTATTTGTTTAATAAAATCTACTTCTTCTATATTCATGGTTCCTTTATTAAGCTTAATATTTTTAGGTTCGTATATTACAGGTTTAAATACTGGATTAGGGTCAACAGGCTATTTTGGATTAAACTGTTTGAACTGCGGGGTTTCTCTTATAGAGGATTTACTGTCTAGTTGTTTTACTTTACTAGCCATAGTAACTAGCATTTGATTACTATAATTATTCTGTTGTATTACCTTATTTAAATCTTTTTCAATTCCTTCTTCATCCTTCTCTTTTCCTAGATCTGTTAGCAGTAGACGATTTGGTAATATAGAATTTTCTGGAGAAAATCCCAATGTAAACAACATTGACTTTAGTGGAGAAATCCCTAAAGTAAACTATGAAGAGAACATTAGTCCTCAGCAATTAGTTGATAGAAGTTCAGAAATCCTCACTAATTTAACCTACCCAAAATTACATGATTTTAGATAGTATAAAGACATGTTTCTACAAAAGGTAATGTTCAGAACAGACTGTCATCATGCGTTCTGGAAAGAACGATTTATTTCAGGCTTACCACATTTATTTGCAGAAAAAGTCAGGAAAAAACTCAAGTTAGATTTTGGAAATACAATTCTTTATGATTATTTAGCATACGGTCAATTAATTAGTTATGTGAACCAAGCAAGTGCAGACCTCTGCATGGATCTCAAACTTAAATCGCAAATGGAATCATATCATAAGAAATCTAAAAAGGAATTGGGAAACTTCTGCGAAATCCTCCTCCATCTAAAAAGCTTAAACTGAAGTCTAAGAAGAAAAACTTTAGAAAAGATAGAAAAGAAAAAACTTTAAAACCTTTTATAAAGAGAACAAAAGACAAATCATCTAAAGATACAATTAAGTGTTATTTTTGCAGAAAATGAGGACATAAAGTAGATGAATGTAAACTCAAAGCAAAAAAGAAGAAAAAAGTAAATCAACTATCTTTACCCAAAGATACTTTAGATCAAATCAATCAAATCCTTGACCAATATGATTCATCCTAGTCATTTGACACTGATGATAGTGAAATTGAAGAAGTATTTGAAATTTAAGAAAATTCTTCGGAAAATGATTCAAGTGAACAATCCTCTTGTGATTGTATAGGCTTATGTACTGGTGCAATAGGAGAACTCTGCATGTTTAGTACTAAACCACATGGTCAAGTTAATGTACTCACTTGTGCAAATAAAGAACTCTTCTTTGAACTCTTAGATCATATTCAGGATGAAACAGTTAAAAGATAATATCTGTTAAAAGTCAAAGATTTAGTTCTTAATCCCAAAATACAAGTAGAACCATATAATCTAAAAGAAGTATTTGACAAATTTGAAGGAAAACAGAAAAAACCTTCAACATCCTTACAAGAATTACATCTATAAATTAAAGAATTAAAATAAGAAATTAAATGGTTAAAGGAGCAGAATACTCAAAGAATTTCTGATATTAATCAAATAAATACAGATTTAGTTCAACTCAATCTCGAAAAACCATTGATTGATACTTCTAATCCAACCTCAACTATCAAACGATGAAGCTGAACAAAATGAGAAGAATCCAGATTATATTTCAGCTATTTCTCAAATTACTTTTCAAGAATGGTATATTCCCGTCCTCCTCAAAATAGGAGATTTTTCAATCCAGATAGTTGCCCTTCTTGATTCTGGCGCGAATCAAAATTGCATCTGTGAAGGAATAATCCCCACTAAATATTTAGAAAAAATAGGTTCTAAATTATATATTACTGCTGGTGAATAGCTAAAAATTAAATATAAATTATCTAATGCTCATATATGCAATAAGCAATTTTGTTTCGTAAATTCTTTCTTAATCATTAAAGATTTAAGTCAAGATGTAATCCTAGGAATTCCATTCCTAACCCAAATCTACCCTTTTGCTGTAGACCAACATGGTGTCCATACGGATATTGGATCCGTACGAGTCACCTTTTCCTTTCTACAAAGTCCACAAACTAAATATATCAATCTTCTGAAAAAAAAGATTCTTTGTCGAGAAAAGCAAATAGCTTTTTTAAGGGAAGATGTGAAATATACAAGAATCCAAAAACTGCTATAGCTAAAAGATATTCAGGATAAGATAGAATCTATCTGAAAGGATTTCGAGCATCAAATTTGTTTTGACATCCCCACTGCCTTTTGGGAAAGAAAAAAGCATATCATCAGTCTTCCCTATATTGATGATTTTGATGAATCAATGATACCTACGAAAGCTAGGCCCATACAAATGAATCAAGAATTAGTTGAATATTGCAAATAAGAAATTTAAGCTTTATTACAAAAAGCCTTAATTAGAGAATCAAGGTCACCCTAGTCTTATGCAGCCTTTTATGTTAATAATAATACTGAAAAAGAACGAGGCATCCCTTGATTAGCCATCAATTATAAGCCCTTAAATAAAGCTTTAAAATGGATAAGATATCCAATACCCAACAAACGAGATTTGTTGAAAAGAACATATAGAGCAGTTCTTTGTAGTAAATTTGATATGAAATCAGGATTCTGGCAAATACAGGTTAAAGAAGAAGATCGGTACAAAACAGCCTTTAATATTCCCTTTGGTTAATATGAATGGAATGTCATGCCTTTTGGTTTAAAAAATGCCCCTAGTGAATTCCAGAAAGTTATGTCCTTGAATCAAACACAGCCAATGGTCTATTTTATTTTAACCATTATCCAAATTTTACAGTAGATCTCACTGATCCACATATACTAAAAACTTTAACTTTAAACATTTAGACAAAGAATTTAGATTTTGAATTAGGTTCTAAATCCCTTGGTTTAATTTATTGTGTCTATTAGAAAGTAATGAAAACTACAATAAACCCTAAAGCCAAACAACATATTGGTAATCCAAAAGAAACTTGTTTATTAGAAACTAATTTTGACAGGTCAAATACCTTTGTCCCAAGAATGATTAAATGGGATAATGTTCTTCAAAACACTACTTGGAATTTTGAAAATATCATTAATCTTAAAAAATATTATAAATCCAAAACAATAGGAAAAATCATAGAAACACCAGCAGGCCATATTGAATTAGAATTTCGAAGAAAATCCTTTTTAGCCTCATCTTCATCCTCTTTTCCTTTGCCAAGAACTTAAAGTAATAGTTGTTTTAGTAATGTCGACTTTACTGGAGAAATTCCTAAAGTAAATTATGAAGAGAATATTAGTGTTAAATTTGGAAGTCCTACTCAATCAGAAATGAATATGCCTTCTTCTTTAATGGTATTAACCTCTGAAAATGATTTTGTGTTAAATAAAGATTATCTTCGTTAATTGTAGAATAGGCCTTGTAATAAGCTTAAATGTAAATGGTATTTTGCTACTGTTTCTGAATCTGAAAGAGCTAGACTCTTACAACAATACTATTCTGATCAAATCAAAATGAAACAATATTTAGATTTCTTTGATTGGTATGAATTAATTAAATATAAAAAATGAAATATATTGAATGTCATTACTAAAAAATGGTATACTACCAGAAATGAAGTGAAAGAATTAGTATTTCCTCCTGCCGAAGAAATTAAGATTCCAGTAGAAAATCAAGTAGTAAGTAGAAAATCAAGTAGTAATAGCTTCTCCTTTTAAACTCAAAAATTTAGATAAACAAGGTGATGTAACAAATAAAGATTTAAATAAAGTTATTCAGCAAAATAATTATACTAATCAAATGTTAATTACTATGGCTAGCAAAGTAGAACAATTAGATAATAAATCCTCGGTACGAGAAATTCCACAATTAAAATAGTTTAATCCAAAACAATCAATAGATCCTAATCCAGTAATTAAACATATTTTATATGAACCAAAAAATATAAAACTTGATAGAGGAGCAATTAATCTAGATGATTTAGACTTTATTAAAGAAGTTAATGAAAAACTAAATAAATTAAAAACTAAAAACAATCCCGAATCCAGCTCTAAATCACATTCTAAAACTTTAAATCGACCAGTCTCTCTAATAGATATTGATCCTTCTCCAGAACAACTTAATAAGCTTACTTTTAAAAATAAAAAACCTATGTCAAAACGATTCGAAAATTCATACACTTGAAATTATTATCTTCGACCATCCTTTCTAGAACCTTGCTCTTTATGTAAAAAATATCCTTCTTTAGCACTTAGATGGCAATGTAGTAATTGTTTACAAGAAGTTTGTAAATTTTGTTTATGTTAGCCCTGAGGGCTTTCTTTTATGTTTTGATTTATGATAAACATGGATATGGACTAACATGTCAATTTATTGTGATAGGACATGATTGACCTTTGTTCTTCTAAAATCTTCAGACAAGAATTGTTGGCGACTCCTTCATCATTGATTTCAAGAATGGAAGATCAAATGAAAAATCAAGTATAAGGAGTTATACATCAAGAAGACTTTTTATGAAGAATATTAGACCAGGAAGTGTTCATTAAGGTATATTTATTATTTTCTATGTCCTCTTATCTTTTAATTCATTTGACTTTACCTTGAAGCTTGAAAGGAGATGATTTTCAAAGTTTTTAAAATTCGCAGAATTTTGGATGGTACAGTTTGAATCCAAAAAGTTCATCCAAAATATTGTAAAACGGGTTGAAAATTATTTGTCACGGATGTACCATTTTGGACTTAACTTTTGGATGCATCTTCATCCAAAACCCGAGTCCAAAACTCGGATGAGTTTAAATAGAAAAATTTATAGCCGTTTTTTTATGACCGTTAGCACTCCACTTTTTGGCTCTATAAATAACCCTTTAAAACAAGATTACAAGTAAGATTTTTGAAACATTCATCTTAAAAACACTATTGCTCAATATTTTCAAAAATCTCCTTTTATCTTAAGCTTCAAAGTGAGTTGATTGTGTATCAAAGATAAAAGTATTTTGTGGCTTGTATTCGAGAGAATATCTGCTCAAGTAAGTGAGCTTATCTCTATTCTATTGATTTTCATATTCTCTGTTTGTGAGTGCAAGGTTGTGGTGTAAAACCCATAGGGGTGAGCCTTGTTGTGTGTATGTTCAAGGTTGTGGTGTAAAACCCATAGGGGTGAGCCTTGATGTGTTTGAGAGATTGTGTAAAACCTAGTGTGGTGATCCTCTCTTGTATGTGGCTATTTCATTAAGTGATGTTAATGAAATAGGGTTGAAAATCCTTAAGTGTGAGGCTTAAGGTAGTGGACGTAGATCATTGTTGATCGAACCACTATACATCTCTTGTCTTATTTTATGTCAGTGGCTCATGCATTTTGTTTTTATGATCTTTCATTGTCTAAATCTGAATAAACATCTACGAGTATTTGGATAGCTTTCTATGCATCTATAAAGTCAGTTCAAGTATCTTGGTGATCATCCTTGTTCAGCATTTTAGATAATCGGAAAAAGTTATTTTTGCTTGCCAAAAACCTTATTCACCCCCCTCTAAGGTTTTTCAGTTTAGAAAAACAAAATGTAGAATTAAAAATAATAGAAAATGGAAAACAAAAATAAATAGAAGATCTTGTAGAACATCATTTAGAAAGAAGAATTAGGATAATAGAACAAAAAGTAGACCAAGTAGAAGATCATGTGTATAAAATAAATATTGAACAAGTTCAAATAATTCAAGATAGTTATAATCCGACCATAGAAATATTAGATAGAAAGAAAAACAATAGAACTTATAGTATAGACACTCTTGAACTTATTAAAATAGGAACCTTAGAATTAGAAGTATGAGCTTTAATTGATATTAGTTGTAGTAGTTTAGTCATTAATAGTACAATAATTCCAGAAGAATATGATACAAATGCTAATATTATAGCAGAAGCTGCTCAGATGGATGGTAAAATATATAAGTGTACTAAATCTATAAAACATTTAGATTTTCATTTTAAAATCTCTTCTTCTTCCTATATTGAACCTTATTATGTCCTTAGAATTTATATTGGACCTACTTAATATAAATTAATTATAGGATTAGATTTTATGACTCATTATTATCATGGTTTAATTTTAACGTGTAGCAGCATTCATTTTTTAAAAAGTAGTAGTTTACCTTATAACACATTAGACTGTGCTGAGAAGTGTTGTGGACCCCTGGAACCCCCACCTAAAAACCATATAGAAAGAGAAACTCCACAAAAAGGAGATTTAGAATACTGTAAGTGTAACACACTTGGTAAATGCAAACAAAATAAAGTAGACAAAGCATTAGACATAAACCAAATTGAATTTCTACAACAAATAGACTCCCAACTAGAATGGTTAGATCATGATATACAATTTAATTATTTACATATAGAAAAATTATATAATCTTTTAGAGACAGGAATAAATGATATAGATAATATACTTAGCAAATTGGAAAAAGAAGAAATAATTGGAGAAAATTCCATAAAATATTGGGAAAAAGATAAATTATATTTTAAATTAGAAAATTTAATTCTTAATTTAAAAATTACCACAAATAAGATAGATGCTAGTAGTGATGAAATAAAAGAATTTGAGATGCACATAGGAGATTTATCAAAATTAGAATTAACTAGAAAAAGGTGCTACTTTTATTGTTAGAAATGAAGGCTTAAAATGGCAAAAATAATGAAAATGAAGGCATGTTAGAAAAATGAAAATTTTACCTCTGTGATGAAGTGGCCCTCTTCGAACTGGTGTAGATGTCTATATAAGGATATTCGATAGTAGCTTACATCCTTGCAAACGTCTACTGTGTCTCATCCACGCGAAGCTTTCGATCTTCCGAAATGGTGCCCATAGCACAACCGGTGAAGGCTTGAAGTTTGGGTTTTGATCAACTTTGAAGGCTTGGTATGAGTTTGGTTTCTGTGAATTCTTCACAGACGAAGCCTTCTCCAGAAATTAGTTTACTATGATATTATGTGATTGCAATTGAAAAGCCAACCCTCACCACACTGTGAAGACCCATTTCAATCACTCAAATTTGATGTCCGAGAGAGAAGACATTGTGCATGCAAACAGAAAACTTCCATACTTTCTGTTATCCTGCACGCAAAACAACACGAGTTCCATCCCTGTTGTTCTTTTAAAATTTTAATTAATTAATAATTTTTTATAAAATTTATTTTAACTTGGTCTTATTCGTTGGGTCAGATAAAATTATTTATTTTTGGGCTTGGACACCCATAAATATTAAATCTCAATTATTTATTTTCTGGGTTTTATTAAATAGCCCAATAAATTATAACAAGCCCAAATAGACCAAATAAAATTTCATACATTTTATCTAGTTCCTGATTAATTTTCTAATTATTTAATATGGGCCTTGAATAATTAATTAACCATTTAAACTAGATAAAATAAATACTCTCTCTCGGACCTTTTATTTTATTCTAATCCAATAATAAATTAGACTAATAAAATAAAAACCCATAATTATCAAGACCAATTCTTTAACCCAAATCCTTCATGACTTAAGGGCTATTTTAGGGACAAAAAAACACTTCGTTTTGGTTACTAAAATGATCAAAATACCATTACTATATAAATAGCTATATTTTACATTTTAAATATTTCCTAATATCACCATAAGGAAATATTGACCCCAAGGATAATGCAGCGATAGCAAAGTTTTCGACCTACAGGTGTAATGACTAAAATACCCCTCTATGCATTACCGTGCAATTAGAGAGAAATATGTACTATCACATCTCTAATAGACATCTACCATCCTTAGACCTCTAGTCCAATGATCCACGACTCCTGGAATGTTTTCACTTTTCAAGGGAGCTACCATAAAGTAAACATCCAAGTCATGTTCCTAGGGCCCTAGATAATTAGATCATTTGAACAGTCACAAGGGGTAATATAGCGTAGAAGTTATCTTGTACAAGTCTATCTTAATTAACTAGTCACATATATCCAATATACAAGTCTATTGGTTTTACAAAAGAACCTCAACTACAGTATATCAAAATATATGCTTTTAGCTTCGTCAGACCACCAACTCATATTCAAGCGATAAAGTATTAGCCCACGTTGTAGCAGTAATAGACTGGGTTTTTTTAAATAGTACTTTTAGAAACCACTATTACATGTCATGTTCTATGTATTCGAAATGCGCTCATGCTATGAAGCAAGTAGACTACTCACTGGCTAAAGGTAAGCCATTCCCCATTTGAAATTCATAACACAATAACTTATACATGATAAGATTCCAATTCTCATCAATAGGTTAAGAACAAACATTTATGTGTTAAGTAACCCGTGATCCATACCTTATTGTGAAAACCACAATTCACATGGATAACTTACTTAAACACAATGGGTCCTTTCCAAATAAAAAATTATACACAAATAAAATGTAAATTCATAAAAAAATTTTGAAAATAAATTCTTTTATTAATAAATTTGATAATTATATCAGGTAATCTAGTCTAGAGGGCATATTTTCTAACAAGAAAACATAGTGAAATTGTTAGAGAAAAAAGTAGTATAGTAATAAATTATAAAAGGTTAAATGATAATATATTAGGAGATAGTTATAATATTTCTGACAAATATCAATTAATAAATTGAATTCAATGATATTATATATTTAGTAAATTTGACTGTAAATCAGGATTTTGTCAAATTAGAATGCACCCTGATAGTATAGCATGGACTATTTTTACTTGTCCCTTAGGACTTTTTGAATGGTTAGTTATGCCTTTTGGATTAAAAAGTGCACTTGCAGTATTTCAAAGAAAAATAGATACAATTTTCAGTAAGTATAATCATTTTGTTTTAGTATACATAGATAATATTTTAGTATTTTCTAAAACTAAAAATGAACATAATAGTCATCTTAAAATTGTTTTGTCTAAATTCCTAAAACATGGCATTGTGATTATTAGTAAAAACGCTCAGTTATTTAAGAAAAATATAGAATTTTTAGGAATAGAAATTGGTCAAGGAAGAATAAAACTACAATCTCATATTAGTAAAATGGTATTAGAATTTCCTGATAAAATAGAAGATAGAAAACAATTGCAACAATTTTTAGGATTACTAAATTATGCAAGACTATTTATTAAAGGACTTAGTAAAATAATAAGATCTTTATATAGTAAATAAAAGAAATAGATGTAGAATATTTTGATAAAGACAAAAATATTTTGATAAAGAAGATGTAGAATTAGTAAAATAAATAAAAGAGAAAGTAGAAACTTTACCAAATTTAATATTACCTTCAGTCAATGATTATTTATTAAAGAAATAGATGGATGTGACAAAGGATGTTGAGCTATTTTGAAGTAAAAACCTCATAAATATAGTAATAAATTAGAAAAATAAATTTGTAGATATAGTAGTGGTAAATATAGAGAAAAGGGAAATATTAGTAGCATTGAGGTAGAACTATTAGCAATTTGTTATGTTTTAGATAGTTTTAGATTATTCATTCTAAATAAATAAGAATTTACAATTAGAACTAATTGTGAAGTAATGGTAAAATTCATTAATAAGAAAAATGAAAAACGTAACTCTCAAAGAAGATGGTTGAATTTCTTAAATAGAATTACTAATGATGGGATGTAAAATTAATTTTGAACATATTAAAGGACATGATAATAAATTTGCAGATCATTTATCAAGATTACTAACACATCTTGTGTGACTTCACAAATAGATCTCAACAAAAACATTGTAAAAATTGTAAAATTGACCAATGGGAGATCACCAAGTATCTCAAAGGAACAAATCTTCATTTTAGAACTTCAGTAAAAGGTAATTTAGAAGATATTCACCAAACATTTTTAGAAAATCTTTGCAATGCACAAAATACAAGCCAAAAGATAAAGTGTCTACATGCATTAGCATTTTACCTTGGCAATTTACCAAAACAGAGTTATTCCTATTATGTAGTAACACAGGGTCACCAACCAAGTGTTTATTCGAAATGGACCTTTGTGATGGAATGTGTTAATAATTTTAAAAATCCTTTGTATAAAGGTTTTAGAAATATTTATGAAGCATTAGAATTTGTTATAAGAAATAGAATTGATATTAATTTCTTCATTGACCCAAACTGTAGAAATGATATGAATAAACCCTCTTTACATATTACAGACATATCTAGCACTAGTAATTCAACACAAAAATTAGAATTTGATAAACATTGTGATGCTTTGAGTAGAAATTTTAAATCGTTAAATGACAAGTGCAAGTCGAACAATAAGGATAATAATTCTAAAAAAGAATTAATTCACTCATTGCGATAATAGTATAAGCTGTACACTGGTATAATTTCTTCTCAAAATGAAGATATTGTATGACTGACAGCTCAGTTGGAAGAGTTTCAAAACCAGGAGCTAGAAGTTATTTTTATTCTAGGAAAACCAGAAGAATCTAAACCTTTTGATTTACTGATACCTCACATGATTTTTCAAGCTTATCATCTTTTAGCAAATTTTTTTGATTCTATTATAGAAATAACTTCTGAGAAAGTGCAAGAAAAGTTTTTAAAAAAATTTACTCTTTACCAAGAATGTCTTAGAATTATAGCAGAACACTATTTAACTATTCATCATATATATTGTAAACATACCACAAAAGAGTGTAAGTCTAATTGTACAATTTGTCAACCCGATTGTGCAACATACACTTTGATTTCATCACTTGTGGATGCGAATTAGAATATTTGATGTTATCGAAAGTTGGATCTAAATTGGATCTCACCTGAATTGTCCCATCTATCCTCTTGAGGAGAATTTTAGTTTCAAACATTGGTTTGAACAGGAGGAGTACGCCATGCTAATATGCCTTGGATAATCCAGATCTTAGGGTCAGGCATCAATGAGCACATTGAACTATTTATATGGCTGAGAGCTTTCACAGCTCAAGCACAACGACACAATTATTAGAGGCGCGCTCTACCATTGAGCTATAGCCCGTCGTGTGAGCCTCCCACTAGGGCCTGCTATGCTAAAAGCGAGAGAAACCCCATCCATCTCTTTCCTTCTTTCGCCCCTATGCCGCCACATGGGGGGTACGGGGACGTAAAAAATGAGATCCTATCAACTTGTTCCGACCTAGGATAATAACCTCATGACCTTGGTCTTACTTCATCGTCGAGAAGGGAAAGAAGACTTCTATCTCCAAGTTTAACTCAGACATAACTACCTTCTTCTTAGGTGTGAAGTAGTGCCAAACCAAAATACCTAACAAGTATTAACTATCCTTGAAAAGGAGGTGATCTAACTGCACCTTCCAATACGACTACCTTGTTATGACTTCACTTCAGTTACTAGCCTTGCCTTTGATATTCTCCTATTCGGAATTAAATTAATGACTTCGGGCATGGTTAGCTCTCTATAGTGCGACGGGCGGTATGTACAAGGCCTGGGAGTGGATTCACCGCCATATGGCTGACCACCGATTACTAGCGATTCCAGCTTCATGTAAGCGAGTTGTAGCCTGCAATCCGAATTGAGGCCAGGTTTTTCGGGTTAGCTCACCCTCACTAGATCGCAACACTTTGTCTTGGCCGTTGTAGCACATATGTCACCCAGGGCATAAGGGGCATAATGACTTGACATCATCCTCACCTTCCTCTGGCTTATCACCAGCAGACAGCTAATCTCAACGTAGTATATTTTAGAAATTTTGAGTTAACACTTCAAAATAGAGAAGTGTTTTTAGTCATACTACAAACTCTTCTAGACTATGGGTGCCTCAACCAGGTTATCTTTATAGCTCCAGAACAAACAAATATTGTTGGAATATAGTTGGCTCTTGCAATATTAAAAAAATTAGAAATAGCAGGGCCTATTGTAAAGGTAGAAATTGGCTTAGCTCCACCAGAATGGGATGACCTTGAAATTTTTCTTGCAATCCATCGGATTTGGATTACTTCAACAAGAGATTTACTAATTAATGCTGAATACGGATTCATAAGGAACAGGATTTACTCCAAAAGCATTGTAAGACAGCTCAAACATTGGAGATTGAAAACTCTTGCCTTCAAACATGACAAAATCTTGAAAAGAGGATAGAGATTTCATTTGTTCGCAAAAAATCAAATCAAGAAAATTTATGTTCAGCATCAATATTGTTTGGCTGAAGTTGAATTTGAAATCAAGACAAAATTTTCTGAGATTTGGCAGTATTATCTTTATAATCTTTATGAAAAGAAGCTACAGGAAGAAGAAAAAGCTCTAGAACTGAAATATGTGGAAGTTGAACTGATGAATATATGATGGAAGTTTGAACACTGGCCAAAATACTCTCTTCAAGGACTTGAGTCACCAACTTAAGGACATGAGTCAGCTTTCTACTACAGTGTTTCATCATGAAAATATAACTGGGCACCAAGACTTAAAAAAAGTGCAAATTGAGTCATCAAAGGAGGACAACCAGCTTGCACACCAAAATGATTATGATAACCAAAATTTCAACAAAAAAGGACCTTACTCATCTTTAAGGTACATGATTCCTCAACAAACTCAGATGAAGACAAATAACTCACACAACTTTAAAAAGCCTTATTTTTGAGTTGTAAAATATGCACACACAACTATAGTCACAATTTTTGTTATAAATAGCATAAGTCTTAGACATGTTAAGAATTATGCCTGCATAGAATTGTTAGTGTTATGCCTTAGAGTCAATTACTTATATATTGTGTATGTCACATATATTAATAAAAGGCATTCTTTATATTTCAGTTTAATTAATCATTTTGCATATATGTGTATAAAACTATTGGATAAAGTCCCAAGCACATAGTATAGTGTTAAAGAAATTACGATAGAGATCATAGTGTGAGATTCCCAATATACTATATAGTACTTATACTTAAATTATTCCTAGTTATAGTATTAATGAGATAGGACATCATTAATATGAAAAAACTAGCACGTGGTATATTTTTTTATTTGATCAAGTGGTGGTTCTCACATCCGTTAGTAATGTGATACTTAAAGTTAACACGTGAATGCTTATTATGTGAACAAGTTCATTAGATGACCTAACTATGAGATAATCATATGGATATTTATTTAGTGTCACTGATAGAATCTCATTATAGCAAATGTACAAGTATTCTTAGACTTGAGATCTCAAAAATACTTTGTTTGCTGAGTATTGTACTTTGATTCTAATCTTTGGAGCCTCATTTGGTGTCGCTTATGGATGGATATTAGGTACAACATAAAGTGAACGAAAGTAGTTGATGGTCAATAAAAGATTCATCACTCCTAATAGTAGGGGCGTATATCTCACCGCCACTTGTATGGAATCATTACTCGAGAAGTCCTTGACCAAGCGACTATGTTTTGGAAATAGTTTCAATTAATACACATGTTGAGTAATGGATTCTGGACTAAGTACTAATAAATTCGGGTTAAAATTAATTATATTCTAGTAGGAGTTGGCATGAATTACATATTCTTAAACCGAATGAGATATAGAATGATGAAAGGAGTTTATTGCATTAGTATTTTGTTATTGAAAGGTTCACGTCAAGCCACTTTACTTTTTAGAATTTTGGGTGGTCATGATGCATTGCTAGATGCCACTCATGATTTGCTAAATATGAATTTATTAATTAGAGAATTAATAAATTAATCCTAATTAGAATTAATAAGTTAATTCTAATTATAAAAGAATCATTAATTCTATTGTGGTAGAGTTAATTCATATTAGCTACCAATTGACTAGAGGAATTTGAACTCAGTATATTATATGATAATATTACGGGTTAATTTGTAAGAAAAAATAAATATATGAACAAATTATAAAGTAGTTATAATTGTTAGGATCAATTTACAATTACTAAGACCTTATAGGCCTAATTGTGAAATTGAAAAAACCAAGCCCATGAAATTATGATCAAGGCTTTCACGTGGGCATTTGAGTAATGAGGTTGACCTAAAAAACAACAAAAAGGAAAACCATTCTCTGGAGGAAAATAATGAGGAAAGGTTTCTTTTCTTTTATGAACCCAAAAAAAAAAAAAAAAAAAACCTTAGGAAGTTTCTGTGCTTATGTTTCCTTGTGGTGATGGATTATAAATAAAAAGGAATGGGTTTTTTTTTTTTTGGTTTTTCCGATGCACAAAAACCAGCCGCCCTCAAGAAAAAAGATAATTTTTCGTTTTTCTTTTCAAAAATTAAAACCCTAGTCGTCAATAAATTTTTCTAACAGAAAATTTTGGTGGTTCTTGAGTATATCTTTATATAGATTAATATTAGAGAAATTTCTATTCTTGAAATTTGGTAGTTCGTACTTGAACAAAATTTACAAAAGAGATACGCGCGAAGGGAAAATTTTAAAAGTTGCGTTTTTGAGATAACGATTTTTTCCTTACTCTCATAACTTGTTTAATTACATACGAGTAATCTTTTGAATGGATTTTGTTTTAATTTCTGCTACGCAACAATTGTTATTGCATGATCGAAATCTAACATTAGTATTAGAGTAATCTCGTATGTGTTTTACGAGTGTATTATTATTTTTTAAATCATTTCATAAATAAATTCAGTTCTGTAAAATTATTTTGCGTATATTTTGATTTTAGAAATTTCGTTTTAATAGATTATTTTTTTTCCTTCACATATTATTTGTTGAAATTGGTTTTAGTAAAAAGGATTTATGAAATCATGAGAATTTTGTTTACGAAAAGAAAAAAATATTTTTGATTGTGATTAAAATTGATTTCTAAATTGTGGATTTTTGAATTCTGTAATCAAAATTATTTAGAAAATAACCTTTCGTTTGGTGAAAAGTTCAGCGAAAGAACAAAGAGAACGAAAAATGTAATGTGAAAAAGAAAAAAAAAAGGGTGGAATTGGTTCCAATTGGAAATTGTTTCCAATAGTGGCCGAAATTGTTTCTGTTTTGAGAATAGGAATTGTTCCCAAATTGTGATAGCATGGTCTTCAATTGTGAGACATGTTGCGAAGGAAAGACATAAAACATATTCAGTGGAAAAAAGGAAACTGTTTCAATTGGCATGTCGGCTGGAATTTTCAACATAATATTGCAGCCTGCATGGAATTTCAGACCAGGTGGAATTTGTTCCAGCTGGTCACTGGCAGCCTTGGTTTTTATTTAAAAAATAAATAAAAATCTTGTTTTTCTTTTAATACACTAAAATAGTTTTTTAAATTTCAAAACGATCCCAAATTTTCTAAAATTTTGATTTTGGGACTAACTTTATTATTTTTTCAAAATAATGATTTTGGAATTTAAATTTTATGTATATATTTATTTCACTTAATATGTTTTAAGTATGATTATAGCATGTTCTTGGCATGTTGGCTTGGATATAGACTTAGACCAATTAATTTTGATTAATGAATATTGTGTTATGCATTTTATAGCTTTGTTTTGAATAAATAGAGTCTGCGTGTCTTACATTCTCTATTATTCTTGTGTAATTTCTTTTTTCCTCTAATTTACATTGAATGTAACTCGAGTTTTCTTTATTAAAAATGTATGTAATTAGATTACATAGGTTAGATTAGAAATTATTTTTCAAGCTAATAGAGATGGTGACCTAGATGAAATAAGAAGATGGTAAGACTTTCTTCTCAAAATATGCATGAACGTATATGTTTGACCAAAATTAATTTCCCACTTGGCTTAAGGAAATTAATCTAAAAAAGTCCATAACCAAGCTATGTAATCAAGTCTATAACAATTGTGTCAAAGTATTGATATTTATGCATGCCAAATGCATGAGACTACTAATATAATAAATCCTTCAATTAATATTAAATCTAATGCCTTCCATTAATATAGTAAGAAGGAGAGCTCTTTTTCGAGACTAAGTTGTTGGGCAGACCCAAGCTTACTTGACATTGAGTATGTTCAAGTTATGGAATTTAAATTCCTGATTAATGGGTTAGGTTTAACTAATTTCTTTATTCCGATTAGGCTAACTTAAGTATAAAGAAAATTAAAGGTAAGATTGGACAAACTTAAAGACTTTAAGATTAAAAGAAGTTAATCACCCAATGATCCAGTAATTACATTCAATGTAATTGGTATTAGATACTTACCATTGAACTTAAGAATGGTTTGTCAGGTAGACTTAAGGTCATTTTTAGAAATTTAGATACTAGTCCACTAGGAAAGCTTCCAACGGGCTTTCCCAAATCAATAGTAGGGGTTATTGATTTGAGAAAAATAGTGAAATAATTATGTGCTCAATTAAATACCTAATTATTTGCATATTATATGCAAATACATTTTTCTAATTTCTCTATCTTTACATTTAGGTTATTTGCATTATGTCGACCAACTTGAATTTATGTAGCATCTTGGAGACCAATAAGCTTACCGAGTCAAATTTTTTGGAGTGGTATAGAAACTTGAGAATCGTTCTCAAGTTAGAAAAGTTGCTATACGTGCTTAGATGCTCCTATTCTACCACCACCAATCTAAGATACTCCTGTTGATGAGCATGATGTTTAGAAGAAGTATTAAGAGGATAGTGACACAATAGCTTGTATCATGCTAGTGTTAATGAACTTTGAGCTGCAAAAGCAAAATGAGCATATGGATGCTTACTCTATTATCTTCCACATTAGGGAACTGTTTGATCAGCAAGCTAGAACAAAGAGATACGAGATTGTTAAACAGTTGTTCCAATATAAGATAGTTAATGGTATTTCTGTGGCCACTCATAGGCTGAAAATATTGGCTTTGATTGAGAAGTTTGGGTCACTTGGGTCTGTAATGGATCATGAATTAAGTGCAAAATTAATTCTACAATTTTTGCCAAGTAATTTTTCACAATTTGTGATTAACTACCAAATGAGTAAGATTGAAACTACACTACTTGAGTTGATCAATCTTCTCAAGACAGTAGAAATTTCCTTGAATAAGGAAGCCAATGCAGTTATACTAGCAAATTCTTCCTCTTCTAAGAAGAAAGTTCCTAAGAAGAAGAAGAAAGTTCTCACTAAACCCTAATGTAGTGTGAAGAAAAAGAAGGCAACCCTTAAAGGCCCATGTCATCATTGTGGCAAGATGGGCCATTGAAGGCACAACTGCAAAATCTACTTGAAGAACATCAAAGAGAGGAAAGAGAAGGAGAAGCTCACGAGCACTTCTATTTCCACTTCTGGTATGTTTATGATTGAGATTAATATTGCCTTTAAAAATAAGATATGGGTATTACATACTAGCTGTGGATCTTATTTGTGTAATAATTTGTGGGGACTAAAGGACAATAGAAGGGTTGAAAAGGGCGATGTGGACCTACGTGCTACAAATAGAGTAAATGTTGCTGCACTTGTTGTGGGACTTATCATCTACACTTGTCTTCTGGAGTGATTTTAGAACTTATAAACTGTTATTATATACATATTTTACTTAAGAACATTATCTCAGATGCTTGTTTGGACATGAATGGTTTTCATTTTATTTTCAAGAATAAGAGTTATTATTTTTCAATAAATGATATCTAATATGGTACTACTACTTTGATAAATAGTTTGTATGTTCTAGACATGAATGATCCTATCCTCAATATAAACAACAAGAGACAAAGAAAAGATAATTCAATCTCATCTTACTTATGGCATTGTCATTAGGCCATAAAAATAAGAATCACGTTTTTAAGTTATACAAACTTGGTAACTTAGGGTCATTTAATTACGAAGCATATGACACATGTGAGACTTGTTTACTTGGAAAAATGGCTAAAACACCATTTTTTGGTAAAGGAGAAATGGCCAAAAAGTTATTAGAACTCATATATACTAATATATGTAACCTAATATTAATACAAGCAAGATGAGGTTATTAATACTTCATTACCTTTATTGATGATTATTCACGATATGGGTATTTATATTTAATGAAATACAAATCTGAAACCTTCGACAAGTTTAAAGACTTTAGGAATGAAATAGAGAAATAATTTGGTAAAAGTATTAAAACTCTAAAATTTGATTGAGGAGATGAATACTTAAGCCAATAGTTTCAAAGTTATTTAAGAGAGAATAAGATATTATTTCAATGGACTCCACCATATACACCTCAACATAATGGTGTATTTGAGAGAAGGAATCGAACCCTTCTAGATATGGTATGGACCATGATGGCTTTTGCAGACTTACCAAAATCATTTTGGGGATATGCACTAGAGACTGCTGTTTATATACTAAATAGTGTTCTGTAAAAAATGGTTGATACTACCTTATTTGAGTTATTTTTTGGGAAAAGACCAAAGTTATCTCACATGAGAATATGTGATTGCCTTGCCTTTGTTAAAAGGCAGCAGTTAGACAAATTTGAAAGTAAGTCTGACAAGTGTTTGTTAGTTAGATATTCGAAAGAATTATTCGGATATTACATCTATCTCCCTTCCGAAAATAAAGTGTATTTCAAAGCATATCATCTTCCTAGAGAAGGAGCACATGCTTAAAGGGGACAGTGAGAGTAAAGTTGAACTTAGTGAAGTTCAAGAAAAATAAATAAACATGGATCAACCATCTGAACTTATATCTATTGAGAGAATAGATGAACTTTTGTCTACACAAGAACCTCTAGGTCGAGTAGGAAATGTATGACACCTGAGAAATATAGATTTCTCATAAGTGACCATAATGACGTACTGCTCATAGATAAAAATGAGACTGAATGTTCTGAATAGTTCTAAACCTGACAAATGGCTTGAAACCATGAAGTCGAAAATGGATTCCATGTATAACAACCAAGTACGGACAGGAAGTGATCTAAAGTTTTTGAATATGACTTTACAGGAAGTGACTCAGAATATAATTTAGAAGAAATCTTTGAAATTCAAGAAAATTCCACCAATAGTGAATCTTTAAGTGATACTTCATCCTGTGGTTGTACTAGTATTTGTACTTGTACAATTGGAGAAATTAATATGATTAGTTCAAACAAAATTAATGCCATTATGGATTTCAACATGGCAACTAGTGAGAAAGTTTCATAATAGTAACACTTAATGGTGTTATTAAAGGATTTATCTTTTCTTTTAAATGGTTTAGAAATTCTTTCTTTCTTTTCCTTTTTAAATCTTCTTTTCTTTTCTTTCTTTAGCTTTTTAGATGGTGGAGTTATTGGTGAAAATCCGAATATTTCACAAAAGTTTCCTAATTCTTTTTTGGATTTCTTATGATAGGATTCCATCTGATTTTTGAGTTTTAGATCTGTGTAGAGATCTGCACCTGCTTGATTCACATAACTGATTAATTGACCATATGCTAGATAGTCATAGGGGATTTCATTTCCAAAATCTAATTTTAACATTTGTCTAACCTTTTCTGCAAATAAGGGAGGTAATCCTGAGATAAATCGTTCTTTCCAGAAGGCATGATGACAATCTGTTCTAAGCATGACTTTTTGTAAAAACATATCTTTATACCATCTGAAATCATGTAATTTAGGGCAGGTTAAGTTAGTTAGGATTTCTGAACTTCTATCTGCTAGCTGTTGAGGATTTCCTACAAAATGCTGAGTTAGGGTAAACATGAAGATGTTTAGACAATCAGGAGTTGTCTCAGATACTTGAGTGGGTTGACCGTTAGCTTTTGGAACTATTTTTCTTAGGACTTTGGTGGCATTTAAGATTTCTTGGTGTTGTGGTTCAGTGAGGTAGTTGTTCCACCACCCCTGAAGAATGCCAGTAAAACCAGTTGTAAGAATATGAAGGATTGATTGATCGGCATTGTTGGGATTCTTACATTTAATGGCTGTAATTGCCATGGACATTTCTCGAATAACATTGAGAATACTGTGTTCAGACATACCGTTAATATTCTATTCGGTAATGTCTTCACCAGTAAAAGCTGCTCGAGTATCTAAATGACGTTCTTCAAATTGAACATCTGGAAAGGATGGCCTAGGGTAATAATTCCTAGTATAAGGATTGGCAAACCGATGGTATTTGGTTTTTGAATTTCTTTTACTTCCTCCTAATTTATTAAGCTGTTCAGGAGAAGGATCAATGTCTATTAGAGAGACTGGTTGATGTATAGTTTGGAGATGTGTTTTAGAACTTGATTCTGGTTCATCTCTTGTCTTTAGATTTTTTAACTTTTCATTTATCTCTTTAATAAAATCTACTTCTTCTATATTCATGGTTCCTTTATTAAGCTTAATATTTTAGGTTCGTATATTATAGGTTTAAATATTGGATTAGGGTCAACAGGCTGTTTTGGATTAAACTGTTTGAACTGTGGGGTTTCTCGTACAGATGATTTACTGTCTAGTTGTTCTACTTTACTAGCCATAGTAACTAGCATCTGATTAGTATAATTTTTCTGTTGAATTACTTTATTTAAATCTTTATTAGTTACATCACCATGTTTATCTAAGTTTTCTAATTTAAATGGAGAAGCTGTTATAACCTAATTTCTCTATTGGGATTTTGATTTCTTCTGCTGGAAGAAAGACTGACACTTTAACTTCATTTTTGGATGTATACCATTTTTTGGTAATAACATTTAATACATTCTTTTTCTGATATTTAACTAATTCATACCAATAAAAAAAGTCTAAATGCTGTTTCATTCTTATTTGATTTGAATAATACTTTTGTAAGAGTTTAGCTCTTTTTGATTCAGAGACTGTAGCAAAATACCATTTACGTTTTAACTCGTTACATGGTCTTTTCCATATCTTACGGAGATAATCTTTGTTTAAAACAAAGTCATTTTTGGAGGTTAAAACCATTAGAGTTGAAGGCATATGCATTTCTGATTGAGTAGGGCTACCTGATTTAACACTAATGTTTTCTTCATAGTTTACTTTAGAGATTTCTCCACTAAAGTCAACATTGTTTACTTTAGGATTTTCTCCAGAAAATTCTATATTACCAAATCGTCTACTGCTAAGTGATCTGGGTAAAGAGAAGGATGAAGAAGGAATTGAAAAAGATTTTCTTCTGAATTCTAACTCTATATGACCTGTTGAAGTTTCTGTTATTTTTCCTAATGTTTTAGATTCATAATGCTTTTTAGGATTAATAATGTGATCAAAATTCTAGATAGGGTTTTGTAGAACATTATCCCATTTAATCATTCGAGGGACAAAGGTGTTAGTTCTTTCAAAATTTGTTTCTAATAAATAAGTTTCTTTAGGGTTTCCAATATGCTGTTTGGCTTTAGGATTAATCGTGGTTTTCATTACTTTATAGTAAACACGATATATTAAACCAAGAGATTTTGATCCTAATTCGAACTCTAAGTTTTTTGTCTGAATGTTTAAAGTTAAGGTTTTGAGAATGTGTGGATCTATTAGATCTACTGTGAAGTTTGGGTAATGATTGAAATAAATGGGACCATTAGCTATGTTAGATTCAAGGACTGCTAGCAAACTGTTTGGAAAATCTAGATGTCTACTATCACGTAGTAGAAGGCAGATTGGGGCATCGATTCCTAATCGATAGAGAGGTTTGATAGCTACTTGAACTAATCCAATATGAAGATATCGGTATTTATTCCTTTTATGCTGTTCTAAGGTAACTGGATTTAGAAGCTGGATAGTACCATAAGGCTGATTTATAGAAACTGTTTTTTCAGTTATTTTGATTGTATAACTTTGGACTAAATCAAACATTCATTTTTCATAAATCTTATCAAAATTTTCTATTGGTAAATTCCAGTTCATTAACCTAGATTCAACTTTATCTAGTTGAGTGCTGATTTCTAAATCGTTAACTGATTCTATGTCGATATCTGAGAGATTGGATGACATGGGTGAGTAGGAAGATTACTTTCTCTCTCTCCGTCTATGCAGTAGTAGTTAATACAAATTCTATTGTTCCTTAGAATTATATCTTGATCTATATTTCTTTAATTCTCCCTAGGACACACCTAAACTCTGGACACACCTCAGTCATTACTATGCTTATGGTTGGCAGCTACGGGACCATCCCCGGGTCCAGGCATGTCGCGCTCTCCTGCGCATTCTAGCCTAATCCAACGGTTCTGGGCTGACCAACGTACTAGCTGCTCTTACAGGTGACTAACCAACCATCATAATTTAAGGATATTATTAAAGAAACATACAGGAAGATATAATGCTAAAGAATAAAAGAAAGCGGATTAAATTACATTATGCAAGACTTAGAGAAAGAAAGTAAAAAGACTTACTCGGTCATGATTTGATTAATCATGGATGTATTCATGATGAAGTAATTTGAGCACTTGGCTCTGATACCAATTGTAACCCAGGATAAATTGCTAGATAAATCTGATTGATTTATTGACTTGAAAAACTATTACAAGGAGATCCTATTGATCTCGATCTATTACAAAGGTTTGAAATCTGGAACAAGTATCACAAATATCTGAGTAGAGAGAGGTTTCAGAGTCTTGTCTTTCAAGAGGAAGATGAGACTTGGTTTCTTCAATGAGGTGCTGTCTTATATAGGCAGCGAGGGCATAACTTTCTCTTATTGAATCTTGCATTATTGTTGATAGGTCCACTTGAGTGGAAGAGGGAATCAAGTTGTCGGCCATGATGAAGAATGGCTCCAAAAGCTTCTGTGAGTGGTGGGGTCTACCACATTCTGTTGTCAGTTGAATTATTTTACAGAAGACTAGTGTGATGTCGTGTAGTCTCTTTGATTGCTGATAAAGCTGCATTGTTCGCTTTTCTCTTTTTCTTTTTGAATGGAGTCTTGTCATTTATGGACTCTGACAAAGGTATGCTTGAGCAATACCAGAAGGGCAATCCATATCTCCATTGTCATACTGGCTGAACTCTGGTTGAGACTCTGATTCACTATCTTAATCATCTACTTGTTGAAGCTACTGATGTAATAGTTGCAATTGAAGTTGCAACTCGGATTTGCTTATCTTTTTACCTTTGCTGGAGGAAGATTGTGCATCGGACTCTTTTTGTTCTGTTTTGGGGACAGGAGTCCATCCTTTGACTATGATTTCTTTGCATAGATGTTTTACATTATCAACTGTTTTGAGCTTATAGCCCCATCCTAATACAAAGCATATTTTCTTTTCAATGTAATACTTACAAAGCTGGTTATTAGGGGTTAATCCCTGAATCTGCCTTTCTATTACAAATTGATTGAACTTTTGCAAATTTTGACTAGATAGAGTGGATTTGCTTCCACCAAATGTTTTCCACCAAGAGTAGAACCATCTTGGTATAGGCTTGATAGAATCCTTACCGTACTTGACAAACCAAGTGTGGGTGAGGTCTCTGAGATACATGAAATTATACCAAGCATCGATATAATCCATGAAATTGTATGTTGAAGGTTTAAAGGGTGTTTTGAACTAATTAGGAGTGTAAATACCGGTGACTGGCCAAGTGTTTAGGTCGAGGATTTTCATAATCCTACATTTGGAATATGCTATGCCTTTATTGGCTCTGTTGAGATTTCTTTCGTGTTCAAATTCTATTGAACCAGTGGTAAAGAGGATGTGCTCATAATAGAGACGGGATTTTTGGGGTTCTGATTTAAAAATATGGCTGAATTGTCTGTAGGCTTCTGGGTGAAGTTTACTGACTAACTCTTTTTCAGGAAGGGTTGTTAACTCTCTTGGAAGAGCTAATATTGGGATAACTGTCTTGGGAAGGAATTCAAATTTCTATTTTGAAGAAGAAAGGGTTGGTTTTTCTGGTTTAGTTGGAGTCTTTGGAACGACTGCTTCTTTGAAAGAAGTCGGAGAAGGAATGGTGTAGAAAGATAAGTCTGTTTTCTATGTTTCCGTGTTTTTTGAAGAAACTGGTTCGAGGAGATTCATCGTGAGCGGAGACTTGCTCACTGAACTGGATGGTAAAGAAGGGAAAGAACTTAGAACTGTGAATCTATTACCTTATGGTGGTCTGAACTTCGGAGTTTGATCCATGCTTGCTTTGAGCTGGTGTAGATAGGTATTTATAGATGATTGAATGAGCTCCAGATGTGAGTCGGTACTCATCACAATGTTGAATACTATGTTAAAAAACTATATTCGTCCTTGCAAGAACTCCCTGGTTAAGAAATCTGGTAGAGAATTGTTCTCTCCTTTGATGAATTCAATGTCAAAATCAAAATTTGAAAGTAGTGCTTGCCATATGGCAAAAATTTGTTTAGCAACTAAGTTTTTAACATCTTTTTGCAAAACATCTTTTGCTGCTTTACAGTCTATTTGAAGTAAAAACTTTTGATTGATTAAATCATCTTGAAATTTAGAAATACATAAAACTCTTGCAAGTATTTCTTTTTTAATGGTGCTGTAATTCTTTTGACTTGAAAGCCAAAATCCTGAATGATATCTAACTAACTGTTCGGAAGAAGAATTAGGTTTTCTCTGTTTTAAGATACCTCCATAACCTAAGTTTGAGGCATCTGTTTCAATTATCATGAAAGCTGTTGGATCTGGAATACCTAAACAAGGAAGTCTTTTGACAATCTGTTTAATTTTCTTAACTATTTGAGTTTGCTCATTACTCCAAGGGATTGGGTCTTTTCTAAGACGTTTGTATAAAGGTTCACAGATGATTCTAAGATTAGGGATAAAATCTGATATATAGTTTAAGCAACTTAAAATCTTTGGAGCTGAGTTTTATCCTTGATTTCATCGGGAAATTTGTCTGCAAATTCTATGGCTTTGCAAATGGGTTTATAAGTTCCTTGGGTTAGGTCATGGCCTAAGAAACGAATTTTGGTTTGGCAAAGGTGGAGTTTAGATGCACTCACTACCAGCCCATTTTTCGTGATTATTTCACGAAAAAGACGTAAATGTTTAAGATGCTGTTCAAAGGATTCACTAAAGATTAGAACATCATCAATGTAAACTATTGTAAATGCTGTATATGGGTTAAATATGTCATTCATAACCTTTTGAAATTCACTGGATGCATTTTTTAATCCAAAGGGCATTACATTCCATTCATATTGTCCGAAAGGGACATTGAATGCTGTTTTATATCTATCTTCTTCTTTAATTTGGATTTGCCAAAATCTTGATTTCATATCAAATTTACTATAAAGGACTGCTTTATAAGTTCTTTTCAACAAATCTCGTTTATTGGGAATTGGATATCTAATCCATTTTAAGGCTTTATTTAAAGGCTTATAATTAATAACTAATCGGGGAACACCTCTTTCTTTTTCTGCATTATTATTGACATAAAATGCTGCACAAGACCAAGGTGATCTGGATTCTCTGATTAAGGCTTTTTGCAATAAGCTAAAGATTTCCTGTTTACAATATTCAACTAATTCCTGATTCATCTGAATTGGTCTTGCTTTGGTAGATATCATTGATTCATCAAAATTATCAATGTACGAGAGACTGACTATATGCTTTTTCCTTTCCCAAAAGGTTGTGGGGACCTCTGAGCAAATTTGCTGTTCGAAATCTTTTCGAATAGATTCTATCTTATCCTGAATGTCTTTTAGCTGTAGCTGGCTTTGGATGCTAGTGTATTTGATATCTTCTTTGATAAAGGCTATTTGTTGTTCACGACAACGAATCTTTCTTTTCAGAAGGTTGATATCTTTTGTTAAAGGACTTTGCAAAAAGGAGAAAGTGACTGGTATGGATCCTATTTCGGTGTGAACACCGTTCTGATCTACGTTGAAGGGATAGATCTGAGTAAGAAATGGGGTTCCTAAAATTAATTCTTGGCTTAAATCTTTAATGATTAAGAAGGAATTTGTGAAACAAAACTGTTTATTGCAGATATGAGCATTGGACAATTTATATCTGATTTTTAGCTGTTCACCAGCTATAGAATATAATTTAGAACCTATTTTTTCTAAATATTTGGTAGGGATTAATCCTTCACAGATACAATTCTGATCTGCTCCGGAGTCTAGAAGGGCAACTAATTGAATTGAGAAATCTCCTATTTTGAGAAGAATTGGAATATACCACTTTTGAAAAGTTATCTGGGAAATAGCTGAAATATAATTTGAATTGTTTTCATTTTGTTCTATTTCTTCGTCTGATAAAGGAGTGGGATCTATTAAAGGTTTATCTAATTTTTGTTGAACTAATTCTGTATTTATCTGATTAATGTCTGTTATTCTTTGATCATTTTGTTCTTTTAACCATTTAACTTCTTGTTTAAGTTCTTTGATTTCTAATTGTAGATCTTGTAAAGAGTTAGTAGGTTCTTTTTGTTTACCTTTAAATTTTTCAAATACTTCTTTTAAATTATAAAGTTCTACTTAAACTTTTGGATTAAGAACTAAATCTTTAACCTTTAACAGATATTCTCTTTTAACTGTTTCATCCTGAATGTGATCTAATAGTTCGAAGAAAAGTTCTTTATTTGCTCTAGTAATTACATTAACTTGATTAGATGAATTATTGATCATACAGAGTTCTCCTATTGCACAAGTACATAAACCGATGCAATCGCAAGAAGAATGTTCACTTGAAAAAGATGTTTTGCAAAGACTGACTCTTTAACTTACACCCTTATTTAAGTAAGTTTTTCCAGCCTCAATCACTAAGAGGTGGTTCGGATGGAGGGGTTTGGAGAGGAAAGAAGGGATTTAAGAGGGTAAAAGAATCATTTCCTTCATTTTGAGAGTTTTAAATGGAGAGAAGGGAAGAAAAGAGAAAGGAAAAGATAAATGGCTCTCAAATGTGAGAAGAAATTAGGTCAACATCAGCAGATAAGCAGAGGCGTGAAATGATTAAATAACTCCGATCAAATATTTATTTCTTATTATAAATATTCTATTACAAATTTAAATATATATATGTGTGTGTAAATTATTCTTATAAAATATTATTTTTCTTCTTTTCTTTTCTAATTTTCAAAAAAAAAAAAAATATTTTTCCCTCTTAAACTCCTAAATAACATATACAATATCTGTTTTTTTTTCTTTTCTCTTCACATTTTATTAATATTTTTTCTTTTTTTCTTTTCTTCCCAAAACTCGTAAACTAGCCCTAAAGCTCCTCTGCACTCTGTATCCAGAAAACCCGACCATTCAAAGTATGGATCACATTTAAAGCGTCACCTACCATTGTTGCTGTCCATTCTTAGATGTCCTATTTGGTAGCCTCATTAAAATGCCCCCATTGGTCGCATCTCTTAACGCTATTTTCCAATAAAATACATTGCTTTCTTTATTTTAAAATACATATTTATAAATTTTTTTAAAGTTCATTTATCTTTCATTTACTTTCTTTTTCTTTTTCAATACTCCCTCCGTCCCACTAAAATTGGCAGTGGTTGACTTGGCACTATATTTTATGCAAAAGTAAAAATTAGAATATAATAATAATATAATATAATAAAAATAAAAAATATGTGGGTCCTACAATACTTTATGTCAAATCTAAGAATATAAATATAATATATGTGGGGTATATTGATTATTTTATAATAAATTGTATAGTAAAAACTTTCCTTTTAAGGAAAGTGTCAAATTTAATGGGACAGCCCAAAATAGTAAGTAAGTCAATTTTAATGGGACGGAGGGAGTATTTGTTTGCATTCATTAGCTTTATGACGGTTTTTCCACAAAAATAGCATTTAATACGATCTTTATCTTTTTCTTCTTTTGTGTGTTTTTTGCATTTAAAAGTGTTGGAAGATTTGGAGGAGGCTTGTCTCAAGAGTATTTACTAGGAGTTTTTCACTTAGATATAATTTTTTTCTTTAGTTCTTTAGAGGGAGGTTTTATGGTGCATACCTAAATATTTCACAAAAATTACATAATTCTTTTTTAGAATTTTTATGATAACATTCCATTAGAGCTTTGAGTTTTAAATCAGTGTAAATGTCTGCTCCTACTTGGTTTATATAACTAATTAATATACCATAAGAGAGGGTTTATAAGGTACAACATTTTCCCAGTCTACTTTAAGTTTTGTCTAACCTTTTCAGCAAATAATGGTGGTAAACACTATGTTGAGTTAAAAAGGACATATTTGAGTTAAAAAAAGGAGTTCCTAATATAATTTCTTCATTTAAATCTCTAATTAGAATAAAAGAATTAACAAAGCAAAATTGATTATTACAAATATGAGCATTAGAGAGTTTATAGTTAATTTGGAGTTAACTACCTGATGTTGAATACAAATTTGTAGTTGTTTTCCCATAATATCTGGTAGGAATTAAACCTTCATGAATACAATTTGATCTGCATCAGGATCTGATAATGTGGCTGTTATGATAACAAAATCTTCTATTTTGAGAATATAGGAATATATCATTTTTGAAAAGTAGTTCTAGAAATTGCAGAAATATATTCTTCTCTTTGATTATCATCGATTGGCTGGGTAGTATCAAGAATTATATCATCAAATAGTGGTTTTTTCCATATTCAAATGTAAAAGATCAATATTAATGTTATTAATATCTGTAATTCTTTGTTCACTTTGGTATTTTACATGTTTAATTTCTTACTTTAGACTATTAATTTCGGTATATAAATGTTGTAAAGAGATTGCTACTTCTTCCTTATCTTTCTTTTTGAATTGATTAAACACTTCTTTAAGATCATAAGGTTCTACTTATTGTTTGGGATTTATGATAATTTCTTTTACCTTAAGTAAATATTCTCTTTTAACTGTTTCATTTTAGATATGATCTAAGAGTTCAAAAAATAATTCCTTATTAGCTTTAGTAATGACATTAATTTTGTTTGAACTAATCATACTAATTTCTCCTATTGTACAGATACAAATACCAGTACAACCACAGGACAAAGTATCACTTAAAGATTCACTATTGGTGTAATTTTCTTCAATTTCAAAGATTTATTCTAAACTATGTTCTGAGTCACTTCCTGTAAAGCCAATTTCATCAAGGATAATATATTTGATCTAAAGTTTCTTTATCTAAAGAGAGTTCATTTACTTTCTTTTTCTTTTTCAATCTTTGTTTGCATTCATCAGCTTTATGACCTTTTTTTTTTTCACAAAAATAGCATTTAATATGATCTTGATCTTTTTCTTCGTTTGTGCATTTTTTACACTTTTGGAGGATTTGGAGGAGGTTTTGTCTCTACAATATTTACTAGAAGTTTTTCATTTAAATTTAAATCTTTTCTTTAGTTCTTTAGAGTAAGGTTTTATAGGTGCATGCCTAAATATTCCACAAAAATTACCTAATTCTTTTTTTGAAATTTTATGATAATATTCCATTTGAGCTTTGAGTTTTAAATCAGTGTAAAGGTTTGCTCTTACTTGGTTTACATAACTGATTAATATACCATAAGAGAGGGTTTCATAAGGTACAACATTTCCCCAATCTACTTTAAGTGTTTGTCTAACCTTTTCAGCAAATAATGGAGGTAAACTAGAAATAAATCTTTCTTTCCAAAAGGCATGATGACAATTAGATCTAAGCATTACTTTTTGTAAAAACATGTCTTTATACTATCTAGAATCATGTAATTTCAAGCATGTTAAATTAGTAACGATTTCAGAACTGCGACTAGCTAATTGTTGAGGATTTCCTTCGAACTGTTAGGTTAAAGTGAATATAAAAGTATTTAGACAATCTGGTAGTACTTCTTGTTGTGTCATAGGTTGACCTTGGTTGTCTAAGAGAGTTTTATCAGTTACTGTGGAGGCATTCATAAATCTCAATACGTTGGTCATTAGAAAGATAGTTGTGCCACCATTCATGAAGGACTCCAGTAAAACCAGTATTTAAGAGATGGTGGACGGAGACATCAGAAAGGGAAGTATTATGACATTTCATAACCGTAACGACCATAGCCATTTCTTGGATAACATTGAGGATTTGATGTTCAGACATACCAATTATATTCCATTCAGTAGTATCTTGACCAGTAAAAGCGACACAGGTGGCTAAATGACATTCTTCGAATTGGACATCCAGGAAAGAAGGAAAAGGGTAGCAATTTCTAATATGAGGATTTGCAAATTGTTTAGGCATTTGTGCTTTTGTTTTTTATGTAACCTTATTAAGACTACTAGGATCAATTTCATTAATTGTTTGAACATGAGCTTTAGAGGATGTTTTAGGAATATCTTTAGTGTTTAATAGTTTTAATTTATTTTTTATATCTTTTAACTTATCTAATTTAGACTCATCTACTTGAAGCTCTCTTTTTGATAATTCTAAAGTTTTATTTTTATATAAAATTGGTTTAAAAATAGGGTTCATATCTATATCTTGCTTAGGATCATACTGCTTTAATCTAGGTGTTTCTCTAACAATGGATTTATTATCTAATTATTCTACTTTGTTTACCATGGTAATTTGTATTTGATTTGTATAATTATTTTGTTGAATAACTTTATTTAAATCTTTATTGGTTACATCACCTTGTTTATCTAAATTCTCTATTTTAAATGGAGAAGCAGTAACTACATGACCTTCGATAGGAATTTTAATTTCTTCAGGAGGAGGCATTATGGATTCTTTAACTTCATTTTTAGAAGTGTACCATTTTTTTGCAATCATGTTTATTGATTCTAATTGATAATATTTTCCTAAGTATTCATACCAATAAAAAAAATCTAAATGTTTTCTAAATTTCTTTAAATCAGCATAATATTTATCTCTAAGTTTAAGTCTTTCTTCAAATTTTACTGTATCAAAGTACCAATCAATTTTTGTTTATTACATGGTCTATTCCATAATTGTTTTACGTCTGTTTTTTATGCGTATTTATTTGGGTATAAAAATCATATAAAAGATAAGCACATTCCCAATCAAGTTTAAATTAAAACGTTAACCCCAAATTACACATATGAGCAAGTGTACTCATCATTAACATAGCATAGGGTTCAAACGAGTGTCGATCCTCCAGGAATAAGTATGCATTAATCACTTTTCTTTCATTGTTTAACCGACTTAATAAAGTGAAAAAGAAATAAAAAGAAAAATAAAATAAAATAAAATAAAAGAATATATACATGTCAAGGATGGAGAATTATGTAACTCAAACCATTATTCTGACAAACATGACCTTAAAGTACCTAATCATTATTATAACTAATCATTCTCTTGGCATCATGAAGAATTAAGATAGTTTCACTTATTTGGTCAATCCATGAAATTACTATATTCTAGATAAATTAGCATTACTTGGTCTTGTCTCAACTAATTCACCCCAAAAGTTGCATTAAACACAGTCTTTGATTAAATTTCTTTGGTCTCGGCAAACTTTAAACATGAAATTAATCAATGAATCCTTGGTCTCAGTAGACATGAATTAACCTTTAATTACCAGTTCTCATCAATTAACCCCCTTGATCTAGTAAGTTAATCGACAACAAATATGAAATTAATGAATTGAAACCACCATTAACCCCCTTGATCCAGTAAGTTAATGGAAAAGAACAATCAACTAATCGTAATAAGCACAAGTAATTAAATACCAAGAAGAACAACCAATTAATCAAAAGATCAAAATAATTCTAAAAATCATGAATACTTAAAACAATGTCAAATTACAATAAAATAATTAACACATCATTGTTAAAAAAAAAAGAAATAAAGTAAAAGAAAGCACTCATAGACAAACCTCCTTCTTCTTCCTTTGAAGACCTTCTTGCACAATCTTTCTTGATTTTAGTAGAATTCCTCTTTTAATTGAGTGATTTTCTATTTTGATATATGAATTCCCCCATTTCTCTTATATTTTTCCTTTATTTGTAGGCTTTAGAAGTGTCTAATTTTGTTCCTCTAGGGTTCTTGACTGACTAGAAGTAGGAAGATACTAAAACTTTGCAACTTGCCAAAAATTGCGCACAAAAATCAAGGCTTCGCCTCAGCATTAGGTCACAGCCGGCGTTGCCTGTCTTGGCTAGGGCTGGCACCGGTTGTGTTCTGTTTCTCCAGTTGTTCATTGATTTTTCTTGATTTTTGCCCAATCTTTTTTAGAGTGTAGCCGGTGCCGGTTCCAGCCCGTTCTGCTCCGTTTCATTGATTTCTCGTTGTTTCGAAGTGCGTGCCAGTAGCACGTGGCTGGCATCGATTCCTCTGGCCTGTCCAGTGGCGACTCTATTCTGTTTTACGACATTTTTGTTTTATTTTACCCCTAAAATCTGAAATAATGCACAAAATACCTTTCTAAGGGTAAAATTTCAAATATGAAGGAATATAACTAGTTATTGAACAAAATGTATCACAAAATAGTCTCAAATAACTAGAAAAAATATGACTAATTTAAACCCTATCAGTTTTATCTAATTTAAATTCATTTTTAGAAGAAATTTTCATTAAAGTATCTAGCATTTGCATTCCTATTTTAGTAGGACTTGAGGATTTAACACTTATATCATCTTCATAGTTAGCTTTAGGAACTTCACCAGAAAAATCAACACTACTGAGTTTTTGAGCACTCTAACTTCTAAAAAGAGATTTTAGGCCAGAAGAGGAAGAGGCTACAGAAAAGGACTTTCGACTCAATTCAAGTTCAACATTACCTGAAGAAGATTTTGTAATTCGATCGATTTTGTTGGATTCATAATTCTTTTTAAATTAATTATGTGTTCAAAATTCCATTTCGTATCATGAATAACATCATCCCATTTAAGGAATAGGGGATCAAAAGTATTAGAGCTTTCAAAATTAGTTTCTAATAAGCAGGTTTCTCTAGGATTTCCTAAATGAGTTTTGGCTTTGGGATTTATGGTGGTTTTCATGACTTTGTAATAGATACAATAAATTAATCCAAGAGATTTAGATCTAAGTTCAAAATCTAAATTCTTAGTTTGAATATTTAAAGTTAAGGTTTTAAGGATATGTGGATTTGTTAGATCTACAATGAAATTAGGATAGTGGTGGAAATAAAGGGATCCATTTGCTGTATTTGATTCAAGTACTGCTAATAGGCTATTATTAAAATCAAGATGTCTGTTATCTCTTAGCAAAAGATAAATGGGAAAATTAATTCCGAATTTGTTTAAAGGTTTTACAGCTACTTGTACTAATCCTATATGTAAATATCTGTATCTATTCTTTCGATGCAATTCTAAGGTTTCTGGTTTCAACAGATGAATAGTACCACAGGGCTTGTTGATAGAAACTGTTTTCTCAATGGTTTTGGTATTATAATTTTGAACTAAATCAAAAATTCCTTTTTCATAAAAAATTTCAAACTTTTCTGTTGGTATTTTCTGATTCATCAATCTAGATTTAGTTCTATCTAATTGGGAGTTGATTTCAAGATTATTAATAATTTCAATATTAATATCAGAAAGGTTAACTAGTGCGAAAAGAAGGCCCGGCTCCAAGTTGTTCAAGAATAGTGGCATTGAGTTTCCCGACCCTTTGGGATCCTATCAACTTGTTCCGACCTAGGATAATAAGCTCATGAGCTTGGTCTTACTTCACCGTCATCGATTCTCCCGAGAGGTCACAATTGTTGCAAGATATTAATGACGAGGAAGGCTTTTTTGTTGTGCTGCTAATACTTGTACTTTCTCTGCTATTCTGCCCAAAAGGCCATGGTTGAGAAGGCACTTTCTTTTTCTAACCTATACAATCAATAGTCTTAAAGTTTTCTACTTGATTATTCTTTATGATTATTTTCTTCCTTATCTTCCTAGGACCGACCTAGTTACTATGCATTGGTTGAGAGTTATAGGGCCACCCCAGGGTCCGGGCCAATATGCCATTCCTAGGCTTACAACGACCTAATCTAATCCGTTTTGGGTTGATCAATGTCTGAGCTGCTCTCACAGTTACCACTCAACTATATAGTTGCAGGAATATTGGAAGAAAATAAAGAAGAGAATAAGAAAGCAAAAGATTAAAGACTACATTATGCAAGAATAGAAAGAGAAATTAAAAAGCTTAATCGGACATAATTAGATAAAGTATGACAGTGTATATGAACATGGCTCTGATACCAAATGAGTGTGCACCCAGGATTACTTCAAAGCTGATGCGTATTTTATTTGGGTATAAAAAATCATATAAAAATAAGCATATTCCCAATCAAGTTTAAATTAAAATGTTAATCCCAAATTACACATATGAGCAAGCATACTCATCATTAACATAGCATAGGGTTCAAACGAGTGTCGATCCTCTAGGAACAAGTATACATTAATCACTTTTCTTTCATTGTTTAACTGACTCTATAAAGTGAAAAGCAAAATAAAATAAAAGAAAATAAAAATAAAAAGATATATATGTCAAGGATGAAGAAGTATGTAACTCAAGCTATTGTTTAGACAAACATGATCTTAAAGTATCCAATCTTTATCACAACCAATTATTCTCTTCACATCATGAAGGATTAAAGTAGACTCACTTTTTTTTCCAATCCATGAATCCCTATCTTCTAGATAACTTAGCATCACATTCCTGTCTCAACCAGTCTTACCCAAAAGATGCATTAAACACAATCTTTTGATTAAATTTCCATTCCTGCCAAACTTAAAACATGAAATTAACCAATGAATCCATTCCTGACAGACATCAATTAACCTTTAATTACCTTGTTCTTAGCAATTAACCGCTTTTCCAAGCAAGTTAAGAGATAACATACATGAAATCAATCAAATTGAAACCACTATCAACCCCTTTTCCAAGCAAGTTAATGGAAAGAAACAACCAAATAATCTCGGAATAGGCACAAGTAATTAAATATCAAGAACACAATCAATTAATCAAAAGATCAAATAACTCTAAAAATCATGAATACCTAAAACAATGTCGAATTATAATAAAATAATTAATATATCATTGTTCAAGAAAAAGAAAACAAAGTAAAAGAAAGCACTCATAGACAAGCCTCATTCTTCTTCATTTGAAGACTTTCTTGTATTCCTTTGATTGAGTGATTTTCTGTGATAATCAATGAATTTTCCCATTTTCCCTTGTGTTTTCCATCTATTTATAGGCTTGGGAAGTGTCTAAACTCGTTGGTGCAATGTTCTTGGTCGAGTAGAATTAGGAAAGTACTAAAACACCACAGATTACCAAAACTGCGTAAAAAAATCACAATCCCACTTTTTCCTCAGAGCACAGCCGGCGCCGCCTTGGCTCTCGGAGCTGACACCGGTTATGCTCTAGTTCTCCGCTCGTTCATCGATTTTTTTTCGAATTCAGCACAATGTATTCCAGAATGTAGCCGGCACCGCCTTGGCTACTGGGGCCAGTGCCAGTTCCACTCTATTCCGCTCTATTTTGATAATTTTTTGTCGCCTCAAAGTTCGTGTCGTCAGTGCATGGCCGGCGCTGGTTCCAGTGCCCTAGTCGGCGTCGCCTCTCCTCTGTTTTGCGACGTTTTTACTTCGTTTTACCCCAAAAATCTGTAATAATGAACAAACTACCTTTCCAAGGGTAAAATCTCAAATATGAAGGAATATGACTAGTTATTAAACAAAAAGTATCACAAAAGAGCCTTAAATAATTAGAAAAAATACGACTAATTTAGCCCCTATCATATTCCCCCACACTTAGCTCTTTGCTTGTCCTCAAGTAAAGTATCAAAGACAAGTAGGAAAATATAAGGTTTAATCAAATCACTCAATCAATTTCAAAACAATATCCTCAACGCTTCCTTCATTTAAGAACATAAAACACATGCTACTACATCTATCGCAACAAATGCAAGACTTGTGTAAGTGAATAATGACTTAGTAGAACCATCTCAATACTTAACAAGATTCTCAAACCATTGGAAAGAATTTAGTTCAAAAAGAGTATGCATTCCATAGGCTTACTTTTTATACACTCTCTCCACTAATCCGAGATATATCATGATTCTACTTAGGTCAAGTAGGACTTTCAAGCTTGCAATGTAAGGTTAAATATTTGTAATGTAGCTTATCAAACGAAGGATATAGGAGAATCAAAATCAAAGAAGCTGAGAGTTCGCAAGAAAAGGATAAACAAAATGAATCAATAATTTCCAACTCTTCTTGCTCTCCTATTCCAAAAATCAATCAAACCATAACCTTATTCAGCAATTACAACTCAATTCAAGCAAATCCTGCATTTTTTCTCTTTTTTTTCTTCGTCTCATCATTTTACTTTCTTTATCAATTCTTCTCTATTTTTCACAAGATCACTTATATTTTTCAGCAATGGTGTCAAAGATTTGATATGAACTCAACTTTTATAGCTCAATCACCATTCTTTTTGTGATATTTCTTTTCTTTCACTCCTCTTTTGTTTTCACTGCTGCTGTTCTTTTCTTTTTCACTTTTTCTCTTCCCATTCTTTCTAGTAGCTTTTGTTTTTCTTTTCTTTTTTTTCACTCTCTCTTTTCTCTTTCTTTCCTTTCTCCAGCTCAACACACTATTGATACATGACTGAAAGTAACAAGTCATGATCTTTATCCCAACATTCTTCCTCAACATTTTCTTACACATACTTTCATCCATCAAGAGCATAAAGATTTGAAAAATTATTCAAACTCTCAAAAACAAGCAATGGATAAAGTATTGTGAAGGGTTTTAAAGAAAGAAATCAACAATTTAGGCTTAAAATAGGCACTTGGGATAATATAAAAAATAGGCAGGCTTGAAAAGCTCAAACTATCCAAAGGAGGCCTATTACCGTTATCACTAAGTTAAATCATGATTGTCTTTCTTATTTTGCCTCGAGAGGTATTCAAGTAAGTTCTAGAATGCTCCATAAATTTTAGTAGAAAAATAGGTTTAAGAACGATGCAAAGCATTTGATCAAGAACTACTTCATCCAAGTGCGTGCAAAAAGTCATGCATAAGCCATAAATGATCTAGAACATATGCTCTATAATCCATCATAAAGACATGCATTAAAAATACAGCTTGAAATCTCAAAGAAAATCAGAGAAATTTTGAAAATTTTTGGTTACAAGAAGGATAAAGGATACAAGAATGATACATAGAAGAATTTTCAATCAAACCATTCCCCCACACTTAAATTGGACATTGTCTTCAATGGCCAAAGAAATAGAACAAAGAATAAACAATGCCATGGGACAAAAAATGTAAAGGAGAAGAGATAAGAAAAATAAACTTCCATTCATTTTGCATTGTGCTGTACAAGAGCTGAATGCTTGAAGAACGAGGCATTGGCAAAGTACCTAAAAAAAAAAAGACAAAAGAGCACACCAAAGCATAAAAACTAGAAAAGAAAATAAATAAAAAACAAAAGAAAGAAAATAGTATAGAACAGAAAAAAGAAAAAATCAAAAACTACGAAAAAGGAAAAAAAACATTAAAAGAGAAAGGAAAAACAAGAGTGATTGAGAAAATATAGACAATCATCATCAATCCTCCTCAGCATCATCATATGCATCATCATCAGCCAGTGTGGAGACTCCCGCACCACCTTGTTGCCCAAAAGAATGCTGCCTCCATTCGGCCAATTGTTGCTCCATAGTAGCTTGCCGTCTCGCCATGTCATCCATAGTACCTTGCAAGTGTAGGATCATCTCCATTTGCTGGTCTAATCATCCCAGCACGGTAGTCTCAAAGTCAGTCTGAGGTTGGGACTGAGAACTGCTAGCTTGTGTACGTGCTGGCGGTGGTGGTGAGTGTTCCTGTTCCACGGTGGGTGACCTAACCTGACCGGGATGTCAGATCTCGAAGGGAGTTAGCCACTTCTTCAACTCCTGGCTGTACTTGTATCCACAACTCATCAGAGTTCAGTCACCATATCGTGCTCAGTGGTAGCCTCCATCAGTTCTCTCTCAAGACTAACACCAAAGTCTTTTAGAATTTTCATTATAACCAAGGGGAAAACGAAGGCTTTTGTAGAGAGATGGTGATGAACAACATCCCTAATGAATTGGATGGTCAAGGGTGCAAGAGGGATAGGAAGTGTGTTCATCATTCGATGCAAAATATAAGTGTCAATAAGTCGAGTCTCATTAAAACCCTTAGCACGAGATACAACATTGAACCCAAACATATAGACTAGAGCTCTAAAATTGGCAGCAAGATCGTTGTTCGAGTAGAAAGTATTAGCTTGAAAGGCATTATGCTTATACAACCCTAGTGTGGCTCTAGTCCCACTAGCATCCCAATTTGGGTCAGAAAGAACTTTTTGATTATTCGCGTTTATCCCTTGCCAAGAATCATCGTCAAATACTTGGAGGAGGTTAGCTAATTGATTTTGGGTGATGACGATAGGGATTCCTTTCACTCTCGTTTCAATATAGGGAAGGTGTTTATTGCCTTTGTCAACCATATTGGCATAAAATTCCTTGATGAGCACTGGACAATACTTTCCTTTCAGTTGTACTATCGACTCCCATCCTAGTCTTCTAAACATCATTCCCAATTTGAGTGCACGGTCTAGGGTGGGTGCGAAAGTACGCTCGACAATGATTTTATTGGATGCTCTCCTATTATACCATTCCTCATAAGATGCATCTATAAACTCAATAGGTCTAAAGAATAAAGGATCGACAGATGAAGGGGTTGAGAAAGAGGAAGCCCACGTCCTTTTAGAAGAATGACCCCTTGCTCAAGACATGGTATCAAGGAGTGGTGAAAATAGGAAGAGAGAACAATTGAGCTCAAAGACTTAACACGGGGCCAACTACCCTTCACAAACACACTCCTCAAATCTCACTTAACCCTCAACTAATATCACAACCACACAATCCAAACTTCTTCAATATATATCACACTCCAACCAATAATCAATTCAATCACCTCCAATCAATTCAACACAACCTGCAACAATACATGTAAAGTTCCCTGTAAGGCATAAATGTATTGAATATCCTCGATGCATGCAAGTAGACATGATCATGTTAATGAAGGCATCATCATGGCATTATGTGAAAAACAATGCATGTTCCATATATAGCTTATACTAAACCATCACAAATACCCATAATTCCACCCTAGCTATATGCATGAAGCCCCTAATGATCATATGCATGAATCAAGTATCAAAGAATCATTAACTCCTAATCTAATCCAACTCATGAAGCTTCAAGGAGTAATGCACAATTTAAGCCAGCATACACAATCCCAATTTTCGGCCAAAATTGTCCCTAAGATTAGAAAAAATCATCTACACCATTTTAACCACGAGAATTGAATAAAAATCATACATTTGTGCTCATGTATGCATGGGAAAGCAAAAAATGTAAGCTTTTTGCAGAAATCCAAGCTCCTTGTTCGTGGATTGAATATGATGTTGTTGTGAAAAATGGAAGATTTTGAGATTTTTGATCTGTAGGATCAATAAAAGAGAAGTAGATAGATGTTATAGAAGTGTTTAGGAAGTGAAAAATCAAAATTTGGGAAGTGGGGAATGTGAAACTGGCGCGGGTTAGAGAGAATTTGAGAGGGAGATAGGAGAATTTGAAGAAAAAGTGGCCAGAATAGCCTATAAGGGTGCCTCACCCGACATAAACTAGTGCCGATCCTAGCCATAGCTGGCACTGGCTTTGTTCTGTCCGGTTCTCCAATTTTTTTTTTTTCATAAAAATGAGAAACATGCAATAATGATGAACAATGCACTGTAATTCATGAAAAATAATCAACAAAAATGACAAAAGTAAAAATTGTCTCAATCATAAAACTGAAAGTAAAGTAAACGGAAAAACTGGCTTCAATGCTTTTCACGACTTTGATCCCGTGGATTTTCCTCTGTGTTTCTTGGCAATGTCCTAGTTTGATGATCTCCCAGTAGTTTACCTAACTGACCAATTTGGTTCTCCAAATTGTTCCTTGTTGTCACATTGACCCTTTAGAACTTAGTCTCCGTTGTACTTACCAATTGGTCAATCAACTCTTCCAATGGTGGCTTTGAAGGTGTTGCAGTATTGTTCATGGGGTTTTGACTCCTTTGATTGCCTCCAAAATTGAAAGAACCCTACCTAGGTTGATTGTCATTGCTCCAAGAGAAACTAGGGTAATTTCTCCAACCAGAATTATAGGTAGAGCTATAAGGGTTGTTACCTCGTCGGACATTACCTGTAAAAGCCGCTTGTTTTGAAGTTTCTTGGAGTGACCCCATATTTTAGCATTCATGATTGGGGGTGTCCTTCTCCATAGAAATCATAACTTACGTTTAACACCTGGCCTTGAGGCATCACCATTTGTTCCATCTTTTGGGTTAAGGCGTCCACCTTTGCTTCCAATGCTACCACATCATCTACCTTGTGTACTCCTTGCACACAAGCTCTAGACCTTGTACTGCCCCAAGAATAGTGAAGCCAAAGTTTCAAAAAGCTCAAATACCTATTCCGGGGTCTTATGATTGATGGAACCCCCTGCAGAAAAGTCCACCACTTAACGTGTCGCAAACGTGAGGCCATTCAAAAAGATAAGCGTCTACATTCCTAGCCCAAATCCGTGGTGTGGGCATTTTCTTAACATCTCCTTAAATCTCTCCCAACTTTCATATAAGGGCTCAGAGTCTAATTGTTGGAAGGCAAATATTTCATTCCTAAGTTTGGTTGTCCTAGCTAGAGGAAAATATTGGGCCAGAAATTTTTCAGCCAGGGCATTCCAAGTAGTGATGGAACCGGTAGATAAAGACTTTAACCAAAATTTGGCTCTATCCCTCAAAGAAAAAGGAAAAAATCTTAACTTTATGGCATCCTTTGAAACACCATTCATCTTAAAAGTATCACAAATCTCAAGGAAACTAGCTAAATTCTTCATGTAGCCCATCAAATTGCACCATGTTTTGAACCATTTGGATAATGTTGGGCTTTATTTCAAAATTGTTTACATCCACCCTAGGCCTAGTGATACTCAAGCCTGTGCCCGAGATTGCAGGTTTCACAAAGTCCATAACCCTCCTATTTCCAGCATTATTGTTTTGAGCACCATCCATTTTGACGATTAAGTTCCTTAGGATTGTCCGGCAGATCTTTGATAATGTCCTTTCAATTTCGGGGTCAAAATCGATTATCTCGCCTTCGGATTTTTGGGTCATGTACCAAAGATAACACCTAGAAAAATAAGAAGCAAGTTAGATACAGAATTAATGATTAAAACAAAAGTAAAAGAATATAAAGTTAGTTAGTAGAACATAGTCAAAGTTAGTAGGTTAGGTTACAAGGGTATACATACACAAAATACAAAAGATAGCACCTTTCTGCGAAAAGAACAATTGCACATATTAACATATTTACGTATTTACATATTCACATGGTTAAATCAATAAAATCCAAACTTTCATGATATTGTTCCTCGACAACGGCACCAAAAACTTGATGTGTATTTTATTTGAGTATAAAAAATCATATAAAAATAAGCATATTCCCAATCAAGTTTAAATTAAAATGATAACCCCCAATTACAAATATGAGCAAGCGTACTCATCATTAACATAGCATAGGGTTCAAATGAGTTTCGATCCTCAAGGAACAAGTATACATTAATCCATTTTCTTTCATTGTTTAACCGACTCTATAAAGTGAAAAGCAAAATAAAACAAAAGAAAATAAAAATAAAAAGATATATATGTCAAGGATGGAGAAGTATGTAACTCAAGCCATTGTTTAGACAAATATGATCTTAAAGTACCCAATCTTTATCACAACTAATTATTCTCTTGGCATCATGAAGGATTAAAGTAGACTCACTTTTTTTCCAATCCATAAATCCCTATCTTCTAGATAACTTAGCATCATATTCCTGTCTCAACCAGTCTTACCCAAAAGATGTATTAAACATAATCTTTTGATTAAATTTCCATTCTTGGCAAACTTAAAACATGAAATTAACCAATGAATCCATTCCTGATAGACATCAATTAACATTTAATTACCTTATTCTTAGCAATTAACCCCTTTTCCAAGTAAGTTAAGAGACAACATATATGAAATTAATCAAATTGAAACCATCATCAACCCCTTTTCCAAGCAAGTTAATAGAAAGAAACAACCAAATAATTTTGGAATAGGCATAAGTAATTAAATACCAAGAACACAATCAATTAATCAAAAGATCAAATAACTCTAAAAATTATGAATACCTAAAATAATGTCGAATTATAATAAAACAATTAATATATCATTGTTCAAGAAAAAGAAAACAAAGTAAAAGAAAGCACTCATAGGCAAGCCTCATTCTTCTTCATTTGAAGACCTTCTTGTACAACCCTCCTTGAATTGAAGAATTCTTCATTTGATTGAGTGATTTTCTGTGATAATCAATGAATTTTCCCATTTTTCCTTGTGTTTTCCATCTATTTATAGGCTTGGGAAGTGTTTAAACTCGTTGGTGCAATGTTCTTGGCCGAATAAAAGTAGGAAAGTACTAGAACTCCACAGATTATCAAAAACCGCATAGAAAAATCATAATCCCGCCTTTTCCTTAGAGCACAGTTGGCGCCACCTTGGCTCTCGGAGCCGGCATCGGTTATGTTCTGGTTCTCCACTCGTTCGCCGATTTTTTTCTGAATTCCGTACAATATATTCCAGAATGTAGCCGACGTCGCTTTGGCTATTGGAGCCGGCATCGATTCCACTTTGTTCTGCTCTGTTTTGACAATTTTTCATCACCTCAAAGTTCGTGTCGTCAGTGCATGGCCGGCACCGGTTCTAGTGCTCTAGCCAATGTCGCCTCTCCTCTGTTTTGCTTCATTTTACCCCAAAAATTTGTAATAATGAACAAACTACCTTTTAAGGGTAAAATCTCAAATATGAAGGAATATGACTAGTTATTGAACAAAATATTTTATAAAAGAGCCTCAAATAATTAGGAAAAATATGACTAATTTTGCCCCTATCAAAAGTAATAATTGATTTATTAATATTATAATTTGAAACTGATATAAAAGAAGGATTTAAAATGAAAAATTTTGAAATTGAAATAAAAAGTAATCTATCTCAGCATACAAGGAATTCTCTCTTGAAGGATATGCAAATTCGCTTTCCATTTCCTCGAGGAATTTGAATCTTAAATTGGCAGAGGTTTTATAACTTTCTCTGATAGAATTCTACATTATTGTGGTGTGGTCCAGACCATGTGAAATGGGAATCAAGTTGTCGGCTGCAAGTAAGAATTGTTTAAGGATTCTTTTTGATTGGAGGGTCCAGTACTTTTGTCAATGCAGTGAATTATTTTGCAGAGTAATTCCGTGTTTACCAACAGCTATCTTGACATCTTTTCCAACTAGATTTGTTAGAGTTCTTTTTTTCTCTGAGAGTTGAGTCTTACTGTTATGGACTTTGGCAAAGGTACGCTGCTGCAATACCGGAAGGATTGTCCATGTCGCCATTATCAAAGAAAATGAAATTTGACTGGGTTTCATCATTACTATCTTTTGCTAATTGGATCTAATTCTGCAAGATTTGAAGTTGGAGTTGAAGATCTACTTTTGGAGATTCTTGATTTCCCTTTGTTAGAAGAAGAAATGGCATCTTACTCATTTTTTACTGGAGTTGTTGGAGTTATTGGTGCTGATGGCTTTGGTGTGCATCCTTTGATTTTAATTTTGCAACACGAGTGTGTAACAGATTTAATACTTTCTGATTTGTAGTTCCAACAAAGTATAAAAGAAATTTTATCTTCAAGAAAGAATTTGCAGTACTAAATATTAGGAGGAAAATGAGAAAGTTAGTTTTCGGTGACATATTGTGTAAACTGGAGTTTATGATATTTTGAAATAAACTCTTGGTCGCCGCCAAATGTCTTCCACTATTGGTAGAACCACTTGGGAATTGGATTAATAATTTCTTTTCCATACTTGATAAACCAGGTATGTGTAAGGTCTCGGAGGAATAAGAAATTATGCTAGGCATTTAAATAGTCCATAAAATTGTAGTTTGGGGCTTTTGAAAGCTTTTGAACTAGATGGGGGTGTATATTCCTGATACAGGCTACACATTCAGGTCTAGGATTTTGATAATTCGACATTGAGAGTAGGAGATACCTTTGTCATTTCTATGAGCATTACGTTCATGTTTGAATTCTATCGAACTAGTGGCAAATAAGATATGTTCATAAAAAAGCCTGGTTTTCAAAGGATCTGCTTGAAACTGATTACTAGATTGATTGTAGGCTTTTGGATGAAGTAGGTTGACAATTTCTCTTTCTGGTTTATTGGCTAACTCTTTTTGAATGGCTAGCAAAGGTATTAAGGATTTTGTGACAAATTCAAAAATTTCATTTCTGGTTGAGGATTTTGGTTTAGCAAGAGTTTGAGGTAAGGAAGGAGTAACTTCTTTCTTGAAGGAAGCAGGAGGTATCATAACATAAAAGGAGCTATCTATTTTTTGTGTTTCAATGGATTTTTTCGGTGAAGAAGCTGGGTTCAAAAGATTCATTGTCAATGGTGGTCTTGATAGAGGAGCTTAGTAAAGGAGGATAGGAAGAAAGAATTGCGAATCTATTTGTTGGTATAATACTTCTATGTCGGATATTGTTGTGTGCTATTGATGCTTCTTACTTGTTACTTCACTCAATATTTATAATCTGAAACTCACCTTTAAAGAAGATAAAAATTTTTTATCGATATCTTATCTTGTTTATCCTTGTAGGAATTCTCTTGTTAAGAAATCTGGAAGAGAATTAGATTTTCTTTTGATAAATTCAATGTTAACATTAAAGTTAGAAATTAAAGCATGTCATCTGGCAACAATCTGTTTTGCAACAAGGTTTTTTACATCTTTTTGTAAAACATCTTTTGCAGCTTTACAATCAATACAAAGAAGAAACTTTTTATTTACTAAATCATCTTGAAATTTAGAAATACATAAAATATTAGCAAGAATTTCCTTTTTCATGGTGCTGTAATTCTTTTGACAAGATAGCCAAATACTCGAATGATAACTGACTAATTGTTTACTAGAAGAACCTGATTTCTTTTGTTTGAGAATACCTCCATAACAAAGTTTAGAGGCATATGTTTCAACAATTATGAAAACATTAGGATATGGGATTCCAAGACAAGTGATGCGTAAATTTTGGGTGTATAAAAATTATCAAATTTAAATCCATCTCTTAGTCAAGTTTTAATTAAAACATTAATCCCAAAATACACATACAAAACAAGTATACTTATCGCAAGCATAGTATAGGAAATTAATGAGTATTGATCCTCAAAGAAACAAGTATACACTAATCACTTTTCATTCATTGTTTAACTGACCTAATAAAGTGATAAAATAATGAAAAGAAAAATATAGAAATATGTACAACTCAAGGATGTAGGAATATGCAACTTAGACAATTACCCTAGAATACATGATAATGAATCACCTAGTAATTATCTCAAGTAATCATCATCTTGGCATCATGAAGGAATATAAAGTAAAATTTAATCGTTTCTCAAGTCATGAATCCACTTGTAACACCCCACTACCTAGGCCCAACAGGGTCGGGGATGTCGCCCCATCCAAAGGACAAAAGGTCTTTATAACTAGGTCACACAATTAAAATAAAACAATAATTTAAAAATTAAAACTTATTACAATTCAAAAATTCAAGACAAATCCAAAATAAAAATTGTTCACTCTCAACTCCTATAGCATTACACAAAATAAATAATAGAATATCTTCTAAGGCAGGCAACAACTAGCTACTCATTCCCATAATAGGATCGACTTGAAATCATGGCAAAAAGGATGATGAGATAAAAATCTTAGTAAGTCCGTGTGTGCTTTGGGTGTTCAGTGAAAACAGTTCGTGAATGCAAGGTGTAAGAACTTCATAAGAAAAATACTAGCAAGCAATAAACAATATTCAAAATTAAGAGTGGCGTTTTGGCTTTTCCAACCATACATGAACAATAAAATCAACCACTCAAAAGGACGGTTATAGGTTACCACACGTTGTGCCCCATAACCATACAATGGTCAGAATGCCACACTTTGTGCAGACTGACAAAAAAGGTAGGTGATCGGCCTACCGGGTAAGATTCTCTTCCTTCTCTACACCTAAACAAAATCGGTTGTCCACTCCGGCAACACACAGTCCACATGACTGAAACCTGTAGCTCGGACCGGCATGACTAAGTAGTACTGACATTTCTCTAAGTTGAGTTCATCTTTTGGAAGTGGCCTTCTGCCAGAAGACTCACTCTTACTCTTCAAAACTAGTACTACTAGCCTACCTTTATTGAGTACTCAACATAGTTCATCCCCCTTGGGAGAAAACTAATAAAACATAGCTTTACTTGAAAATGGCAATCAAGGGTTTCTAAAGTCTTTATCAAAATTAGTTTTAGAAACAGTTTAGTGTTTGAATAAAACTACTTGTTGTTTTTCAAATAATTGGTTTGATTGAAACAAGAAAGGAAACAGTCCCTAATTGCCTTTACCAAATTAGTATTCACAAACTTCGTGTTTAACTTGCCATAATAACTTTTTACAACAAACAAGTTTTATGCAGGGGCTTACCTGATTCTTTGCTCGAGATAGAATAAAGATCTCCAAAACCTAACCTAACGCCGCACGGGGTAAACATAAGCCATAATTAAACTCAAGCCAAAATTTACTTTCACAAATAATCGTAGCTCGACTCACTACAATCATGACCCTAGTGTCCCAAGACTTTAAGGCTAGATAATAAATAGAGGGTTTATAAAATAAATCTAACTTGATATTAAAATAACTAGGGTTTGTGAATTAGATACTAGTAAGTTGTAGGTTTAAATCTTGCTATAAATAAATTAGGGTTTATTTGATGAAAGGTCCTAGGCCTTAGATGATATTATTTAAAATAATGATTTATAATAACTAATGGTTAGAAAATAATTGGTAAATAAAATTAACAATAAGTAAATTTTAATATGTCTTGAATAAAAGATAATATATAAATTTTAATATTGTTTATAAATATAAGACTCACAAAATTAATATTTCATCTATTATGATTATTTACATAAAAGGCTTTATTTGATGTAACTATTATATATAATATCAATATATTTTATTTCTTTAATAAAAGCTATCATTTATTTGACTAACATATCATTATTTTATATAATAGTCCAAATCCACATTTTCCTAGGTTTTTTTTTTTCGAAATCACTAGAAGAGATTATAGCATTAATCATTTTTTTTATGAAATAAAATTAGCTTAGGGACAACAAGGGCATGATCATAATTCCTATTGCTAACCATAATCATGAGCATACACTCTACACCAATTAACAAAACATCCAAATCATGAATAAAAACATAGATCCAAATCTACTAACACACGATGCAAACTCCACTAATATAATCATATTCATGGCCTTAACAAGAATACATGAACATAAACCCTATTCACCAAAGGTGACATAATCTCTAACATGCTTGATCATTCATACTACTCATGACATGAAGGCATGCAACAAACCCTAAAAACACCATACATTCAACCAAGACAAATCATCTCATGCATCAACCCCATCTCCATCATACAAACACATTCATTCTCATGCTTCAATCCCAACTCCATCACAAAACACATAATCAATCTCCAAATATGAATCTAGAATTTAGAATTTAAAGAGGAGTTTGAAGACTTACTTGAATGATGACTACCTTGAGGATGTTCTAAGAGAACCCTCTCGCTAGGAAGGCTTGATCCGTCCAAGGAGAAGAAGAAAAATGGCCATGGTGGGAGTAACCATTCGGCCGAGAGAGAGAGAGAGAGAGAGAGAGAGAGAGAGAGAGAGAGAGAGAGAGAAAGTCTATTAGTGTATATATATATATATATATATATATATATATATATATATTCATTAAGAGTTGAAGATGAATGAAGATGGAGATGATCGTTCATGCTTACCTTGAAGGTGTTCTTGAGCCTTCAAGAAAATTCTGGTTTTTGATCCAAAAGTGAGACTTTGATTTCAGTGTTTGATGTTAAAAATTGCAGGAATGGATTCACGAGAATGAGTAGGTATAATCTGGAGTTTTTGGAGAAGATTGAAGTGGTTTTGAGTGGCCTTAGGCGTGAGGATGGTAGTAGGTGTTCTTGGAGGTTTGGAGAGAATAGAGAGAATGGATGAAGCTGGCCAAATTCTGTTAGGAAAGAGTGGCCGACTGGTTTGGAGATTTTTGGTAATTGGATTTTTAGATTTGGAAGGAAAAGGAAAGCTGGTTGTTTGAAATTCAAAAATAATAATTTAGGGAATATTTTGTGGTAGCAAGTATGGTAAGTAGATCTTTGTTGTTGGAGGTCTTTTGGAAGCTTCAATGGCCGACTGAATTGCTGGAATTTCTGCTGAGTTGAATGCTGTTCGAATTAGCTTTAAGGTGGCCGAAATATGGTGTACAATGGTGAGGGAATTTTCTGGATGTTCGAGGCTTAATTCATGGAATATTTTGCTGGAATTTTGGACTCTAATAAATAGCTTGATTGTAGTGATTGATGGAGAGATTTTAGGAGTAGCCATGGAGCTCCTTTCGTGCAGAACACTGGTGAGGATGATGAAGTTCAGTTCATGGCTGATCAAGGTGAGTTTGTACAGAAAAATGGGTTGAGTTTCGGACAAGGGTGAAGAAGGAACAAAGCTGAAAATTCTGATCAACCTTTCGCAAGCTTGCTGGAAATTTCTGTGTAGATTTTTCTGCCATGATTCATCCGATTTGCTACATGTTTGAAGGGATATTGGGAGGTTCTTTAAGGTTGGTTTCCAGCCTTCTTTATGGAGGAAAAATAAGGTTGAATTGCTGGTTGAAAAGCTGGAAGAAACAGCTTGGTTTTTGGCTCACCAAGCTGTGAAACTGTCCAGGAATTTTCTTGGTTTGCACAGCTTTTGTGTAGCTCGGATTTGGCTGGAATTTTCAGTCTTCAAGCTGAGTGAATTGGTCATTTTTTTGGCAGTATTTGGGAGGGAAAGATGGCTGAAATTTTTGACAATTGGACTGATCAAGAAGCTGGAAAAATTTCCAGATTACTACATGAGGAAGATGAACACACATAGGTTGGAGTTTGAAGGTTCAACCATGGAGATTAATTCTCTGGGGAACCTTCCATAACTCCTCCCCATTTTTGGCCAACAAGATACCTCACATAGTTATTTTCGAAACCTCAATATAACAGAACTTTGCTGGAATTTTCTGAAAATAAAATTGGCTTAGATAAATTGAACAACCTAATTGATTAAGAAGTAGGGAAGGCTAGAGATAAGAAGGGTACGAATCCTTTAGAAATTTTTGTAGGGCACAAGAGTGGAATTATGACATTCTTTTCATGTCTTCCCTAGGACAACTCTCCTACTCTTCCCCAAGGCATGCAAAGGCCGAAATATAGCCTACCTAACCAAAAATAAAATTTAATCTTGCTAAAATTCAAATGATGGAATTTGAACTCAAGACCTCAAGGATTTATTCCAAAGCTCTAACCACTTAACCACAACAACTCTTGTTCTTTTTTTCTCTTCCAAATATTTTTCCTATTTAACCCTCAAGCTATCTCCCTATTTCCACCTCAAGCAAAATTACCATTTTGCCATTCTTATTCACTAAGCACAATTAAGCCATCTAGACCACAAATCACAAATCCAAAGCACATAAAATCATATAAAAATATATTTATGTATGCGAGAAAATATGATATGCATCCCGACCCCCTTACTCCAAGGTTGGTTTTAGCTGGAGTTTCACACCACTTATATAGACTCCACTTCTTTCCCAATTAAGGAAATCACTATCTGTTGATTAAATTAACAGATTTCCCAATCAAATCAACATAACCAAAACATGCATTAAGCTCAATTCCTCATAACCATGAAATTAGCTAATGACCCTTTGCTCTATGTGAAATCAACTGATCTTTAATCACTTTAGTCCTTTAATCTTAACTTCATTTCCCAAGTCCATTAAGATTTGACAAATACGAAATCAATGCAATAAACTTCTAACATCATTTCCCAAATCAAGTAGAAGAAAATGTATCAATAACCAATGAAAACAAATAATCAAATACCAAGGATGATAGAAAATTGATCAAATAATTAAATTAACACAAAACCATGAATCCCAAAATAATGTTAAATTACAATAAAAATATTGAATACATCATTGTTTAAGAATAAGAAAATAAAAGTAAAAAAAATCACTCATAGACAAGCTTTCTTCTTCTCCTTTGAAGACTCTCTTGAACAACCCTCATTGAATGGTAAATCTCCTCTTTTTTTTTGAGTGATTGGAATTTTTGCTCTTGGATTCACTCATTTCTCTTGTGTTTTCCCTTGGTTTTATAGGTTTCTGTAATGCTAAATTCATTGCTTGAGGAATCTTGGCCGCGTTGGATTTGAAAAATATCAAAATCTTTGAAAAATTACTAAATTCATGTACAGAATTTTCGCCTCTCCAGAGCGGACCTGGCGCTAAGTCTAGTCGACACACTTGGCACCGAGTGTGTCTTGTTTTTCCTTTTGGACTACTCTATTTTCTCTATTCAGCTAGAGTGGACCTGATGCCTAGTTCAGTTGCTAGACTTGGTGCCAGGTGCATTCTGGAATTTGGCCACTTTTTACTTGAAATCAACTTAAATCTGCACAAATTTGTCAAAAAAATTTTCTACAAGTAAAATGTCAAATAGGAAAGAATATGTCTAATTATTTCAACAAAAGTATTTCAAATTAACCTCAAATAATTAGGAAAATAGTAATGAATTTAGCCCCTATCACATACCCCCACACTTGAACTTTTGCTTGTCCTTAAGCAAAAAATACTTAAGCCAAGGAAATCATCAAGAAAACATAAACCTTTACTCTTCCAAAATTTTTGAATTATAACACGGACTATAACTTCCCTTCAAACTTTAGATTAAACTCTTGCCATTCATCAAACCCTTTGAAGACAATTAAGCTTTGAAACATTTGGTAAAACATCACAAAACTCTTGAAGTTAAATTAATCAAGTTCATACCTTAGTTTAAGAAAATTATTTCACCGTTTAAGTAAAAATATAGATAACATGAATCATACAAGTCAAGCTATCTACTAACTCAAGCATTATAAATTCAAAAATTGCATAACTCAAGTCATGATGTAAGGAAAGCACTCCATGTTTTGTTTCTCTTAAAACTTTTTCAATAACTTAGAGAATTGATAGCCTCAAGTGTATGGATTTCTCTTCATACACCATATTGGCCCCTTTATAGTCATCACTCATCATTTTTTCAACCTCTTTCTTTCTTCTCTTTTGCTTTTAGGTATTAATAGCCTCAAGGAAATAGATTTCTCTTCATTATTTGTATTAGCCCTTATAATCAAGCAAACACAACACTTATCAAGAATAATCAACTCATTTTTTCCCAATTGTCAACTCACAAAATTTTCCACAATTTTTCCACAATCTTCCTCTCAAAGATCTTTTATTTCCTCATTCCTTATCACAACTCAAAGCTAACCAAAGTTTAAACCAATAATACAAGAGTTAGCCAATAAACTTTCCCTATATTCATCATATTCTCCATGTTCAAACTAGATGAATTAAACAATATTCAAACACCAATGCATAAACAAGATTAATCCAAATTCTCAAGTCTTGAAAAATATCATATCTAATAAAGTAATGTTTTATAAAAAATTCACCAATTGAATGACAAAGCTTATATTCAAGTAAGAAAAAGAATTACAATCTTGCTAAATAATGAAAACCACAAAAAATATTCGCAAAATATTAATTCACACAGAAGGATATAGAAAATATCTTCAATACCTAAATTCTCTCCTACACTTAAATGGGACATTGTCCTTAATGGCAAAAAATACAATAATGAAAGCAAAGCCAAGAAGACTAAAATAAAGAAAGAGGAAGAATGAAGAGAAGAAAATACTTCTATTACACATTAGGTCCAACATGTGTGAATCCACCACAAGGAGTAGCCATTAAAGAAGTTACAAGGGTACCTAATTCACAAGAAACAAAAACAAACAACATAAATATAGAAAAGAAAGAAAAAGCAAAATAAAAGAAAAGACAACGAAAAGCTAGAAAAGTCATTAAAATTCAAAAAGAAAAGAAATAAAAAAATAACAAAAAAGAGAATAAAATAAAAATGCAAGGAGGAAATTAAGAGTCCTCTGACACATCATCATCATCACCAGCATCATCATCCACATCACTATCAACATCTCTAGCACATGATTTGTGGTTGCACTAGTGGATTGTTGGATCAAGGTTGCCAACTTTTGCTCTTGGACATCTTGGCGTCTATAAAGGTCAACCATGGAATCTCTGATGTGTATTTATTTGGGTATAAAAATCATAAAAAAATAAGCACATTCTCAATCAAGTTTAAATTAAAACGTTAACCCCAAATTACACATATGAGCAAGCGTACTTATCATTAACATAACTTAGGGTTCAAACAAGTGTCAATCCTCCAGGAACAAGTATGCATTAATCACTTTTCTTTCATTGTTTAATCGACTCAATAAAGTGAAAAACAAATAAAAGGAAAATAAAATGAAAAGTAAAAGAATATATATACATGTCAAGGATGGAGAATTATGTAACTTAAACTATTATTTTGACAAACATGATCTTAAAGGACTTAATCATTGTCATAATTAACTTTTCTCTTAGCATCATGAAGGATTAAGATAGATTCACTTCTTTTTCAATCTATGAAATCACTACCTTCTAGATAAATCAGAATCACTTGGTCTCGTCTCAACTAATTCATCTAAAAGATGCATTAAACATAATCTTTGGCTAAAGATGCATTAAACATAATCTTTGGCTAAATTCCCTTGGTCTCGGTGAATTTAAAACATGAAATTAACCAATGAATCATTGGTCTCGACAAACATCAATTAACTTTTAATTCCTTGTTCTTAGAAATTAACCCCCTTGGTCTCGGCGAGTTAATAGACAACAAATATGAAATTAATAAATTGAAACCACTATCAACCCCTTTGGTCTCAGCGAGTCAATGGAAAGAACTAACCAATTAATCTCGTAATAAACTTAAGTAATTACATACCAAGAAGAACAATTAATTAATCAAAAGATTAAGTACTCTAAAAATCATGAATACCTAAAACAATGTCAAATTACAATAAAAAATTAAGACATCATTGTTCAAGAAAAATAAAACAAAGTAAAAGAAAGCACTCATAGATAAGCTTCATTCTTCTTCCTTTGAAAACCTTCTTGTACAACCCTCATTGATTTGGAGAATTCCTCTTTTGATTTGAGTGATTTTCTATGATGATCTATGAATTCTCCACTTTTCTCTTGTGTTTTCCATCTATTTATAGGCTTAGGAAGTGTCTAAACTCATTGGTGCAAGGTTCTTGGCCGAGTAGAAGTAGGAAGATACTAAAATTCTGCAGATTACCAAAAACTGCGTAGAAAAATCAAGATTCCATGTTATCCTCAGGGCATAGTCGGTGCCGCCTTGGCTGCTGGAGCTGGTGTCGGTTGTGTTCTGTTTCTTTAATTGTTCGTTGATTTTTTCTTGATTTTAGCACAATATTTTCTAGAGTATAGCCGACACCGGTTTGGTTCTGTTCCGGTCCTGTTTTAGCAATTTTTTGTAGCCTCAAAGTACGTGCCATAGTGTGTGGCCGGCGCCGGTTCTTCTACCTTGGTCGGTACTGTTTATGTTCTGTTTTGTGACGTTTTTGGTTTATTTTACCCATAAAATCTGAAATAATGAACAGAATACCTTTCCAAGGGTAAAATCTCAAATATGAAGGATTATAATTAGTTATTGAACAGAATGTATCACAAAATAGCCTCAAATAACTAAGAAAAATATGACTAATTTAGACCCTATTACATTCCCCCACACTTAGCTCTTTGCTTGTCCTCAAGTAAAGTATTAAAGACAAGTAAGAAAAACACAAGGTTTCATTAATCACTCAATCGATTTTAAAATATTTCTCTAATGCTTTCTTCATTCAAGAACATAAAACACATGCTACTACATCTTTTACAACCAATGCAAGACTTGTGTAAGTGAGTAGTGACTTAGTAGAACTATTGCAATACTTAACAATATTCTCAAACTATTGGAAAGAATTTAGTTCAAAAAGAATTCATAAGCTTACTTTTCATACACTCTCTCTACTAATCCGAGACATATCATGATTCTACTTAGGTCAAGTAGGACTTTCAACCTTGTAATGTAAGGCTAAAGGGCTTGTACTGTAGCTTGTCAAATGAAGGACATAGGAGAATCAATTATCAAAGAAGCTGAGAGTTCACAAGAAAAGGATAAACAAATTATATCAATAACTTCCAATTTTCTCTTGCTCTCCTATCCCAAAATCAATCAAAACCCATAACCTTGTTTAGCAATTACAATTCAACTCCGGCCAATCTTGCATTGTTTTTTTCAATCCTTCCTAACTCATCAATAATTTTTCGTCTCAAGATCGTTTAAATTTTCAGCAATGGTGTCAAAAACTTGACGTGAACTCAACTTTTACAGCTTAATCACCATTCCTCTTGTGATCTTTCTTTTCTTTCTCTTTCAATTTTTCTTCTTTTGTTTCTTTTCTCTCTTCTTTTGTTTTTACTGCTGCTGTTCTTTTCTTTCTCAGTTTCTCTCTTCTTATCTTTTCTAGCAGCTTTTTGTTTTCTTTTTGTTTTCACTTTTTCTTTTTCTTTCTTTCTTTCTTTGCCTTTTCTTCCTTCTTTCCTTTCCCAACTCATACACTATTAATGCATGACTGAAAGTAACAAGTCATGATCTTTTCACAAGCGTTCTCCCTCAATATTCTCCTACATGTACTTTAATCCATCTAGAGCAATCAAAGATTTGGACTATAAGTCAAACTCTCAGAAAGAAGTAATGGACAAAGTATGATAACGGGTTTTAAGAACGAAATTGCAAACTTAGGCTCAAAATAAGCACTAGCGATAACACAAAAATAGGTAGGCTTGAAAAGCTCAAATTTTTCAAAGAAGGCCTATTACCATCATCCCTAAGTTAAATCATAAATGTCTTTCTTATTTCGCCTCGAGATGTATTCAAGTAAGTTCTAGAATGCTCAATGAATTTTAGTGGAAAACAGGTTTAAGAACAATGTAAAGCATTTGATCAAGAACTGCTTAGTCCAAGTGCATGCAAAAAGTCATGCATAAGCCACAAATAATATAGAACCTATGCTCTATAATCCATCCTAAAGACATGCATTAAAAATATAGTTTGAAATCTCAAAGAAAATTAGAAAAAATTTTGAAAATTTTGCTCACAAGAAGGATAAAGTATAAAAGATTGATGCATAGAAGAATATTCAATCAAATCACTCCCCCACACTTAAACGGGACATTGTCCTCAATGGCCAAATAAATAGAACAAAGAATAAATAATTCCATGGGACAAAAAATATAAAGGAGAAGAGATAAGAAAGACAATACTTCTATATTTTGTGCAATGTGTTGTACAAGAGTTGAATTCCTGAAGAAAGAGGAATTGGCAAAGGTCCTAAAAGGAAAAATACAAAAGAAACATCAAAGCATAAAAACTAGAAAAGAAAAATAAAGTAAAATGAAAGGAAGAAAATAGGACAAAAAGAAAAGAAAAGAAAAAAAAAACGAAATCAAGAACTAACTAGGAAAGACATGAAAAGATAAAGGAAAGACAAGAGTGAACAACAAAAGAAAGTGTGGAACAATCAGCTTAATCCTCCTCCTCATCATCATTATCAGTTGGTGCAGAAGGGCCCTTACCACCATGTTGGCCCAGAAAACGCTGCCTCCATTCAGCCTATTGCTGCTCCATAGTAGCTTGCCGTATTGCAATGTCATTGATGGAGCCTTGCAAGCATAAGAGCATCTCCGTCCACTGGGCTAATTATCCTAGCACGGTAGTCTTGAAGTCAGTCCTGGGTTGGGACTGAGAACTACTAGCTCGTGTGCGTGATGGTGGTGGTGGGTGCTCCTCCTCCACAAGTGGTGGGCTAACCTGACCGGGAAACCTGACCTCATGGGGAGTTAACCACTTTTTAAACTCCTGGTTGTACTTATACCCACAACTCATTAATGTTTGTTCCATAACCATATCGTGCTCAGTGGTAGCCTCCATCAATTCTTCCTTAGTACTAACACCAAAGTCTTTCAATATTTTCATGATAACTAGAAGGAAGACGAAGGCTTTGGTAGAGAGACGGTGATGAACCACATCCCTAATGGATTGTATAATCAAGGGTACAAGAGGGATAGGTAGGGTGTTTATCATCCTATGCAAAATGTAGGTGTCAATAAGGTGGGTTTCATTAAATCCACTAGCACGGGGTACAACATTGAATCCAAGTATATAGACTAGAGCTCTAAAGTTGGCAACAAGATCATTGTTCGAATAGAAACTATTGGCTTGCAAGGCATTATGTTTATACAACCCTAGAGTGGCTCTAGTCTCACTGGCATCCCAATTAGAGTCAGAAAGAATTTTTTGATTGTTAATATCTATCCCTTGCCAATAATCATCATCAAACACCTGGAGAAGATTAGCTAAGTGATTTGTGTGATGATAATAGGGATTCCTTTCACTCTCGTCTCAATGTGGGGAAGGTGTTTATTGCCCTTCTCCACCATGTTGGCATAGAATTCTTTGATTAGCATTGGACAATACTTCCCTTTTAGCTGTACTATTGATCCCCATCCTAGCCGTCTAAACATCATTCATAATTTAAGGGTATGGTCTAGGGTAGGTGCGATAACAATAATCTTGTTGGATGCTCTCCTATTATACTATTCCTCACATGATGGATCCCTAAACTTAGTTGGTCTAAGAAACAAGGGATCAATGGATGAAGGGGCTGAGGAAGAGGACGCTCTCGCCCTTTTCGAAGGTTGACCCTGTGCTCTAGACATGTTGTCAAGTGAGTGGTGATGAAAATAGGAGGATAGACAAATGAGCTCAAATACTGGAAAGGGGGTGTAGCTACCCGTTTCAAACATAATCCTCAATTCTCACTCAACCCTCAATCAATTCTCACAACAACAATGCCCAAACTCCTTTAATGTATAGTACACTCTAATCAACAATCCATTTAATCTCCTCCAATCATTTCAACATGACCTGCAAGAATATATATAAAGCTCACTGGAAAGCATAAAGGTGTTGAATATCCCCAATGCATTCAAGTATACATGATCATATGAATGAAGGCAGCATCATGGCATTACGTGAAAAACAATTCAAGTTTCATATGTAGCAATTATTCAACCATCATAAAAAGCCACAATTCTAACCCTAGATATCTGCATGAATTTCCTAATGATCATGTACATAAATCAAATATCCAATAATTATTAACTCCTAATCTATCTAAAGTCATGAAGCTTAAGGAGTAATGCACAATTCAAGAGAACATAAACAACCCCCAATTTTTGTCTAAAATTGTCCCTAAAATTAGAAAAAGTCGTCTACACCATTTTAACCGTAGAAATTGAATAAAAATCATACATTTGTGCTTGTGTATGCATGGGCAAGCAAAAGATGTAAGCTTTTCGCAGAAATCCAAGCTCTTTGCTTGTGGATTGAAGGTGAGTTTGTTGTGCAAAATAAAAAATTTTGGGATTTTTGATCCGTAGGATCAACAAAAGAAAGGTAGATGGATGTTATAGAAGTGATTAGGAGGTGAAAAATCAAAATTTGGGAAGTTGGGGAGGTGAAGCCGGCTCGGGTTAGAGAGGATTTGGGAGGGTGTTGGAGATTTTGAAAGAAGAAGTGGCCAAACTGGCCTATTTCTTGCGCCTTGCCCGACAAGAACCGGTGCCGATCCTAGCCCTAGCCGGCGCTTGCTGCATTCTGTCCGGCCTTCTCAACTTTTTTTTTTTTTAATTGAAGAAAAAGGATGAACACACAATAATGATGAACAATGCACTTCAATTCATGAAAAATAATCAACCAAACTGACAGAAGTAAAAATTGTCTCAATCACAAAATTGAAAGTAGAAATGGCTTCAATGTTTTCCACGGCTTTGATCCCGTGGATTTTCCTCAGTATTTCCTGGCAATGTCCCGGCTTGATGATCCCCCAGTAGTTTGGCCAGTTGACCAATTTGGTTTTCTAAGTTGTACATGGAGGCCTCTAAGTTGCTTGTTGTAACATCGACCCCTTGGAACTTAGCCTCCATTGTACTTACCAATTGGCCAATAAATTCCTCCAATAGTAGCTTTGAAGGTGTTGCATTGTTGTTCATGGGGGGTTAGTTCCTTTGATTGCCTCCAAAATTGAAAGAACCCTGCCTAGGTTGGTTTCCATTACTCCACGAGAAATTAGGATGATTTCTCCAACCAAGATTATAAGTAGAGCTATAAGGATTGTTACCTGGACGGACATTACCTGCAAAGGCCACTTGCTCCGTGGTTTCTTGGAGTGAACCTATATTTTGGCATTCATGATTTGGGTGCCCCTCTCCACAGAAAGCACAACTTACGTTTAATACTTGGCCTTGAGGCATCACCATTTGTTCTATCTTCTGAGTCAAGGCGTCCACCTTAGCTTCTAATGCTGCCACAACATTCACTTTGTGCACTTCTTGCATGCGAGCTTTAGACCTCGTACTCCCCCAAAAATAGTTATTAGAAGCCAAGTTCTTAATAAGATCAAATATCTGTTCCGGGGTTTTATGGTTGATGGAACCCCCTGCAGAAGAGTCCACCACTTGGCGTGTTGCGAACATGAGGCCATTCAAAAAGATGAGCATTTGCATTCCTAACTCAAATCCGTGATGTGGGCATTTTCTTAGCATCTCCTTGAATCTCTTCTAACTTTCATACAAGGGTTCAGAATCTAATTGTTGGAAGGCAAAGATTTCATTTCTAAGTTTGGCTGTCCTAACTGGAGGGAAATATTAGGCCATAAAATTTTCAGCTAGGGCATTCCAAGTAGTGATGGAACCTGTAGGTAAAGACTTTAACCATGATTTAGCTCCATCTCTAAAGGAAAAAGGGAAAAGTCCTAACTTTATGGCATCCTCAAAAATACCATTCATCTTAAAAGTATTACAAATCTCAAGGAAACTGACTAAATGGGCATTGAGATCTTCTTCAGGCAGCCCATTAAATTGAACCATATTTTGAACCATCTGGATAATATTGGGCTTTATTTCAAAATTATTTGCATCCACCCTAGGCCTAGTGATACTTGAGCTTGTGCCCGAGATTGCAGGTTTCACAAAGTCATCCGTAACCCTTCTATGATTCCCAGCATTGTTATTTTGAGCACCATCCATGCCACCGATCAAGTTCCTTTGGATTGTCCGGCAGATCTTTGATAATGTCCTTTCGATTTTAGAGTCAAAATTGACTATCTCACCTTTAGATTTCCGGGTCATGTACCAAGGATAACACCTAAAAAAAAACAAGGAGCGAGTTAGATAACAGAATTCATGATTACAACAAAATACCAAGTTAGTCAAAGTTAGAAAATTAGCTTACAAAGATATACAAAGATACACAAGATACAAAAGATAGCACCTTTTTGCGAAAAGAATAATTGTACATATTTACATATTTACCTATTTACATGGTTAAATAAACAAAATCCAAGCTTTCATGATATTATTCCCCGGTAACGGCGCAAAAAACTTGATGCGTATTTATTTGGGTATAAAAATCATATAAAAAATAAGCACATTTCCAATCAAGTTTAAATTAAAACGTTAATCCCAAATTACAAATATGAGCAAGCATACTCATCATTAACATAGCATAGGGTTCAAACGAGTGTCGATCCTCCAGGAACAAGTATGCATTAATCACTTTTTCTTCATTGTTTAACCGACTCAATAAAGTAAAAAACAAATAAAAAGGAAAATAAAATGAAAAGTAAAAGAAAATAAAAGAATATATATACATGTCAAGGATGGAGAATTATGTAACTCAAACCATTATTTTGACAAACATGATCTTAAAGGACTTAATCATTATCATAATAAACTATTCTCTTAGCATCATGAAAGATTAAGATAGATTCACTTCTTTTTCAATCCATGAAATCACTACCTTCTAGATAAATCAGAATCACTTAGTCCCGTCTCAACTAATTTATCTGAAAGATGCATTAAACACAATCCTTGACTAAATTCCCTTGGTCTCGGCGAATTTAAAACATAAAATTAACCAATGAATCATTGGTCTCGGCAAACATCAATTAATTTTTAATTACCAGTTTGATAGGGGCTAAATTAGTCATGTTTTTCCTAATTATTTGAGGTTCTTTTGTGATATATTTTATTCAATAACTAATCATATTCTTTCATATTTGAGATTTTACCATTGGAAGGGTGTTTTGTTCATTGTTTTAGATTTTTAGGGTAAAATGAAACGAAAACATCGCAGAACAAAGGAAAGGCGGCGCCGGCTAGGGCTCTAGAATCGGTGCCGGCCATGAATTGTTGATACGAACTTCAAAGCGATGGAAAAATTGCAAAACAGAGCAGAACAGAGGGGAATTAGCACCGGCTCCAAGAGTTAAGGTGGCGCCAGCTACATTCTAGTCTTCATTGTGCAAAATTCAGAGAAAAATCGGCGAATGAGTAGGGAAGTAGAGCACAACCGACACCAGCTCCGAGAGCCAAGGCGGCGCCGGCTGTGCCCTGAAGATAAGGAGGTGCTTGTTTTTTTCTACGCAATTTTTGGTAATCTGTGGAGTTTTAGTATCTTCCAATTTCTACTCGGCCAAGAACTCTGTACCTACAAGTTTAGGCACTTCCTAAGCCTATAAATAGATGGAAAACACAAGGGAAAAGGGAGAGAATTCATTGATCATCATAGAAAATTACCCAAATCAAAGGAGGAATTCTTCAATTCAAGGAGAGTTGTACAAGAAGGTCTTCAAAGGAAGAAGAATGAGGCTTGCTATGAGTGCTTTCTTTTACTTTATTTTCTTTTTATTGAACAATGATATGTTAATTGTTTTATTGTAATTCGACATTGTTTTAGATATTCGTGATTTTTAGAGTTATTTGATCTTTTGATTAATTGGTTGTTCTTCTTGGTATTTAATTACTTGGGCGTATTACGAGATTAATTGGTTGTTTCTTTTCATTAACTTGCTAGACTAAAGAGGTTGATGGTGGTTGCAATTGATTAATTTCATATTTATTGGCTGTTAACTTGCTACACCAAAGAGGTTAATTGCTGAGGATTGAGTAATTAAAGGTTAATTGATGTTTGCTAGACCAAGGATTCATTGATTAATTTCATGTTTTAAATTTGCCAGACCAAGGAAATTTAATCAAGGATTGTGTTTAATGCATCTTTTGGATGAATTAGTTTAGACATACCAAGTGATGCTAATTTACCTTTATCCTTCATGGCGCCAAGAGAATGATTAGTTATGATAATGGTTAGGTACTTTAAGATCATATTTGTCTAAACAATGGTTTGAGTTATATACTTCTCCATCATTGACATGTATATACTTTTATTTTTATTTTATTTTATTTTTCTTTTTATTTATTTTCGCTTTATCGAGTCGGTTAAATAATGAAAGAAAGGTGATTAATGTCTACTTGTTTTTGGAGGATCGACACTCGTTTGAACCCTATGCTCGGTTAACGATGAGTACGCTTGCTCATATGTGTGATTTGGGTTGAACGTTTTAATTTAAACTTGATTGAGAATGTGCTTAGTTTTTGTATGATTTTTACACCCAAGTCCGGACACATCAAGTTTTTGGCACCGTTGCCGAGGATTAGGATATTTTTCTGTTTCATCATGGAGGTATTTTTGAAAAACTTGATTTAACATCAAGTTTTTGGCGCCGTTGTCGGGGAACAATAGCATGAAAACTTGGATTTTGTTGATTTAACCATGTAAATATGTAAATAGATAAATATGTAAATAAGTAAATATATAAATATGTACAATTGTTCTTCTTGCAAAACGGTGTCATCTTTTGTTGTGTGTATAATTGTATTTTAATTTCACTATATATTGTAAATATGTAAATAGGTAGATACATGTTCATAATAACTAACTTATCTTTGTATGTTTGTATAAATTGTATATTTAGTTATTTAATTTTACTAACCCAATGTTAATGTGGAATATGTGTAATAATGATATTTTTAATTTGTTGATTTTTAAATCTATAATTTTAAGTCAATACTAACTCTTTTTATTTTCAAGTTTGGATTCAAGCTAACGCGATATTGGAGACGAACTATTTTATTTTCTTAGTTGTTTCTTTATTTACAATTTTTACTTTTAGTTTAATTTAGGAATTCTTATTTTAAATGTATTGTGGTCATGCATTCAATTAGGATAGTTTATAAAAAAAATTAAAAATGAAGCTCGGACAAAATGTAACTGGCGCCGGCTTGGGCCCGGAACCGGCGCTGGCTCCATTCTAGAAGGCTATTAAAAAAAAAAAATTTATTTGTCATTTGTTCCCTTACCCTATTTCTTTTCTTCCTAAATTTTTCTTATTTTGTCTTTTCTTCTTGTTTTATTTTTTCTTTGATTTTCTTATTTATTTGTCTTGTTCTTCTATTTTTCATTCTTCTTTTATTTCTTTCTCCCTATTCCCCTGGAATGATCCTTTTTCGTCTTCTTCTTCCCATTACGTTTCTTCTTCTAATTATCTCCCATGGATTAAATTTTTTTAAAACTTATACGTTGGGGGAGAAATTCTCTTCATGTTAAGCTAGATTTAATCCTCTAAACTTTCTTGACATTGTGGATATGTGTTTTTAAGGAAAAATTTATTAAACATGGACCTATATTTGTTGAGTTTATTTGATAATAGAAGAATGCATATAATGAATTTTAAGTCTTGTGATTGCTTCTAAGCATTGGCTATGTATTTTTCTGGAAATTTTGCATCTATGGAGACCTTGGACAATTGAGCATCCTTGTGCTACTTTGTTTATTGATTGAAGATTGGTTGACATTATACTTGTGCTATTTACGTTGGATATTATTCTTATTCTTCTTGAGTATAAAAAATCTGGAAAGGTCTTCACTAGAAAGAGAACCAATTGCAAAGTGGATTTGGATGAGACGAAGAGGATATTGTGAGCCCTTTGGAGGTTATGGTGGTGCTATTGGATAATTTGGAAATAAGGAGGACTCTACTTCGAGGGGGACGTAAAGGCTTTGACTTTATATTTTTATTTTCCCTTGATTTGTATTTTTGTTTTAATTACTCTTTGTGCTTTTACTTGTGTGGTCATCTTTCTATTTGTAGGTTGATTTCGCTAGAACAATTCTTCCAATTTCTTGAATAATGAATTTCTCATATCTTGGAGCTACTCTACACTTGGGGAATATTGCTTAAACTTTCTACCCCTTTTTAATTTTGGTCCATTTGGAGATGCTTTATTGTGTTTATTTTTAGCCCATGAGGACATGGTCCAGTTTAAGTGTGGGGGAGTAGTTTGGTGCTATTCTTGGTCTAAGTTTTTATCAATTATCTTGATTTTTTCTTGTTGTTAAGTTACTTTGGAATTTGACTTTTCATGGAGCTAATCTGCCTTGGGGAGTATTATTTTCTTTTCCCTCTTTACATTCTTGTTCCCTTGGTTATGCTTTAGTGTGCTATTTTAGGCCATTGAGGACAATGTCCAGTTTTAGTATGGGGGAGTGATTTGATTGACAAATCTTTTATGTATATACTTTAGCCTTCTTGGGAGCAAATTTTGAGCGAAAATTTTTTATATCATTAATTGTTCTGATTTTCTTTGAGATTTCAAGCTATATTTTTAGTGCATGTCTTTATGATGGATTATAGAGCATATGTTCTAGATCATTTTTGGCTTATGCATGACTTTTTACACTTACTTGGACGAAGTAGTTCTTGATCAAATGCTTTACATTGTTCTTAATCCCGTTTTTCCACTAAACTTCATAGAGCATTCTAGAACTTACTTGAATATCTCTAGAGGCGAAATAAGAAAGACAGTCACGATTTAACTTAGGGATGAGGGTAATAGGCCTACTTTGGATAGTTTGAGCTTTTCAAGCCTACCTATTGTCATATTATCCTTAGTGCCTATTTTGAGCCTAAATTGTTGATTTCTTTCATTAAAACCCGTCACAATATTTTGTCCGTTGCTTGTTTATGAGAGTTTGAATAATTTTCCCAATCTTTATGCTCTTGATGGATAAAAGTATGTGCAAGAAAATGTTGAGGAAGAATGTTGGGATAAAGATCATGACATGTTACTTTCAGTCATGGATCAATACTGAGTTGAGCTGGAAAAAGGAAAGAGGAAAGGGAAGAAATAAAGAGAAGAAAAAGAAAAGAGAGATTGAAAACAAGAAAAGAAAAGAAGAATAGCAGTAAGAGTGAAAAGAATAAAAATTGAGTTGAAAAAGAAAAAGAGAAGAAAACAAAAAGCTGCTAGAAAGAATGAAAAAGAGAGAAGAAGTGAGAAAAAGCAAAAATAGCAGCAGTGATGAAAAAGAAGAGTTGAGAAAGAAAAAGAAAGAGAAATGCAGGATTTGCTTGAGTGGAGTTGTAAACATGGTTATGGTTTGATTGATTTTTGGAATAGGAGAGCAAGAAGAGTTGTAAATTATTGATTCATTTTGTATATCCTTTTCTTGCGAACTCTCAGTTTTTTTTTTATATTTGATTCTCCTATATTCTTCGTTTGATAAGCTATATTACAAGCCTTTAGCCTTACATTACAAGCTTAAAAGTCCTACTTGATCTAAGTAGAATCATGATGTGTCTCGGATTAGTGGAGAGAGTGTATGAAGAGTAAGCCTATGGAAAGCATATTCTTTTTAAACTAAATTCTTTCCATTGGTTTGAGAATATTGTGAAGTATTGAGATGGTTCTACTGAGTCATTTATCACTTACACAAGTCTTGCATTGATTATGAAAGTTGTAGTATCATGTGTTTTATGTTCTTGAATGAAGAAAACATTAGAGATATTATTTGGAAATGATTGATTGATTGATTTAACCTTGTGTTTTCCTACTTGTTCTTGATATTTTGCATGAGGACAAGCAAAGAACTAAGTATGGGGGAATTGATAGGGGCTAAATTAGTCATGTTTTTCCTAGTTATTTGAGGTTCTTTTATGATACATTTTGTTCAATAACTAGTCATATTCTTTCATATTGAGATTTTACCCTTGGAAAGGTGTTTTATTCATTATTTCAGATTTTTAGGGTAAAACGAAACGAAAACGTCGTAGAACAAAGGAAAGGCAGCACTGGCTAGGGCTCTAGAACTAGCGCCGGCCATGCACTATTGACACGAACTTCGAAGTGATAGAAAAATTGCAAAACAAAGCAGAATAAAGGGAAACTGGCACCGGCTCCAAGAGTCAAGGCAACGCCGGCTGCATTCTGGTCTTCATTGTGCAAAATTCGGAGAAAAATCGGTGAACGAGAGGAAAAGTAGAACACAACCGGCACCGGCACCAAGAGCCAAGGCGACGCCGGCTGTGCCCTAAAGATAAGGCGGTGCTTGATTTTTTCTACGTAGTTTTTGGTAATCTGTGGAGTTTTAGTATCTTCCAACTTCTACTCGGCCAAGAACTCTGTACCTACGAGTTTAGGCACTTCCTAAGCCTATAAATAGATGGAAAACATAAGGGAAAAGGGAGAGAATTCATTGATCATCATAGAAAATTACCCAAATCAAAGGAGGAATTCTTCAATTCAAGAAGGGTTGTACAAGAAGGTCTTCAAAGGAAGAAGAAGGAGGCTTGCTATGAGTGCTTTTTTTTTACTTTGTTTTCTTTTTCTTGAACAATGATATGTTAATTGTTTTATTGTAATTCGACATTGTTTTAGATATTCATGATTTTTAGAGTTATTTGATCTTTTGATTAATTGGTTGTTCTTCTTGGTATTTAATTACTTGGGCGTATTACGAAATTAATTGGTTGTTTCTTTTCATTAACTTGCTAGACCAAAGAGGTTGATGGTGGTTGCAATTGGTTAATTTTATATTTATTGGTTGTTAACTTGCTAGACCAAAGAGGTTAATTGATGTTTGCCAGACTAAGGATTCATTGATTAATTTCATGTTTTAAATTTGCCAGACCAAGGAAATTTAATCAAGGATTGTGTTTAATGCATCTTTTGGATGAATTACTTTAGACAGACCAAGGGAAAAAGGAGAGAATTCATTGATCATCATAGAAAATTACTCAAATCAAATGAGGAATTCTTCAATTTAATGAGGGTTGTACAAGAAGGTCTTCAAAGGAAGAAGAATGAAGCTTGTCTATGAGTGCTTTCTTGTACTTTGTTTTCTTTTTCTTGAACAATGATATGTTAATTGTTTTATTGTAATTCGACATTGTTTTAGATATTCATGATTTTTAGAGTTATTTGATCTTTTGATTAATTGGTTGTTCTTCTTGGTATTTAATTACTTGGGCGTATTACGAGATTAATTGGTTGTTTCTTTTCATTAACTTGCTAGACTAAAGAGGTTGATGGTGGTTGCAATTGATTAATTTCATATTTATTGGCTGTTAACTTGCTACACTAAAGAGGTTACTTGCTGAGGATTATGTAATTAAAGGTTAATTGATGTTTGCCAGACCAAGGATTCATTGATTAATTTTATATTTTAAATTTGCCAGACCAAGGAAATTTAATCAAGGATTGTGTTTAATGTATCTTTTGGATAAATTGGTTGAGATAGACCAAGTGATGCTAATTTATCTAGAAGATAGTAATTAGTTGAGACAGACCAAGTGATGCTAATTTACCTCTATCCTTCATGGTGCCAAGAGAATGATTAGTTATGATAATGGTTAGGTACTTTAAGATCATATTTTTCTAAACAATGGTTTGAGTTACATACTTTTCCATCCTTGACATGTATATACTTTTATTTTTATTTTTATTTTTATTTTTATTTATTTTCGCTTTATCGAGTCGATTAAACAATGAACGAAAGGTGATCAATATCTACTTGTTCCTGGAGGATCGACACTCGTTTGAACCCTATGCTTGGTTAATGATGAGTACGCTTGCTCATATGTGTGGTTTGAGTTGAACGTTTTAATTTATACTTGATTAGGAATGTGCTTAGTTTTTGTATGATTTTTACACCCAAGTCCAGACACATCACAATTATTAGAAATTAACCCGCTTGGTCTCGGCGAGTTAATAGACAACAAATATGAAATTAATAAATTGAAACTACCATCAACCCCTTTGGTCTCAGTGAGTTAATGGAAAGAACCAACCAATTAATCTCGTAATAAGCTCAAGTAATTAAATACCAAGAAGAATAATCAATTAATCAAAATATCAAGTACTCTAAAAATCATGAAAACTTAAAATAATGTCAAATTACAATAAAACAATTAAAATATCATTGTTCAAGAAAGAGAAAACAAAGTAAAAGAAAACACTCATAGACAAGCCTCCTTCTTCTTCCTTTGAAAACTTTCCTGTACAACCCTCCTTGAATTGAAGAATTCCTCCTTAGATTTGAGTAATTTTCTATGATGATCAATGAATTCTCTCCCTTTTCCTTTATGTTTTCCATCTATTTATAGGCTTAGGAAGTGCCTAAACTCGCAGGTATAGAGTTTTTGGCTGAGTAGAAGTTGGAAGATACTAAAACTCCACAGATTTCCAAAAACTACGTAGAAAAAATCAAGCATCGCCTTATCTTCAGGGCACAGCCAGCGTTGCCTTGGCTCTCGGAGCCGTTGCCGGTTGTGTTCTATTTTTTCAATCATTTGCCAATTTTTTCTTGATTTCAGCACAATATTGTCCAGAGTACAGCTGGTGCTGCCTTGGCTGCTAGAGCTAGCGCCGGTTTGGTTCTGTTTCGGTCCTGTTTCAATTATTTTTTATAGCCTCAAAGTGCGTGCCACAGTGTGTGGTCGGCGCCGGTTCCTCTGCCCTTGCCGGCGTCGCTTATATTCTGTTTTGTGACGTTTTTGGTTTGTTTTACCCCTAAAATTTGAAATATTATACAAAATACCTTTCTAAGGGTAAAATCTCAAATATGAAGGAATATGATTAATTATTGAATAGAATGTATACCAAAATAGCCTCAAATAACTAAGAAAAATATGACTAATTTAGGCCCTATCAATCTCGTAGTTGGAGAAGGATGGTCATTTCGGCCTCCACTCATGCTTTAAACTTAGCATTAGAATGAGAGCCAGTAGCAAGGGTGTGAGGTCAGGTTTGCTGCTACTGCTCCTCCTCCTCAACAGGGGGTAGCTATTCTATCCCTAGGTGCTGGACTAAAAAAGGCTTCTTCCATCACCTTGCATGCTTATTATAACGATAGCCACACTGCACTAAAGTATGCTCGATCACAAAGTCTCGGTTAGCGGTGGGCTCACTAAGCTTTCCATCTAGATGCACCCTAAAATCCTGTAAAATATGCATGATAACCAAGGAAAATTTAAGGGCTTTGGTTGTGATGTTAGAGTAGACAACCTCTCTCATGGACTGAATGATAATTGGGGCAAGAAGAATAGGCTCACCCTTCATCATCTTATCCAGAATATAAAGATCTAGAACCCTAGATTCATTGAAGCCACTAGCTTTAGGGTAAACATTGAAAGAGAAAATATATACTAGGGCACGCAATTAAGCCTCAAGGTCATCATTGGAGAAGTAGCAATTTTGAACTATTTACCCCTTCCTCCACATGTGCAAACGAGTCCTTACAGCATTAACATCCCAAGTAGGCTCAGAGATAATCTTTTAGTTGTTATGGTCTACAGCTATCCATGGACCTTCATCAGGGATACCCAAAATCCTAGATAACCTAGCCTTATCAAACTCAATTGGTACCCCTTTCACTATAGTAGAGATGACTTGGATGTTGCTTTTCTTTTTATCCTGCATATTGGCATAGAACTCCCTTACTCTCACAGGACAATAAGCACCTCCAAGTCTAATGATGGGCTCCCACCCTAGGTGCCTAAACATAGTAGAAAGCTCTAAAGAATTATCCAAGAAAGTCCTATACATTTTTTCTACTATGATTTTATTGTGGTAGTGCCTATCATACCAGATTTAACACATAAGGTTAAAGAATTCGATAGGCTGGGTAGGTAGAAGCTTAAAGGATGGTGTAGAAGAAGATGAAGCTCTAGCTCTCATAGCTCCAGGCGCCAATCCCTTAGGTCTCCTAGATATGATGTATATGTGATGATAGACAAAGGTAGTATAAAAGAAAATAGTACACCCCCAAGATCACTCCTCACAATACAAAACACAACCCTCAACTACTTCACAATCATAACACTATTACATACACCCATCACCTCAACACAAAACACCCAAAGTAGCCAATACACAACAAAACTTCCTTCAATATTACCTACAAGAAATATAGCCATTGTCCAAACCCAAACACAAGATCAATATTCATGATAAAATCACAATGCTCAATCGCTACCAATTGACAATGTAAAGCTTCTAATCACAATGTTCACTTAGCAAAGCCATGCATGTTATAATGTAAAGCTCATAATCCTAATGCTAAGTTAAACACGAACAATTACATAAATAAGAGTAATTCTAATTGAGAGAAGAGGTAGAGAGAGAAGCTCTCAACTCCTTTGAGTCCTCTTCCCAATTCTTGCTACCAATGGATGATTTTCAAGCTCAAGAGGAATCCCATGTTTGCTATCCTAATTAGTACAAATACTTATTATTTATTTCTTACTGGATTGGAAATTGTGTTTTTTTTTTGTTGTTCTGCTTGACGTTCATGTCTGAATACACTAGTTTTTCCTTCGCTACTGTTCTATCCGAATAGAAATGTCGGATATTGAGGGGCAAAAACTAAGATGTATCCAGAAGTGATTACTACGTTTCAAATTTATTTCTTGTGTTTGTGGACCTAATCAGTTGTCTGCCATTAATGCTTGTTTCATCCACGCTTTTGAGTGCTCTGGCATTTATAACATAGCTCCTGACAACCACCGATCATCTGTTGGCCGCTGTTAGTTAATGAACTTGGTGTGAGTAGGGTATGAGACTGGGGACAACTGAGCATATAATTCAGATTATAGTGGACTTGGTGTGAGTGGGGTATCAAGTGCCTGCTATTTGGCTCTACTCATAGTTGTTAGGTTTTGTTCTTTGTTGTTCATTTGGTTTCTGGGTTCATTTGCATTCCTCGACTTCTTTGATCCATACCAACCATATCTGTTATTTGAAACTTATTATTGAACCATAGAATACCTGAGACCAGCATAGACAGGTAGGAATCACACTGACTTAATTTTTGAATTTCAAATTTACTGTCGATTACCCACATGCACTAACCGGAGTTAACTTCCCAAGCCTAACTACTACAAAAGACCAGCCCTCTTCCCGAGTCTCTACCCAGATACAGTAACCTAACTTGAGCAGTCCAGTCATATTGGACCTCTAACCCACTATATTCTGGGCCAACTATTATAGCTCAGACCATAAGTAAAAAGTCTACGCAGCGGGGGGCTTCACCCAACCTCCCTTGGGCTTCAACCTCAAATAGCCCAATTCGGACCTAGGCAAATTCACCTTCCCAGCCCACCTGCCCACTACCCTTTGACCCCAGTCTTTCCTTAACATCTAGGCCGGTTGGACACCATTCCTCTCCCCAAACACATGCTCTATGCCCGGGTTGACACGGGGGTGGAAGCCATCAGATGTCTTGCCTGATATTCCAAGATCCTTAGACTCATTTGGCTCCTTCATACCAGAGACCATCCCACCGCTTCAGGTGAATTCTGCTGAACCCACTAATACAAACACAACGGTCCCGAAATGAACCTGGGCAAATATAGTTAAAGGAAACTGTGGTCAGAGTAATGGAATGAGACTGCACCATATTCCCTGAATAGGAGAATTCATTGACATTGATAAAATAGACTTCAAAGATGTGGAGCTCAAATTGGGATATTGCCTAATAGGAATGTTTGCGGGGCATTTTTTAGGGACTGACGCAGTCAATGACTTAACTAAGTAGTGGGTAGTCCCTGCTAAGGTTTACCTGCATGCTTTGGACTGGCTAATATTCTAGTTCAACACAAATGAGGATAGACATGTGGTTCTTCGTAGGGGACTGTATGTTTTGTTTGGCCAACCGTTGATGCTAAAAACTGTGCTTAGAGAATTCAACTTCTTTTTAGATGGCATCAGCTTAATGCCACTACAGGTGACATTCCCTGCACTGCCGTTGGGTTGCTAGAACCGCTTGGCGCTTAGCAAAATTGCCTCTGGAGTAGGGATGCCACTAATGAAAGATATGCTCACAGCACAACTTTAAAGGCTTTCCTATGCTCGAGTGCTGGTAGAGGTTGATGTCTCAAAGCTATTGGTAAAGGCAGTGCCAATCAGGCTACCATCTGGGAAAGTTAAATACCAGCCTGTGCACTATGAGTTTGAACCATCTTTCTGTAAGAGTTGCTGTAAGTTTGGCCATGGCATGGATATATGTATGGGTGACAAGATGAAAAATTAGGAAATTATGCTACCTACTAAGGATGCTACTAAGAATAAACAAGCACAATCTAGGTCTCAGTCAAGGCTTATGTTGGCTCCTGCTAGACCTAGGGGATGCCCACAGAGCCCCCAGAAATCACCCAAACGAGACGTAGCCAAAGGCAAGGCTCCGGCTAATGACATGAGGCAAGCACCCCACTCCCTATAATAACCCTGGCACAATTGCAGTGGACCTTGGAACTGGGCCCTTAATTTTCCAGACCACTAAGCCTACATCTAAAACTATCGAACCAGTGAAACAGGGCACAATGACTGCAACACATACACAACCAAATCAAACTACCCGAAGGGTAAGTAGGGACCGATCAAGGGGAAGGAGAAGGGGACAATACCGGACTTTCTCTCAATCCCAACTGGGGGTGCATTTTCAAGAAAGGACTGATCTACCAAATATTGGTAGAGAAGCAAATGTGGAGGAACTACCACAGGTGATGGTTAAAGTTGGAAGGGCAACTATGCAGGCTTTTAGGTTTATTTGCACGATATGGAGGAAGTACACGGAATGTAATCTCAACTTGGTTAGTGCCTACAAGGTATTAATTGTCCTCAATGAGAGTTGTATGTTGGAACATAAGAGGGTTCATTAAAATCCTCAAGGAACACGGTGTTCGGGATTTTATTTCAAAGCACAGTGTGGATGTTTTTGGTCTGTTGGAAATAAAACTCACTGAAGATAGATTGGAGAACTTCTTAAGGCAACAACTCCCCAGTTGGTCCACGAAAAATAATTTTGCTGATTTGGATGGGGGTTGGGGTGGCCATTCTATGAAATGGGTAGCGATTGATGTGCAAATATGGCATAGCACGCCACAGGCTATCTCGTGCCGCATCACATGCAGGGTAACTTATGTTACCTTTTATTTCACCTTTGTTTATACATAGAATACTATCGTAGGACGGAAACCATTATGGAGAACCTTGAAACAACTGTCCACTTAACTATCCGAGCCATGGATCCTTATGGGAGATTTTAACACTTACTTATCTGGGGATGAAAAACTAAGTAGGATCGCACCTTTCGCCTATGAGCTAAATGACTTCTCCACATTGTGTGCTGAGATGAGCTTGACAAACCTTCTATCTGTTGGTATGCGGTTCACCTGGGCAAACTCAAGGGTCTGGTCCAGACTGGATTAGAGTCATAGGGAATGCGGCTTGGTTCCAGGGCCAAGACCAGGCATCTGTGGAGTTTTTCCCAATTGGCTGCCTATCAGATCACAGCCCCAGCCTATAGGTGCATATGGCATATCAGATGGCTGGGGCTTAGCCATTTAGATTCCTTAACATTTGGGCTAACCATAATTTGTTCTTAGACTTGGTTAATGGGGTGTGGGAACAAAGCTATGATGGATTTCACCAGTTTAGACTCTGTCAAAGGTTAAAAGCACTTAAACAGGACCTCCGTGGATTAAATAGAAAGGAATTCTCTCATCTCCTGAATCGAGTTGAACAGGTAAACCAGGCGGTACATAATACCGAAGAGGAACTATACTAGCCAACCCCTTAGACCCCGCCTTGATTACCCGGTACAAGGAATGTAAATTGGATGTATGGAGACTAGCAGAGCCAGAAATGAAGTTTTGTAAGCAATTGGAAAAGGGGAAATATGTGGCCCAGGTGGATAAAAATACTAGATACTTCCATCAGATAGTGAATAGGAACAGAAAACGGAACTTTATTGCATCTATCCTCAAACACGATGGAATAATGACACATAGCCTAAGGGCATTGGCTGCAGAATTTATGGAGTATTACCACAACCTGCTTGGGACAAGGGTGGACTGTGAGAAGTTCAATGGGAACTATGTAATGGCCGGACCATTGGTCCCGCATGAGCACAAGGAAGAATTAGTTAGGGAGGTATCAGATTGGGATATTAAAATGGTATTTTAGGATATTGGAGACTACAAGGCCCTGGGGCCGGATGGGTACTTTGCCTATTTCTTCAAGAAAGCCTAGGACACGATTGATCAAAGTGTTTGTGCGACGGTTCGGGAGTTCTTTCAGTTAGGCAAGTTACTCAAGCAACTCAACCATTCGATTATAACATTGATCCTAAAATCTGATCATATGGAGAGGGTGGGGGACTATAGATCGATATCATGCTGCAATGTGGTTTACAAGATTATCTCCAAAATTCTGGTAGACAAGCTGAAAATTGTTCTCCCTACTTTGGTCGATCCTTTCAGTCTGCCTTCATGAAGAACCAACTAATGGCTGACAACATCTTCTTGGTCCAGGAACTAATGTGGGCCTATAGCAGGAAATGTGTATCACCACGGTGCACGATCAAAGTGGATTTAAGAAAAGCTTATGATTCGGTTAACTAGGACTTTTTGCTGGATTTGATGGATGAACTGGGATTCCCAAAAGATTTATGGGCTGGATGTCACAGTGCGTTACAACAACCTTATTCTTTGTAGCTATCAATTAGATGGTACAAGGTTTCTTTAGAGGAGAAAATGGGCTTCGACAGGGGGTCCCCATATCTCTCTTGCTATTTGTAATATGCTTAGAATACTTTTCACGGGTCGTTAAGGTTCGCACACTAGGGACAGGTTTTAACTACCACCCCAAGTATGACTACTTGAGGATAACGCACCTGGCATTCACTGACAACCTAATGTTATTTGCTAGAAGGGATAGCACATCAGTATTCATCTTGCTAGGCTGCTTAGAGGAACTCAAACGATGCTCTGGATTGGAAACCAACAAGGACAAGTCTAATCTCTACCTATTTAGGTTGGGGTAAACTGACTAGGAGACTATGCTGGTTGAGATGGGCATTCTACTGGGAAGCTTTCCCTTCTGCTACCTTGGTATACTAATAATGATTGATAGAATAAGGGCTTCTTACCATAGACCACTGTTGGACAGAATTGGGTCCTATATTGGTAGATGGAATGCACGGTCCTTATCATATGCAGGGTGCTTACAATTGGTCTAAGCTATCCTGCAAGGTATGGATTGCTTTTGGCTATCCATCCTTCCGATACTAGCAACGGTTATCGACCAGTTGGACAGAATGGCCAAGGATTTCCTATGGGATTCGAAGCAAGCACGAGTGGCCTGGAGGGATGTCTGCTTATCAAAAGTTGAAGGCGGGCTCGGCTTGAGAAATTTGCAAACATGGAATGGGGCACTACTGGCTAAAATTCTTTGGGACATTCAAGCAGAGAAGTAGTCACTATAGGTCAAGTGGCTTGACCACTACTATATGGACGGCTAGTCGGTCTGGGAGATGTCTCATCATAGGGACCATTCTCCCTTGTTCAGAAGGCTACTAATGATCTGGGATTCCATTCTGGAGAAGGAACGAGATACGGACAAAGTAGCAACAGCGCTACTGTAGTCCTGGGCAATGGGGAACACGACGTTCACCATACAGGCATATAATTATCTTAAGTTATAAAAAACGAAAGTATATTAGGTAAATAGAATCTGGAAACAGGGACTCACGCCAAAGCACTTATTCATGGTTTGGTTGTGTGCTAAGGGGCTATTGAAAACTAAATATGCACTGCCATTCCAGCTAGATGATATGTCATGCGTCCTATGCCAGGCATAACTGGAGACGACCAACACCTATTCTTCAATTGTGTGCTGTTATCACAGGTTTGGGTGGACATCAAGGCATGGCTCGGCTTGCTATAGGCTATAAATACGACCAGAACCTGTCTAAAATGGTTCAAACAAGCTAACCGTGGGTCTTTGTGGCTCACAAAGGCCAAAGCAACTGCTATGGCTGCCACGTTCTACTACATCTGGATGGCAAGCAATCGGGCACTTTTCCAATGAGCTGCTTGTCAATCGATGGAAACTGCAAAGAGGATAAAAACACATGTGTACACTGTGATTTTTACCCTGTACCCTCATGTTTTGACCTATTTTGAGGATAGAATTTGCCACAACTAGCTAATAGTAGCCTATCTGTTAACTAAAGAACTTATTTGTGCATATCTTTTGATCAATATATATTTACATTTTGATAAAAAAAAAAACATGAACAATTACCAAATATCTTGATAAGCTCAAACTTACATACAAGAAAGACATACTCAATAATTTCCCAAAAAGATTTACCACATGAATAGCATTAATCCAAATTATTGTTAATCATATTCTCATGCAAACTAAGCTCCCAAGCAAGCAAATTTTCCAGGAAATTCATAAAAAAAAAAGAATTTTTTGACCCAATTTAATAGGAAAATACCCAATAATCAATATGAAAATTTAAATCGTAGAAAGTGTAGAAAAATCATACCACAATGTTCTCTAATGTATGGGTAATGATCATATGTAAAAAGATTGAAGAAATTGTGCACCAAATGGAAGGATTAAAAAATGGATTTTGAGAGAAAAGATTGGATTTTTCTTGGCTTTAATCCAAAACTTCAAGAACAAAATGATGATTTTGTGTTTCGAAGGTGTTTGGGAAGTGACCTAGTGGTGTTTTGAAGTTGGTCGTAGCGATAGGTTGAGAGAAAAAATGAGGGAGATAAGAGTGGTTTAAAAAAAAAAGGCCAAGAATGGCCATGCTTGGCTTTTAACTGATCGAGCCTGGCGTTGGGTTCATAGGCTGGGCCCATTCTGCCTTCAGTGTGATTTTAGGTCGTGCGCCAAAGTTCGGGCTCGATGCTAGGTCAGCTTTGGCCATCCAAAAAGCACATTTTTTAAAAAATTAATAAAATCAAACAATAATTAAAACACAAAATCATGAAGATAATTCATTATAAAAATTAGAAAGACAGCAAAATGAATGAAAACACACAAAAATTAAAGAGATGTCCCGAAAAACCAAAGCAATCAAAATCATCGTTTTCCACGGTCTTGGTCACGTGGATTAGTCTTAATATTTCCTAGAAGGGATCCCACTTGATGATCTCCAAGGAGTTTGGCCAGTTGTCCAATTTGATTCTCATGGTTGCGCATAGATGCTTCCAAATTTTTCATGGTAGCATCTACTCCTTGAAATTGTGTCTCCGTACCATTTACCAATTGTTGAACCAATTCTTCCAATGATGGCTTAGGTGGAGGTGCATTGTAAGGCAAGGCAAGTTGAGTCATTTGATTCCCAAAATTATAAGAAGCCTTCCTTGGTTGGTTTTGGTTGTTCTGTGAAAAGTTAAGATGATTCCTCCAACTAGGGTCGTGAGTAGTGCTATAAGGATTATTACCTTGTTGTCCATTGCCTACAAATGCGGCTTGTTCTAGTGGCTTTTGTGATGACCCCATACTATGGCACTGATGATTGGGATGTCCTTCCCCACAAAAATCACAATTAATATTCATTACCTATTCTTGGGAATAAGATATTACCATTTGTTCCATCTTTTGTGTTAGTACCTCCACCTTGGACTCCAAATGTGCCATTGCATCCACCTTGTGCACACAAAAAACACGAGTTTTTGACCGTGAACTACCCCAAGCATAATTGTTTGTCGCTAGATTTTCAATCAAATATGGCCCCTATTCATAGAAGGAGTATATATACATATTCACATATTTAGATATAGACATATAAATATATAAACATGATTAAATCAATAAAATCCAAGTTTTTATGATATTGTTCCCTGACAACGGCGCCAAAAACATAATGTGTAAATTTTGAGTGTATAAAAATCATCAAATTTAAATCCATCCCTTAGTCAAGTTTTAATTAAAACATTAATCCCAAAATATACATATGAGCAAGTATACTCATCACAAGCGTAGTATAGGGAATTAATGAGTATTGATTCTCAAATGAACAAGTACATACTAATTACTTTTTATTCATTGTTTAACCAACCTAAAAAAATAATAAAATAATAAAAAGAAAAATAAAGAAATATGTACAACTCAAGGATGTAGGAATATGCAACTTAGACAATTACCCTAGAATACATGATAATGAATCGTCTGGCAATTATCTTAAGTAATCATCATCATCATCATCATGGCATCATGAAGGAATGTAAAGTAAAATTTAATCATTTCTCAAGTGATGAATTCACTTGTATAGACTCCACTTCTTTCCCAATCCATAAAATCACTATCTTTTGATTAAATTAGCAGATTTTCCAATCAAACCAATATAACTAAAACATGCATTTAGCTCAATTCCTTATAACCATGAAATTAGCTAATGACCCTTTGCTCTAGGTGAAATCAACTGATCTTTGATCACTTTAGTCCTTTAATTTTAACTTCGTTTCCCAAGTCCATTAAGATTTGACAAATACGAAATCAATACAATAAACTTCTAACATCATTTCCCAAGTCAATTAGAAGAAAACACATCAATAACCAATGATAACAAGTAATCAAATACTAAGGATAATAGAAAATTAATCAAGTAACTAAATTAACAAAAAATCATGAATCCTAAAATAATATTAAATCATAATAAAAACATTAAATACATCATTGTTTAAGAACAAGAAAATAAAGGTAAAAGAAAGCACTTATAGACAAGGCTCATTCTTTTCATTTAAAGACTCTCTTGAACAACCCTCCTTGAATGGTGAATCTCCTCATTCTTTGAGTGATTGGAATTTTTGCTCTTGTATTCACTTATTTCTCTTATGTTTTCTCTTGGTTTTTAGGCTTCTTTGATGCCAAGTTCGTTGCTTGAGGAGTCTTGGCTGAGTAGGATTCGAAAAATACCAAAATCTTTGAAAAATTACTAAATTAATGTACAGGATTTTTGCCTTTCCAGAGCGGACCTAGTGCCAGGTCCAATCGATCCACCTGGCACCAGGTGTGTTTTGTTTTTCCTTCTAGACTGCTCTGTTTTCTCTGCTCGGCCAGAGTGGACTTAGCGCCTGGTCCAGTTGCCAGACTGGCGCCAGGTGCATTTTGGAATTTGGTCACTTTTTGCTTGAAACTAACTTAAATTTGCATAAATTTGTCAAAAACACTTTCTACAAGTAAAATGTCAAATAGGAAGGAATATGCCTAGTTATTACAACAAAAGTATCTCAAATTGACCTAAAAAAACGAGGAAAATAGTGATGAATTTAGCCACTAACAACAAGGAAGTTTCTTGACAATTATTTTTATTTTTTGAACAGTTTAGGTATGTTCTATACCCTAAGCAATTAGATTTTTGCGAAGGCATTGATACAGTGGTACACATATCTGTCGTAGATTTGGAATGAAATCATATATGTAATTGAAACATCCTAAGAACCTTTATAACATAGTTTTTTCCTTAATTTCTTCTAGGAATTTGTCTACAAATTCTATAGCTTTACAAATAGGTTTATACATTCCTTGATGAAGTTTATGACCTAAAAAGCGGGTTTGGGTTTGACAAAGTTTAAGTTTCTTAGCACTCACTACCAGCCCATTTTTCATGATAATTTTACGAAAAATAGAAAGATACTTAAAGTGTTGTTCAAGGAATTCACTAAAAATGAGGACATTATCAATATAGACAATAATAAAATGGGTATAAGGTGTAAAAATATTATTCATTAGTTTATGAAATTCACAAGGGGCATTCTTAAGACCAAAAAGCATAACATTTCATTCGTATTGACCAAAATGGACATTAAAAGCTATTTTATATCTATCTTTTTCTTTGATTTGGATTTGCTAAAAGCCTGATTTCATATCAAATTTAATATAGACAACTGCTTTGTAAGTTCATTTTAATAAATCTCTTTTGTTAGGAATTAGGTATCTTATCCATTTTAAAACTTTATTTTAGGGTTTACAGTTAATGACTAATCGAGGAGCACCATGTTATTTTCTTGCATTATTATTAACATAAAAGGCTGAACAAGACCAGGGAGATCTGGATTTACGAATGATACATTTACTTAATAATTTTGAGATTTCGTGTTTATAATATTCAATGAGTTCTTGATTCATTTGAATAGGTCTTGCTTTAGTAGCTATCAAGCATTCATTAAAGTTATCTATGTAGGGCAGATATACGACATGTTTTTTCCTATTCTAAAAGGCAGTAGGTATTTCAGAAATTATGTGGCTGTCAATCTCTTTTCTTACAGATTCTATCTTATCCTGAACTTCACGGGATTCCATTTGTTTTTGTATTCTCTTATATTTGACATCTTCTTTTAAAAAGTTGATTTGATTCTGTCGGAGAATTATCTTTCTTTTTAAATTATTGATATATTTACTTTGTGGATTTAATAGAAAAGGGAAAGTCACTTGAATGGATCCTATGTTAGTGTGGACACCTTGTTAATCTACTTCTAAATGATATATCTGAGTTAAAAAAGGAGTTCCTAATATAATTTCTTCATTTAAATCTCTAATTAGAATAAAATAATTAACAAAGCAAAATTGATTATTACAAATATGAGCATTAGAGATTTTATAGTTAATTTGGAGTTGACTACCTGATGCTGAATACAAATTTGTAGCTGTTTTCTCATAATATTTGGTAAGAATTAAACCTTCTTGAATACAATTTTGATCTGCATCAGAATCTAATAATGTGGCTATTTTGATAACAAAATCTTCTATTTTGAGAATTATAGGAATATAACATTTTTGAAAGGTAGTTCTAGAAATTGCAGATATATATTCTTCTCACTGATTTTCGTCGATTGGCTGAGTAGTATCAAGAATTATATCATCTAATAGTGGTTTTTCTATTTTCAAATGTAAAAGATCAATATTAATGTTATTGATATTTGTAATTTTTTGTTCATTTTGGTCTTTTAAATGTTTAATTTCTTGCTTTACATATTAATTTCAGTATATAAATGTTGTAAAGAGATTACTACTTCTTCCTTATCTTTATTTTTGAATCAATTCAACACTTCTTTAAGATCATAAGGTTCTACTTGTTGTTTGGGATTTAAGATAATTTCTTTTACCTTAAGTAAATATTCTCTTTTAACTATTTCATCTTGGATATTATCTAAGAGTTCAAAAAATAATTCCTTATTGGCTTTAGTAGTGACATTAATTTTGTTTGAACTAATCATATTAATTTCTCCCATGGTATAGGTACAAATACCAGTACAACCATAGGACGAAGTATCACTTAAAGATACATTATCAGTGGAATTTTCTTGAATTTCAAAGATTTCTTCCAAATTATGTTTTGAGTCATCTCCTATAAAGTCAGATTCATCAAGGATAAAGAGAGTTCATTTACTTTCTTTTTTTTTTCGATCATTGTTTGCATTCATCAGTTTTATGACCTCTTTTTCCACAAAAATAGCATTTAATATGATCTTTTTAAATTACTACCCTCGTCATTGTTTCTCAGATGTCCAATTCGAAGAACGACATTTAGACACCAGAGCCACTTTTATTGGTCAAGATATCACTGAATGGAATATAGATGGTATGTCTGAATATCAAATCCTCATTGTTATCCAAGAAAGGGCTATGGCCATTGTGGCTATGAAATGTCATAATACTTCCCTTTCTGATGTCTCCATCCTCATCTCTTAACTACTAGTTTTATTGGAGTCCTTCATAGGTGGTGGCACAACTAGCTCTCTGATGACCAATGTCTTGAAATTATGAATGCCTCCAAATTAACAGATAAAACTCTCTTAGATAACCAAGGTCAACCTATGACATAACAAGAAGTAGTGCCAAATTGTCTAAATACTTTTATGATCATTTTAACCTAACATTTTGTAGGAAATCCTCAACAATTAGCTGATTGCAGTTTTGAAATCCTTACTAATTTAACATGCTTGAAATTACATGATTTTAGATGGTATAAAGATATGTTTTTACAAAAAGGAATGCATAGACCTGATTGTCATTATGCCTTTTGGAAAGAAAGATTTATTTCTGGTTTACCTTTATTATTTGCTGAAAAGGTTAGACAAAAACTTAAAGTAGATTGGGGAAATGTTGTATCTTATGAAACCTTCTCTTATGGTATATTAATTAGTTATGTAAACCAACTTGGAGTAGACCTTTGCTCTAATTTAAAACTTAAAGCTCAAATAGAACATTATCATAAAAATTCTAAAAAATAATTTGGTAATTTTTGTGAAATATTTGGGTATGCACCTATAAAACCTCCATCTAAAGAACTAAATAAAAGATTTAAATTTAAAAGAAAAACTTCTAGTAAAAATTCTAGAGACAAAACCTCCTCCATATCCTCTAATATTTTTAAGCGTAAAAAATGCACAAAAGAAGAAAAAGATAAAAATCGTATTAAATGCTATTTTTGTGGAAAAAGAGAGTCATAAAGCTGATGAATGCAAACAAAGATTGAAAAAGAAAAAGAAAGTAAATAAACTCTCTTTAGGAAAAGAAAATTTTCATCAAATACAAGCTATCCTTGATGAATCTAAATTTATAGGAGGTGACTCAGAACTTAATTTAGAAGAAATCTTTGAAATTCAAGAAAATTCCACCGATAGTGAATTTTTAAGTGATACTTCGTCCTGTGGCTGTACTGGGATATGGACTTGTATAAGAGGAGAAATTAATATGATTAGTACAAACAAAATTAATGTCAATACTAAAGCCAATAAGGAATTATTTTTTGAACTCTTAGATCATATTCAAAAAGGTTTAATTCTTACCAAATATTATGAGAAAACAGCTATAAAATTATATTCAACATCAGGTTGTCAACTCCAAATTAACTATAAACTCTCCAATCCTCAAATTTGTAATAATTAATTTTACTTTGTTAACTCTTTTATTCTAATTAGAGATTTAAATGAAGAAATTATATTAGGAACTCATTTTTTAACTAAAATATATCCTTTTGAAGTAGATCAACATGGTGTCCACACTAATATAGGATCCATTCGAGTGGCTTTTCTTTTTCTGTTAAGTCCACAAAGTAAAGATATTGATACTTTAAAAATAAAGATAATTCTCTGACAGAATCAAATCAAATTTTTAAAAGAAGATGTCAAATATAAAATAATACAAAACAACTAGAATCCTATGAAGTTCAAGATAAGACAGAATCTGTAAGAAAAGTGATTGAAAGCCATATATGTTTTGAAATACCTACTGCCTTTTGGAATAGGAAAAAGCATGTCGTAAGTCTACCCTACATAGATAACTTTAATGAAAGCCCGATAGCTACTAAACCAAGACCTAATCAAATGAATTAGGAACTCCTTGAATATTGTAAATAAGAAATCTCAAGATTTTTAAGTAAAGGTATCATTCATGAATCTAGATCTCCCTGGTCTTTTTCAACCTTTTATGTTAATAATAACGCAGAAAAATAATGTGGTGCTCCTCGACTAGTCATTAACTATAAACCTTGAAACAAAGTTTTAAAATGGATAAGATATCTAATTCCCAACAAAAAAGATTTATTAAAATGAACTTACAAAATAGTTATCTATAGTAAATTTGATATGAAATCAGGCTTTTGGCAAATTTAAATTAAAGAAGAAGATAGAAATAAAACAACTTTTAATGTCCTTTTTGGTTAATACTGATAGGGGCTAAATTAGTCATACTTTTCCTAGTTATTTGAGGTTCTTTTGTGATACATTTTATTCAATAACTAGTCATATTTCTTCATATTTGAGATTTTACCCTTGGAAAGGTATTTTGTTCATTATTACAGATTTTTGGTGTAAAACGAAGCAAAAACATCACAAAATAGAATAGAGGCAGCGTTGGCTAGGACAGAGGAACCGGCGCTGGCCATGCATTGTTGACACGAACTTTGAGGCAACAAAAAAATGGTTAAAACAGAGTGAAACAGATTGGAACTGGCACCGACTCCAGTAGCTAAGGCGGCGCCGGCTGAATTCTGAAATACATTGTGCGGAATTCGAAAAATTGACGAACGAGTAGAAAACCAGAACACAATCGGCGCTGGCTCCAATAGCCAAGGCGGCGTCGGCTGTGCTCTGAGGAAATGGCGGAGCTTTGATTTTTCTACGCGGTTTTTGGTAATTTGTGGAGTTTTAGTACTTTCCTACTTCTACTCGGCCCAGAATATTGCATGAACGAGTTTGGGCACTTCCCAAGCCTATAAATAGATGGAAAACACAAGGAAAAACGGGAGAATTCATTGATCATTATAGAAAATCACTCAAATCAAATGAGGAATTCTTCAATTCAAGGAGGGTTGTGCAAGAAGGTCTTCAAATGAAGAATAAGGAGGCTTGTCTATGAGTGTTTTCTTTTACTTTGTTTTCTTTTTCTTAAACAATGATATATTAATTGTTTTATTATAATTTGACATTGTTTTAGATATTCATGATTTTTAGAGTTGTTTGATCTTTTGATTAATTGGTTGTTTTCTTGGTATTTAATTACTTGGGCTAATCATGAGGCTATTTGGTTGTTTCTTTCCATTAACTTGCTTGGGAAAGGGGTTGAAGGTGGTTTCAATTCGGTAGTTTCATATTTGTTGTCTCTTAACTTGCTTGGGAAATAGGTTAATTGCTAAGAACAAGGTAATTAAGGGTTAATTGATGTCAGCTCGAGTATGGATTCATTGGTTAATTTCATGTTTTAAGTTTGCCAAAGTATGGAATTTTAATTAAGGATTGTGTTTAATGCATCTTTTAGGTGAATTAGTTGAGAAAGAGTATGTGATGCTAATTTGTCTAGAAGATAGTGATTTCATGGATTGGGAAAGAAGTGAGTCTACTTTAATCCTTCATGATGCCAAGAGAATAATTAGTTATGATAAGGATTGGATGCTTTAAGATCATGGTTGTCTAAACAATGGTTTAAGTTACATAATTCTCTATCTTTGACATGTATATATTTTATTTTATTTTATTTTTTTATTTTCATTTTATTTTATTTTTTATTTTGTTTTTACTTTATTGAGTCAGTTAAACAACGAAAGAAAATGGATTAATGCATACTTGTTCCTTGAGGATCGATACTCGTTTGAACCCTATGCTATGTTAATGATGAGTATGCTTGCTCATATGTGTAATTTGGGTTTAATGTTTTAATGTAAACTTGATTGGGAATGCGCTTAGTTTCTATGCAATTTTTATACCCAAATCTATACGCATCAAGTTTTTTGGCACCGTTGCCGGGGAACAATAGCATGAAAGCTTAGATTTTGTTGATTTAACCATGTAAATATGTAAATTTATACAATTGTTCTTTTTGCAAAAAGGTGCCATCTTTTGTATCTTTTGTTTCTTGTAATCTAATTTACTAACTTTGACTTAATTGACTAACATACTTCATGTTGTATTCTAAATACCGCTAACTTTTTTGTTTAGGTAGCTTGTGAATATATCTAATGTGTATGTTTTTCTTTTCTTTATTTTTTCGATTCTTTGCTTTTACCTTTTTTTTCTTTTCTTTGTTTCTCTATTATTTTTGTTTGTTTTTCTTTTTTTTTTTGTGCGAGGTTGATATCATCATGGACAACTATTTTTGGGCACAAAATCAAAGGAGTTACACTGATGCTAGATTGGCAAGATTATAAGCTCGCATTGATGTTTTTAGTGAGACGTCATTAATAATATTGGTGAATTCTTTTGTTGCTAATACAAATTCATCTGTTTAGTAGCATGAAGAAGTGTCTCAACGATTGAGCTATCAAAGAACACAACTAGCCACGTTGGTTGAGGATGCCATAAAGGCCCATATGCTTGAACAAGAGAATCTCCAAGGAAAGGAGAGAAGATATGAGGACCAATTGTCCAATGTGAAAAGGAAGGTATTCAATTCTATTCTACATGCTAATAATTCTAATATCTCTTTATCACATGATTTTTTTTAGGTTCCTCTCAATTCTTGGAGAACAAGGGTCCAAATGATGCTGTGTTAAATTTATCATGCCTTAAGGAGTTGGATCTTTCAACGCTACATCATAAGAAACTCTTTGAGGATGTTGATGAATTCTACCCTTCACCCCAATTTCAGGGAGGTAACTTAGTTTTTGTTGACCATGCCTTGAAAAGTAAGGATTTTCTTGATCCCATCTTTAAGAACTCAATTGCTAAGTTCTAAGGGGAATTTCAAGTATAACAAACCTTTCGAAGGTTAAAAGGTGATTTCAAGCTTGTTGCATTCTTTAGAAACCATGTGCACTTATACGTTGACAACAATGTTTATGTGTCTAAAGAAATGTTAGAGAAAGAGGTTTATGTGTTTTGCTTTCGTAAGAAAAATTATTTTCACGAACCTTCTATTTTTCAAAATCCTCCATTCTTTCTACATTCATTATGCCTACTTGGAACCTTAATCTCTTTTCCAAAAGGATTGATGAGGAAGCATGATGAGTGTCAAGAGTTTTTGTTGTATTTTTATTTTTTTTATTTTAGTCTTTTTCTTTAGTTTGTTTTCTTTTATTTTTGTATGTTTTCATTTTATTATTATTTGCCTTGTGCTTTTATTTGTATTTTTTTTATAGGCATTAAGTTCTCTTGGACAAGCCCTTCTCTTTATCTCAAGTTTGGATACCTATTGGAGCATTATTGCACTTGGGAAGTATTACTTAAACTTTCTAACCCATTATTATTTTTAGTCCCTTTGGAGATGCTTTCTTGTGTTTATTTGTTGCCAATGAGGACTGTGTCCAACTTAAGTGTGGGGAAGTGGTTTGGTGATATACTTTGTCCAAGTTTTTATTAATTTTATTTTGAGCACAAAGTTTGGAAAATTGGAGCTACTCCATCATGGAAAATCTTTTCCCCGTTATTTTTGGTCCCATGGCATGGTTTATTCCTTGTTATATTTATTTGGCTATTAAGGACAATGTCCAGTTTAAGTGTGTGGAAGTGATTTGATTGACAAGTCTTCTATGCATATACTTTAGCCTTCTTGGAAATATTTTGAGCAAAATTTTCAAATTTTTTTTTTAGTTTCTTTGAGATTTCAAGCTGTATTTTTAATGCATGTCTTTATGATGGATTATAGAGCATATGTTCTAGATCATTAATGGCTTATACATGACTTTTTGCACGCACTTGAACTAAGTAGTTCTTGATCAAATGCTTCACATTATTCTTAAACCTGTTTTTCTACTAAAATTTATGGAGCATTCTAGAACTTATTTTAACATCTCTCGAGGTGAAATAAGAAAGACAATCATGATTTAACTTAGGGATGACGGTAATAGGCCTTCTTTGGATGGTTTGAGCTTTTCAGGCCTACCTATTGTTATATTATCTCTAATGCCTATTTTGAACCTAAATTATTGATTTCTTTCTTTAAAACCCATCACAATACTTTGTCCATTGCTTGTTCTGAGAGTTTGAATAATTTTCCAAACCTTTATGCTCTTAATGGATGAAAGTATATGTAAGAGAATGTTGAGGAAGAATACTTAGAGGAAGATCATGACTTGTTACTTTCAGACATGTATCAATAGTTGTATTGAGTTGGAAAAAGAAATGAAAGAGAAGAAAAAGAAAATAAGGATTGAAAACAAGAGAAGAAAAGAAACAGCTGCTAGAAAAGATGGAAAGAAAGAAATTGAGAAAGAAAAGAAAAGCAGTAGTAAGAGTGAAAAGAAGAGAGAAAAGAAAGAAAAGAAAAATTTTTGAAAGGAAAAGAGAGACGAAAGATCACAAAAGGGATGGTGATTGAGCTGTAAAAGTTAAGTTCATATAAAGTACTTGACACCATTGCTAGAAATTTGAGTGATCTTGTGAAAAATAGGAAAGAGTTGATGAAGAGAGTAAAAAGATGAGAAGACAAAGAGGAAAAAAGAAAAAAAATGCAGGATTTGCTTGAGTTGAGTTGTAATTGCTGAATAAGGTTATGGTTTGATTGATTTTTGGGAATAGGAGAGCAAGAAGAGTTTGGAAATCATTGATTTATTTTGTTTATCCTTTTCTTGTGAACTCTCAGTTCTTTGATACTTGATTCTCCTATATCCTTCGTTTGATAAGATACATTACAAGCCTTTAGCCTTACATTACAAGCTTAAAAGTCCTACTTGATCTAAGTAGAATCATGATATGTTTCGGATTAGTGGAGAGAGTGTATGAAAAGTAAGCCTATGGAAAGCATATTCTTTTTGAACTAAATTCTTTCCAGTGGTTTGAGAATATTGTTAAGAATTGAGATGGTTATACTAAGTCATTTATCAATTACACAAGTCTTGCATTTGTTGTGAAAGATGTAGTAGCATGTGTTTTATGCTCTTGAATAAAGAAAGCATTAGAGATATTGTTTTGAAATTGATTGAGTGATTTGATGAATCCTTGTGTTTTTCTACTTGTTCTTAATACTTTGCTCGAGGATAAGCAAAGAGCTATGTGTGGGGGGAATATGATAGGGGCTAAATTAGTCATACTTTTTCTAGTTATTTGAGGTTCTTTTGTGATACATTTTATTTAATAACTAGTCATATTCCTCCATATTTGAAATTTTACCATTGGAAAGATATTTTGTTCATTATTACAGATTTTTAGGGTAAAACGAAGCAAAAGTGTCGCAAAACAGAATAGAGGTAGTGCCGGCCAGGACAGAGGAAGCGGCGCCAGCCATGCACTGTTGACATGAACTTCAAGGAAATGAAAAAATGGTCAAAATAGAGCTAAATAGAGTGGAACCGGCGCCAGCTGAATTTTGGAATACATAGTGCGGAATTCGAAAAATTGATGAACGAGTAGAGAACCAGAACACGACCAGCGTGGGCTCCAGTGTGTGTTTTCAGCTAGGGTTTTCGTGTTTTATATCTACTATATATTACATGAAATTCGCCTCCAAAACTAAGAGTTCTAATCCTATTAGAATTCCCTAATTGTAATTGGAAACATGAAGTTCTTACAATTACAACTTAGACCACAAATTATAACTAATTATAATTTGTCCACAACAACTTTTTTTTCTCTCAATCAACCCCACTATGTTATCAAATAACATCTTGAGTATATAATCCTCTATTGTGTGTGACCTATTAGGTTTTCCAGTCAATTGGTAGAGAACATGAATTAATCCAAACGTCTTTAAGATTAATAATCCATAATTAATTAGAATTAATCCTATTAATTCTAATCAGGATTGGTTTATTAATTCATCAATTAATAAACCCATATTCCCAAATTATGAGCGGTATCTAGCAAAACATCATGACCACCCAAGAGTCAGAAAGTCAAGTGGCTTGACATGAACCCTACAATAGCAAACTTCAGTGCAATTAACTTCTTTCAGCATACAACATCTCATTCGATTTGGAGTATGAAATTAGTGCCAATTCCCTTCAGAATTAATTCTGGCCCGAATACAATAGTACATGTACCGGGAACCCACTACTCTAGATATGTATCAATTAGAACTATTTCCAATACACAATCGCCTTAACCAAGGATTTTCGAGTAGTAATTCCTACAAGTGGCCATGAGATATTCGCCCCCACTATTAGGAGTGGTGAATCATTTATTGACCCTCTCAACTACTTTTGTTTACCTTACAATGTACCAAATGTCCATCCTATAGGCGGCCCTCGATCGAGCTCCGGAGATTGGAATCAAAGTACAAAATTCAGCAAACAGAGTACCTTGGAGATCTCAAGTCTAAGGAGACTTGCACGTTTTCTATGTTAAGATTATATCACTGGTACTAAATAGTTATCCATGTGATTATCTCAAAGTTAGGTCATCTAATGAACTTGTTCCATTAACAAGCATCCATGTGTTAACTTTGAGTATCTCAATACTCACGGGTATGAGAACCACTGCCTGAGCAAATTAGAAAGTCTAACACATGCTAGTTTTAATGCATTAATGATGTCCTGTCTCATTAATACTATGACTATGGACTATTTAAGTACTAACACCATACAGTGTAATAGGAATCTCATATCATGATTTTCTTAACACAGTGTTGTACTAGGGACTTTATTGAATAGTTATATTACTTAAAGTAAACAAAAGAAACTGTAAGATAAATAATGCCTTTTACTAAAATAAAATATATCATATACAATGTACAAGTGATTGCTTCTAGGGCACAACATTAACAAACTCCCACTTGCACTAGAGCCAATCATTCATGTATCTAATACTGAATGACTCAACATGATAATCATGTTTCTTTTGGGATAGTGCTTTCGTAAACGGGTTAGCTATGTTCTCATCCGTGAGAACTCTCTCTAACTTTATTTCCTTAGTTGCTTCAGAAGCGGCTATGTACTCAGCTTCTGTCGTAGAGTTGGCAATAGTCTCTTGTTTGGAACTTTTTCAACTTATTGCCCCTCTGCACAACGTAAACACGTAGCCGGATTGTGATTTGAAATCATCTTTGTCAGATTGAAAACTAGCATCAGCATACCCGTTTATTTTGAAATCACCTTCTCCATATACTAAGAACATATCCTTAGTCCTTCGTAAGTACTTAAGGATGTTCTTACAGCCGCCCAATTACCCTCACTAGAGTCAGATTAGTATCTGCTCGTCAAACTGAGGGCACAAGATACATCGAGCCTAGTACATATCATAACATACATGATAGATCCAACTGCCGAGGCATATGGAATGTTGCTCATGTAATCCTTTTCAATTTGTGTCTTGGGAGACATCGACTTTGAAAGGCTTACATCATGTGACATGGGTAATAATCCCTTTTTGGATTGATCTATGCTAAACCTCTTTAGCACTTTATCTATGTATGTAGACTGTGAAAGACTAAGCAACCTTTTGGATCTATCTCTATAGATCTTTATTCCAAGAATATAGGTTGCTTCTCCAAGGTCTTTCATGGAGAATTGTTTGGACAACCAAATTTTAATCGTTTACAAGATAGGTATATCGTTACCTATTAGCAATATGTCATCTACATAAAGCAGTAAGAAAACGATTGCACTCCCACTAACCTTCTTGTATACACAAGGCTCATCCATGTTTTGAATGAAACCAAACTTTTTGATTGTTTCATCAAAATGGATGTTCCAACTCATAGAAGCCTACTTAAGTCCATAAATGGACCTTTGCAGCTTGTACACATTTGTGCTATCATTGGATGTGAAACCCTCAAGTTGTGTCATATACACTTCCTCAGTAAGATTTCCATTTAGGAAAGCTGTTTTCACATCCATTTGCCAAATCTCATAATCATAATGAGCAGCAATGGCTAGGAGCATCCTGGTGGATTTCAACATGGCTACTAGCGAGAAGATTTCATCATAGTCAATACCATGTTGTTGACGATAACCCTTTGCCACTAGTTGTGCTTTATAGGTAACTAAGTTACCATCTATATCCATTTCTTCTTGAAAACCCACTTGCACCCAATAGGTTTAATTCCTTTGGGTGGATCAACCAAAGTCCATACTTGGTTGTCGTATATGGAATCCATCTTTGACTACATGGCCTCAAGCCATTTGCCAGATTCTGAACTATTCAGAACATCCTTGTAGATAGTAGGCTCATCTTCATCTATGGGCAATACGTCATTGTGGTCACTAATGAGAAATCCATATCTCTCAGGTGCCACACATATCCTACTAGATCTACGAGGTTCTTGTGTATTAGAAGGTACATCTATTCTCTCAATAGACGTGGGGTTAGACGGTTGATCCTCGTTTGTTTGGTCTTCATGAACTTCACTAAGTTCAATCTTACTCCCACTGTCCCTCTTGAGCATCTGCTTCTTCTCTAAGAAGACGGCATGCTTCGAAACAAATAATTTATTTTCGGAAGGCAGATAGAAATAATATCCGAAAGATTCTTTCAGATATTCAACAAACAAACACTTATTAGACTTACTGTTAAGTTTGTCTGACTGTGGCCTTTTGACAAAGGCAGGACAACCCCATACTCGTAAGTGAGATAACTTTGGTCTCTTACTAATGAACATCTCAAATGGGGTAGTATCAATCGATGTTGTTGGAACTCTGTTTAATATATAAACAGAAGTTTCTAGTGCATGCCCCCAAAATGATTTTGGTAGGTCTGCAGAAGCCATCATGGTCTGTACCATGTCTAGAAGGGTTCGATTCATTCTCTCAGATACACTGTTATGTTGAAGTGTATGTGGTAGAGTCCATTGAGATAATATTCCATTATCTCTAAGATAACTCAGAAACTTTTGGCTCAAGTATTCTTCTCTTTGATCGGATCTTAGAGTCTTAATACTTTTGCCAAGTTGTTTCTCTATTTCATTCTTGAAGTCTTTGAACTTTTCAAAGGCCTCAGATTTGTATTTCATTAAATACAAACATCCGTATAGTGAGAAATCATCGATAAATGTTATGAAATAGTTATAACCTCATCTTGCTTGTATTGACATTGGGCCACATATATCAGAATGTATGAGTTCTAATAACTCCTTAGCCCGTTCTCCTTTTCCTAGAAAAGGTGTTTTAGTCATTTTACCTAGTAAACAAGACTCGCATGTGTCATATGATTCATAATTAAATGACCCCAAGTCACCAAGCTTATGTAACTTAGAAATACGATTTTTGTTTACATGGCCCAAACGACAATGCCATAAGTAAGAGGTGTTAGAGGTGTCCATTTTAGGTTTCTTATTGTTTATATTAAGAACTGGATTATCCAAGTCTAGAACATATAAACCATTAACTAGAGTTGCTGAACCATAATGAATATCATTCAATGAAAAAGAACAACATTTATTCTTAAATATCAAATGAAATCCATATAAGTCTAAACACACAACTGAGATAATGTTTTTCATTAAAACTGGTACATAATAATAGTTTTGCAATTCTAGAATTAATCCCGAAGGCAGGTTCAGCTCGTATGTCCCCACAGCAAGGCAGCAACCTATGCCCCATTTTTAGTATGTAGGTCCACGTTGCCTTTCTCTAGCCTTCTATTGCTCTTTAGTCCCTGCAAGTTATTGCACAAATGAGATCCACACCCAGTATCTAATACCCATATCTCATTTCTAAAGGCAGTGTTTATCTCAATCATAAACATACCCGGAGTAGAAGTAGAAGTGCTTGTAAGCTTCTCCTTCTGCTTCTTGTCCTTAATGGTCTCTAAGTAGGCTTTGCAGTTGCACATCCAGTGGCCCATCTTACTACAATGATGGCATGGGCTCTTGGTAGCTGCGTCCTTCTTGTTCACACCACCTTTGGGCTTCATGAGAGCCTTCTTCTTCTTCTTTTAAACTTTCTTCTCAGAAGAGGAAGATTCTACCATTAAAACTGCATTGGAATCCTTCTTTATGGAGGACTCCGCAGTTTTGAGAAGATTGATCAACTTAGGAATGGTGACTCAATCTTATTCATCTGATAGTTAATCACAAATTGTGAGAAACTATTAGGTAAAGACTGTAGAATTAAGTCAACATTTAAGTCATGATCCATTGCAAACCCGAGAGATCTAAGCTTCTCTATTAAGCCTAGCATCTTCAGCCCATGAGTGGCCACAGAAGAACCTTATACCATTTTGCAACGAAATAGTTGCTTCGAGATCTCATATCTCTCAATTTTGACTTGGGCATCAAACAACTCTCGAAGATGTAAAATGATCAATTGAGCATCCATATTCTCGTGTTATTTTTGCAATTCAGGAGTCATGGATACCAGCATAATACATGATACTGTATCACTATCCTCCTTGTGTCTCTTGTGGACAGCATGCTCATCAGCATGAGCATCTTGGGCTGGTGGTGGTGGCATAGGAGCATCTAGCATGTAGAGTAACTTTTTCGACTTGAGAACGATTCTCAAATTTCTATACCAGTCGAGATAGTTTGATTCGGTTAACTTGTTGGTTTCCAAAATGCTACATAAGTTTAGATTTGTTGACATGATGCAAGTGACCTGGATGTAAAGATAGAGAGCATTAGCTACTTGTATATGCACATGATATGCAAATAATTAGGACTTTAATTAAGCGCATTTTTACTTCACTATTTTACTTAAACCAGTAGCCCCCACTACTGATTCAGGAATGCCCGTTGGAAGCTTTCCTAGTGGACCGGTATCCAAATTCCTCAAGAATAACCTCGGGTTTGCCCAATAAGCTACCCTTGAGTTCATTGGTAGGTATCTAATACCAATTACATCGTATGTAACTACTGGATCATTAAGTGATTAATAGCTTTTAATCTTAAAGCCTTTTGGGCTACCCCAACTTTTCCACTAAATTTCTTTATGCTTGAGTTTGCCCAACCGGGATAAAGAATTTAGTTAAACTCGACCCATTAATCAGGAATTTAATTCCAAAGGAATTTAACTCCATAGCTTGAACATACCCGATGTCAAGTAGGCTTGGGTTTGCCCAACAACCTGGTCTCGAAAAAGGACTCTCGTTCTTACTATATTAATGGAAGGAATTAGGTTTAATATTAATTGAGGGATTTGTTCCTTTTAGTGAGTTCTTTGAATGACATGCATAAAAATCAATGAATCACATAATTGATAATCATGGTAATAAAGTGATTACGTGGCATGGTTATGGACTTTTCCTAAATTAATTTCTTTGAGTCATAAAAGAAATTAATATAGTTAACCCTATGGGTTCATGCATGATTTAAGTAGAAGGTCTTACCTTCTCACCTTGTTTTGGTTGCCATCTCCAAAATTGAAATAATTCTACTCCTATCTAACCTATGTAAACTAATTACATAATTTCTTAAAGAGAGAAAACCTCGAGTTACATTCGAGGGGAGTTAGATGAGAAGAGAATTACACAAGAATTCTAGAGAAGGCAGGACACGCAGGCCCTATTTTATAAAAAACAAAAACTGTAAAATGCATGAACATATATAATTGGTTTTAGTCCATAACCATCCACCATGCCATAAACTATGTTTAAACAAAATAAACATATAACTTTAATTATTCCAAAATTAGTATTTTGGAAAAATAAAACAAATTCTAAAATCAATATTTTAGAAAAATACATTAATTTTAAAATTTCAAAATCACTATTTTTAAAAATAAAATTGTTTGTCTCAAAACTAATTTTGAGAAAATGCTTTTGGGTCCCGCTCGCAACGATAACGGCGGTCCTGCTGGCCAGTCAGCGGGCAAGGGTCAAGGGGGCAGCACCCATTGCGAGGGTTAGGGGGGCAGCGCCCCCACAGAAAATTTTTTACTTTGCTGCCTCTCATGAAATGAGATTTTTCCCTTTTCAAAATTCTATTCCAGATTTTTTTTAAACAGCTGGATCGTGCAAAACAGAGTATAATCGACATCGGTTTGAAGGCCAGAGTGTGAAACCTTAGTTGAAACCAACCTTAGAGTAAGGGGGTTGGAATGTGTATCATGTTTTCTCGCATGCATAAATATATTTCTACATGATTTTATGTGCTTTAGATATGTGATTTGTAGTCTAGATGGCTTAATTGTGTTTATTGAGTAAGAAGGGAAAAATGATAATTTTTGCTTGAGGTGAAAATAGAGAGATAGTTTTAGGATTAAATAGAAAAAATATTTGGGAGAGAAAATAAGAACAAGAGTTGTTGTGGTGTAGTGGTTAGAGTTTTTGAATTAATTCTTGAGGTCTTGGGTTCAAATTCCATTATTGGAGTTTAGCATGATTAAATTTTTATTTTTGTTTAGGAAGGCTATATTTCGGCCTTGTATGCTTTAGGGAAGAGTGGGGGTGTTGCCCTAGAGGAGACATGATATGAATGCACTAATCCTATTCTTGTGCCCTACAAAAAAATTCTAAAGGGTTTTATACCCTTCTTGATCTCTAGCTTTCCTTAATTCTTAATCAATTAGGTGGAGTAATTTATCAAAGCCATTTTGTTTCCAGAAAATTCTAGTAAGGTTCTGTGAGGTTTAGGTTTCCAAAACGGCTATGAATGAGTTATCTTGTGGCCAAAAATGGGAAGGAGTTTTGGGGAGGTTCCCAAGAGAATTAATCTCCATGGTTGAACCTTCAAACTCCAACCTAGATCTGTTCATTTCCTTCAGGTTGTAAACTGAAAATTTTCCAGCTTCTTGTTCAATCCAAGTGTTGAAAATTTCAGCAATCTTTTCCTCCCAAATGCTACCAGAAAAATGGCCATTTCACATAGCTTGAAGAATGAAACTCCTAGCCAAAACTGAGCTGCACAAAATCTGTGCAAACCAGAAAATTTTCTGGGCAACTTTCGCAGCATTGGAGAACTAAAACCAAGCTGTTTCTTCCCATTTTTCACCCAGCAATTTAACCATGTTTTTCCTCCATAAAGAAGGCCGGAAACTAGCCTTGAAAGACCTCTGAATACCCCTTCAAATCTCCTGAAAGCTGACTGGAAAATGGCAGAAAAATCTGCCCAGAAAAATTCCAGCAAAGTTACGAAATCTGTTCAGGACTTTTCCAGCTTTACTTCTCCTTCAGCCTTGTCCGAAATCTCCACCATTTTTTTGTACAAACTCCCCTTGAACAGCCATGAACTAAGCTTCATCATCTTCCCTAGCATTCTGCTAAAAAATCAGTCCATGGCTGCTCCTAAAATATCTCCATCAATCACTCCAATCAAGCCCTTGATTGAAGACCAAAATTCCAGCAAACATATTTAGCAAGCTACCATAGAATCACCCCCCAAACAACCAGAAAATCTCTTCACCATTGCACATCACTTTTTGGCCACCATTAAGCTCTCTTGAATAGCTTTCATCCCAGCAAAAACCCTAGCCACTTAGTCGGACATTGGAGCTTCCAAAAGCTATCCTCTATCAAAGATCTTCTTACCATATTTTATTTCCAAAATTGATTCCCTAAAATATTCTTCTTGGATTTCAAACAACCCGTTTTCCTTTTCCTCTCAAACCAGAAAAATCAATTGCCAAAACCCTCTCAAACAATTCTGCTCCCTATTCCCACAGAATTTTGGCCAGCTGCCACCAAATCCTCTCCATTCTCTTCAATCTTCAAGAACACCAAGAACACCCACTACCCTTTTCATGCCTAAAGCCACCAAAACCACTTCAATCTTCTTAAAAAAAACTCCAGATCATACCTACTCAACCCTTTGAATCCACTTTTGCAATTTTTAACATCAAATACCGAAATCAAAGTATCTCTTTTGGATAAAAAATCAGTATTTTCATGAATGCTTAAGAACATCTTCAAGGTAAGTATGATCAATCACCTCCATATTTACTCATCTTCAACTCCTAATGAATATACGCATATATAAACATACTAATGAACTCTCTTTCTCTCTTTTCTCCCCCCCTCCCCCCTCTCTCTCTCTCTTGGCCAAATGGTTACTTCAACCATGGCCATGTTTCTTTCTGCCTCAAATGGACGGGTCAAGTCTCCTAGCGAGAGGATTCTCTAGAAACGTCCCCAAGGTAGTCAGCATTCAAGTAAGTTTCTTCCATCTTCTCTTTAAATTCTAGATTCATGTCTCTAGGATGTTATTGGAAGGAGATGGATTATGATTAGGGTTTGAGCATGTATTGTTGTGATGGAGTTGAGATTAAAGCATGAATAAATGTGCGTATATAATGGAGATGGGTTTGATGCATGAGTTGATTGCCTTGGTTGAATTTTATGGTTTTCAAGGTTTGTTGTATGTATTCATGTCGTGAATGGTATATGTGATCAAGCATGTTGGAGATTATGTCACCTTTGGTTAATATGGTTTATGTTCATGTATGATTGTTAAAGCCATGAAAATGTTTATGTTAGTAGAGTTTGGATCATGCCTTGGTAAATTTAGATCTATGCCTTTCTTCATGATTTGGATGTTTTGTTGATTGGTGTAGAGTGTATGTTCATTATTATGGTTAGCATTAGAAATTGTGATCATGGCCTTGTTGTCCCTAAGCTAATTAAATTAACCAATTATATTTTATCAATAAAAATGATTTTTGCTATAATTTCTTCTAGTAAATTTTGAAAACCCTAGGATAATGTAGATTTGGTCTCTTATATAAAATAATGATATTTTAGTCAAATAAATGATAGCTTTTATTTAAGAAATAAAATATATTGATATTACATAAAATAAAATATATAGAAAATAATAATAAAGCCTTTTCCATAAATAATCATAATAGCTAAAATATTAATTTGGTAATCTTATATTCGTAAAAACTATTAAAATTTATTTATTGTCTTTTAATCAAAATCTATTAAAATTCACTTACAACTTATTTTAGTTACCCTTTATTTTCTTACAATTAATTATCAATAGATTATTATTTTAAATAATACCACCTGGAACCTAGGACCCTTCATCAAATAAACTCTAATTTATTTATAGCAAGATTTAAATCTTCAACTTATTAGTACATATTTCTCAAAACCCTAATTATTTTAATATCAAACTAGACTTATCTTATGAACCATTTATTTATTATCTAGCCTTAAAGCTTGGGACACTAGGATCATGGTTATTTGTGGAAGTGAATTTTGGTTTGAGTTTAATTATGGCTTATGTCTAACCCAGGCGGGGTTAGGTCAGCTGTTGGAGACCTTTATTTTGAGTAAGGATCAGGTGAGCTCCTGCATAAAACTTGTTTAATGTAAAATGGTTATTATGGCACGCTAAATGTGGAGTGCGTGGACACTCACTTCTATAAAGGCAATTGAGGATTGTCTCCTTACTCATTTCAGTTAAACAAATTATTTGAAAATCAATAAGCTGTTTTATACAAACCCTAAACTCTTTCTAAAACTAACTTTGCCCTAAACTTTGGAAATCCTTAATTGCCATTTTCAAGTGGAGTTGTGTTTTATTCAGATTCTCTCAAGTGTGGATGTATGTTTTATTCAGTTTCTCCCAAGTGTGGAGCTATGTTTTATTCAGTTTTCTCCCAAGTGGGATAAATTACGTTGAGTACTCAACAAGGGTGGACTGCTAGGACTAGACTTTGAAGGGTTAGGGTAAGTCTCTCAGTAGGTGGCCACCTCTGAGGGGTAAGTCCTTCCCTGATAAGATGTCATTCAGTAGGTTACGTCGGTCCGAGCTAGCAGTTTTCAGTCAAGTGGACTGTGTGTTACCGAAATGGACAATCGGTTTTGTTTGGGTGTAGAGATGGAGGAGTATCTCACCCGGTTGGCCGATCACCTACTCTTGTCAGTCTGCACAAAGTGTGGCATTCTGACCGTTGTATGGTTATGGGGCCCAACGTGTGGTAACCCATAACCACCCTTTTGAGTGGTTAATTTATTTGTACATGTATGGTTGGAAAAACCAAAACACCACTCTTGGTTTTGACTATTGTTTATTGCTTGCTAGTAATTTTCTTATGAAATTCTTACACCTTGCATTCATGGATTGTTTTCACTGAACACCAAAGCACACACGGACTTACTGAGATTTTTATCTCATCACCCTTTTTACCATGATTTTAGGTCGATCTTGATATGTGGATGAGTAACTAGTGTTGTCTGGCTTGGAAGAGATTTTGTTATCTATTTTTATGTAATGTTTTGGGGAGTTGAGAGTGAATAATTTTTATTTTGGATTTGTTTTGAATTCTTGGATTGTACTAAGTTTTAAGTTTAAAGTATTGTTTTTATTCTATTATTTTGATTGTGTGACCTAGTTATAAAGACCCCTTGTTCTTTGGACGGGGCGACATCCCCGGCCCTGTGGGGCCTAGGTAGCGGGGTGTTACACAGAGCTAGTGTCGGCTCTGGTCTGGTTTTAAAAAAATTTTCTTCCAAAAATGATTTTTGGACATTCGTGAAACAGAATAGAACCGGCACTGGCTTGGAGGCCGAAGCCAGCACCGGCTGTATTCGGGTACAGTGGCGACGATTTTGAAATTTTTTTCAGAAACAGTTTTTGGTGCCCTAATCTTCTGTAGAATTTTTGTGAGAACAATTCTCTACAGAATTTTCTGTTTTGAAGCTCAAAACAACAACCAATTTGTTAGTTTAGACAAAACAAAACAGAAAATCAAATTCACAAAATGAAATGGAGGGCAACTACCATGTTTAAGAAAACGTTTTTCTACGGAAAATTTTCAGCACATAAAGAAAGCACCTTTCGAAATATGCTATAACTTTTACACAATCATATTGTGCTACGGACCCAACCCACAAAGCTTGAAACGATTTCGACTCGAGCTAAAATGATTTTCACAGCGAACAAAGATAAGCACGAATACATGAAAATAGTTTTTCATGCCAAAACAATGTTCGTAGACCACACATATCATGGCTCTGATACCACTGTTGGTTATCTCGGGCTCGTATCGTATATAGCGCAGCGAAAAATAAAACGAGATACCATCCCAGGACCCATCTATGTGTGGAAAATAAAACATAAAGACAATAAAGGTAGTAGCTTTTACCTTTAGGTAATCATCCGAAGAACAAAATTTTTTCTTCAAGTCGGGGTGCGATCTAATAATCCTCGTGATCAACCTCCACGTGAGTTGAATGTCTAACCACTATAATCACAATGTGTGATTATTTCTAACAGTGATCCATATAGAGGATATACTCAAGCACCAAAATTTCCTGTGCTAGCAGAAAAAGATGACGGCTAGGGTTCTTTGATCAGTTCAGTAGGTCGTGCCGGTCCGAGCTAGCAGTTTTCAGTCAAGTGGACTGTGTGTTACTGGAATGGACAACTGGTTTTGTTTGGGTTTAGAGATGGAGGAGTATCTCACCCGGTAGGCCGATCACCTACCCTTGTCAGTTTGCACAAAGTGTGGCATTCTGACCGTTGTATGGTTATGGGGCCCAACGTGTGGTAACCCATGACCACCCTTTTGAGTGGTTGATTTATTTGTACATGTATGGTTGGAAAAGCCAAAACACCACTCTTGGTTTTAACTATTGTTTATTGCTTGCTAGTAATTTTCTTATGAAATTCTTACACCTTGCATTCATAGATTGTTTTCACTGAACACCCAAAGCACACACGAACTTACTGAGATTTTTATCTCATCACCCTTTTTACCATGATTTCAGGTCGATCCTGCTGTGGGGATGAGTAGCTAGTGTTGTCTGCCTTGGAAGAGATTTTGTTATATATTTTTATGTAATGCTTTGGGGAGTTGAGAATGAATAATTTTATTTTGGATTTGTTTTGAATTCTTGGATTGTACTAAGTTTTAAGTTTAAAGTATTATTTTTATTCTATTATTTTGATTGTCTGACCTAGTTATAAAGACCCCTTGTCCTTTAGACGAGGCGACATCCCCGGCCCTGTGGGGCCTAGGTAGCGGGGTGTTACAAGTGGTATCAGAACCTAAGTTTAGGCAAATATTGATAGTATATGTTCTATTTATTTAAGATTAAATCTTTATCTAACCTATCTTGTTTATGTTGTAGGATGGTTAGAATACTTAGAACCGCGAGGAAGGGGCAGTAGTGGCATCCTCCTCTTCCTATTTATGTTGGGGTAGACTTTTCTAAGAACTCTGGGGGATGGTTGTATGAGGCTGATTTTGAGGATTCTGATGAAGACTAGAGGACTAAGAGTTATTTTGATCCAGATGTTTATTTATTTATTATTTTTCGTGAACTCTTATGTTGAGGATTTTTAATTCTGTTTTCTGTTAGAATTTCGAATTTATGCAAATTAAGATTTTAAAGAGAATTTATGAGCAATTCTTTGGACAAAACTTGCATCTGATTTCCTTTTATTTATATCTGACTGTGAATGCATGCGCAACTAAAATGATTTAATCCTTGAATGCATATACTTATTATTTGGGGTATGGTTTAGAATGGAACCTAAGCGCCGTGTAGCTTCATCAGGCAAAAGGGTTCCAGAAGCAGATCAGGTGGCACCGAAAGTCGAGACAACCCAAATGCAATCACCCAACCGAGGTAATATGAGTGAACCAGAGTTGGGAATAGGGTCTGAAGCACCGGTTGATGTGTCAATGGGCCAAGCATTCACTAAGATGGTAGAGATTCTGTAGACACTGACTGAGCGGAGGAACCCCAAGGGAGAAGATGAGGCATTAGAATGGTTTTTGAAGTTTCAGCCACTCGTCTTCTTGGGCAAAGCTGAGTAAGACCAGAAGACAAAGCAATGGATCGAGCAGATGGAGGATATATTTGCAATGCTCCAGTACAACGAGGAGCGGATGGTTAAGTTTGCGGCATTCTGTTTGGGAGGTCCAGCTTGGGTATAGTGGCAACGGATTCAAAATGACTGGGAGATGGTTTATCAGGAATGGACGTGGTCCAACTTTGTTGAAGTATTTAGAGCGGAGTACATCCCACAGTGGGTATTGGAAAAGTGGGAGGACGAATTTTAGAACTTGAAATAAAGAAGTATGTTAGTGGCCCAGTACGCAGCACGGTTCACCCAACTGTTGATGTACTGCAAGAGATTGGTGGACACTGAGCAGAATAGGACGAGGCAGTTCGTCAAGGGGCGGAGGCCGAAATTGAGGAGGGCGATGGCATCTTCTCCACAGACGACCTATTCGGGGGCCATAGACGTAGCTACCCGAATTGAAAATGAGGACCATAGCAGGATGGTGGCGAGGCCTTTCGAACTGCCAAGGCAGTCGCAAGGACACTTCTAAGGGCAACAATCCAACAAGCACCCCGCCAACCAGTAGTGGCAGAACCGGGGAAAGCAAGTCCGGACAACACCAGTTGGTCCTGCCCAGAACCTTCCGTTATGCCAGCAGTGTGGGAAAGGGGCCACACAGAGAAGAACTATTGGTCCAAAGGAGGTGAACGTAAATGTTTTCACTGCGGCGATCCGAACCATCTGCGGAACGCCTGCCCTAAGTTGCACCGAGTCGGGCAAGGAAATTCGGCTCAGAATTCGAGGCCCAATAGAACCAACACCATGGGAGCATCTGGGAGTAGAGCACCGAAGCCGCAAGTGAAAGCCAAGGTATTCGCTCTCAACAGAGAGGAGGTTGGAACCAATGTAGCAGTAGTAGAAGGTATGTTTACTATCCAAGGACGTTCTATTAATGCATTGATACATCCTGGCTCTACTCATTCCTATTTAAATAAGATCTGTGAATGTCATTTGGGTTGGGATGGAGTGGAGCTACCTTTTACTTTAGTGGTAAGCACACCTTTGGGAAAATCGTGCAAGCGGATCGATATGTGAAAAACTGTAAGATTGATGTGGGGAGAGAAAGTCTGGAGGGAGATTTGATAGTGTTAGATATTAAAGATTATGATTTGATATTAGGAATGGATTGGTTAGACAAGCATGGGGCTAGGGTAGACTGTAAGAATAAATCAGTCCAATTCATCAGACCGGGTTGTGATGTGTTAGAGTTTGATGGCAAGAAGGTAAAGGAATTAAAGTATTTGATAGCGGGGGCTAAGGCCCGGAAATTGCTGAAGCAAGGATGTCAAGGAAACCTGGCTTACGTGATAAACAAGCCAAAGGACCAGTGCACTCTAGAGGATACCGAGGTAGCAAAGGATTTCCCCGACGTGTTCCCAGCGGACCTTACTTCTCTACCTCCCGGCCGAGAAGTGGAATTCACCATCGACATAGTTTCGGAGCGGAACCCGTATCACGGACCCCGTACCGGATGGTATCGGCAGAGCTGGAAGAGCTAAAGGAACAGTTAGAAGAGTTGGTGAAGCAAGACTACATTAGACCTAGCACGTCACCCTGGGGAGTGCCTGTGCTGTTTGTGAAGAAGGAGGACAGGACTTTGAGACTATGTATTGACTATCGGGGTTTGAACAACTTGATGATCAAGAACAAGTATCCCCTACCACTGATTGACAAGCTGTTCGACCAGCTGCAAGGATCCAGTTGCTATTCCAAGTTGGACCTGAGGTAAGGGTACTACCAAGTGCGGATAAAAGAGGAGGATATCCCTAAGATGGCCTTCAACACCAGATATGGGCATTATGAGTTCGTGGTAATGCCGTTCGGGGTGACCAATGCCCCAGCAGTATTCATGGACTTGATGCACCGAGTGTTTTGACCCTATCTGGACAAGTTCGTGGTGGTCTTCATCGATGACATTCTGATATACTCCAAAAGTCCGGAGGAGCATGCGAAGCATCTAAAGCTCGTGTTGGAGAAGCTGCGGGAACACAAGCTGTACACTAAGTTCAGCAAGTGTGAATTCTGGCTGGACAGTGTAGCGTTTCTTGGCCATGTGGTGACCAATGAGGGAATCAAGGTAGACCTAGCAAAGGTTGAAGCGGTGTCGGACTGGAAGCAACCGGAGAACATCACCGAGATTTGAAGTTTCTTGGGATTGGCTGGTTACTATAGGAGATTCATCAAAGGGTTTTCGACGCTCGCATCGCCTATGGCCCGATTGCTGAGAAAGGATGTTCCATTTGTGTGGAGTGAGAAATGTGAGAAGAGCTTTCAAGAGCTAAAGCGAAGATTGATGATAGCGCCGGTATTGAGTTTGCCAGAGGAAGATAAGCCTTACGCGCTGTGTACCGATGCCTCAAAAGAAGGATTAGGAGCAGTATTGATGCAAGACCGGAAAGTGATCGCTTATGCTTCTTGGAAGTTGAGACCTCATGAAATCAACTACCCTACTCATGTTCTGGAGCTGGCAGCTATCATGTTCACTCTAAAGAAATGGCGACACTACCTATATGGAGCTAAATATGAAGTGTTCACCGACCACAAGAGTTTGAAGTACATCTTCACTCAGAAGGATCTGAATTTGAGGTAACGAAGATGGATGGAATTTTTGGAGGAGTACCGTTGTCCAATCAACTATCATCTTGGGAAGGCTAACATTGTAGCTAACGCCCTGAGCAGAAAAGTTGGTATGGCCAGACTAAGAGTGCAGGAGATTCAAGTGGTTCAGGAAGTGGACAGAAGGGTGGAAGTGTAAGAGAAGAGAATTATTGTTAGCAACCTAAAGTTGGTACCAGATCTAAGACGAGAGATCGTGGAAGCTCAACAAAGCAACTCGGAGTTTCAGCTTTTCGAGGACAAGGAGCTAAGCGGCCAGGCAGTGAATTCCGTTAAGGCGAGGTGGGAGTTTTGCATTTTAGGGATCGGTTGTGTGTACCCGGAGAACAGCAATTGAAGGACAGAATTTTGGAAGAGGTGCACAAGAGCAAGTATACCATTCATCCGGGGGAGGTCAAGATGTACCAAGATCTGAAGAGGGCCTATTGGTGGCCCAGAATGAAGCGGGATGTGATCAAATACATCTCGACTTATCTCACCTGTCAGAAAGTTAAAGCAGAGCACAAGAAGTCAGCGGGACTGTTGCAACTATTGCCAGTACCGGAATGGAAGTGGGAGGAGGTGACCATGGATTTTGTCATCGGACTTCCTATGTCAAGGACCCAAAAAGATGCCATATGGGTAGTAGTGGATCGACTAACCAAATCGGCTCAATTCATTCCGATGAATGTAAGAGACTCAATGGTGAAGCTAGCTTAGACTTAAGTGTGAGAAATAGTCCAACTGCATGGAGTACCTTCAAGTATTATGTCTGACCGAGACTCGAGGTTTACATCTCGTTTCTGGGGTAAGTTTCAGGAAGCAATGGGGTTAAGCCTGAAGCTTAGTACAACGGCATATCCGTAGACCGATGGGTAGTCAGAAATAGTTATACAGATATTGGAGGATATGCTGAGGGCCTGTGTTCTGGATTTTGGGGATAAATGGATAGAATGTGTACCGTATGCAGAACTATCATATAATAATAGCCACCAAGTTTCAATTGGGATGGCACCGTATGAGGCCCTGTATGGACGCAAGTGTCAGGTACCGCTATACTGGAGTTGGCCAAAAGATGGCCACATAGGCAAATCCGGAGAAGTCTGTGTTCAGGAAATGTTGGACAAAGTTAAGCTAATCAAGGAAAGGTTAAAGGTAGCTCAGAGCCGACAGAAGAGTTATGCGGACAATAGGTGGAGAGAGTTAGAATTTCAAGTGGGAGACAGTGTATTTCTGAGATTGACACCGAATAGGGGAATCTTGAAGCATCCGAAGGATGGAAAGCTGAATCCGAGGTACTTGGGACCATTCCCAATAAAGGAAAGAATTGGACTAGTAGCATACCGATTGGACTTGCCTGATGGATTGACGGGGATTTATGATGTGTTTCATGTGTCATAGCTGAAGAAGTACAATGCCGATCCTGGTCAGGTCCTGAATAATGAGCTATTGGTGTTGCAACCTGATCTGAGCTATGTGGAGAAGCCTGTGGGAATATTGGAATGCAGTATCAAGAATCTCCGGAACAAGCAGATATTGATGGCCAAGGTTCAGTGGGAGCACCATGGCACATGAGATGCCACATGGGAATCAGAAGAGTGGGTTAAGCGGAAGTATCACGATCTGAAATAGAGGTATGCCTAAATTTCGGGACGAAATTCTTCTAAGGAGGGGAGGATGTGAAACCCCAGTTGAAACCAACCTTAGAGTAAGGGGGTTGGGATGCATATCATATTTTCTCGCATGCATAAATATATTTCTACATGATTTTATGTGCTTTAGATATGTGATTTGTAGTCTAAATGGCTTAATTGTGTTTATTAAGTAAGAAGGGCAAAATGGTAATTTTTGCTTGAGGTGAAAATAGGGAGATAGTTTGAGGATTAAATAGGAAAAATATTTGGGAGAGAAAATAAGAACAAGAGTTATTGTGGTGTAGTGGTTAGAGCTTTGGAATTAATTCTTGAGGTCTTGGGTTCAAATTCCATCATTGGAGTTTAGCATGATTAAAATTTTATTTTTGTTTGGGAATGCTATATTTCGGCCTTGTATGCTTTAGGGAAGAGTAGGAGTGTTGCCCTAGGGGAGACATGAAAGGAATGTCCTAATCCTACTCTTGTGCCCTACAAAAAAATTCTAAAGGGTTTCATACCCTTCTTGATCTCTAGCTTTCCTTAATTCTTAATCAATTAGGTAGAGTAATTTATCAAAGCCATTTTATTTCCAGAAAATTCCAGAAAGGTTCTGTGAGGTTTAGGTTTCCAAAATGGCTATGAATGAGTTATCTTGTGGCCAAAAATGGGAAGGAGTTTTGGGGAGGTTCCCAAGAGAATTAATCTCCATGGTTGAACCTTCAAAACTCCAACCTAGCTGTGTTCATTTCCTACGTATTGCAAACTAAAATTTTTGCAGCTTCTTGTTTAGTCCAAGTGTTAAAAATTTCAGCCATCTTTTCCTCCAAAATGCTACCAGAAAAATGGCCATTTCACTTAGCTTGAAGAATGAAAATCCTAGCCAAAACCGAGCTGCACAAAATCTGTGCAAACTAGAAAATTTTCTGGGCAACTTTCGCAGCATTGGTGAACTAAAACCAAGCTGTTTCTTCCAGTTTTTCACCCAGCAACTTAATCATGTTTTTCCTCCATAAAGAAGGCTAGAAACCAGCTTTGAAAGACCTCTAAATACCCCTTCAAATCTTCTGCAAGCTGACTAGAAAATGGCAGCAAAATCTGCCCAGAAAAATTCCAGTAAACTTGCGAAATCTGTTCAAGATTTTTCCAGCTTTGCTTCTCCTTCAGCCTTGTTCAAAACCTCCACCATTTTTCTGTACAAACTCCCCTTGAACAGCTATGAACTAAGCTTCATCATCTTCCCCAGCATTCTGCTCAAAAACCAGTCCATGGCTGCTCCTAAAATATCTCCATCAATCACTCCAATCAAGCCCTTGATTGAAGACCAAAATTCCAGCAAACATATTTAGCAAGCTACCATAGAATCACCCCCCAAACAACCAGAAAATCTCTTCACCATTGCACATCACTTTTTGGCCACCATTAAGCTCCCTTGAACAACTTTCATCCCAACAAAAACCCTAGCCACTCAGCTAGCCATTGGAGCTTCCAAAAGCTCCCATGCATCAAAGATCTTCTTACTGTATTTTGTTTCTAAAATTGATTCCCTAAAATATTCTTCTTGGATTTTAAACAACTAGCTTTCCTTTTCCTCTCAAACTAGAAAAATCAATTACCAAAACCCTCTCAAACAATTTGGCCACCCTATTCCTACAGAATTTTGGCTAGCTGCAACCAAATCCTCTCCATTCTCTTCAATCTTCAAGACTACCAAGAACACCTACAACCCTTCTCACTCCAAAGGCCACCAAAACCACTTTAATCTTCTTAAAAAAAACTCCAGATCACACCTACTCAACCCCTTGAATCCACTTTTGCAATTTTTAACATCAAATACCGAAATCAAAGTCTCTCTTTTGGATAAAAAAATCAGTATTTTCGTGAATGCTCATGAACACCTTCAAGGTAAGCATGATCAATCACCTCCATCTTCACTCATCTTCAACTCCTAATGAATATACGTATATATAAACATACTAATGAACTCTCTTTCTTTCTTTTCTCTCTCCCTTTCTCTCTTTCTCTCTTTCTCTTGGCCGAATGGTTACTTCAACCTTGGCCATGTTTCTTTATCAAGTCTCCTAGCGAGAGGATTCTCTAGAAACGTCCCCAAGGTAGTCAGCATTCAAGTAAGTTTCTTCCATCTTCTCATTAAATTCTAGATTCATGTCTCTAGGATGTTATTGGAAGGAGATGGATTATGATTAGGGTTCGAGCATATATTGTTGTGATGGAGTTGAGATTGAAGCATGAATAAATGTGTGTATATGATGGAGATATGATTGATGCATGAGTTGATTGCCTAAGTTGAATTTTATAGTTTTTAGGGTTTGTTGTATGTATTCATGTCGTGAGTGGTATATGTGATCAAGCATGTTAGAGATTATGTCACCTTTGGTGAATAAGGTTTATGTTCATGTATGTTTGTTAAAGCCATGAAAATGTTTATGTTTGTAGAGTTTGGATCATGCCTTGGTAAATTTAGATCTATGCATTTCTTCATGATTTGGATGTTTTGTTGATTGGTGTAGAGTGTATGTTCATGATTATGGTTAGCAATAGAAATTGTGATCATGGCCTTGTTGTCCCTAAGCTAATTAAATTAACCAATTATATTTTATCAATAAAAATGATTTATGCTATAATTTCTTCTAGTAAATTTCGAAAACCCTAGGAGAATGTAGATTTGGTCTCTTATATAAAATAATGATATTTTAGTCAAATAAATGATAGCTTTTATTTAAGAAATAAAATATATTGATATTATATAAAATAAAATATATAGTAAATAATAATAAAGCCTTTTCCATAAATAATCATAATAGCTAAAATATTAATTTGGCAAATCTTATATTCGTAAATACTATTAAAATTTATTTATTGTCTTTTAATCAAAATCTATTAAAATTCACTTACAACTAATTTTAGTTACCAATTATTTTCTAATAATTAATTATTAATAGATTATTATTTTAAATAATACCATCTAGAACCTAGGACCCTTCATCAAATAAACTCTAATTTATTTATAGCAAGATTTAAACCTTCAACTTATTAGTACCTATTTCCCAAAACCCTAATTATTTTAATATCAAACTAGACTTATCTTATGAACCATTTATTTATTATCAAGCCTTAAAGCTTAGGACACTAGGATCATGGTTGTAGCAAGTTGAGCTAAAATTATTTGTGGAAGTGAATTTTGGCTTGAGTTTAATTATGGCTCATGTCTTACCTAGGCGGGGTTAGGTCAGCTGTTGGAGACCATTATTTTGAGTAAGGATCAGGTAAGCTCCTACATGAAACTTGTTTAATGTAAAATTGTTATTATGGCAAGCCAAATGTGGAGTGCATGGACACTCACTTATGTAAAGGCAATTGAGGATTGTAAACCTTACTCATTTCAGTCAAACAAATTATTTGAAAATCAATAAGATGTTTTACACAAACCCTAAACTCTTTCTAAAACCTACTTTGCCCCAAACTTTGGAAATCCTTATTTGCCATTTTCAAGTGGAGCTGTGTTTTATTCAGATTCTCCCAAGTGTGGAGCTATGTTTTATTTAGTTTCTCCCAAGTGTGGAGCTATGTTTTATTCAATTTTCTCCCAAGTGGGATAAATTACGTTGAGTACTCACTGAGGGTGGACTGCTTGGACTAAACTTTAAAGGGTTAGGGTAAGTCTCTCAGTAGGTGGCCACCTCTGAGGGATAAGTCCTTCCCTAATAAGATGTTAGTTCAGTAGGTCGCGCCGGTCCGAGCTAGCAGTTTTCGGTCATGTGGACTGTGTGTTACCGGAATGGATAACTGATTTTGTTTGGGTGTAGAGATGGAGGAGTATCTCACCCGGTAGGCCGATCACCTACTCTTGTCAGTCTGCACAAAGTGTGGCATTCTGACCGTTCTATGGTTATAGGGCCCAACGTGTGGTAACCCATGACCACCCTTTTGAGTGGTTGATTTATTTGTACATGTATGGTTGGAAAAGCCAAAACACCACTTTTGTTTTTGACTATTGTTTGCTTGCCAGTAATTTTCTTATGAAATTCTTACATCTTGCATTCATAGATTGTTTTCACTGAACACCCAAAGCACACACCGACTTACTGAAATTTTTATCTCATCACCCTTTTTACCATGATTTTAGGTCGATCCTGCTGTGGGGATAAGTAGTTTGTGTTGTTTGCCTTGGAAGAGATTTTATTATCTATTTTTATGTAATGCTTTAGGGAGTTGAGAGTGAATAATTTTTATTTTGGATTTATTTTGAATTCTTGGATTGTACTAAGTTTTAAGTTTAAAGTATTATTTTTATTCTATTATTTTAATTGTGTGACCTAGTTATAAAGACCCCTTGTCATTTGGATGAGGCGACATCTCCGACCCTGTGGGGCCTAGGTAGTGGGGTGTTACACAGAGCCGGCGCTGGCTCTGGTCTGGTTTTAAAAAATTTTTCTTCCAAAAACAGAAAATCAAATTCACAAGATGAAACGGAGGTCAACTACCATGTTTAAGAAAACATTTTTTTGCGGAAAATTTTCAGCACATAAAGAAAGCACCTTTCGAAATATGCTATAACTTTTACACAATCATATTGTGCTACGGACCCAATCCACAAATCTCGAAACAATTTCGACTCAAGTGGAAACGATTTTCACAGTGAACAAAGACAAGCACGAATACATGAAAATAGTTTTTCATTCCAAAATAATGTCCGTGGACTTGGGACTATTTAAGTACTAACACCATATACTGTAGTAGGAATCTCATATCATGATCTCTATCATGATTTCCTTAACACAGTGTTGTACTAGGGACTTTATCGAATAGTTATATTACTTAAAATAAACAAAAGATACTGTAAGATAAATAATGCCTTTTATTAAAATATAATGTGTCATATACAATGTACAAGTGATTGCCTCTAGGGCACAATACTAACATGATGTCCTCATTTTTAGTGAATCTCTCGACCAACACCTTAAACATCTTTCTCTTTTTCGTGAAATCATCACAAAAATGGACTGGTAGTGAGTACTAAGAAACTCAAACTTTATCAAACCTAAATCCGATTTTTAGGTTATGAACTTCATCAAGGAATGTATAAACCTATTTGTAGAGCTATAGAATTTGCAGATAAATTCTCAGATGAAATTAAGGAAAAAACTGTGTTACAAAGGTTCTTAGGATGTCTCAATTACATATTTGATTTCATTCCAAATCCGCGACATATCTGTGAACAACTATATGAATGCCTTTGCAAAAGTCCAACTACTTGGGGTATAGAGTAAACCTAAATTGTTCAGAAAATAAAGATAATTGTCAAGAAACTTCCTTATCTTAGAATTCTAGATCCTAATACTTTCATGATTGTTGAAATAGATGTTAGTTAACTGGGTCATACAATCAATATTACACGGCATAAATAAAACCGAGAAACCATCCCCAGGATCACTTGTATGAGAAATTACGAATCAATGAAAAGGTAGGGAATATACCTTTAGTGTTATCACTACAATTCAAAAATTTTCCTTTATGCTGATCTATATTAGCAATTAGGGAATTTCAGTCATACGTTAATGTAAATGCAGCGGAAAAAACTGAATTCCAACCCCAAGATCATATGCTTGTGAATTAAAATGGGTAAATAGCAATGGTCATGGGTTTACCTTTCTTTGTGAGGTTTCAAAAAATTTCTCCTCTATGTTAATCGGTGCGATCTAGCAACCCAGCAACCAATGAACAAAGTTCCCTTTTCTTGATCGTTCAAAACCGAGCCACTACAATCCAAGAACATGATTGTCTCTGATAGAAATCCATACAAAGGATTACTCAGTTTCCCTATGAACAAGATGCTAGTATGTTCACCGGCAGCTAGGGTTTAGAGAGAAAAAAGAAGACACAAGATAGACACAGGAAAACTATTTTCCTCTCATATTTTATCTGTTCTAAAAAACGCGGCACTGCATGTTAGAATATTTACTTCGTGTTTGGTAACCAGAAACCTTAGAGAATAAGGATTCCTTAATTCCCAATTAGTATTGTAATTTTTCCTAATTATAATATGGTCTTTAAAACTAATTATAATTCGATGACAACATCTTCTTCTTTTCTCAAATAACATCCCGAGTACTTTATCCTTTATTATGTGTGATCCATTAGGTTTCCTGGTCTATTGGTAGTGAAATATGATTTAATCCAAACATTTTTAAGATTAATAATCCTTAATAATAAGAATTAACTTTCTAATTTATGATTGATTTATTAATTTTCTACTTAATAAATCCATATTCAGTAGATCATGAGCGATATCTAGTAATAAATCATGATCACCCAAAAGTCCAGAAAGTCAAGTGGCTTGACATGAACCTTTCAATAGCAAACAAAAGTGCAATAAACTCCTTTCACTATATAATATCTCATTCGGTTTAGAGTATGGAATTAGTGCCAATGCCATCCAGAATACTAATTAATTCGAGCCCGAATATTTTTGTACTTATTCCTGAAATCCATTACCCATTATATGTATCAATTGAAACTATTTTCAACACACAGTCACCTTGGCCAAAGATTTCTCGAGTAGTGATTCCTATAAGTAACTGTGAGATATTCACCCTTACTATTAGGAGTGGTGAATCATTTATTGATCTTCTCAACTACTTTCGTCTACTTTGTATCCAATATCCATCCTATATGCAGTTTTGTCAGGACTCCATAGATTGGAATCAAAGTACAACACTTAGCAAATAAAGTACCTTGGAGATCTCAAGTTTAAGAATACTTGTACATTTGTTATGATGAGATTCTATCACTGGCACTAAATAGTTATCCATGTGATTATCTCATAGCTAGTTCATCCAATATACTTGTTCTAGTAACAAGCATCCATATGTTAACTTTGAGTATCACAATACTTATGAATGTGAGAACCACTACCTGATCAAATCAGGAAGTATAACACGTGATATTCTTAACGCATTAATAATGTCCTATCTCATTAATACTATGACTAGAGATAATTTAAGTATGAACACTATCCAGGGTAGTAGGAATCTCATATCATGATCTCCATCATGATTTTTTTAACACAGTGTTGCATTTGAGACTTTATCTAACAGCTATATTCACATGAAAGTATAAATAAAACAAACTGAAAGATAAAGAATGCCTTGTATTATTAAATAAATGTGCAATATACAATATACATGTAATTGCTTCTAGAGCATAACACTAACAAACTCCCACTTGCACTAGAGCCAATCATTCATGTATTTAATACCGAATGACTCAACATGCCTATTACGTTTCTTTTGGGAAAGTGCTTTAGTAAGTAGGTCAACAATGTTCTCATCAATGGGAATTCTCTCTATTTTTAAATCTTGTCTTTTAATGATCTCTTTAATCAAATGAAAACACAAGAGTACATACTTGGATCACTGGTGAGACCATGGCTCTTTTGCATGTGCAATAGCTGTATTGTTGTCACAATACAAAGATATTGGTTCAACAATACTAGGAACCACCCCAAACTCCATCACAAACTTCTTGATCAAAACTGCTTCTTTGGCTACTTCAGAAGTAGCAATGTACTCAACTTCAGTTGTTGAGTTGACAATAGTATCTTGTTTAAAACTTTTCTAACTTATTACCCCTCCACACAATGTAAATACATAACGAAATTGTGATTTAGAATTATCTCTACCAGATTGAAAACTGGCATCAGTATACCCGTTTATTTTCAAATCACCTTCTCCATATACCAAGAATACATCCTTAGTCCTTCGCAAGTACTTAAGGATATTTTTACAGTCACCTAATGACCCTCACCAGGGTCAGATTGGTATCTGCTTGTCAAATTGAGAGTACAAGATACATCAGGCATAGTACATATTATAGCATACATGATGGATCTAATTGCTGAGGCATATGGAATACTACTCATGTGATCCCTTTCAACTTTTGTCTTTGGAGACATCAATTTTAAAAGGCTTATCCCATAGGATATGAGTAAGAATCTTTTTTTAGATTGATCCACGCTAAAGCTCTTTAGCACTTTGACTATGTATGTAGACTATGAAAGACCTAGCAACATTTTTAATCTATCTCTGTGGATTCTTATTCCAAGAATATAGGTTACTTTTCCAACGTCTTTCATGGAGAATTTCTTAGACAACTAAACTTTCAAAGAACAAGTACATCATTTTCTATTAGTAATATGTCATCTACATAAAACAACAAGAAAACAATTGTATTCCCACTAACCTTCTTGTATACACAATGTTCATCCATATTTTGAATAAAACCAAACTCTTTTGATTATTTCATCAAAATGGATGTTCCAACTCCTAGAAGCTTGCTTAAGTCCATAAATAGACCTTTGTAGCTTGCACACTTTTGTATTATTATTGGATGTCAAACCCTTAAGTTGTGTCATATACACTAGTTCAATTAGGTTTCCGTTTAGGAAAGCTATTTTCACGTCCATTTGCCTGACCTCATAATATAATAAGTAGTAAGTTTCGGAGTATTCTTATGGATTTCAACACCCATTTGCACCCAATAGGTTTGATTTCTTTGGGTGGATCAACCAAAGTCCATACTTGGTTGCCATACATGGAATCCATCCTTGACTTCATGGCGATTTATCAGATTTTGAACTATTTAGAACATCCTTGTAAGTTGTAGGTTCATTTTCATCTATGAGTAATACGTCATTGTGGTCACTTATAAGAAATCCATATCTCTCAGGTGCCAAACGTATCCTACTTGACTTACGAGGTTCTTGTGTAAACGAAGGTTTATTTATTCTCTCAATAGATGTGGGATAAGACGGTTGATCTCTATTTGTTTGTTCTTCTTGGACTTTACTAAGTTCAATTTTACTCCCATTGTCTCCATTGAGTAAGTGCTATTTCTCTAAGAAGACTATATGCTTCGAAACAAACACTTTATTTCAGAAGAAAGATGGAAGTAATATCCGCATGACTCTTTCAGATATCCCACTAACAAACACTTGTTATACTTATTCTCAAGTTTTTTTTACTGTGGCCTTTTAACAAAGGCATGGTGACCCTACATTTTCAAGTGAGATAACTTTGGTCTCTTACTAAAGAATAACTCAAATGGGGTACTGTCAACCGTTTTTAACGGAAACAATAGTCTCTAGTGTATACCCCTAAAACAATTTTGGTAAGTCTGAAAAAAGCCATCATGGTCCGTACTGTATCTAGAAGAGTTCATGTCACGCCCCGTGCCCATGGACCCGGGAGCGCAACTATAGGCCTAGCAGCACCCACGGTCAACTACTTGGTTGCCATCCTTACTCGATCAAAATGGATATCCCAAGTTGACAATGGGTACTTAGGCCCATCCTTATATACCATACACACTTCTCATCCCCATCCCATGTGGGATTAGGGCATCACAGTTCAATTCATTCTCTCAGATACACTGTTATATTGAGGTGTATATGGTGGAGTCCATTGAGATAAAATTCCATTATCTCTAAGATAACATTGAAACTCTTGGCTTAAGTATTCACTTCCTCAATCGAATCTTAGAGTCTTGATACTTTTCCCACATTATTTCTCTACTTCATTCTTGAAGTCTTTGAACTTGTCAAAAGCCTCAGATTTGTATTTCATTAAATACAAATACCCATATCGTGAATAATCATCGATAAATGTTTTGAAATAGTGATAACCTTCTCTTGCTTGTATGGACATTGGGCCATATACATCAGTATGTATAAGTTCTAATAACTCTTTGGCCTTTTCTCCTATTTCAGAAAAAGGAGTTTTAGCCATTTTACCAAGTAAACAAGATGTGCATGTGCTATATGATTCATAATCAAATGACCCTAAGTCACCAGGCTTGTGTAACTTAGAAATGCGATTCTCATTTATATGGCCTAAACGACAATGTCATAAGTAAGATGAGATTGAGTTTTTTATTTTTGGTTTCTTATTATTTATATTAAGAAATAGATTAACTATATCTAGAACATATAAACTATTAACCAAAGTTGTAGAACTATAATGGATATCATTCAATGAAAAAGATCAACATTTATTCTTAAAAATTAAATTAAATCTATATAAGTCTAAACAAGCAACTGAGATAATATTTTTCAATAAAACTAAAACCTAATAACAGTTTTGAAGTTCTAAAACTAATCCAAAGGCAAATGTAGGTCATAAGTTCCCACAGCAAGTGCAGCAACCTCTGCTCTATATGCAGCATATGGGTCTATATCACCCTTCTCAAGCCTTCGGCTGTCCTTTATCCTGGCAAGTTATTGTATAAATGAGATCTACAACTTGTATTCAATACCCATATCTCATTTCTAAAGGCAGTATTTATCTCAAATTTAAACATACCAGGAGTAGAAATAGAAGTGCCCACAAGCTTCTCTTTCTCCTTCTTATCCTTGACAGTCACTAGGTAGGCTTTGCAGTTGCACTTCGAATGGCCCATCATGCCATGGTGATAGCATGGGCCTTTGTCGGCCGTCTCCTTCTTCTTTATACCACATTTGGACTTAGTGAGAGCCTTCTTCTTTTTTTTAAGAACTTTCTTCTCAGAAGAGGAAGATTCTATCATCATGACTGCATTGGATTCCTTCTTCAAGGAGGATTCCGTAGTCTTGAGAAGATTGATAAGCTCGAGTATTATGGACTTAATCTTGTTTATCTGGCAATTAATTACAAATTGTGAAAAATTACTTGGTAAAGATTGCAGAATTAAGTTAATACTTAACTCATTGTCTATTATGAACCCAAGAGACTCAAACTTCTCAATTAAGCCTAACATCTTTAGCCCATGAGTGGCCATAGAAGTACCCTTAGCCATTTTAGAATGGAACTGTTATTTTGAGATCTCATATCTCTCCATTCTGGCTTGGGCATCAAACAACTTTTGAAGATATAACATGATTGAGTAAGCATCCATATATTCATGCTATTTTTGTAATTTCGGGGTCATTGATGCTAACATCACATAGAATGCTGTGTCACTGTCCTCTTTGTAGTTCATGTGGACATCATGCTCATCAATATGAGCATCTTAAACTGGTGATGGCGAAATAGGAGCTTCTAGCACGTAGAGCAACTTTTCTGACTTGAGAACGATTCTCAAGTTCCTATACCCATCCAAAAATTTTAACTCGAAGTTTATTAGTTTTCAATATGCTACATAAATTCAAATTGGTCGACATGATATAAATGACCTAAATATAAAGATAGAGAAATTAGCAAAATGTATATGCACATGTAATGCAGATTAGGTCATTAATTAAGCGTATTATTATTCTATTATTTTAATCAAACCAATAGCCCTCACTATTGATCTGGGAAAGCCCGTTGGAAGCTTTTCTAGTGGATCAGTATCCATATTCCTCAAGAATGACCTTAAGTTTACCCAACAAGCCACTCTTAAGTTCAATGGTAGATATTCAATTCCAATTACATCGAATGTAATTATTGGATTGTTAGGTGATTAACATCTTTTAATCTTAAAGCCTTTAATCCAACGCAACCTTGCCTCTAATATTCTTTATGCTTAGGTTAGCCTAACCAAAATAAAGAAATTAGTTAAACCCAACCTATTAATCAGGAATTTAATTCTATAGCTTAAACATGCCTAATGTCAAGTAGGCTTGGGTTACCTCAATAACCTAGTCTAGAAAAAAGACTCTCGTTTTTACTATATTAATAGAAGGCATTAGGTTTAATATTAATTTGAGGGATTTGTGATTATTAATGGTCTCATACATTGCATGCATAATATAAACATATTCATACACCGCAAAAATAATAATGTGGTTTGGACAAACATGAAGGCTTTGTTTATGCTATGAAAATTGTTTTGAGCATGCTTCTATGAAATTATTTCATGAACTTGGGGCTTCGTTGTGTATTTTGAATACATAGGTTATTGGGTGTTGTATACCGCTTCAATTTTATTTGGGCCTATGAAAATCATTTTCACAATGGTTTTGGAAATTGTTTCATATAGTTTGTGGGTTTATGGATTGCTCAATAACATATCTGCAAGGTTACAATAAAATGTTGGTCCCAGAAAAATTTGTTTTCTAAAAGGTTTTCATGTTTATTTTCTGTGAAGAAGAAAACATTTCTGTAAATTGGTTTCTGTGAAGAAATTGCCCTTCGTTTGGTTGGTTTTGTTGTTCAGTGAATAGAATGTCTATTCAGTAGGGAACAAAATAGAAGTTGAAAGATTGCTTTGGCATTTAACAGAGGAGTTGTCTTCTATAATCGCCGGAGAAAACAACTAGAAAATTGCAAAAAAGGATTGAAAAAAAAAAAAGAATTTTTGCCTAAGCCACGGGTAGCTTACTAGAAGCCAGCTACTGCTTAGGCATAATTTCTACCCAAGCTATGGCTGGCTTCTTATAAGCCGTGGATGGCTTGGGTAGAAACAAAGCACCAACCGTGGCTGGCATATTAAATGCCAGTTGTAGTTATATATTTTTAATTTTTTTTTGTTTTCCGCTTTTTGTTTTTGCAGAAGGCTCACAAGATTAATTTTCAAAAAACATCCTAAGTTTTTCCCAAAATTTGGTTTTGGGACTAACAAAATTAATTTTCAAATTTTAATTTTGGAAATTAATATATTTTTTAAAATATTAATTTTAGATTATATATTATTTAATTCCTAAAATAAAATATGATTTTAGCAATTAATATATTTTTAAAATATTAATTTTAGAATTTATTCTATTTTTCCAAAATAGTGATTTTAGAATTATTTGCTATGTTTAATTTTATTTTGAGTTTCAAATTAGTATGGTGGTTTGGCTATGGACAATGGACCCAATTAAATTGTTCATGCATTTTATTACTTTGGTTTTAAATTAAATAGGGCCTGCATGTCCCACCCTTCTCTATTTTTCTTGTGTAATTTCTCTTTTCATCTCACTCCCCTCAATGTAATTCGAGGTTTCTTCATTTGAATTTTATGAAATTAGATTATATAGGTTAGAGAGGATTAAAATTTATTACAAGTCATGGAGAATGTAATCAAGACCAAAAGGAGGATGGTATGACTTTCTTCCTAAATCATGCATGAACACTTAGAATTGACCAAATTAATTTCCTTTGTGGTTCAAGGAAATTAATGTAGTAAAGTCCATAACCAAACTACGTTATTATTATTATTTTTTTGCGATTTATGAATATGTTGATATTATGCATGCAATGTATGAGACCAATAATAATCACAAATCCCTCAAATTAATATTATACCTAATGCCTTCTAGTAATATAGTAAAAACGAGAGTCCTTTTTTGAGACCAGGTTATTGGGCTAACCCAAGCCTACTTGACATGGAGCATATTCAAGCTATGGAATTAAATTCTTGATTAATGAGTTGGGTTTAACTAATTTCTTTATCTTGGTTGGGCTAACCCAAATATAAAGAATACTAGAGGTAAGGTTGGGTAAGCTTAAAGGCTTTAAGAATAAAAGATGTTAATCACCCAATGATCTGGTAACTACATTCGATGTAATTGGTATTGAATACCTACCATTGAACTTAAGGGTGGCTTGTTGTGTAAGTCAAAGGTCATTCATGAGGAATTTGGATACTGGTTCACTAGGAAAGCTTTAAATAGGCTTTCTCAGATCAATAGTAAGGGCTATTAGTTTGAGTAAAATAGTGGAATAATAATGCACTTAATTAATGACCTAATTATTTGCATTACATGTACATATATATTTCTGATATGAATCCTTGGTGGCTTTTCTTGGTGTTGTGGGTGAATTTGTTAGTTATGTTTCAGCTCAACTTAAAGGAACAAAAACAAAGATTCTTGTGACCAAAAAGGAGAAAACTAAATAACTACCTACACTCTTTCAAACCCTTGAAGAACAAAGCCTCAAAGACCCTCAAGATGAGTAGAAAGTTCTACTATAATCTCACCCTAATATCCTTGAAGCAACAAAGGCAAAAAAGAACAAATAGAATAGAAAAAATAGGCACTCAAATATTAGATTTCAAACAAACCTTAGAAGAACAAAGTAACTAAGACCCATTCAAAGAAATAACATTGGATTATCCAAAAGATTTATAGACTCTTACAAAAGGAGGACTAACCCTTTAGCTTGGTCTTGAACAAGATGAATAAGGAGGCTATGGCCTCTCAAGATTCTCTTCTCAAATTTGAATTAAAGTGAAGTGTGTTGTCTTTTCAAATCACTAAAGGTGCTATTTATACTATCCTAATCCTAGCTAAGTAATCCTTGAGGTTTACTTACAGTTTTGGGTCATAATAAGTCTTTACAAGTAATTAAAATTGAAGAAAACTGGAGAAAAGCAATGAAACACAGAGTAATTGTCAGTTGCCCAAGGGGAAGCTGGCGCCGGTTTAGACTTCACAATCGGTGCCGGTTTGGATCTGTCTTCGGCTGGTTCAGGTTGTGTTTGAAGTGTTGTTGGATAGAATGGAGTCGGTGCCGGTTTGGTTGCTTGGAGCCAACGTCGGCTGTCCTCTGGAAAGCTTTCCTTGTCAAGTTTTGTCCCCTTTTGCTGCTGGTTTGAGTTCTTGTTGGGGTCCTTCGCGGATGGTCATCAACACAAACTCTTGGATATTTTCCTTAACCTTCCAATCCTCCTTCATCCTAAAGCATGGTTTGATGATCAATTGAAAATCATCTTGAAGCTTCTTGGTCCTAGCTCTTGTCATCGGTCCTTGTCCTCCATGATGAAGTGGAGTCTCATTATCTCCCCCTTCTTGAAAAGGATTCGTCTTCGAATCATCGCCATCATCTACATCAAAGGGAGAGAGGTCACTAACATTAAAGGTGGTACTGATATGGTACTCACCAGGTAGATCTATCTTGTAAGAATTATCTTCAACTTTGGCAAGAACTTGAAATGGTCCCTCCTCCATTAGATCTAGTTTACTTCGTCGTTGCATGGGGAATCTCTTATTGTGAAGGTGCACCCAAACCCAATCGCCTAGCTCAAAGGATACCTTTTTTTCTTCCTTGATTGCGCTTTTAGGCGATCTCTTCATTTCATTTTGCAATGGTTGCTTTCACCTTCTCATGGAGTGCCTTCACCATCTCCGCCTTCTTAGCTCCATCGAGGTTCAACCGTTCACCTATAGGCAAAGGAACCAAATCTAAAGGAGTTAGAGGATTAAAACCATATATAATTTCAAAAGGAGAATACGAAGTGGTAGAGTGAATAGCTCAATTATAAGCAAACTCAATGTGAGGCAAGTATTCCTCACAATTTTTCAAGTTCTTCTTGATTATGGCCCGCAAAAGTTGGGTGAGTGATCGATTGACCACCTCCGTTTGTCCGTCCGTTTGGGGATGACAAGTTGTGGAAAATAAGAGATTAGTTCCAAATTTTTTCCATAAAACTCTCCAAAAATGGCTAAGGAATTTAGTATCCTTATCCGAGACAATAGTCCTCGGAATCCCATGCATTCTCACCACTTCCTTAGAGAATAAATCTACAATATAAGATGCATCATTAGTCTTAGAATAAGCCATAAAATGAGCCATTTTGAAAAATCTGTCAACAATCACAAATATAGAATCCTTACTCCCCTTGGATCTAGGCAATCCTAAGATGAAGTCCATTGAAATATCAACCCAATGTATATTAGGTGTGGGCAAAGAAGTATAAAGACCATGTGGAAGGGCTTTAGACTTTGCTCGCCTACAAGTAATGCATTGAGAACAATGTCTCTCCACATCCTTTCTTATTTTTGGCTAAAAGAAATATTCCTTAAAGATGCCTAAGGTTTTTGCAACACCAAAATGCCCCATTAGTCCCCCACTATGGGCTTCCCAAACTAGCAACACCCTAATGGAACCCTTTGGCACATAAAGCCTTGTCTCCCTAAACAAGAAACCATCATGCCTATAATATTTAGCAAATGCACCTTTCTCACAAGCATGGAAAATATCCCTAAACTTCTCATCATCAACAAACAAATCTTTCACAAATTCAAAACCAAGAAGTTTAGCATTCAAAAAGTTGAGGAGTGCATATCTTCGAGATAGTGCATCTGCTACCACATTTTCCTTACCCTTTTTGTATTGAATGACATGTGGAAATGTCCCCATAAAATCCATCCACCTTGCATGCCTTTTGTTCAAATTTTGTTGGCTCTTGAGGTGTTTAAGGGTCTTATGATCGGTATGAATGACAAACTCTTTTGAAAAAAGGTAGTGTTGCCAATACTCTAAGGTCCTCACCAAGGCAAAAAGCTCTTTGTCATAAGTAGAGTAATTGAGGGTCGCTCTGGATAACTTCTCACTAAAGTATGCAATGGGTTTTCTATCTTGTGTCAAGACTGCACCAATTCCTACCCCACTTGCATTACACTCTATCTCAAAAGCCTTCTCAAAATTGGGAAGAATAAGAATTGGAGCTTGGCTCAATTTGTTTTTGAGGGTTTGAAAGGCTTGTTGCTGGGCTTCCTCCCATCTAAATCCCACATTTTTCTTTACCACTTCGGTTAGAGGGGCTGCTATAGTGCTAAAATTTTGGATAAACCTCCTATAGAAGCTAGCTAGCCCATGGAAACTACAGACTTGGGTAATGGTAGTAGGGGTTGGCTAATCTTGGATGGCTTTCAATTTTCCCTCATCAACCTCAATCCCTTTGGCACTCACAACATACCCAAGGAACGTAATCCTCTCTAAACAAAATGAGCATTTCTCAAGATTAGCATACAATCTCTCCCTTTGAAGGGTAACAAGCACACTTTGAACATCATTTAAATGATCCACATATGATTTGCTATAAATTAATATATCATTAAAGTACACAACAACAAATTTTTCAATGAATTGCCTCAAAACATGGTGCATTAGTCACATAAAAGTACTAGGAGCATTGGACAATCCAAAGGGCATGACAAGCCATTCATACAACCCTTATTTAGTTTTAAAAGCTATTTTCCATTCATCCCCTTCTCTTATTCTAATTTGGTAATAACCAGGTTTCAAATCAATTTTTGAGAAAATGCATGCACCAAATAGCTCATCAAGTAAGTCATCTAACTTAGGAATGGAATAGTAGTATTTTACCGTTATGTTGTTGATAGCATGACAATCCACACACATATGCCATGCCCCATCCTTTTTAGGCACCAAGAGAACCGGAACCGCACATGGGCTTAGGCTCTCTCTCACATGTCCCTTCTCAAGCAATCCTCCACTTGCTTTTTCAATTCCTTAGATTCCTCCGGATTGCTTCTATATGCCGGTTAGATAGGGATGACGTGTGAAACCCCAGTCAAAACTAACTTTAGAGTAAGGGGGTTGGAATGCATATCATAATTTATTGCATGTTTAAATATATTTTTATATGATTTTTTGTGCTTTGGATTTGAGTTTTATTGTCTCAAAGGCTTGGTTGTGAGTATTACATGAGAAGGGCAAAATGGTAATTTTTGCTTGAGGTGGAAAAAGGGAGATAGCTTGAGGATTGAATAGGAAAATATTTTTAGAGGGAAAATAAGAACAAGAGTTGTTGTGGTTTAGTGGTTAGAGTATTAGAATTAATTCTTGAGGTCTTGGGTTCAAATTCCATCATAAGAGCTTTAGCTTGGTTAAATTTTATTTTTACTTGGGAAGTATTATTTTTGGCCTTATGTGCTTGTAGTAGGATAGAAATGTTGTCCTAAGAGAGACATGATAGGAGTATCCTCATCCTACTCTTTTGCCCTACACAAAATTCCTAAGGGGAATTCATTTCCTCTTGATCCTTAATTTCTCCTATTTCTCAACTTATTAGTTTGTTCAATTTGTTTAAGCCAATTTTATTCTAGAAAAATTCTAGCAATGTACTGTGGCTTTGAAGGTTCAAAATGTCTTAGTAAGAGACATCTTATGGACCGAAACCATGGAAGCGGGGGAAAGGATTTCAAGTGAATTAAATTCCTTAGTGAACTTTCTAGAAACTTCACTATAGCTAAGTTCATTTTCCTTCATGCATGGAACTGAAATTTTCCCAGCTTTGTGTGCCTTCAAGGTGTCGAAATTCTTAGCCATTATTGCCTCCCAAATGCTTCCAGAAAATGGCCTTTTTGATCAGCTTAGAACTTGGATTTTTCTAGTCATTTTTGGACTGCACAAAGGTGGTGCAAAACCAAAAAAATTCCTGGGCGAATTCACAGCTTTGGGAGGTCTGAAACCAAGCTGTTTTCTTCCAGGTTTTGCTCAGCATCTTAGCCACGTTTTTCCTCCATAAAGAAGGCTAGAAACCAACCTTGAAATACCTCTGAAATCTCCTTCAAACACCCTGCAACCTGGCTGGAAAATGGCAGCCGAAACTGCCCAAAAAATTCCAGCCTTGCAAAATCCTATGTAGGAAAACTTTCCCGCTTTGTTTTCTAATTCATCCCTAGCCAAAACTCCATCCTTCTTCTGTACAAACCACCCTTAAACCTTCAGTAACTGAACTCCATTATCCTCCTCAAGCTTCTGCATGAAAACCCAGTTATGGCTGCCTAAAAGATTTCCAAAAAAATTCTGCAAACATGATCTGATTTGGATACCAAAATTCTAGCCACCATAATTTAACAACTTTCCATAAAATATACCTCAAACAACCAGACCTTCCCTTCACCATTACACTCAGTATTTTCGGCTACCCTTAGCCTCCCTCAACCAGAATTCATCTAGCTGAAACACTGCCCAGCAATTTGGCAATGGCAGACTTCCAAAAGCTCTCCCATGATCAAAGATATTCCTGAATATTTAGTTTCCAAATTTGCTTTCCAAAAATATTCTTCAAGGATTTCAACAACTAGCCTTTCCTTTTCCCTTCCAAACCAGAAAATTAGCTACCAAAACCCTTCAAGCAATTCGGCAACCCTAATCTTTACAGAATTTCAACAGCCTCCAATCCCAAAAGCTCTCTACTCTCTTTGACATTAAGAACACACAACATACCAAGAACACTTACTCCTTCCTTTCACCTAATACTCTCCCAAATCACTTCAAACTTCTTCTAAAATTTCCAGATTGAACCTACTCACTGCCGTGAGTCTATCAATACCATTCTTAACATCAAACTCCAAAATCCACTTGCTATTTTGGATAAAAAACTAGAAATTTTGTGAAGGCTCAAGAACACCTTCAAGGTAGGTTTGTTCTAACAACTTCATCTTCTCCAATCTTGATCTCTAATGAATATATGTATGAATTAACATGCTAATGGTCTCTCTCTCTCTCTCTCTCTCTCTCTCTCTCTCTTGGCCGAATCTCTCTCCTTCTTGGCCAGATGGCTTCTTCTCCAATGGCCATGCTTTCTCCACATTCGTTGGACGGATTTAGGCATCTAGGGGTTGGAAACCATTCGAAACTCCTTCAAGATATTCAGCAATCAAGTAAGCCTTTTTAACCCTTCTTTTAAATTCTAGATTCATGTCTCTAGGATGATGTTGATAGAATGTGGATTGTAGATAGGATTTGAGTATATATTGTTGAGATTGAAGCATGAATGTATGTATGAATATGAAGGAGATGGGATTTATGCATGGATAGATTATCTTGGTTGATTGTATGATGATTTGAGGTTTAATGCATGTCTCCATGTCATAGGTAGTATTTGTGATGAAGTATGCTAGAGATTATGTCATCTTTGGTGAATAGGATTTATATTCATATTGGACTATTGAAGCCATGATCATATTTATGCTAGTAGGGGTTAGATCATGTCTTAATAAATTTAGATCTATGCTTATATGCATGATTTGGATGATTTGATGAATTGAAGGATTGTATATGTTCATGATTGTGGTTAGCCATAGAAGTATGATCATGATCTAGTTGTCCCTAAGCTAATTTTTATTTCATGAATAAAATATTTAATAATATGATGTGGCTAAGTAATTACGAAAAAACCCTAGGAAGGGTAGATTTGGATTATTATATATAATAAGGATATTTTAGTCAAATAAATAATAGCTTTTGCTAGAAAAATAATATATATATATATTATATAAAATAATGAAATCAACTAAAACCTTTTATGGAAATAATCATAATTAGTAAAATATTTATTACTAAAAATTTAATTATTATCTTTAATCAAAACCCATTAAAATTTTATTTATTAATTTTCAAGCAAGACTCATTAAATTTATTTTCAACTAATTTTAGTTATTAATTATTTTCTAACAACTAAATTATTAATAAATCATTATTTTACCTAATAACACCTAGGACTCTTTATCAAGTAAACTCTAAAATTTTCTTATCAAGATTTAAACCATCAACTTATTAGTACTTGTTTCTCAAAACATTAATTATTTTAAATATCAAATTAGGCTTAGCTTATAAACCTATTTATTTATTGTTTGGCCTTAAAGTTTGGGACACTAGGATCATGGTGGTAGTGAATTGAGTTGTTTTAAATTGAGAAAGTGGAATTTGGCTTAAGTTTGGTTGTGATTTGTATTTGTCCATGCGGGATTAGGTCAGCTGTTGGAGACCTTATATTGTGAGCAAGAATCAAGTAAGTTCCTGCATAAAATCTGATTGATGAAACATGTTTATTATGGCAAGCTAAATGTAGAGTGCATGGACACTCAGTTCTGCAAGGGCAATTGATGATTAACTTCTTTCCTATTTCAGACAAACAATTTATTTGAAAATTAATAAGCAGATTTATTCAATCTCAAAACTCTTTCCAAAATTGATTTTGACAAAGACTTTGGGAACCCTTAATTGCCATTTTTATGTAGAACAGTGTTTTGTTCATTTTATCCCAAGTGGGAAATGTCATTGAGTACTCAATAAGAGTGGACTACTAGGGCTAGTCTTTGAGGGGTTAGGGTAAGTCTCTCAGTAGGTGGCCACCTCTGAGGGGTGAGTCCTTCCCGGATAAGACGTCAGTCCAGTAGGTCGTGCCGGTCCGAGCTAGCAGTGTTCTTTTTTAGTCAAGTGACTGTGTTTTGCCAGAATGGACACCCGATTGTTGTTTGGGTATAGAGAAAGATGAGTATCTTGCCCAGTAGGCTGATCACCTACTTTTGTCAATTTGCACAAAGTGTGGCATTCTGACCGGTGGTATGCACAAAGTGTGGTATGCTGACCATGCGGTTATGGGGCCCAACGTGTGGTAACCCATGATCATTTCTTTTGAGTAGTTGATTTTATTGATTATTTATGATTGGAAAAGCCAAAACACCACTCTTGCATTTGACTAATGTTTATTGCTTGCTAGTATTTCTCTTATAAAGGTTTTATTCCTTGCATTCATGAACTATTTCTACTGGACACTCAAAGCACACACGGACTTACTGAGATTTCTGTCTTATCACCTTTTTACCATGATTTCAGGTCGATCCTGCTGTGGGGATGAGTAGCTAGTGTTATCTGCCTTGGAAGAGAATGTTGTTATTTATTTTTTTGTGTTGCTTTGGAGAGTTGAGAGTAGATAATTTTACTTATGGAATTTTTTTGGAAATTCATGGATTTATTCTTGGGATGTAATAAATTTTAAGTTAAAGTATTATTTTTATTCCACTATTTTATTTATGTGACCTAGTTATAAAGACCCCTTGTCCTTTGGACGGGGTAACATTCCCGACCCTGGCAGGCCTCGGTAGTGGGGTGTTACATGACGGCTCTGGGCACAAAGTCGATTTGATGCTCAATTCCTCTCAATGGTGGTAGTCCTTCGGGCACCTCATTCGGAAAAACGTCTTCAAATTCTTGAAGAATAGCTGCAATTTCATGAGATAAAGATAATGTGGATTTATTAGTAGAAACATAAGAACTTTTGCATAAAAGAAGAATAATCGGTTCCTTAGCTTTTATAGCCTCTATGACCTCACCCTCTTTTGCAAAGAAATTCGCTCTTTTTTTACCTTCCCTCTCTTGTCCTTGCTCACTCCTATCCTTGATTGTCAATAGCACTTGTTTGTTTATCCTCCCTCTCAACTCTTTTTTTTGCCTCTCATTTTCTTTCCTCTCAGTTTCTTACTTTTGCTTAACTTCTTGCATTCCCTTCTTCTTTTCTTTTTCCTTCATAATTCTTTGGGCTTTGCTCACCTCACTAAAGGCCATGGGGGTGAGGGTAAACTTAGTTCCCTCATTGAGTAGGGAATAAGTATTCTTCCTCCCGTTATGTTTTACATGCCTATCATATTGCTAAGGCCTCTCTAGTAGTAAGTGACCCACTTGCATGGGTACCACATCACATAGCACATTATCCTTATACTTCCTCATTTCAAAAGATACCAACACTTGCTTGTTTACCCTCATTTCCCCACTATCATTCAACCATTGTAATTTGTAGGGCTTGGGATGTTTAATCTAACTCATGTCTAATTCTTCAACCAAATCTGCACTAATCACGTTAGTGCAACTCCCACTATCCACAATGACATTACAAGAGGTCTTGTTGATTAGACACATAGTATAGAAAATGTTCTCTCTTTGTTGGTGGTCTTGATCCTCAATGGTTTGTGAACTCAATGACCTTCTTATAACTCCCACCAATGAGTATTCTTATCCAACAACTTCCCCTTCATCACTCTCCTCATCTCCATTTCCCTCTTGGTTTCGTTGGTACCTTTCTTCCTTTTCTTCTTCGTCGATAGAAACCTCACCATAGGGATTGGAATACATCGTTCTCTTGCTTGGACACTCTTGGGAAGTATGTCCATATCCAAGGCACTTAAAACACTTGATATCTCTATTCCTTTGTGGCCTCTCCATGGCTTTCCCTTTGTCCGTGTTCCATCTTTCCCTAGGTTTCCATTCCTCCCTAGGTTTCTATTCCTCTCTAGGTTTCCAAGCCTCCCTTGGTTTGTTGAAATCTCTTTGGAATGGCTTAGGGGTTTCATTCTTCTTAATTGGCAACTTGCTAGTAGAGTTGGGGTTTGGAAGTGGGGGTCTAGTAAATGCCCTCCTTTTTTATTACCTTTCAATCTTCATGGCGGCATGTACCATATCTTCCAATCGATCATAGGGGTACAATTCCACCAAATTGACAATCTCCCTATTTAATCCCCCCAAAAACCTTGCTCTTGTTGCTCTTAGATCCTTATGGATTTGAGCTCTCATCAACATCACTTCCATTTCCTTATGATAATCTTCCACACTCTTATTCCCTTGCTCGAGTGCTTGGAGCCTTTGGTAGAGATCATTGTAGTAATGGTGTGGTATAAACCTTACCTTCATCATATCCTTCAACAAGTTCCAACTAGCCACAGTTTTTACTCCCATTTACCTCCTTTGAGCACTAACTTGCTCCTACCATACCAAAGCATATTCCGAGAATCCTAAAATAGCCAACCTCACTTTTGACCTCTCACTATAGGTATGGCTCTCTAGGAATATCTCCATCTTGCTTTCCCACTCAAAATAAGCTTCGGGGTCACTCTTGCCATAGAATGTGGATATTTTCAATTTAATATAGCTCAACTCCCTCTCCACATCATTTTCTTCTCTCCTTCCTACTCTATGGCCCCATCCTCTATGTTATTCCCCGAAGGCCTCAACTTGTTCCCCCTCATACCACTCATCAACTCCCTCAAATTCTCTTTCTAGCCCCCTTATATTGTTCTCTCCATTCCTTCCTTGGCCTCTATCTTGTCCTCCTCTCAAGCCATGTCTTCCTCCTCTCATAGGAGCTTGTTGGAAACCTCCAATAGAGTGTTCATCCCATTCTTCCCCTTGTTGGGCATATAACGAAGGAGTATGGGCATCTCTATCCCTCATCCATGGACTTGGCACTTCAAAACGCTCTTGGCCTCTCATTTGTGCAACGGTAGAAGATTGTCCAAGATGATTTATCAAATCCCTTGTCATGTTTTGAAACTCGCTTTGTATTGTCCTTATCATAGCTTGCAAATCATCACGCAGTCCCCTAGCATCAATTTGTTCTTCTTGAGGTCTACTAGGTCGACTTGGGTTAGGCCTAGAGATTTTTTGATCATGGGCCATAGAGATAGAATATTTGCTTACTTATACCTGCAACACAAAGAGATTAGAAGGAAAAATAGATCCTCATTGCACTTCCTTGCGTGTGGCTCTCAAGGTTGATCACTCCACTCTCGTGTTTACTCTCTTAGGCCTTTTTAATAATAGGCTCACCCTCTTACCTTTTTCTCAACACTCAAGCCTTCTTGTTCAATCCCAATTCTCCCTACTAGCTAAAATTTTAGTCCAACTTAGTGAATCATACAAATCAAAAGAATTTTCCAATTAGGGGGTCTTAGGGGAATTTCAACAAACACTTGTTACGCATCTCAAGAAAGCTAGTTTTTAATCAAGAATTTCAAGAAAAGTGGATTCAATCAATACAAGAACAAATACTAAATGCACAAAAAACACTTCTAAGCAAGAAATAATCACGAATTATCAAGAATAAAGAAACAAGAACGACTAGAACTAGGATGATGAATAACAAGATGGTCACAAGTGTGCAATAGAGAAATTGAGTTCAATGAACATGGAATTAAATATTAGAGTGATATTCTAAGCCCCAATAACCCAATGAATGAAAATTATTATGAAAGATCCCAACTATAGCAAAAAATACTCTCATGGAACATTTATCAAACACTTTGGCTGCAATCTCGTCACTTAAGAACAACCAGAATTTTCATCCATATTGAAGCCAAATTTCACCACAATCACAAGATAAATTTGTTTCCAAGGATTATAACAACATCAAAGAGAAATTTCCCAACAGAAAAATCAAGATATAACAAAGATTTAATGACCTTTTTAGGGTAGGTTTTTGAGTTATGGGATTTCTTTGTTTTTCCCCATTTTCTTCACTTTGTAGGGCTCATTTTCTTACTTTCAAGCTTTGATGGGAATCAAAGCTTTCCTTTCTCTGATACTAAACTCTTTGATACGAATTCTTGGTAGCTTTTCTTGGTGTTGTGGGTGAATTTGTTGGCTACGTTTCAGATCAACTAAAAGGAACAAAAATAGAGATTCTTGTGACCAAAAAAGAGAAAACCAAATAACTACATACATTTTTTCAAACCCTTGAAGAACAAAGCCTCAAAGACCCTCAAGATGAGTAGAAAGTTCTACTATAATCTCACCCTAATATCCTTGAAGCAACAAAGGCAAAAAAGAACAAATAGAATAGAGAAAATTGGCACCCAAATATTGGGTTTCAAACAAACCTTAGAAGAATAAAGCAACTAAGACCCATTTAAAGAAACAACATTAGATTATCCAAAAGATTTATAGACTCTTACAAAAGGAGGACTAACCCTTTAGCTTAGTCTTGAACAAAATGAACAAGGAGGCTAGGGCCTCTTAAGATTCTCTTCTCAAATTTGAATTAAAGTGAAGTGTGTTGTCTTTTCAAATCACTAAAGGTGCTATTTATACTATCCTAACCCTAGCTAAGTAATCCTTGAGGTTTAATTATAGATTTGGATCATAATAAGTCTTTACAAGTAATTAAAATTGAAGAAAACCAGAGAAAAATATTAAAATGCGGAGCAATCATCGGTTGCTCAGGGGGAAGCCGGTGTCGGTTTGGACTTCACAGCCGGTGCCGGTTTGGATCTGTCTTCGGCCGGTTCAGGTTTTGTTTGAAGTATTGTTGGACAGAATGGAGCCAACGCCTGTTTTGCTGCATGGAGCCGGCACCGGCTGTCCTCTGGAAAGCCTCCCTTATCAAGTTTCGTCCCCTTTTGCTGCCCGTCTGAGTTCTTGTTGGGGTTCTTCGCAGATGGTCATCAACACGAACTCTTGGCTATCTTCCTTAACCTTCCAATCCTCGTTCATCTTCAAGCATGGTTTGATGAACAATTGAAAATTATCTTGAAGCTTCTTGATCTTAGCTCTTGTCATCGGTCCTTGTTCTCCATGATGAAGTAGAGTCTCATCAATTTCGCTAATTTCTCTATCTTTATATCTAGGTCATTTGCATCATGTCAACTAATTTGAATTTATGTACCATATTGGAAACCAATAAACTTTCCAAGTCAAATTTTTTAGACTGGTATAAGAACTTGAGAATCATTCCCAAGTCGAAAAAGTTGCCATATGTGCTAGAGGCTCCTATTTTGCCACAACTAGATCAAGATGCTTATGCTGATGAGCATGCTATCCACAAGGACAAAGAAGACAGTGACACCGCATCCTATGTGATGTTGGAATTACAAAAATAGTATGAGCATATGGATGCTTACTCAATCATTTTACATCTTTGAGAGCTGTTTGATACCCAAGCTAGAACAAAAAGATATGGGATCTCAAAATAACTATTCCATTCTAAAATGGCTAAGAGTACTTTTGTGGCCACTCATGGGCTAAGGATGTTGGGCTTACTTGAGAAGCTTAGGTCTCTTGGGTTCGTAATGGACAATGAGTTAAGTATTGACTTAATTCTGCAATCTTTGCCAAGTAGTTTTTCGCAATTTGTGATTAACTACAAGATGAACAAGATTAAGTCCACAATACCCGAGCTTATCAATCTTCTCAAGACTATAGAATCCTCCTTGAAGAAGGAATCCAATGAAGTCATGATGGTAGAATCTTCCTCTTCTAAGAAGAAAGTTCCTAAGAAGAAGAAGATGGCTCCCACTAAGCCCAAATGTGGCAAAAAGAAGAAGGAGGCAGTTGCCAAAGGCCCATGTCATCATTGTGGCAAATGGGCGGTTAGAGGCACAACTGCAAAACCTACATGGAGACCATCAAGGATAAGAAGGAGAAGGAGAAGCTTGCAGGCACTTCTACTTCTACTCTTGGTATGTTTATAATTGAGATAAATACTAACTTTAGAAATGAGATATGGGTATTGGATACAGGATGTGGATCTCATTTATGTAACAACTTGCAGGGACTAAAGGACAGTAGAAGGCTTGAGAAGGGCGATGTGGACTTACATGCTGCAAATAGAGTAGAGGTTTCTGTGGGGGACGTATGACCTACATTTACCTTTTGGATTAGTTTTAGAAGTTCAAAAATGTAATTACATACCAGTTTTATTGAAAAATATTATCTCAATTGCTTGTTTAGACTTATATTGATTTCATTTAATTTTTAAGAATAAATGTTGTTTTTTTTCATTGAATGATATCCATTATAGTTCTGCAATTTTGGTTAATACTTTATATATTCTCGACATGGATAATTTAATTCTCAATATAAATAATAAGAAACCAAAGATAGATAACTCAATCTCATCTTACTTATAACATTGTCATTTAGGCCATGTAAATGAGAATCGCGTTTCTAAGTTATACAAGCTTAGTGACTTAAGGCCATTTGATTATGAATCATATAGCACATGCAAATTTTGTTTACTTGGTAAAATAGCTAAAACTCTTTTTTTTTTTTTTCCTGGAAAAGGAGAAAAGGCTAAAGAGTGATTAGAACTTATACATACTGATGTATGTAGCCCAGTGTCTCTACAAGCAAGAGGCTATCACTATTTTATAACTTTTATTGATGATTATTCATGATATGGGTATATGTATTTAATGAAAAATAAATTTGAGGATTTTAACAAGTTCAAAGACTTCAAAAATGAAGTAGAGAAACAACTTGAGAAAAGTATCAAGACTCTAAGATCTGATCGAGGAGGTGAATACTTAAGCCAAGAATTTCAAGGTTATCTTAGAGATAATGGGATATTATATTAGTGGACTCTACCATATACACCACAACATAACGGTGTATCTGAGAGAAGGAATCGAACCCTTTTAGATATGGTATGGACCATGATGGCTTTTGTAAACTTACCAAAATCATTTTGGGGGTACATACTAGATGTGAAACCCCACCTTAAGCCTACCCTAGAGCAAGGGGGATGGGATGCATATCATGTCATCATGCATAAAATATACCTTTTGAATAATTTTGCATGCCTTAGAATTGTGGTTTATAGGTTAAATGGTTTACTTGTGCTTGTTGGGTAGAAGGAGTAAAAAGGTAATTTTGCTTGAGGTAAAAATAGGAAGATGGCTTGAAGTTTAGATAAGAAGAATATTTAGTTGAGAAAATAAAAACAAGAGTTGTTGTGGTTAAGTGGTTAGAGCTTTATGAATTAATCTTTAAGGTCTTGAGTTCAAATCCCATCACTTAAGTTTTATTCATACTTATCTTAGCCATTTTTTAATTTTTGTTTTCCTTACATTCCTTAAAGATAGGAATGTTTTCTTAAGGAAGACATAATGGTAATGTCTTGACCATGTGGTCTTGTCCTAAAAATTGTCCTCACATAATGGTAATGTCTTGACCATTTTTATTTTGCTAGCCTTGTCCTCACATTTTTGAAATTTAAACTACTCTTGATTCTTTAATCCATTTTTAAGTATAAAAATTCTGAGATAATTCCCTAGCTTAGAATTTCAAAAATCCCAGCTCTTGTGGGATAGAGATGGCCAAAAGTAAGGAGGAAAAATAGGTAAAGGTTCCAAGAAAAAACACCATAGCTATTCCTTCAAAACTCCATCTTCATCTTGTTTATGTTTTGGTTAAAAATCTAGAAGATTTTCCAGATTTCCTTCAAGAATGTTTTCAGACATTGAAGCAAGTTTTCCTATCTAATTTTTGCAAGAAAACTAGTCATTTTATGTGAGGATGATGGCTGGAAATTCCTTGAATTTTTGGAGCTGTACAAATAGTCCCAAACTAGAATTTTTTTTTTTTCTAGCAAACTAGCAACATTGAACATGAACTTGAAGCCACCCGTTAGAACATATGAACAGCTGGAATTTCTTTTGTTCTTCTTCAAGATGAAGGCTGGAAAACCACCATTAAAAGACCTTCAAACACCCTTAAAATTCAGCTGCAAAATCGTACTAAAGAGGACAAAAAATTCTGCACCAAAACCATTTCAATTCCAAGTGTTCTTGAGCTTCAATTCCAGAAAATTTTCCAGCTTTGTCTCTTCAAGGCTAAGGCCAAAATTCTTCAACAAACCTCACTGAATTTTGGCCCTTGTACAGCCATGAACTGAACATCTTGGCTTCCCCACCAACTTTGAGTAATAGGACTCCATTATCATTCCTCAAAAAGCTCATATCTTCACTCTATCCAAACTTGTTCAAACTTCAAATTAAATTCCAGATTTTGTTCCATTAAAATACTCCTTTAGCTAATTGATAAAACCAAAAAATCCTCTGCCATTTCATAGATATTTTCAGCTAGCCTTTAGTCTAAAACAACTCTCTATCCGTTGGTTGAAACATAGCTAATTCAGCCACACACCATTGAAGAATAAGAAACATTCCAAGAGCACACACCATTAACCAATCCTATACCTCAAACAACTCCACCTTTCTCTCAATTGGAATTTTAAAAAAAAATAAATCTAAAACTCTCTCTCTCATTCTTGGATAACCAAAAGCTTGTCCTAGTCTAAGCCATTCGGCCATCACAATTCCAAACACACACGAAATTCATCTCCTCTCAAACTCTCTCAAGAACATTAAGAACACACACTTCACATCTTCAAGCCTAAACCACTCCTAAACACCTCCAATCACTCCCAAACTCTCTAGATCATCAATATTCAACCTATATTCTTCATTTTTTGCATTTTATAACACCAAAACACACAAAGTTAAACTTTCAAACGGATCAAACCATCCTATTTTGTTGAAGATTCGAAGAATACCAAAAAGGTAAAATAAAAACAATCTTCTTGTTCTTCTTCTTCTATTCAACTTCTATTATCCTCTTCTATTCTCATTCATTCCTCTCTCACACACACTCTCTCTTTTGGCCGAAATGTTGATGATCAACCATGGACAACTTTCGGACCACTAAAGGCCATCAAGCACTCGAGGATCTTCACTAACCAAGGAGAATCCTTCATCAAACGAGCATCAATCAAGTATTTCTTTCATATTCCCCTTTTTAATTTTCAAAATCAAGACTCCTAGATGTCAACAGGTTGATTGAATAAAATAGGGGTTGAGGATGTGTATGTGGGTGAAAGGGATGGAGTTAAGACATGAGAATTGGAATAAATGTTGTGCCTTATGGATTTTGCTTAAAATCGCTTTATGTTCATCATAATTAAAGAGATTTATGGATGTTTTGATGCATGTTAAATATTATGCCACCATTGTTGATTAGGTCTTCATGATATTATTTTTCAATAAAGCTATAGATAATATTATGCCTAGTAGAAGATCATCCATGTTGTGGTATATGTTAATTCAAGTCTATGTTCATGGATAGATTAACATGTTATGTGTTATGTGGGAATATGTTCATGGATCTTCTCTAACAATAGAAAATTATTGTAAAAACTATATTTTTTTATTAATCCTAGAATTATTTTTACTAACATTTTTACTATTAATTTAATTAGTACTATTATTCAATTTAATCTACAAAATTCGAAAAACATTATGTAGGTTTGAAATAGAAGATTATTTAAAAATATTATTATTTTATTAGTTAAATGAATAAATTTTTTTTATTAAAAATAAATAATAAAATATACTTTGTAGACCATATTAATAATATTAGTTAGCCTTACTAAAATTTTTATCTATACTCATAAATATTGGTTATATTAAAATTTATTTATTTATTATTAAAAATTAAGTATAATTCATTTATTATTAATTTTATTAGTTATTTATTATTTATTAATTATTTATTAAAATTAGGTATAATTTATTATTTATAATAATACTATTTAGATATTACTATTTACCAATATTATTTAGGATTTATTATTATTCATTATTTAACACTAGTTTTATTTATTAGCAATATTACTCATTATTTATTATTTGAAACTATAACTTATTATTATTTATTTTATAACTCCCTTTTATTTTAACTTATCAAGCTAGTTTTATTTTATAAAATACTTTATCAACTAGTATTAAAGCTTAAGACATAGCGGTCATGGTTAGTTATTGAGTTGAACTAGGAATTATTTATTTAAGGCAAATATGGTTTGGATGTTATCTTATACCTTGTGTTTTCCCCATGTGGGGTTAGGTTACTTGAACTATCTTGGAAGACTTTTGACCTCAGGAAGAGCAAAAGATCAAGTAAGTTCCTGCATGAAACGATTTGAAAACCAAAGTTATCATGGCAAGTGAAACTCAATGTATACAAGTATTTTTACTGTAAAGGTAATTATGGATAATTTTCCTTTTTGTTTCTGTCAAGCAAACCATTTAAAGTTAAACAAACAATTTAACACAAAATGCTAAACTTTTTCTAAAAACTCAACTTTGGCAAGAATTTTGGAAACCATAATTGCTATTTCCAAGTGATTCATTGTATGATCTTTCTTCTCCCAAGAAGGACAAACAATGTTGAGTACTTCATAAGGGTAGACTACTAGGACTAGTCTTTGAAGGATTAGGGTAAGTCTCTCAATAGGTGGCCACCTCTGAAGGGTGAGTTCTTCTCGGATAAAATGCCAGTCCTATAGGTCATACTGGTCCGAGCTAGCATATTCAGTCAAAGGGACTGTGTATTTCCGGAGTGGACAACTGGTAAGTTTGGGTGTAGAGATGGATGAGTATCTCACCAGTAGGCCGTACACCTACCTTGTGTCAATATGCACAAAGTGTGGCATTCTGATCGTTATATTGTCATGGTGCACAAAGTGTGGTGGCATAGCTATCTTTTTTGAGTGGTTGTATTTATTGTGCACATGTATGTTTTGGAAAGGAAAACATCACTCTTTATTTGTGAAATTTATTTGAGGCTTTCCAATGCTTTCTTTTATGAAATATCACAACTTGCATACATGAACTGTTTTACCTGAAACACTCAAAGCATACACGGGCTTACTGAGATTTTTGTCTCACCACATTTTATACCATGTTTTTAGGTTGGTTATACTGTGAAGGTTATTAACTAGAGAATTGCCTATATTTTGAAGACTCGTTGTTATTTTTCCTATGTATTTCATTTGAAAGACTATAGCAGGCATTTATTTATTTATTTATTTGGGCTTGTTCATGTATAGCTTGAGTTGTAATAAGTTTAATTTTGAATTATTCCTTTCATTTATTTTGTGTGCTTTAGTTATAAAGACCATTTATCCTGTAGACGGGGCGACATCCCCAGCCTTAATGGGGTCATAGGCAGTGGGGTGTTATACTAGAGACTACTGTTTCTATTAAAAACGATTGACACTACCCTATTTAAGCTATTTTTTGGTAAGAGACTAAAGTTATCTCACTTGAGAATATAGGGTTGCCATGCTTTTGTTAAAAGGCCACAGTCAGATAAACTTAAGAATAAGTCTGACAAGTATTTGTTTGTTGGATATCAGAAAGAGTCATTCGGATATTACTTCTATCTCCCTTTCGAAAATAAAGTATTTGTTTCATAGCACATGGTCTTCTTAGAGAATGAGCATATGCTCAAAGGAGATAGTAAGAGTAAAATTGAATTTATTAAAGTGTAAGAAGAACAAATAAACACAGATCAATCGTCTGATCTCACATCTATTGAGAGAATAGATAAACATTCATCTACATAAGAACCTTGTAGGTCGAGTAGGAGAGGTGTAGCACCTGAGAGATATGGATTTCTCATAAGTGACTAAAATGATGTATTGCAAATAGATGAAGATGTGCCTACTACTTACAAGGATGTTCAGAATAATTCAAATTCTAACAAATGGCTTGGAGCTATGAAATCAGAGATGGATTCCATTTATGACAACCAAATATGGACTTTGTATGATCCACCCAAAGGAATCAAACTTATTGTATGCTTATGGGTTTTCAAGAAGAAAATCGACATGGATGGTAATGTAGTTATCTATAAAGCATAACTGGTTTCTAAGGGTCATCGTCAACAGTATGGTATTAATTATGATGAAACCTTCTCACAGTTGTAATGCAGAAATCCATAAGAATACTCCTAGCCCTTGCCGCTTATTATGATTATAAGGTCAGGTAAATAGACGTGAAAACAGCTTTCCTAAACGGAAACCTAACTGAAGAAGTGTATATGGCATAACCCGAGGGTTTCACTAAAGCGTAAATAGCAAAACACACAACACAGAAGCATGGAAAAACAGAGAATAACAAGGCACATTAGAAGAATTTTTTAACACCTCTACGCTTTAATCTGATCTCTTGTTTATGTTGAGACAAAGAAATTGGTGTTGACTCAATAACTCTTGGTTCACTCTTGGACGCCAAAGGTGATAATCCTGCAAGTCGTCTACTTTTCCACGCTTGCATGAACGCCAAAGCTCTTTGGTTCACAAAATATTCCTCAACCTAAATACCGCTAGTGAAAGCAATTTAGGCAAAGGATCAATCTCGTGCTCTTGATGCATTGCTATCAAGATTAACAGTATCTAGAAGAGAAGAGATTGAGAGAGAGAATGTCACACACCCGGCTCCTTTTTTCCACAGTAGTATGAACTAATCACATACGGCTCATTTGATAACCAAACTACCGAGATTCCCGTCTTTTTAAAAAACACTCGGATGTTATCAAGATATCTTATTATAGAAGATTTTTAGCTAGGGTTAAAAACTAAACTTTTCTATTTTGTGAATGATAATAAAAAAAATCGGTCCAGGCTATTGGGCCAGAAATTATTATTATTTATCCATAGACTCAATGAGCCCATAAATAATGAACCTTAATTATTTATTTTTTGGGCTTATAAAAATAGCCCAATAAATAATTAATGAGCCCAAATAGACCAAGATAATTATTCAAGCCTTTTTACCTAGTTTAGGCCCAGGTGAATTTTTCCAATTATTCAATCTGGGGTCAGGCCCTGAATAATTAATTAACCAATTAAACCAAATAATAAATATAATTCTTCTCAACCTTTTATTTTATTAAAATCCAATAATAAATTAGACTTCTTGAATAAAACAAAAAACCTCTTTAACCGTGACCATTTTCTCAACCTATAATTAATTAGGACTTATGGGTTATTCTAAGGACCTAATAGTCACATCCTATTGGCTACTAAAAAGAGCAAAATACCCCTGCTATATAAATAGCTGTATTTTGCACTATCAATATTTTCTAATATCAAAATAAGGAAATATTGACCCCAAGGACAATGTTGCGTTAGCAATGTCTCCAACCTACAGGTATAATGACTAAAGTACCCCTTTATACATTGCCGTACATTTAGAATGGAAGAGTGTACTAACACATCTCTAAAAAACATTTACCATCCTTAGACTTCTTGTCCAATGATCCACGATTTCTTGGAATATTTCTGCTTTCCAAGGGAGTTATCCTAAAGCAAATATCCAAGTCATGTTTCCAAGGGTCTTAGATATTTAGATCATTAGGATAGTCACTGAAACAAAAATGGAAAAACACATAACACAGAAGCATGGAAAAATGAGAATAACAAGGCACAGTAGGAGAATCAATTTATTACCTCTGTTCTTTACTTTGATCTCTTGTTTATGCTGAGCCAAAGCAATCGGTGTCGACTCAACAACTCTCAATTCACTTGTGGAAGCCGGGGGTGATAATCCTACAAGTCGTCTACTTCTCCGCTCTTGCATGAACACCGAAGCTCTCTAGTTCTCAGAATATTCCTCAGCCAAAATACCATTGGTGAACATAATTCAGGCGAGAAGATAGTCTCATGCTCTTGACACTCTGCTATCAAATTAGCAATATCAAGAAGAGAGGAGATCGAAAGAAAATTTGCACCACACGTTGTTTTTTTTTTTTTTTCTTTTCTCATAGTCGTATATACAAAACATACATGGCTCATTTGATAACCAAGACTACCGAGATTCTAGTTTTTTTAAAAACACCCAGATGTTATCAAAATATGCTTTCATAGAAGACGTTTAGTTAGCCCTAAACTCTTCTATTCTGTGAATACAAAAGACCTTGGTCCAGACAATTGGGCCAGAAATTATTATTATTCATTCTTAGACTCAATGAGCCCATAAATAATAAACCTTAATTATTTGTTTTTCGGGCTTATAAAAATAGCTCAATAAATAATTAATGAGCCCAAATAGACCAAGATAATTATTCAAGCTTGTTACCTAGTTTAGGCCTAGGTTAATCTTTCCAATTATTCAGTCTAGACTCAGGCCTTGAATAATTAATTAACCAATTATACCCGACAATAAATTTAATTCCTCTCGACCTTTTTATTTTAATCTAGTCTAATAATAAATTAGATTTCCAGAATAAAGCAAAAATCCTTTTTAACCGAGACCATTTCCTTAATCCAAAATTAATTAAGGTTTATGGGCTATTCTGAGGACAAAAAAGATACATCGTGTTGGCTACTAAAATGACCAAAATACCACTATTATATAAATAGCTGTAATTTGCATTATAAATATTTTTTAATATCACCATCATGAAATATTGACTCCAAGGACAATGCTACGTTAGCAATGTCTCCAACCAATAGGTGTATTGACTAAAATACCCTTCTATATATCGTCGTTCGTTTAGAAAGGAAGAAGTGTACTAACACCTCTCTAAAAGGCATCTACCATCTTTAGACTTCTAGTCCAACGATTCACAACATTTTGAAATGTTTTTGCTTTTCTAGGGAGCTACCCTAAAGCAAACATCCACATGATGTTCCCCAGGGCCGTAGATATTTAGATCATTCGGCAGTCACAAGGAGAGATATAGCATAGAAGCTATCTTGTACAAATTTGTCTTAACTAACTAGTCATATATACCCCATATACAAGCATATTGGTCCTGCAATAGAATCTCAACTATAATATATCAAAACATATGCTCCTAGTTTCGTCAGACCACCAACTCATACTCAAGCCGTAGAATATAAGTCCATGCTGTAGCAGTAGTAGTTTAGATTTTTTCCGTATAGTACTTATAGAAACCATTGTTACAGGTGTAGTTCTACGTATTTGAAATCCGCTTATACTATAAAGTGAGAAAACTACTCACTGGCTAAAGGTAAGCCATTTTCCATTTAGAATTCGTAACACAATAACCTTACTATGATGAGATTTCCATTCTTATCATTCAGTTATGAACAATAGTTTATGTGTTAAGTAACCTATGGTCTATACCTCACTGTGAAAGATCTCCATTCATATGAACTATTTACTTAAACACAATGGGTCTTTTTCACTGAAATTGTGCATAAAAGTAATGCAAAATTCACAAAAAATTTCTGAGAATAAAACTTTTAGAGAACATTCACTCCAACAATTTCCCATTTGTACTCTAGGGCTAAGTAAGTCTATTGGTGGCTACACCTTCAGCGTTGAAGTATCTTTTAAAGACTTTCTCAACCAAAGGCTTGTTGAAATGATCTGTTAGATTGTTCTCTGAGACAATCTGTTCCTCCACAACTTCTCATCTTTGGATGCAATCCAGGATCAAGTGGTAGTTCCTCTCATTGTGCTTCCCTTTCTTGTGGTTCCTGAGTTCTTTAGATTATGAGACCGCGCCAGTGTTGTTGCTGTTGGGAGATATGCCCTCTTAGACTAGGTTTCTGATGTAAATATCGAATGTTTTAATAAAAGAATTTATTTTCAAAAATTGTTTGTGAATTTACATTTTTATTTGTGCACAATTACGTTTGGAAAAGACCCATTATGTTTAAGTAAGTGGTCCATGTGAATGGAGGTCTTTCACAGTAAGGTATGGATCACGGGTTACTTAACACATAAACATTCGTTCTTAACCGATTGATGGGAATGGGAATCTCATCATGTCTAGGTTATTATGTTGTGAATTTAAATGGGAAATGGTTTACCTTTAGCCAGTGAGTAGTCTACTCACTTCATGACATAAGCGTATTTTGAATATGTAGAACATGACCTGTAGTAGTGGTTTCTTAAAATATTATATGGTAGATACCTAGACTACTATCGTTACAGTGTGGACTAGTACTCTACGACTTGAGTATGAGTTGGTGGTTTGACGAAGTTGGAAGCATATACTTTGATATGCTATAGTTGAGGTTCTATCGTAGGGCCAATATACTTGCATGTTGGGTATGTGTGACTAGTTAGTTAAGACATACTTGAACAAGATAGTTTCTATACTATATTGCCCCTTGTGGTTGTCTAAATGATCTAAATATCCAGGGCCCTGGGAACACATGACTTGGATGTTTGCTTTAGGGTAGCTCTCTTGGAAAGTGAAAGTAATCCAGGAAGTCATGGATCATTGGACTAGAGGCCTAAGGATGGTAGATGTCATTTAGAGAGGTGTTAGTACACTTCTTCCTTTCTAAATGTACGGCGATGTATAGAGGGGTATATCAGTCATTACACTTGTAGGTCGGAGACTTTGCTAACGCAGCATTGTCCTTGGGATTAATATTTCCTTATGGTGAAATTAGAAAATATTTGAAATACAAAATACAGCTATTTATATGGCAAGGGTATTTTGGTCATTTTAGTAGCCAAGACGGTGTGTCTTTTGGTCCCCAGTATAGACCATGAGTCCTAATTAAATACAAGTTAAGGAATTGATCTTAAATTAAATGGAATTTATTTTATTTAAGTAGCTTATTTAATTGTTGGGCTAGAATAAAATAAAGGTCCACAGAGAGAGAATTAATTAAATTAGTTTGGTGCGTTAATTAATTATTCAAGGCTTTGGACCAATTTGAATAATTAAAGATTAACCTGGGACTAAACTAATATAGGCCTCTTAATAGGACTAGTTTATTTGGGCTGGAAAATTAATTATTAATTGGGCCATTTATTTGGTTCTAATTATAATAATTAATTAAGCCCAAAAGGTTAAACTAAGAGTCCAAAAGCCCAGTCCAGTTTAACCTAGGGTCTTTATTTAGGTTAAATAGGAGGATTGGAAATAACGTTATTTTTTACGGCCTCTTCTCTGTGTGGAAAAATTGCCAGACATCTCTCTCTCTCTCTCTCTCTCTCTCTATCTCTCTCCAAGAAAGTTCCCTAGCCTTGTAAGTTATTCACCAAATGGAATTAGGCAGGTCATATACTAGAAGACCGAGAGTTTGGCATTCACCTGCATGCAAAGATGGAGTAGAAGACTTGCAGGAATCACACCAGAGATTTCCACCAGCACACCAACCCCGGTTGCGCATATTCTGGTCTAACCAATTCTTAGAATGAGGAAAAGAGGTATTCTTTTAAAACCTCAAAATTCGTGTAGAGCACGACCATGCCGGCTAGGGCTGCCAGAGCCGGTACTGGCTCTGTCCAGTTCCCCTGTTCTTGAGTTTTTCCAATTTTGTTTTATTTTCTCTTCTGCTGCATGCCTTGTGTTTTCCATTTTGATGCCTTCAATTGGTATTAGAGCATGAATGTTTTGTAAAAATATAGGGAGCATGCATCTAGATGAATAAAACTGGACACATATGTGCGATTAAAATTGTGATCCTTCGCTGTTTATGGTATGGATAAATTCTCTGCTAAACTTCTCGAGTGGAGGTATAAGAGATGTGTAATTTATTATTTTTCTTAGCAAATCGTGTAAGCCCAATGTTTATAGGTATAGGCGATTGTTGGTTTTGGTTGATTTCATTGTATTTGGCCTAAAATCAGAGAGCTATTGATACCAAAAGTTGAGAAGAAAACAGGGGAAATTCATTGAGGAAATTTACAGAAAAAAAACTTCAGAAAGAACTATCCAGATCAGAACCGGCGCCGGCTAGGCTGCTCAAACCGGTGCTAGCTAGGGTCTGGAATTCGGTCCGCACGCTGGTTGCTCATAGGTCCTGGTTCTATGCGGCAGGTGCAGTGGACCACAGTTTAGATGGGGTGCCTGATCCAGTGCGGTGGGTGTAGTGGACCAAGGAAATTTTTTTTTTTTTAATTTTCCTTGCAATTTCTTTTGGTTTTGGGGTCCATACCAGGCGAAGTTAATATTTTGCAATAGTTAATATTTAATGAATATTTTTGCATGAAAAATATTAGTGAGAGATTTTAGGATTAAACAAGACCATTAATTAATTAATTAATATGTTTAATTCTATTATTTGGGCACTTAGGTTTAAAAAATAGAACAGCATGAAAACGTCTACTATTTTCTAGCATGCTATTTTTATGTGCCTATGTGCACGTTTTCTCAAAGACCAAAGTCTTTGGGAATGTTTTGACAAGGAAAATATTTTTCTACAAATTAAATGGTTTTTTAACTTGAACAAAAATTAATCCTTAGATATTTTCTCGAAGGATTTAATCCTTGACATAGAAAATATATTAGATTTAGATATTTTTGTAAGGTTAAAATAGAAAGCCATTTTGTTTTAATTTTGGCACAAGAAAAATTGTTTTGTCAAATAAGCTTAAGACCAAAGTCTCTAAAAAGTTTTAATTGGAAAATTTTTGAAATTATTAAGTTTTTAACTTAAATAAAATTAGTCCATGGGAAAAACTCTTAAAGGATATAAACCTTAACATAGAGATTTTTATGGACTTAGACATTTTATTTTTGAGTTAAGGGAAAACTTGAAGGAAATTTTCAAAAGGATATTTTTCAGAAAACTCTTGTTTTAAAAGACTAAGTGGGAGAGGGATTCCAATGGCCCCATGGCTTCCATCACGATCCTCATTAGAGATTGTGGGTCCCCTCGTGTCACCTTGAGAGTGAACCCATATAGGATGGGGATACCACAAGGATCTAGATCTAATAGAGGGATGTAATTAATAACCTGGGGCACGTACTGTGATTGGCTAGCCCTTTGTTGGAGGTCATAGTACGAGGTATATCCATAGGAAATAAGAGGAAACAGACATCCTCTCAATAGAGTTATCTTCTAGATTATTACTTAGAAAGGAAATTAATTTATGGTGGTTAACACACTTAACTTAGGAAACTGTTAATCTTTCCAAGAAGCTGTCATTTTTCCTAAGAGCCAAATTGATTATTATCAGTTTTGATAATAAGGATAAAGTGCACATATTTGTTTTGTTTTCACAAACTGAATCTTTTTCTTTTATTTTTCAATTTTTCAGAAATGGTGGGAGGTTCTTTTAGTCCATTGGTTGTTATTCTTTGAGAGAATAAGCTAACGGGACCAAACTATGTGGACTGGAAGAGGAACCTGGACATAATACTCACAACGGAAGAGTATAAGTATGTCCTTTACGAAACCTGCCATGTTATCGGGGAGGGTTCTACCGTCGAGGAGCGTGAGGCTGAGAAGGCATTGAAGAAAGCCGACGAGATGGCTCGTTGTTGCATGTTGGCTTCCATGTCTAATGTGCTTCAATCCAAACATGAGCACATAACCATTGCGTATAACATAACCCAATCATTAGCAATGATGTTCGTGAATAAGAGCCGGCCCACAAGGCAGGAGGCTCTTCGAACTATCATTAACACTAAGATGGGTGAGGGAACATCAGTCAGAGAGCATAAGCTCAAGATGATTGCTGCTTTTGAGGAGGCAGAAATCTTAGGGGCTGTCATTGACCCCGAGAGCCAAGTGAACATGGTTCTCAAATATCTACCGGGTTCCTTTACTCAGTTCAAGTTGAACTTTAACATGAATAAGTTGAACATGGGTTTAACTGAGTTGATGAAGGAGCTCTAGATGGCGAAGAAGGTTATGAAGCCACAATCTAAGGCTATGATTGCTAAGGCTTCATTTTCTAGAACTGGGCCCAAGCCTAGGAAGTTCAAGAAGAAGAAGGGGAATGCAGCGGCCCAACCCAAAGACAAACCCTAGGGCAAGTGTTTCAAATGTGGACTACGTGTGGGAAATGGAGCACAAGTTTGGGCCCTTACCGTAAGAGAGTTGGATCTTATTTTTTTATTGTAATAGAATAGTGGTTTTGAAAGATATTTTATATGTACCTGGATTTCAATAGAATTTGATTTCGATTGCGAAACTAATAAATCAAAGATATTCTATATCTTTTCATTCTGGTATTTCTATCAGTAGAGATGGAGAAATTTTATGTACTGGGCACATGTATGGGAATATATTTTTCTTAAACCTTATTAACAATCAATTAAATAACGCTTAATCTGAACCTTTAACAAAGAAGGGAAAAACCAATGTCAATGACTCTTATCTTTGGCATCTAAGGTTGGGTCATATCAACTCAATCAGGATTTAGATGTTGATCCATGATGGGCCATTTGGCTCATTAAGATTGGAAAATTGGCCTTAGTGTGAGTCCTGCCTGATGGAAAAGATGACCAAAAGGTCACTTGCCCCTATGACGGATAGAGTCAAGGAGGTATTGAGTCTTGTTCCCACTGATGTGTGTGGTCCCTTGTCTACACCAATTAGAGGAGGTTTCGAGTACTTCATCACTTTCACAGATGATTGTACAAGGTTTGGTTACGTTTACCTGATGAGACGCAAGTCTGACTCTTTTGACAAGTTCAAAGAGTTTAAGGCTAAAGTGGAGCGTCAGACAAGTAAATTGATCAAGACCTTATGATTTGATCATGGTGGAGAGTACCTCTTTGGTGAATTCAAGGATTATATGGTACATCATGGGATAGTATCCTAGCTCTCTGTGCTGGGGACACCCCAGCAGAACAAAGTAGCTGAGAGAAGGAACATGACATTGATGGAAATTATCTAAAGCATGATGTCTCATGCTACTCTTCCAGTGTCCTTTTGGAGATATGCCCTCGAAACAACGGCATATATTCTGATCTTGGTACCTTCCAAGTCAGTACCTAGGACTCCCTATGAGATGTGGACTGGGCATAAGCCAAGTCTGAATCATCTCAGGATATGGGGTTGTCCAGCTTATGTACTGGTCAAGGGAGACAAGTTGGAACCAAGATTAGAATTATGCTATTTTAATGTGTATCCAAAAGGGATAAAGGATGGTTACTTTTATCATCCTAAGGAGCAGAAGGTACTGGTTAGTACCAATGCTAGATTCCTAGAGGATGATGAAAGTACTTCCACGAAAGGTTCAACTAGGTTAGAACTAGAGGAGAAATTATCTTCGGAAGCAACTACTTCTGACTCGATAGTGGAACAAGAAGAGGCACAACCTCAAGAGCTTGTACAAATGGAACCTTGTCGTAGTGGGAGAGTGTTTAGGGTTCCAGAAAGATATACTGGAGAAACTTTTGAGCTTGTCTCTGACTATCAAGAACTAGACCCTACTAGATACGAAGAGGCTATTGTTGATGCCGATGCAAATCTGTGGCATGAAGTAATGAAAGCTGAGATTAAGTCTATGTATCTCAATCAGATTTGGGATCTTGTAGCTTCACCTGAAGGGATAAAACCCATAGGGTGTAAGTGGGTATACAAGAGAAAGAGGGGAATAGATGGGAAGGTGGAAACCTTCAAAACTAGGCTTGTGGCGAAAGGGTATACTCAGAAAGAGAGTATCGATTATGAGGAAACCTTTTCCCCGGTAGCCATGCTTAAGTCCATCCGTATCCTCCTTGCCATTGCATGTCATTATGACTACGAGATATGGCAAATGGATGTCAAGATGGCATTTTTAAATGGTAATCTTAGTGAAAACATCTATATGTCCCAATCGGAAGGCTTTATTGCTAAAGGCCAAGAGCATATGGTTTGCAAGTTTAAGAAGTCCATTTATGGACTTAAGCAGGCATCAAGGGTATGGAACATTCATTTTAATGAGACTTTAAAGTCTCATGATTTTGTTCAAAACGAGGATGAACCATGCGTGTATAGGAAACTTGAAGGCATTAATATGGTTTTTCTTGTCTTGTATGTGGATGATATTCTACTCATTGGAAATGATGTAGGGTCATTATTATCTACAAAGGTTTAGTTGTCTAGTTAATTCAGTATGAAGGACTTGGGAGAAGCCAGCTACATTCTCGAAATTAGGCTTCTTAGAAATAGGAAGTATAGAATGTTAGGATTATCCCAAGCGGTATACATTAACAAGATGCTGGCCAGGTATAGCATGGACTCATGCAAGGGAGCTCTAATTCTTTGCAAACATGGGTTGTCATTTTCTTCAAGGGACTGTCCTAGGTCTCAAGAAGAAAATGAAAGAATAAGTAGGATTCCTTACGCTTCGGCTGTGGGAAGTCTCATGTATGCCATGCTGTGTACTAGGCCAGATATCTGCTTTGTCGTAGGCTTGATTAACAGATATCAGTCAAACCCTGGGGAGGTTCATTGGTAAGTTGTAAAGCATATTCTCAAGTACCTCAAGGGAACGAGAGATTATATGCTGGTTTACATAGCTAATGACTTGGTTCCTACAAGATACACGACTCAGACTTCTAGGCGGATAAGGATGAGAGAAAATCCACTAGTGGATATATCTTCACCTTGTCTGGAAGAGCTATTTTATGGAGGAGTATCAAGTAATCTTGCAATGCTGACTCAACCATAGAAGCTGAGTATGTGGCAGCTTCGGAGGTATCCAAGAATAATTAATAAAGAATAGGTTTCCATGCCTATGCCAAGTACATAAAACTTCTCTATTTCTACAGATTGTTATACTAGAATGAAAAGAAATAGAATATCCTTGATTTATTAGTTTTACAACTGATACCAAATTCTGTCTAAAGCCAAGTACAAATAAAATGTCCTTTAAAATAAATATTCTATTATAATAAAAAACTTGTTCCAGTTCTCCCACTACAAGGGTCCATACTTGTGCTCAATTTCCCACGCGTAGTCCAGGTTCACCATTTTGGAGTCTTCTTATCTTTTTAAACCCCTGTAAGGAGTTACAGATGTGATCAGTGGCTCCTAAATTAACAATCCAAGTGAAAGTTGATCCAACCATTGATATAGACTCAAGATAGAAAATATTACCAATGGGGTTTTTCTTAGCTTGAGGATATAGACACTCATTTTTCCAGTGTTCCTTCTGTCCATACTTGAAGCATTTGCCCTTGGATTTCTCTTTGGGCTGGGCAGCTGCATTACCCTTCTTCTTCTAGAACTTTTTGGGTTTGGACCTAGTTCTTGAAAAAGAAGCAATCCTGGCCTTTAATTGTAGCTTCATGACCTTCTCTGCCACCTGAAATTCTTTCATGAACTCAGTTAAACTCATGTTTAACTTGTTCATGTTGTAGTTCAACTTAAACTGAGTAAAGAGCCTGACAGAGATTTGAGAACCATGTCTACTTGGCTCTCGAGGTTAATCATAGCCCTTAAGACTTCTGCTTCCTTGAAAGCAACAATCATTTTAAGCATATGCTCCTTGACTAATACTCCCTCAGCCATCTTGGTATTTATGATTGTTCGAAGAGCCTCCTGCTTTGCGGGCCGGCTCTTGTCAGAGAACATTGTGGCTAAAGATGTGCTTATGCCGTATGCAGTTGCCATGTGCTCGTGTTTGGACTGAAGCACAATAGATATGAAGTCTAACATATAGCGGCATGCCATTTAATCAGCCATCTTCTATGCTTTTTAAAACTCTCGCTCCTCTTCGATTGAACCCTCCCTGATAACTGGGTAGGTTTCGTAGAAGACATACTTATACTTCTCGGCTGTAAGTATTATGTTCAAGTTCCTTTTCCAGTCCACACTGTTAGGACCCATTCGCTTATTCTCCCGAAGAATAACAGCTAAAGGATTGAAAGAACCTCCACCTGCAATACCCTACATCTATAGGGCCCAAATAGCTGCAGATGTCAGCCCGTCGTAATGACAAGGGGTCTTTATAACGGTACAATTTAATAAATAATAAACACAAAGACCTAATAGCTCGAAAAAGAATTATATCATATACTTTGAACATTTGCTTACACAATCTATGGCTACAAAGTCTCTTGGATCTAAACTTGAAAAATAGTAATGCAAAATGCATTAACTAACTTCTTCGGGTTTTGCCTTTATACAAATCCAGGTATTCACAAAAGTCGACCTGAAAAGTATGATTAAAATTTGTGTGAGATATAATATATCTCAGTAAGTCCCATAGTATGCTATGAGAAGTTTTAATAACATTGTGGTTGCGATGCACGATTAAAATTATTGGAACGGTAAAAAGAAATCACTATTTCTTGTTTGTGAAGTATCTATAGTAAAATCGTTGAGGTATTGCTATTTTCTTCGAGAAAATATACCATCAACATCTTGACATGGTGTAAGATATAAGCTTTGGACTTTTTAATCAGAAATCATTCTGTATTTTCAAAATACGTTTAATTATCCAAAATTCTGCATTGCTATTTCATTTGGAAGGAATATTATTCCAACTGATATTGCTACACTAGCCCGTACAAGATTTACAATCCCATATCATTAATTAATATGAATATCCGAGCGCGTACACTGTGATTAAATATATGATAACCATTGTCATTTTATGCCACAGTGCCCCGAGTGTCCCATGCCCATCCCTCTGTTTCCACTTTGGATAATGGGTGCTAGCTAAGAATGAGTAAATATCAAATACTGGCACCCTGTGAAATAAGAGACTACAGTCTGGAGGTGCACACCAACTGGACCACGTTCTCAAACTCACGTAAGTTAGTATAGGCATAAAGTCGCTTTGAGTACTCAAGGATCACATCACATCAGAGATTATAGCAATGTCTCAACATTTCCACAGCCTAATCAATTCCAAAATATTTTCATTTTGAAAATATTTTCTTACCCGAAATGACTTTGAATATGAACACATTTAATTTAGGTTCGTTCTGATATTTCACAAAATTATATTCTCATGCTATGGCTTTTGCAACCTTTATGCATGAAGTGCAATCATAAGTTGCTTAATGAAATTCATGCATGGTTTTCAACTTATTTCATCATATTGGTATGACTTATCAAAATAAAGCATGCTTAAATAGTGCATAATCATTTATGCTTCTAAATGATTCATAATATTGTCAATAAAATAAACTAGCATGCTTTACAATATTTTTTTCACAAAAGAGCTTTATTGAAAGCGTTGCGTGGGTGTGGGGACTTACCTTGAATAGCTTATCACTTAGTAAGGTAAATATTCGCTAAGTCATCACCAATGTTTAACAATAAATGGCCAGCGATAATAATCATTCATAACTCATAGAAGTTTTTTATGCTTGTCGACGACAATGTACATATATATATATATATATATATATATATATATATATATATAGCCAAATATATATAGTCATCTAAGGATATCACTTCATTTCCTATTTCATCATTCCATACTTGAAATGAAATATAATCCTTGCACGCTTGGAATATATTTCCTTATTTCCTCTTCTTCTCAAGAATATAAGGTCTTCATATACCCAATTAACTTCTCATTCATCCATGAATATAAGTAAAATCACTTCATGAATTTATTTGTTCTTTAATGAAAATTCTGCAATTTCCAGCTTTGGCACATTATCTTGTTTTTCTCATAACTTTCAATCCACATACCCAAATGATGTCAAATTTGTTCCAAAATGTCCTCAAGACATTCCTTGATGATTTTCAATTCATGAACCGCTGATTTTCCTTCTCATTTCATTCAGTTTTTCTTTCAATATCTCAGCTTTCCTATTCCAATATAGTTTTGGCAGCTTGTTGTATTTTCAACATAACTTTTTATTCACAAGTCCAAATCATGTAAAATTTGTCCCAAAATGATCCATAGACATTTAGATACAAGTTTCAGGCCATGGGTTCCAGAAAAACAAACCTATTTGTACAGTTTATTCGTTCTTCAAAGCTGTTTGGAAATTCTTCAAAATAGAATTTCTGTTTTTGTTTCCTTTCTTCACATAATCCATTCCACTTTAATCCTAATAACTATATAACACTTAAACCATCTTAATTTCCATCATAAGAGCCCTTAATTCTCTGATTTTCAGAGATAAAGGACTCAAAAAATCAATCCTTTCTCAACCCAAAATCAATAATTATAAACAACAACAACAACAACAACAACAATTCATTTTCTTCCAACTATTAAATCCATTTCTTTTCAATTCAATCTTCTCCTTTTACTGCCATGAAGAACCACCATCAAAACACCTTCATGTATCATCTAAAACATAGTATATAAACCCTCAAACAAACCAGCACGCATATGCACTCACCAATCTTCACCAAACATAGAAATCATGCTAGACAAAATCAAAACTTTCATATTTTCCCAACAAAATTCATGTCATAATAATCCTTGTGATGAAATCTACAACTTTAATTCATGAGGTAAAGGCATTTTACCTTGTTTGTGTGATTCTCCAATCTTGATTTTCTCTAGCTTTTCTTTCATTTTCTTTTCCTTCTTCCTTTTATTCTTGCTGAAATCCAGCCTTCTCACCACCATTCTCTTGGTCCAAATTATGACAAAAATTGGTCATAAGGTCAACCATTATGGGCTATCCAATTTTCAACCATTTTTTCTATTGGTTGATTTAATTAAATAGATAATTCTTAACCTTATTCAGTAAGCTTTTGCAATTAAATAATGCCACTAATATTTCACTCCTTCAATGATATTTTAATACTTATTTTCATCAACCAATCATGTTATGCCGCTTGTCTCAATTTCGATCGCATTTAAGAATTTCTTCAAAAAGTAACTATAATTCCGACCCGTAGCAGAAAAATATTTTAATCTACCAATAGAATCTAGAAATTGTACTGAATTTAATAGTGGAAGTTAAAATTCTCTATTCTTTCCAATTTACAGTTAAAATCCTGATTGCAGTCAAAATGACGATGATGCCCCCTGATAGCTCGGGTTATATCTAAATGTCCGTCTCATTACACTACTCAATTTTTGTGTTGAGTGTACCCCCAAACTCTTACTCTACTAAAAATAGTCACAATTTGAAGATCTATGGTACGGGTAGAACAAAGAAAAAATTTCATTTTGGTCCCCATAATTTCAAAATTGCAATAATGCCCCCTAAATATTTTTAACGTCCCAAAACATTTAGTTCATTAAACTAATAATTTCTTATTTTGAGCCTTCATGCAAATACTCATTCTATATAAAATAGTCACCAGTCAAAGTGTACAAAAGAGGGATGTTACACCACCAACCATTTCTAAAAATAAAAAATAAAAGAAATTCTCAGTTTTGTGAAAAACAAAATAATTTTGTACACTTTATCCTCATATTATATATGATAATAGTTAACCCTATCACTATTATTTTTAACATGAATAATTTGGCTCTTAGGAAAACTGACATAGCTTCTTGGGAAATTAACTATTTCCTAAGCTAAGTATGTTAACCACCAAAAATTAATTTCCCTTCTAAGTAATGATCTAGAAGATAACTCCATTGAAGGGATGGTATTTCTTCTCATTTTCTATGGACATACCTCGCACTATAACCTCCAACATGGGTTGGCTGATCATAGTACGTATCCCAAGTTATTAATTATATCATTTCATTAGTTCTAGATCTTTGTGGTATCTCTATCTTATACGGATTCACTCCCAGGGTAACGCGAGGAGACCCACAATCTCTAATGAGGATTATGATGGAAGCTGTGGGGCTATTGGAACCCCTCTCCTACTTAGTTTTTAAAACAAGGGTTTTCTTGGAAAAAATATCTTTTCAAAATTTCCATTAAGTTTTCTTTTAAATTAAAAATAAAATACCTAAACCTATAAAAAATTTCTATGTCAATGTTTATACCCATTGAGAAATTTTTCATGGATTAATCTTATTTAAGTTAAAACTTAATGATTTCAAAATATTTCCATTAAAACTTTCTAGAGACTTTGGTCTCAAGTTTTTTTTTTTTTTTTTTTGACAAAAATAATTTTTCCTTGTGAAAATAAATTAAAATGGTTTTTCATTTTAACTTACAAAAATTTCTAAATCCAAAATATTTTCTATATCAAGGATAAAATCCTTTAAGTAAATAACAAATGATTAATTTTTATTTAAGTTAAAATTAACTATTTAATTAAAGAAAAGCATTTTTTTTCTTGTCAAAAATTCCCAAAAACTTTGGTCTTTGAGAAAACATAAACATAGGTACTTAAATAAATAGCATGCAAAAGAATTGTAAACGTTTTCATTCTTTTCTATTTTTTTAAACCTAAGTGCCCAAAATATAGAATTAAACACATTAATTTAATTAATTAATGGTCTTGTTTAATCCTAAATTTTCTACTATTATTTTTCATGCAAAAATATTCCATGAATATTAACAATTGAAAAAATAATAACTTTGCCCAGTATGGGACCAAAAACAAAAAAGAAATTGTGCAAAAATTACAAGAAAAAAAAACTCCTTGGTCTTTGCGCACCTTTCACACTAGATTATAGCCCATGGATCACCCACTGGAACCTATGCCCAGCTACCCAAATGCCCACCTGCAACCCGGTCACAATTGTGAACAAGGGCGTGAGATGATGCATGTGAGCCTCCCACGGATTTGGTGCAAAATGCACTAAGCTGTGGCAGCTCAAGCCCCATCGAGCTGCTAACCAACTTCATGGCTCAGCTCCTGTGATGGTGGCTCGGCTCCACTGTTCTTCTTCTCCATTTTTTTTCCTGTGATTTCCTTATAGATTCCTTCTGCAATTTTTCTTGCGCAACTCTAAATTCGACATTTTGATTATAGATTTCAACGAACATGGATTAAAACAAAACTAACGTCCGCCTATGCCCTTAAAACTCAGGTTTACATGATTCGCTATGAAAAATAATAAATTACAGAGAGTCTTAAACATCAACGGTGAGGATTACAAAAGATCTATCACATACCAGTAAAAACAAAAGATCACAGGCATAATCTCAAACAATCATTTGGCCATTTTTATTAACCTAAACATGCTTCCTAAGCCATTTAAAACTTCATGCTCTGATACCAATTGAAGAGAAAATAGCAAAACACATAACACAGAAGCATGGAAAAACGAGAATAACAAGGCATAGCAGAAGAATCAATTTATTACCTCTGTGCTTTACTTTGAACTCTTGTTTATGCTAAGTCAAGAGCTAAAGCAATCGGTGTTGACTCAAAAACTCTCGATTCACTCGTGGAAGCTGAGGTTGATAATCCTGCAAGTCGTCTACTTCTCCAGCTTGCATGAACGTCGAAGCACTCCAGTTCTTGGAATAATCCGCAACCTAAATATCGTTGGTGTAAATAATTCAGTCTAGAAGACAATCTTGTGCTCTTGATACTCTGCTATCGAATTAGAAATATCAAGAAGAGAGGAGATAGAGAGAGAAATTGCACCACACATTAGTTTTTTTTTTTTTTCACAGTCGTATATACAAAAGCATACACGGCTCATTTGATAACCAAGACTATCAAGTTTCTAATTTTTCAAAAGCACCCGGAATTTATCAAGATATGCTTTCACAAAAGCTGTTTAGCTAGCCTTAAACTCTTATGTTCTGTTAATAGAAAAACCCCAGTCCAGGCTATTGGGCCAGAAATTATTTTTATTTATTCTTAGACTCAATAAGCCTATAAATAATAAACCTTAATTATTTACTTTTCAGGCTTATAAAAATAGCCCAATAAATAATTAATGAGTCAAAACAGACCAAGATAATTATTCCATCCTTTTACCTAGTTTAGGCCTAGGTTAATATTTCTAATTATTCAATCTAGACTCAGACCCTGAATAACTAATTAATTAATTAAACCAGATAATTCTAGACTCAAGGTTTATACCATTTGAGAGATTTTTCCATGGATTAATTTTATTTAATTTAAAAAACTTAATGGTTTTAAAATTTCCATTAAAACTTTTTAAAGACTTTGGTCTCAAGTTTTATTTGACAAAAACAAAGTTTTTTGTAAAAATAAAATAAAATAGTTTTGTATTTTAACTTACAAAAATTTATAAATCCAAAACATTTTCTATGTCAAGGATAAAATCCTTTAAGAAAATAACTAAGGATTAACTTTTGTTTAAGTTAAAATTAACCATTTAATTAAAGAAAAAAAATTTTTCTTGTCAAAAATTCCCAAAGACTTTGGTCTTTAAGAAAACATGCACGTAGGTACTAAAATAAATAGCATGCTAGAAAACTATAAACATTTTCATGCTTTTCTATTTTTAAACCTAAGTTTCCAAATAATAGAATTAAATACATTAATTAAATTAATTAGTGGTCTTGTTTAATCCTAAATTCCTTACTTTTATTTTTCATGCAAAAATATTCCACGAATATTAACTATTGTAAAAATAATAATTTTGCTTCGTATGGGACCCACAACAAAAAAGAAATTGCACAAAAATTACAAGGAAAAATAAATTAAAAAACCCTTGGTCTTTATGCAGCCGCCACATTGGATTATAGCCTGTTGAACCCATGACCCGTGGACCACCCGCCCGCAACCCGTGCCCATAGACCTACCTGCAACCTATTCACAAAGTGACCAAGCCACGGGAGGATCATACCAAGCCTCCCACGGATTTGTTGCAAAAATGCACCAAGTCGCGGAGGGCTCGGGCCATGCCATGGCTTGGCCTGGGCTTCTCCTACGGCTCATGACTTAACGAGCTGTGGCTTGGCCTCGGCTCCTTCTTCAAGAGTGCTTCTTCTTGGTTTTTTCTATAGAGTTATTCTTATTAACTTTTTCTACAAATTTTATTTTGTGATCTTACAAGCGACATTTTTTATTACAGATTTCAAATGAAAACGAACATCCGCCTATACCCTTAAAACTTAAGCTTACATGATTCGCTATGAAAAACAATAGATTATAGAAAGTCCTAAACCTCGACCATGAGGCTCACAATGAACTATCCCATACCAAAAAAAAAAAAAAAAAAAAAACCGAAGGATCACAGGCATGGTATCAAACGATCATCTTGCTCTTTTTATTAGACTAGCATATTTCCTAAGTCAATAAAACTTCATACTCTGATACTAATTGAAGCGTAAATTGTAAGACACACAATACAGAAGCATGGAAAAACAGAGAATACCAAGGTACATTGGAAGAATTTTGTAACACCTCTGCGGTTTAATCTGATATCTTGTTTATGCTGAGACAAAGAAATTGGTGTTGACTCAACAACTCTCAGTTCACTCGTGGAAGCCGAAGGTGATAATCCTGCAAGTCGTCTACTTCTCTGCACTTGCACGAACGCCAAAGTTCTCTGGTTCACGGAATATTCCTCAGCCTAAATACCGTTGGTGAAAGCTGAAAAACGTTAGAGGGGGGGGAGGGGGATGAATAAGGTTTTTTGGCAAGAAAAAATAATTTTTCCAAAGAGTCTAAAATGCTGAAGAAGGATGATCACAAAGATACTTGGACTGACTTTATTGATGCATTGAAAGCTGTCCAAGCACTCGTAGATGTGTATTCAAATTTAGACAGTGAAAGATCATAAAAACAATATACATAAACCATTGAAATAAAATGAGACAAGAGATGTATAGTGGTTCGATCAACAATGATCTACGTCCACTACCTTAAGCCTCACACTTAAGGATTTTCAACCCTATTTCATTAACCTCACTTAATGAAACAACCACATACAAGAGAGGATCACTACACTAGGTTTTACACAACCTCTCAAACACATCAAGGCTCACCCCTATAGGTTTTACACCACAACCTTGAACAATCACACAACAAGGATCACCCCTATGGGTTTTACCACACAACCTTGAACATACACACAACAAGGATCACCCCTATGGGTTTTACCACACAACCTTGCTATTACAAGCTTAGAATTGAAAATCAATAGAACAGAGATAAGCTCACTTACTTGAGCAGATATTCTCTCGGATACAAGCACAAAATACTTTTATCTTTGATACACAATGAACTCACTTTGAAGCTAAGATAAAAGTAGATTTTTGAAGATATTGAGCAATAGTGTTTCTAAGATGGATGTTTCAAAAATCTTACTTGTAATATGGCTTTAAGGGCTATTTATAAAGCTAAAAAGTGGAGTGCCAACGGTCATAGAAAAAAGGCTATAAATTTTTCTGTTTAAACTCATCCGAGTTTTGGACTTGGGTTTTAGACGAAGATGCATCCAAAAGTTAAGTCTAAAATGGCACATCCCTGACGGACAATTTTTCAACCTGGTTTACAGGATTTTGGATGAACCTTTTGGATTCAAACTGTACCATCCAAAATTCTGTGAATTCTAAAAACTTTGAAAATCATCTCCTTTGAAGCTTCAAGGTAAAGCCAAATGAATCAAAAGATAAGAGGACATAGGAAATAATAAGTATACCTTAATGAACACTTCCTAGTCTAATATTCTTCATAAAAAGTCTTCTTGATGCATAACTCCTTATACTTGATTTTCCAATTGATCTTCCATTCTTGAAATCGGTGATGAAGGAGTCGCCAACAATTCTTATATGAAGACTTTAGAAGAACAAAGGTCAATCATGTCCTATCACAATAAATTGACACGTTAGTCTATATCAACGTTTATCATAAATCAAAACATAAAAGAAGGCCCTTAGGGCTAACAAAAGCAATTTAGGTGAAGGATCAGTCTCATGCTCTTGACGTATTGCCATCAAGATTAGCAGTATACAAAAAGAGAAGAGATCAAGAGAGAGAGAGAATGTCACACACCTGGCTTCTTTTTTCCACAGTAGTATGAACTAATCACACACGACTCATTTGATAACCAAACTACCGGGATTCCCGTCTTTTTAAAAAACACTCGAATGTTACACAGAAGATGTTTAGCTAGGGTTAAAAACTAAACTTTTCTGTTATGTGAATAATAAAAAAAACCGGTCTAGGCTATTGGGCTAGAAATTATTATTATTTATTCCTAGAATTAATGGGCCCATAAATAATAAACCTTAATTGTTTATTTTTTGGGCTTATCAAAATAGCCCAATAATAAATTAATGAGCCAAAATAGACCAAGATAATTATTCAAGTCTTTTTACTTAGTTTAGGCCCATTTTAATTTTTTCAATTATTCAATCTTGGCTCAAGCCATAAATAATTAATTAATCAATTAAATAAGATAATAAATTTAATTCATCTTCAACCTTTTATTTTATTTCACTCCAATAATAAATTAGATTTCCTGAATAAAATAAAACCTCTTTAATTGAGACTATTTCCTCATTCCAAAATTAATTAGGACTTATGGGCTATTCGGAGGACTAAAAAGACACATCACATTGGCTACTAAAATGACCAAATATCCCTATTATACAAATAGTTGTATTTTTCTTTTTAAATATTTCCTAATATCATCATAAGAAAATATTTACCTCAAGGACAATGTTGCGTTACCAATGTCTCCGACCTACAAGGTGTAATGACTAAAATACACCTTTACACATCGCTGTACATTTAGAAAGGAAGAGTGTATTAACACCTATCTAAAAGACATCTACCATTCTTAGACTTCTAATCCAATAATCCACGACTTCTTGGAATGTTTTTGATTTCCAAGGGCGCTACCCTAAAGCAAACATCCAAATCATGTTCCCCAGGACTCTAGATATTTAGATCATTCGGGCAGTCACAAGGGCGATATAGCATAGTAGCTATTGTACACAAGTCTGTCTTAACTAACTAGACACATATACCCAACATATAAGCACATTGATCCTACAATAGAACATCAATTATAATATGTCAAAATATAAGCTCCTAGCTTCATCAAACCACCAACTTATACTCAAGTCGTAGAGTATAAGTCCACGTTGTAGCAGTAGTCTAGGTTTCTTCCATTTAGTACTTACAGAAACCATTACTATAGGTCCAGTTCTACATATTCGAAATACGCTTGTATTTCGAAATGAGAAGACTACTCTCTAGCTAAAGGTAAGCCATTCCTTATTTAGAATTCATGACACAATAACCTTACCATGATGAGATTCCTATTGTCATCAACATTCAGTTAAGAATAATAGTTTATGTGTTAAGTAACCCATGGTCCTTACCTCACTATGAAAGACCTCCATTCACATGAACCATTTAATTAAACACAATGGGTCTTTTTCAGCAAAAATGTGCACAAATGTAATGTAAAATTCACAAATAGTTTTTGAGAATAAAATTTTTATTAGTATAAACCAAAATTATATCAGAAACCTAGTTTAAGAGAGCATAAATTCTAACAATGTTCCACTTGCACTCTAAGACTAATAAAGTCCATAGGTGCCTACCCCTACAAGTCCATAAGTATCTTTTAAACGCCCTTTCAACCAAAGGTATAGTGAAGGGATTTGCTAGATTATTCTTCAAGGTAATCTATTCCACCACAACTTTCCGTCTCTAGATGAAATCCTAGATCAGGTGGAATTTCCTCTCAATGTGCTTCCCCTTCTTGTGGTTCCTGGGTTTTTTGTATTGCTAGACTACGCCAGTGTTATTGTAATACATCACAATCGACCTATTCATCTGTGCTATGACTCCAAGTTCTGAAAGGAAATTTTGGAGCTAGACTGCTTCCTTGGATGCCTTCAAAGTTGCCAGACACTCAGCTTCTACGGTTGAGTCAACAATGCAAGATTACTTAATACTCCTCTATAAAATAACCCATCTAGACATGGTGAAGACTTATCTACTAATGGATATTCTCTTATCCTTATCCACCTAGAAGTCTGAGTCTGTGTATTCTATAGCAACCTAGTCATCAACCTTGTAAACTAGCATATAATCCCACGTTCCCTTGAGGCACTTGAGGATATGCTTTACAACATGACAATAAACTATCCCAGGGTTTGATTGATATCTGCTAACTAAGCCAACGACAAAGAAGATATTTGGCCTAGTGCACATTATGGCAAAAAATGAGACTTCTTACAGCAGAAGCATCCGAAATCCTACTCATTCTATCTTTTTTTTTCTTAAGATTTTGGACAGTCCTTTGAAGAAAAAGATAACCCATGTCTAAAAGGGATTAACGCTCCCTTGCATGAGCCCATGTTGAACTTGGCTAATATATTGTCAATGTATGCAGCTTGAGATAATTTTAACATTCTCTGCTTCCTATTTCTAAGAAGCTTAATTCCAAGAATGTAATTGGCTTCTCTCAAGTCCTTCATACTGAATTAACTAGATAGCCAAACCTTAATAGATGACAAGTATCCCTACATCATTCCTAACGAGTAGAATATTATCCACATACAGTATAAGAAAAACTACGTTCATGCTTTCCAGTTTCCTGTACACACATGGTTAATCCTCATTTTGAATAAAATTGTACAACATTATAATCTCATCAAAATGAATGATCCATGCTCTCGATGCCTGCTTAAGTCCATAAATGGATTTCTTAAACTTACAAACTATCTGTTCCTAGCCCTTAGCGATAAAGCCTTCCGATTAGGCCATATAGATGTCTTCACAAAGATGGCCATTGAAAAATGCCGTCTTGACATTTATTTTCCATATCTCATAGTCATAATGATATGCGATGGTAAGGAGGATTCGGATGGTCTTAAGCATGGCGACCAAGGAAAAGGTTTTCTCATAGTCAATACCTTCTTTTTGAGTGTATCCTTTCGTTATAAGTTTAGCTTTGAAGGTTTCCACCTTCCCATCCGCTCCTCTCTTCCTCTTGTATACCCACTTACACCTAATGGGTTTTATCCCTTTAGGTAAAGCTATAAGATCCCAAACCTAATTGAAGTACATAGACTCAATCTCACATTTCATTGCTTTATGCCAAACGTTTGCATCGGCATCAACAATAGCCTCCTCGTATCTAGTGGGATATTGTTCTTGATGGTTGGACATAATGTCAAAAACCTCTCCAGTCTATCTTTCTGGAACCCTAGATACCCTCCCACTATGACGAGGCTCCGTTTGTATAGGTTTCTGAGGTTATGCCTTTTCTTGTTCCATAATCGGGTTAGAAGAAGTCGATTCAAAAGATAACTTCTCCTCGAGTTTTAGCCTTGTTGAACCTTTGGTGAAAGTGCTTTGATCATCATCTAAGTATCTAGCATTAGTACTCATAAATACTTTATGCTCCTTTAGATGATAAAAGTAACCACCCTTTGTTCTTTTTGAATACCCAACAAAATAACAAAATTCTGATCTTAGTTCTAACTTGTCTCCTTTAATCAGTACATAAGTTGGACAATCCCATATTTTGAGATGATTTAGACTTGGCTTACACCCAATCTATATCTTATAGGGCGTCTTAGGTATTGACTTGGAAGTTACTATGTTCAGAATATATGCTATTGTTTCTAGGGTCATATCACCAAAAATAAACCGAAAGAGTAGCATAAGACATCATACTTCGGACCATTTCCATCAATGTCCTGTTCCTTCTCTGTAATACCCCGCCCAAAACTACCTTTAACTATGGGGGAAAAAAAAGTCATGCATTGCATAGCATTTCGCATTTCACGTGTTATCTTAAAATTATTCTTGCATGGGTGCATGTGATTTTCAAAGTTGCTTTGGCATTTGATTTATTTGGTGTGAAATAATTATGTTGTTTAAAAGTTGGTTAAGTGAAGTTTAGTCGAGGAGATGGAAGGATGAGAATTAGGGTGGAAGGAATTTCTTAGAGAAATATTAGCATTAGAGTTGGTTTGGAATAGCGGGGAGGTTGGTGATTTCCTTTGGTGACCCGAGTTCGAATCTTACCTCTTGCAAATCTTAGTTTTCTTTTTGAAAATTCTTTTCCCTAGACTTCTACATGTCTTGGCCGAAAAAAACCTAGCCATCCTAGTGAATTTTCAGCGCCATCGTTCTAAGGAAATAAGTCTCTATATTTATTTCCTAAATTCAGGGATTTTTTATGTGAATAAAGGTTACTGTTATTTTCAGCTTTTGTTCCCTTTGATTTTCGAAAAAACCCTCGCTAAATAACTAAATTCCAACTTGATTTTAACTTACTAGATTTTGTAATGGATAGTTGGAATTAAAGTGTTATTTTTCTAGTTGGATACCTTGTGGATTTTGAACCTAGAACCTTAGCTAAAAATCTGGAAAATTTTTCAGCTAGGTGCCGCCACTTTTTGAAGGAGTTTTAGCCCAACTCAAACTTTTCCAACACTAGGAAATCTTATCCAGAATCCTTTAGCAAATAAGATTTTATTTCAATCCTACTTCAACTAGGTTTTGCTTCCTTTTTCTAGCAGAATTCCAGTAGCCTTGTGCAAGCACAAGCTATCTGAAATTCTAGCACTCATAAGTGCAGTCCAACTCTTCAAATCTTAGCTTAAAACATCTAGAACACTCCTCATCAATTGAGATTACCTTAGCCACACAAAAACCAGATTTTACTCACAAAAATTCCAGAAATTCGGCCAGCTTAGGAACCAGAATTTCGGCAAGCCTTGCACAGGAAATTTCGGCCAGCTTGCACTCAAACTCAAACAAAAATTCTGCACACCAAAACCTACCAAAATCCTCAGCTGATTAAGCCAATTTTCAGCGCCTAAAATCCTTGCCTTTTCTCTGTAAATCACGGTAGAACAACAGCTAAAATAGTCCAGAATTTCTCGCCTCTGGTTCAGTGATTTTTGCACAATACATGAGCCATTCTTGCATAGAATTTTAGTTCTCAAAACCTACTCAAACTCTTCATTGTTTTGGCCAAAAACTGTGAACACACACAGCCTTTTTCTTGAGCAATATTTCGGCCAGCATAAGGTAGCAATTGCAAAATATTTTCTCCTCATAAACCCTCCCAAATTCGGCAGCAATAAGGTGCACAGCAATCTGTAATTTTCAGCCTTGCTGTCCATGAAACCTAAAGCCATTAGGAGTCTTTCTTAACACCACCATCTAACCCTAAACCAATCTTCTCTAACCCTAAATCACAATAGCCAACTACCCTCTCCATTCTACATGAAAATTCCAGCAAGAATCTCCCTACAATTTTCAAAAATCACAAGAACAATTCCTAGCAAGAAACCGATCACACTCTAAGGTAAGCAAAAACCATCTTAACCTCTTGATTCCTTTCTTCCATCAATTCTCCTCCTTTTCTTCCCTTGAATCACGCCACCTATAGGCTGATTTCATCCCTTTTACCTGCTTTCGGTCAAAAGAAAGGAAAGAAGGTAGCTTTCTCTTCTACTCGAACGAACTCGGGACGAATACCATAGGAGCATCGAGATCTTGTTAACTCGGTTGTTACAAGGTAAGGGAATCCTTATCCTTGACGTCGAAATTAAGGTGTAATATGGTTGATGACGTCCATTAGCATGATGAATGGGTATTTTGAGTCGAGTAATTAATTAAGCATATTCGATGCATAGCAATGCCATATT